>OX031013.1:12260064-13499231 GCA_943736025.1 Tenthredo mesomela
AATGTGCCGGATTATATCTCTGTATATATTCCGTTGCATTTATCAAGTGCAAAGTTTGATCAATTTTAATGAACGATTAAACAATCATGAAATGATAATTCAAATGGAACAACAATTAGAAGCAAATGGTTGTCATTGAGGGAATAGATTTGCCGCATTAGACCTTGAGCGGAAACGTAGGGTCGTCAACTCTCACCGACAATTCCAGGATTCGAGTCGACAAGAGATTAAGCAACCGCGATTAAACGAGCCAGTAGGACGAGGAAGGACGAGCTCGAAGTCTAAGGATCAACCCTTTTGTCGACCCTGGATGCTGCTCGATGGGTAGGGCGGAAGAACTCGAGTCCCTGGCACGTCAGCGATGCTTTTAACGGCGTGTCAGATTTCACGTGCCACATATCCAAAATGACGGCGTCGACATGAGAAGGGGTGGCCGGAGGGCGAAAGGAACCCCCAAAATAGGGTATGGGAAAGTATACATTTCGTTTGCGCAACACTGCGGAACATTTTCCACGCTTCTTATTTCCGCATAAAAGACACGAGTTCCACGACTTTTCGTACTCAATGCGTTGTACAGAGCTCCAGGCCTTTACATCTACTTACACAATACGCGCATGGGTATGTATGCATGTAAATATATATGTCTGTAGTATGTGCGTAACATAACCATTCATATTGAGTTAGTATGCAGAGGAAATATTTATGGAATCGTCTAGCCGCTGACACATGTCGTGCGACCCGAGTTATACGATTAAACTTCCGTACTTCGCAAAGTATGAATCCTGTAGGATGGTTGTGTTACGGGTACAGTGATGTAATAAATTTTTAGATTTTCAGCATGGCTGCCGTTTGTGTCGAAAGAATTATCGTTTTGTTCGTAAAATAAATGTGACGTGAAGTTTTCAGAGCTTTTAATTGTATTTTATATTCTGACAATTTTGTTATTCCCCCATTTGTATGTTCGCCACAAAGGGGGATCAATCTCGCTATTGATCGAGACTATATCTCCACGTTATTGGGAATTGATTGAAATAATAATTTTCCAATTTTTTACTTCGTTGAATATCCGAAACGATAGCCAGGTTCAATCGGAACGTATCACCCTGTAGTACTACTGTAGCGTTTAAAGAGATTAGGCACCAATTCGGAGGCACAAAACGCGTCGGAATCTCGTTCAGCTGATCTCTGTATGGCGAAATGAAAAAAAAGGGGAGAAATAAGAGGAATACCGATATTTACAACCAATTCCTTTCCGTTGCCAATTCCCAAGCAAGACATTCAAATCTCGCCCGAGCTTTTCCGGTTGCTTTCCAATGTATTGGAATTCACTTTGAGAAAGGAGAATTGTCCGAGGATCAAAGGTGGAGGTAGAGGTGGAGGTTGAGGTGGAAATAGAGGTTGAGGTGGATATGAGGGCGAGTGGAAGAAGTGGGGGGGTTACCTCCCTTCGAAGCTTTACGATGATGGCGAGCTGCCCGTAAAAGCCACCGGAGTTAACGCCATAGTCGAGTAAAGTAGAGAGGCGATCCCAATGCAGCCAAGAAGTCCACGAAACGACACGGAGTGCAACCAAGTCGTGACAATAAGCTTTCGGCTTGAGATGGAAAGCCTTCAGTGCCATGTTGTGTACCATGCCATTCTTCTTCAAGGATTCCTAGCGATGATTTCACTGCAATTTGCAGTTAATGTTTACACGTACGTCCGGATTACTGAAATACTTCTGCAAGTCGTTGCATATCTGCCACCAGTAAAACAGACAGTTCATTTTTTTCCGTAATTATGTGAAGATGTAAACTCCTCTAATTGACAATCAGCGCCTTTCAAACAATTATTATATTTCACAGAAATAATCAGTTCTGCTTTTGAACGATATTTGAATTAAAACAAGCAGCTTTGCGCTGACCATGAGCCAGCCTTTGAACTTCCCGTTTGCAGACTCGTTTCGAGCTGAAATAATAATGATAATAATGATAATAATAACATTAATGTCATTATCTTATTCGGACTTTGGAAGCACAATGTCGAATTCGTGATCAGTGAGCCAAAAAACCTTATGGTACCAATTTTCATTCGAATCCGTTCATCAATTCTCAAAATATTATCATTTTTGTTTTATTTTTTAGAATTGTGTTATCCAAATAATTCAAACAGTACTTGACCGATCAAAGCCAAAATCCAATCAGTTCTGAGTTTGGAAAAACTGAGTCGATTGAGATCAAAATCATTAAAATCCGGTAACAAATGTTCTCGCGATATCGTCGCACAAAAAAATTGATCATGTACGTAACATGCTAACACACGCGCAGACGTGCATCTGAAAATGATTGGAGGTGATTCTCTAGACTTTAAAATGTGAAGATCTGGTGAAAACTGAACTTTTCATTTTCCGGGTGATTACGATAACTTGCTTTTCTTTCAAAAAATAGAGAAACGGGAAGTTAAAAAAACACTGTATTGAATTTCAGTAAATAGGATAGATGCCTCGATATTGACCGCCCATAGGTAATCGCCAGAGCGAGTAAATTCAATCGACGCGACTAGTAGTACACGTTTGATGTTATTCAATTTCAAATTTCCTGTTAGTGTTAATTCTTCCTTACAATGTTCATGCGTTGCGGAATATTTTGGAATATTGAAATTCTGTCAGCACGTTATTTGTGGTACTGCGGTGGTTCTATTGAGCCGAGCGTGCGTCAATTCCATGCAGAATGCTGCGGCATGCATAAATTTGCGTCTCGACTTGATGTATGTTAGCTTTGAAATAAAAATTAATGAATTAATAGCAAAGACGATGATGGAAAAACTTCGTAGGTCACATAATTCTCCTGTATCTCAATGGCCAATGGAAAATGAGATGTTTGAAAAGGAGAGAAACTTAAGTAAAAAAAAGTCTCCATTCAAGCACTGCAGCCAAATATGAGTTTTTTCTCCGGTATTGTTGAATAATAGTTATTGCATAGTTGACTGCCGAATCGCTCGAAGAATGAATTGGCCATTTGACGAAAACAACACGGTGTTAATCCCAAGTCTCATGACGCGGAATCAACGCAAACTTGAGTTTTAGTTAGAATACCGGAAAATGAATGTACACACAGCAAAAAGTTGCAGTTACACTTTTCACATTTTGCACTGCTCCGTCAAGAACGGCTAGTTGAAAGTTCAAGTAGGTACTAGATTTTACGACGCGTATGTCGTAAGGCTCCGTTCTCTGGTTGTTTTGTGGTTGACTTACTTCAGCCAGTTTTACAGTCAGTTCGTCGTCCTCGTCGGTACATCCGCTACTATCACGTCGTGGAGATTTGTCGAAGGTCATGCAACCAATCAACGACCTCATCCGGTCTCAACCTCGAACAATGTCCAAAACTTTGACGTACGCTCTCGAGTTCACATCGCAATGAAACGCAAGGCACAATGGCGTTCACAAGTTCTTGTGCATGCCGATTACAGCCACCCCGAGTTCTCATCGCTATATTTCCTCCGAATTAGTTTTCTCCACCTCGGAGGTATGCCCGCTTATAATACCTCGGAGCTAATCAGCGGGTCTTGTAAGTAGTCGTTGAAGAAGATTATAGCCGTCTTAGAGCAGCTGATGTAGTCACAAGCACGGGTAGGTATAACGGGAAGTTTCTTAATTTTTCGTTCGATGAAAAATAGTTTGACCATTTGTATCTTCATTCTTTCCCCTCGCATCAATACTTCCAATCTCTTCGTTATACAGGACTAAACATTGGTTTTAACTAAAAAGAAAAATCGACATGAATTTCAGGAACGAGAACTGAAGATTTCCATCATCTGGAAGTTCGAAATCAGAGATCCGAACGAGAAGATCTTGCCTAGATTAAGAGTGTGTAAAAATAGAGATGTGATTTAAGATATGAGAGAATTCCTACGAGTTACCCTCGCCGATTCCATACCTCTGTCCCTTTTCTTGACGCGAAGGCTCTAAGAAACTATAATATTATATTGCGAATAATATACAATATATTATACCCAAGGGTTGTGGTGTACATAGATACACGGTGGTGACATCGTTGGCTAGCCTAGAATCTCCGGTACTCCAACACTGCGGTCATATTGCTATTTGCCAAGTGGTCAGTTGTGATAATTTCTGTCTATTTGGTTATTCTCTAGCTAGAAATGAGCGTGAATTCAGGGAAGCTAGTCTCATATACGGTTATATCACAACGAACTACGTGATGATTTATATTTGATTATTATTCTTCGTACTGAAAATAGAGAGATTTTCTACAATCCAGGTACTTTCTAGCTCCATAAACCTGCCGCAAACTAAATAAGTATACAGTTTGAGAGCTTTTCTATCGACTGAAAACAGCCAATTTTCTGTCCGTCTTTCACTCCGAGCCCAATCAGTGAACATATTAATCATCAATAACAATGTTTCCTCTGATCTTTTTCTTGTTCCGATACATGAAATCGGCTTTGCCATTCACTCGCACTACCCTTATAGGTATATCTGGATAAAATCTTCTCTGTGGTTCTGGAGTCGGAGAAATTTACCTATATATCTTTGCGCAGATACTTACTAGAAACCTCGTCTTTGCAGAGAGCAGCACTTTTGTGTCCAGTTCTGAGGAGCCTCAGTCCAGGACGGATGATAATATAGTACGTTGTGGCAACCCCTGATACATCGTTGTGGTGATCGAAGATATTCATTCCCACGTATCATTTTTTCTTTTAAATTGTCGGGTCACACTCTCTGCAGCTTGTGATGCTGGTTTACGTCTGACCCAAACAACAATACTGTCTCTTTCCACTGGTCTTAGTGAAATGCAGATTGTGGCTGACCGTTGTCTGTAGTAACACGCAGTGTGGTCCAGACCCGACGAACCTCAAATGCGCTCCACCCCCGAAGACAAATCCCGTCAACCTGAGTGCATAGATTCGTTTGGACTAGAAGGTAACGTGAATTAGTTTCCCTTGATAAATATCGGAACCATAGGACGTTTCAAGATTCATCAGACGATTGGTGTGTCAATAATAATGAATAGATACTAGTTGATGTAATAATGGGAATGAATTCAATCAACTTATCCAGTCGCGGATAATTCGGGAGGGAGTAGTTTGAAAACTGATTATTTCGCTTTACCTTATCCATAGGTAGTCTATGTCCCTGCAGGGGTCGGTTGTGGTATGCAGAATGCGGATTGAGGTCTGCCGAGGTCGTAGATAGACTCGACAGGGCTTCCGTTTAACCCGTAACCCGAAACCGTTCCGCCTACGTTTACCATAATTACGCGATACGAATTGCACGCAGCAATTTCATGAAACCCCAGGGGATTGGTGAAGCGAACCTAAAGCAACGGATCTTTACTCGACTCTGCACTGCGTTGTTTTACCTACTACATACCGCGGGAGGTAAGACGGTTTATTCCGCTATCACCGAGGCATTCCGGAATACAAACATACACACACACACACACACACACACACACACACACACACACACACACACACACACACACACACACACAAGGGTATTCGGAGTTTGCAAGAGGAGTCTTGGCAAGTCCGGTGAGCGAAAAAGACTGCTGAAAACAGGACAATTAGTGTTTACCTGACTGACATTTCCGGACAACCATTAAAAGTATTTTAAAATTGCCCATGGCGAGCAGGAGAATGATGGAATTCAAAAAGACTTTTGAATATTAATGAATCGTAAAGACGCAATTATTGGGCTCTCACAATACGAGATTTTCGTTGCTAATTGTAAAAAGGAACTGGAGTGGACTTTCAAGTACAAATGCTCATACCTAAAATCGTGGAACTTCCGGATAATCTGAAATGAATTTATGATTAAAACTTGAATTTCCTGAGATCACGTGACTGTGAGCCTTGCTACATATGAGTTCTTAGCAAACCGGTTGAACTTATTTTTCCCAGAGGAAACGCTCGTCATATACGGAGATAAGTTTAAGTACCTGCACGCCTCTTGGCTAGACGCCAGATTATGGGTTCATACACCAAATGCACTTGCAAAGAGCATGAGATCACCATCTTTTCCTACACTCGTTGGTCATTCACATTACAAGAATGATTGACTAACTATTTACACCAAATGAAAGTACGTGAATACAATTGAAAGGCTGTTGTATTATTAGACTCAAGATTTTACTCGGATAATACAATTTTCATGTTTTAAACTACCAAGCCACGAGCCAAGAGCCTCATTCCCAGGACGCGCATGCCTGTGGCAATGATCATAGCACTTGGTGGGTATGTATTACCGCCACCGCATTACCACGGACGGGAAAAGCCACCCACTTTGTACGTTTGTTCAAACAGAACCCTCGACTTTCTCTTGGTCACCCTCTTCTCTGAGCCGTTCCTCACCCCTCTGTCTCACTGTTTCTTCATCTTCGTCACTTTATCAACACTCGTGTGCGTGGACTTTTATCTTGTTTCGCATTTATCCAACTGGAAGTTATACTGTGCCCCAGTTACTTTCGTCTCACAATCAGTGCGTCCAAATTTTTGTTATTTTGTCAACTACTTGGACTGCACGTGATAAATTGTGCATTGAGCTACCTACTCGAATCGAAGTAGACTCTCTCAGATGATTCGTGACCCGTAGGACATTTTTCTGTCAAACCTGCGATGTCAAGATGAAATGAATCAGACAGAAGACGAACTAGAATTGCTACCGTTTTGTCGTTGGTACATTTAGGAAGTGAGAAAAGTGAAAGTGGAGAAAGAATATGAAGAAAAAGAAAAAAAAAAAACAAATGAGGCTCGACGGATTATTCAAAATGGCGTAAGCGGCAGTCACGTCGTTGCACGATGAGCTGGGAACGCGTAGGAACCTCGGTAAGCACCCACTTACTTTTCGCCGTCAGAATCGCCAGGAAGCTCTTACTGTAACAAGGTAAATCCTATGGGGTGCGATTCCTCTAGGGAAAACCTGGCTGGTGAGTTCTTCTCCCGAAGGCGAACGGCGCGGTGCGAGCTTGGTCCTTGGCATCTCCTGCGACTATATTTTGTTTAAAACAAACGAGCATCAGATGTACGCGCCATGGCTCAGCCGATAGTAGGACGCTTTTCTTTTGTTGCCGCGTCGTTAGTCACGTGATACCCTGCCAGGACAGGTGACGAACCGACCAATCATTAATCCTCGATTTCCTCGACGGAAAATCTTTGGTCCTTACTCGAAAATGGCGTCCTGAACATTGCCACTCCATCTCTGATCAAGGGATCGCAGTGTAGATTCCAAATTCTTTCTCTCATTTTGAATACCCAGTTCGATCAACGAAATGTATAGGAATGGAGCTTTCCTACATTTTTCTCGGTTTTTTATATAAAATACCGTTCTCGATTTAGTCCCTTGCAGTTACGTAGGTATACCTCTTAACCTTTGAATTGAATGCATAAATTGCTTGAGAACTCACTGACCTTAAGTCTTAATAGACACACACAGATAGGTCTCCCCTCATCCTGTGCTTTTGTCAAGCTACGTGCGGGTGGTAACGCCGGAAGTTGCGCCCATGACGTGGTGTTTATCGGCTATGTCACACGTCGAAGTGTCTAGTTCTGTTTGTTCTGTATCCCCGCAACGTAAAAAAGCCCCTTGGGAGCTAGGGAGGTACGAGGTCGTCCTTGAGGTCGTCTGGGTTTCTGAGGTAGCAAAGAGAGGATGTGAAAGAAGCTGCAGCGTTCGTAAATCCTTGGTTGTACCGTAACTCCCCATCTTTTTCCGAGAACAAGGAGAAGCGATTCTGGCAGGACTCTCTACATGCATAAGTGATCCAACGACCTACAAACTACACAAACTTGTCACTTATCCCCTAACTATCCTGCCACAATCTCCACGCCATCCAACCTCCTCGTAAGACGACTCCTCCAATCCCGACGGAATGAAAGTTGTACATCAGCTTACCGGCCGGGCGGCTAAAAGGGGGCTAAATGGGGTAGGGGTGGGCCTCTATAAGTTACCCTGAACCACCAGCTAGGAAATCGGTTACATCACGATTCCAACGCTAGCAAACCGCCGTTTTACGAGATAAGTTTCACCAAGTTTCTTAGGAAAACGGCATGAAACAAAAGCTCGGACGTTTGTCTATTCTTGAATGAATATTTCTGCAGCTTGTCGATGACAAACGATATTCTTAGGTCTATATCTGTTTTTGGAACAGTTTGCTAGACAGTCACTATTCTCTTTCTAAACTCTGCTTAATCATTACTATTTCATCAAACAGTTATGACCTTAAGAAATGAAATTGTTTCAACTGTATAGGTACAGGAAATAAATCTTTTCGCTGTGATTTGTCGAAACTGAAGACTTGTAACGCTACCCCCGTTAATAGTAGCTGCGCGTGAACGTGTATAACGTGTGTGTGCATATATTTACGTCGGTATAACATAAGTACGTTATACCATGCCGTTGCAGCAACCGACTAATTCGGATCTAAATTTAGTTTAAACTCCTGACCCCGTTCAAGCCACGTTAGCGCAGAATATGCCACCCCGCGGTGAGGAAAATGCAATTTAAGTGCAAGAATTACGAATGCCGACGAAGTTTTGCTTTACAAATCAACAAGAGCTCTTTAGAGTGACTCATTTCGCGACAAATTTTCGGCAATTCTCCACTCGTTTCGTATTTCGCAAATATTCCACCTTGAACGAACAGTTCAATGTATTTAAAAAAATTGCACATGCAGCAAAAGTACGGAGAGACATAAGAAAAAAGCAGACTCCAAAATCTAAGAAAATTGATATTTCAATATTGGATGTATACTCTTGCGTTTTATGCATATCTGTATATTATTTATAAACTTTATCTATAACGATATTACGGGTAATTCTAAGACTTTCAATCGCAAGTTGTAGGCATTCTACTACTTCAGCTATGCTATAATATATTTCGTTGGAAAACAGTTGGCGGGCGGAAGGTCCCCGATCCAATCGGCGATGTTATCAGAAGTAGTGATTAAAATGGGAGTGAGTGGGTGTACCTTTGCAACCCTCTACCCCACTGCTCCTAAGAAATATATAGGTATATATAGTATACATAGCTATACCATTGCCTGAATCGTACGGCTGCCAGGTCGGGCGGGCGGACAGACGGGCGTACGGACGGACGAACGAAGACGGAGGCGAGGAGTCGGGTTTGGGGAGTGTAGATAACACTTCTTACCCGTGGGACTTCTCGAGACCCCAATCTCGAGTCAGATATTGTTCCGAGCCTTGAAAGCTCAAAAGAACTCCTGAAAAGGCATTTCCTCCGGTTCGATGTATTATTCCGATCTTATATCGTATGAAATTCGCTTGCGTCTTCGTCGTCGTTGATTTTTTACCGGAAATATCCTCAATGACAAATGTCCACGATTCTAGTTCAGCTACGTGAAAGTTTACAAAAAATTATCTCCATCGAATAGGTAAATCTGATTAAAAAACCACTCATTCCGCAAACGTCGCACGACTTCGCTTTTATATTTGTGATTCGAACCTGTAACTAAAAAAACTCAATTTTTCTCCCTTTAAACTTGACAAAAATTATTTTTAATCCCGTTGAATCTTCGTCTGTATTGCTAAAGGTAATCAGTTTTTATTTTTGTAATTTTCTTTCGTTTCATAAATCGGTCCATTCTTTTTCAAGCTGATAATCTGACGGAGGCTGCCGTTCAATTATTGTCCTATCAAGCTATCTAGTACCTAATTGCAGTTGGTCAGGAATACCGAAACTATAGAGGTAAACGTATAGATTTCCAAATTCCTAGTTATTGTTATTGAAATGAACGGATTGCACAATTCAAAGTAAAGGGAATGTCAGGTGTGGTATTTGGTCGCGTACCCGCAACCAGCTTCGGCGGCCATGAGTCGGTTGATGCAATCGCTTCAGACGTCGTTGTGAGGTACGCGAGGAATGTTTGTCCAGGATGCAGAACCAACGGTGAAAAGCTGGTAGCGTGAGAACGACATTGATCGATTTGATGACAAATGCGATGATAATTAATTTTATCGTGAATGAAAAATGAATCTCTGTTTAACTAAAGCAGTAAGCTCTGGTACCGATATAAGGTATGAGGTAGTCGAACAACTCGGAATTTCATAGTGACGCAGGAGTTGCTCAATGCCGGCATTTTATATTCTACACCCTTACGGGGATTTTGGGGCTTCAACTTTATTCGATTGTGTCGTAAATTATTCTGTGTTCCAGCGTCTTATGAACGGTAGAAAAGTAGTAGTATCCGAAACCTATATAGAGACCTTATAGCTCGATATATATAACCATGAAGGGACTGAGGGATCCGGCTATACTACATTACATCTATATACTATATATATATATATATATATATATATATATATATATATACAGTGTATATATGTATATAGTATATTATAGTGTCGTAGGCGGGAATCGACTATCTGCCTACGAATTCGTAATGAATACAGACCGGTGGAAGTGATGTGAATTTGGATTGAGATAAGCCTGGATACGAGCTATACGTTTTGGAAAAAATAGTGCACGCCGCCTATGGCCGGTCGTCGCCATGTTGGATTGATTGATTATTTATAAGACCGCATCATGTGTGCAGAAAATGGGAAAAGGATTTGGGTACGTAAATGGGTTATTTTATGTTCCGTAAACGGCGTTCGCAATGCTTCACACAGATGAAGAAAAAAGAAATGAGATTGTGGGATTTCTAAGGTAGGTAATCATCGATTTGATTGGTAACGTTTTATCGGACGTTCGATACCGTAAGTACTTTCAATTATTGCACGCTACTATTTTGACGGGACTATTTTGTTTATGGATTCGACGTTCGGGTAATGTCTTCTACTGACGCTGGGAAAGCGTTGGATTGCTTTTCCAATGTTCTCAGACCAGAGTACTGTCGTGGGAAATTAAAGCGATGCTTCAGTTGAAAGCGTTGCACAAGTCTAGCTAAAATTGCGCAATAGAAGGTGCGCTCTAACTAACGATAAGAATTTATATTGTTAGTAGTATAAGCCATGGGTAAGAGATTTTTTTAAGTGATTAAAGGGAAAGCAAAAAGTGGAGGACTCTTGCTAGGGCTTGTCTCGAGTGGCTCTTGAAATGAGTAAATTCACTTCAGAATTTGATCTATAGAAATGTCACTTGGTCAATCGATTTCCGAAGGTCAGTAATTACTCGTTTCCCAACGCTCATGGTGTTGCCTGTAGAAAGTAATGAACTAATAGCCTTAGCTGTGCCCCAAGATGTCAATCCTTCAATTATCCTTTGCGAAAGACAATGGAAGCAACTTTCAGCAAAGTTTCAGAGAGTGGGGAGTGGAGGGAGAGAACGAAAGAAGGAAAGAAAAAACCGCACGGGAAGTGCTGAGGCGTCAATTAATTCTTATCATCAGGGTCACGGGGCTTGGGGAAAATATCACAGACCCTGCACAGACAGAAGCGAAGATAGCTTCAACTTCACCGGAGAGATTCGAAGGACAATGGCCAGCGCACCACTTCTGCTGCTCCCTTCCATCGCCTTTTACTTCTCTTCTCTTCTCTCTCCTCTCTTCGCGCGTCTATCTTCTCTCTTCTTAGTCCCTCACTCTCTCACTCTCTTAACTCTCGAAGGAGACTATCATGAGCTCCTACCGGGTGTCTAGGATCCACGAGAGCCCTTGAGGAGATGAGATGATCAATTGACAATTCAGCGCCAATTGACTAGCAGCGGATACGTCTCAATACCGCAACCATTAATTGAAGTGATCAACAATTCAGCAGACCGAAAGGGACACAAGAGTTTTATTCAATGATTGCGTTTGAACCACTAACCTGGATTTATGATGGACGGAGAAGTACATAAAGGTATTTTTTAATGCATTTAATTCCTTGCGTATAGGTAATATTTATGCGATTCTGAAACCAAGCCTGAAGAGAACTAAGCTTCAGAGGAAGGAAAAAGCTCTGAAAGATTCCGCTCTTGATAGTCGAGTTGATGCGAGAGAGTGAGAGATGGGTGAAAAATGATTTTTTGTATTGAGAAAAACGTTGACGTATTTTAAGTTGAGTAATCTGACGTTGTGTCGATGCCTTGAATAATAATTTTTCGTTGAAAACATCTGCTTTTCTAAGAGGAAGCCATGAAACGGTATTTTCTCTCAATTTTTTAATGATACGTCCTCCAGCTTGAAAAGTTTACTGTTTAACCGAGGATCTTATTCTTCTGGTTCGAGTCGCTCTGTGTGTTTATATTATAAATATACCCGTCCGTTTCGATGTACGACGTCAGATGTACGCTTTATACGCGGGTGACGACGTGGGAGATTTCAGACGTATAATTGGCTAAAATAATTGGACCAGTCCCTCGATAGTGGACGTCGGAAACTTTCTACTTCTATACATTTCTTATTTTCTCGTTTTTTATTTGTTATGGTCTACCTTTCGAAGTCGGATGTGAGCTGTATCCGCCGGATGTATAAAAAGGTAAAAAAAAAAGACTAATGATTTGCGCTTGAAATCGGTTAGATAATTATTATCCTTGCAAACTCACAACAATTAGATCTGAGACTTCCGATGTAAAAATTCGACCTGCAAAGGCATAGCTGATAAGCGTTAATAATGTTTTTGAAGTTTTGAAAAGTTGACGAGTTAAAGTTAATACTTACGATTCCAGGCACCAGGCTCCTATATTACGAAAGTAACGACAACCACCCGATCAGGAGAAACGAAAAGAAAAGGGAACAGAAAAAAAAAAAAAAAAAGAAAAACGAAGCGATTCAATATCAGACCAGACTAAATTTAGCAGCAGTAACACGTGAAGTAAATTTTCTTTTTTTTTTTCTTTATACTCTCAGTTCGAACAGCTGACATAAATCAATATCTCATATTTACCCAGACAATCTGCTGAGGTAAAAGTTATCCAGCTATGTGAACTCAAGTTCTACATTTTCAACGTAAATCGATTTCATCTGAAATAAGAATCGATCGATGTTAGCAATAATTCGCTCACGAAAATGCACTAGTTATTTTATGAGGGTAATTCGAAACTACGTTGCCTATCATGACAAGCCGCGTTCACTACATGCAGATAAACATTTCGATATGATTTGTTAGTATTTAGAAGAAAACTTATACCTCTTTGGTTTTTAAAAAGCTATCATGAATCGCGTTTTGATCCTCAATAATCATAATCTTGAATTATTTCAGTCCACAATAATTTTTTGATCTTTGTTTAAAAACAAGCGTAAATCAGTTACTTAAAAGAACTGAAAGCAGATTGTTTAGTTGGTAAATAATACGATTTATCGATAATCTTGAACAGCTATACAATTAAGCCACACACGCCACTGAATAGCCTAAACGAATCATCGAGGCACCGTCAAGCCCTGGCTCGAAGTAGAGTCTATCAACGCTCGGTCAGACCCTGAATCTTTCCTACGCCGCCCGTGACTCGGCAATGCTACCTACATGGAACTAAGTATATGAAAGTAACTCAATCAACTCCAAAGTATGTGGCAGATTGCAGCTCATTCCCGGTCTCGAGACTGTAACGGCAAAGTGCGGCAATGGTCAACAAGTTGTAGTTCTGGGGAGATTAGCAGTCTGACATATAACATGATTCACTACTGCCAGACTAAGCGTATGCTTGTACTACTGCGTAGTCGCGTTTGAGATGCTTGAGCGTTCAGACTGATTGTTTTCTTGATTGATATTTGAGAGCGAGACTTGAACACTATTTTTGACTATATGGAGGATTACAATAGGGTGGATTATTATTTTTCGAGCAATTAAAATCACTAAAAATTTTATATCGTGTTATTGATGCACGTCACGATTGAGTATTGGACGTGAGTGAGCCGTGCAGCGAGGATGTGACTACTATGGGCTGATTTTGAGTTAATAAAATTTACACAGTTGCCTATAAATCGCTGGTTTTATTGCGCAGGTGATCGTTTCGGAATTATTGCTGCTTAAAATCGCTTTACGACAGTTGGAAGGAAGGCAACGATCGCGATGGCACGTCAATGAAATTTTTCACCCTACGATTTGGGACTCGGATACAAGAGAGCTGTTTAGCTATGTATATTTTGGCGTATAAACACCCGACGGTTGTGTTTCAGGAAAAGTCCGACAGCGAAAAAGAAAACGAATTGATTAGTACTTCTAATTGACAATTTCTTTCCTCGCATTTGTTCCTGAATAAAAGCTCATTTCATTGTTCAAAAGCTTTGTGAACACTGGGAAATTTATCCGGAATCACAATTCATTTAAAAACGGTAGTTTCTCTTCGAACTAATCCCTTACTCACGGATTCGCACCTTTCCTTAACCAAGGGATCTAAAAATGTATGATGAGGGTGGCGAGAGGAAAGAGAGGGACTGGGGAAACCAAGAGAGTCGGAAAGAACAAGAGAGCGAGAAAAGGTGAGAGAGAGGTTGAAGCTGAGGCTGAGGCTGAGGCTGATGCTGAGGCTGAGGCTGAGGCTGAAGCTGAAGCTGAAGCTGAGGGTGGCTGGGGTGGTTTTGGTTTGTGAGCTGGTCGCCGCGACGCTGGCGCCGCGCGGGGAGTTCCAGTCTGATGTCAGCATTCGAGGTAGTTGCTTCGTACGCACCCTTGCGCGTAAACTTTCGTCAAATAATAAGCGATAAAGAAGGAAAGATATAAGGAAGAAAATTGCTTAACCCGTGGCAATTGTTTCTTGTTTCGGTGTCGCCCTTTTTTTTGTCGCCCATTTAAAAAAATTGGACAAAAATCTTTTTCACTAGAAAATTTATGATTTTAAGTTATTTTTATTCCACTAAGAATAGGCTGGTCAACCCAGTAAAGTGTGACGTATTAAAAATTTATTTTTCAAACTGTGAAAGTTTCAGGTTCATTCTATATCGGTGGATACATCTAATGATATAAAAGAAAAGGAAAAAAAAAATAGAGAAAAAAATAAAATAAAATCAAATTTCACGAGGATGAAAGAGAATTTTTAAACTATCGGATAAAAGTTCGAGGAAATTTTACCAGAGCAAACTTATCGGCCGGTTTCCATTACCGAGTTAGAGTTTATGACGTCAAGCGCAAAAGTGGTTGAAGCAATTTAATCAAATGAATTTAATTAAAGCTATCTAACTAATAACTACCTAATCGACTGATCCAGTTTAATAGATACGTACGCCGCTGATGGCTAAATTTGCATTTAATGGATTATAAAGGCCCGCGGAATTCAACTCTTCGACTAGAATTTATCACCTATAGAGTTATTGAATCATCATTTATAACCACAAGTCGAGGTGTCAATCCCCTTTGCTTCTTATTCCTGATTCTCACGCACCTTGACGGTTGTTTTAGATATTAAAGTGGCAGGATTAACGTGGCCTCGCATGTCCGTAAAGTGTTATAAAAATAACGTGAAAGATAAACGTCCGAATGTCAATGAGAGGTAAAAGTCGAGAAATTTATTATGTAATTAACTTTGGGAAGAGTTCTGATAATTAGTTTTAAATATAATTCTGATCTGTAAAGAGAAATTGTTCAATTTATTGCAAAATAATATCGAACAAAGAATTTATCACATCGGTGGAGATGCGAAACTATTCAGTGATTGATATCATCTATAAAAATTATTGAAATATTTTTCTCTCAGTTAAATTCGTGTTGTTTAAAAGTGATCCGACAACTGTCAACCGGAAGTGTATGAAGTTGAGTTTTCTAAACGGAAGTGTGTTACCAGCAAAGTGAGAATTCTGTGCTTAAAAGGCAGACCGGAACACAGTGGCATACAGAGTTTCGGTAAGATAGATCTAGCCGCAAGTTCTGTAACTCACAGCTCTGGTCGACGCAGTTGCAACTTTTGGAACTATAACGAAACGAAATACTACTTTCAGAAGCTTCGGGAATTCATGGAGAAGTTGAGCTCGTGAAACTGCGAATCTGATGTATATAGCAGATATAAAAGATAGTTAGAAAATAGGAAGTTAAAATGGCGGCTCCACTCGTATCTTCGTCTACTAGTTATTTAGATTTTAGAAATTAGTATAACTGCGTTACCTCGCCGTTTATTCACATCTAGAAATTGATCGAAGATTTACTTTTTTCTTAATATACAATATCGTCGTTCTCTTGGGCCAATTTAATATCGAATGATTTACGAGAGTGGAATTCAAAGTTCCACCTTTTTGTTCTGCAGCCTATAATTTAAAATAACAAACTTACCTCTTTTCTTATTCTATTCACGCGACACGTTCTAGCATTTCTATACGCTGGACGTAAATGACGAGCAATATGTTGTCACCTAACTCCTAATTCAATATTCTAAGGGTATTGTGCAGCCACGGTCGAATCTATGCTCCGCGCAATTAGCGAAAGTTACCTACTTAACGTCCATAATTAATGTCAGTAATGCAATTGTCAGTTCCTGCAAGACTTTGTACTTAGAACTCTACAACGTGCATCAAGATATGTATACCATAAGTACCTACGTACAACGTATACGTATATGTATACTGTATAGGTACCATTCAATTTTGGTTATTGACTTAAAGTTTTGCGAAATGATGTTTTATTATACCTCAAGATAAACGACAGATTTCCGTTTTTCGATTCACTGTTGTGTGTAACTGACCGTTGATTCAATAATTCGTTATGACTCAAGAGAAAAAAAAGAAAAAAATCGCTGACGATAAGAGAGGTAATTCGTTTTAAAATCTGAGGAAGTTCATCTTTTCGAGACCAGCATCCTTCGTAATGTCACTATTCGCAACGATACGGAATTATAGGTTTTTTCTCGTCACAGTTGAATTACTTTAATCTTTTCTGTTTTTATGTACAGACTTATAATTATCCAGTTCCGTCTTTGGCCACAGTCGGTTAAACGGTACCGCGGATTACTACGAGCTAAAAATACATCCTGTGGGATGTGACGTTTCAAAATTTTCCAGACTTTTGTTTTTTCACAGTAACGAAAAACCGGGAAATCTCGATAGAATTTAGATGAATGTTGATTCTGTGAGATTGATTGAGGGTATCCATGTTTCTTTTGTATAATCAGTTTACCGAGTATTCCTCCATGATCTAGTGGTTTAGTCTCTGACCGAGACCGAAATTTATTCTAGCTTTTATACTTTAGAGTTTCGATAAGGTAAAATAACACTCGTAAAATAATGATAAAAGCTTCCGAAAACTGCAACCGTGTTGAATCAACTGTTAAAATCTTCTAATGATTGCTAGAATGATTTTATTTGAGATTGAATAGATCAGCACGCTTTCTGACCAAGATATATACGTTATATTCTATACTTCAGAGCTTAGATAAGGTCTGATAACGGTCATAAAATAATCGTCCGTTTTATCCAGCCATCTTGAACGTATTGTAGCGCCCCAGGATTACCAGCACGGCGGTGGGTAATGCCTATAACGTGAAGCAGTGGTCTGAGCCATTTTCATTTCTCGTAACATTTATTCGTTTTCCCATCCATTTGTCCGCCCCGTTTCCGTCGCCTATTTGTCCTATGTCCGTCTGTCTGTCCTCGGAAGATTACGCACGCTAACAATCGATTTTATTCTATGCCTGATCCTCGGTTTATTGTAATACCTAGGCCGTCTTGCCGTCTTGCTACGACGGACCGAATCCTAATCCATTTTCGGAATTCAGTCTATATTTGTTTTCGCTATCGTCGAGGAACTGAAACACAAAATACGCACATAAGAACTTTTTTATCCCCAAAAATTTCAAGAAAAATAATTATTTTACATCTTCCTGAACCTGTACCTATACATGAAATTCTTTTCAAAAATGTGTTGAGAGAACACTGAGCATAGTGTCATATATTATTTCATCGAAAATTCGGCTATCTATATATTAGCTAGAGATTATGTTATCGTCGAGTATTCAGAAACCGGGGGTCCTGATCGATGGATAAAATTCACCAGACTGCAATCTATAAACCAAACTCTATACAATTTCCACCGAGCAATACGACCGTCGCTCGTTAGGAATATATAGCGAACAGGTAATAAGTACAATTACCGGATACTCTGTTGGTAACTTATCCACTATTCCTCTCACTTCCGTTTTTATTCATTTCTCTCTTGTCTGTCTGTCCGCCCGGAATCTAGACGTTATCTAGGCGCCTCGACGCCTGATTTTGGTACGTCATTTGGACCGACAGATCGGTCAACATCTTTTGCACGGATATATATACGGATGTAGATATAATTGACATTGATTGCCTTGTAATCCTGTATCAACCGCAGCTCCATTATGGAAATGGTGAGAATAGTTCGAATGCAAATATGAAGCACAAAGGCAAATACAAATACATTAAGCGGTGTTTGCTCGGTACTTGGCTCTCTTTAGGTCACTCGAGAAGAATTTCACCACGTTGCTCTCCACGTTTTTGTAAATATTGAAATTAGCGAATGGCTTCTCTCTTTGTTTTTTAGTGTACTTATGCCTTGAAATTTGGGCAGTGTTATAGAGAGAAATAATGGAAAGGTGAAAAAGAACGTTTATTAAAAATCCAGCAACGCGTTACAGGCCAACAATATCCGTCTATCTAGTCTTCACTTTCCTCCAAGTTGGGAAAACACGCATCGACCTTGGGCATCGTTGACTAGGTAACGGAAATTGTAGCTCGGATTTATTTTCCCAAATCTCCTCGCGTAAAATTGATTCTGGCTTTGCGTGATAAATCACTGATTTTCACAGCGGTAAGCTGTAAAAATACGCTTACGTTGCGCCTTATGGATTTATAATGTATATATATTATATATACCTATATATGCGTATAATAACCATTTTTTTTAAATCTATATCAACGTGATTTCAATTGCCTGCAATCTATTTTCATTTTATTTATTTTAAATACTGTAATTTAACCAATTTGCGAAAATTTCACGCTCATCCTGAAATTATCCAAATCTAATTGAGGCAGAAAGATAATATGCTGCGTATTTTTTTTTACTTTTTCTATAATATTTTTAATAATTTCACGTATACGTAACATATACCATAAATTCAACTTCATTCCACGAGATAGCGGAAGTCAAATAGTGAGATCATTCAGAGGCATAGGCAGAGAGCGAAGATGGAAGTGAACCAAAATGTGAAACATATGCATAAATGAATTGCCAGTTGCAGAATAAAACTTATTAACGTTTTTATACAAAACTGGGTCATTTTCCATCCGCTATTTAACTATAAGTATGACTCTTTCTGTTCTGTTCTTCGGTTTAGTACCGCATGTGTTCGTTAAACTTTGAATTGTCCACCGGCGAGATATCGCGTGTTTCAAATAAGCATTTCACGTCATTTGACCCATTTCTTACTCCCTATCGCTTTGCTAAGTTTCTACAGTTCAGAGGCGGTGAATTTAACTCTTAAAGCTGGTACTCACACGCATAGTTACGAGTCGAAGAGTGTGATTAAAAAAAATTTATGCTCTCGTTGCAGGTTTAATATGCAGCTTTGGCAATCACGAAATATTTGATTATTTATTAAACCTTTTGCTTGCGTGTAAAAGCGAGTGAAAAAAAAAAAAAAAAAACAATTTTTCGTATCACAGGATTATCGAAACCTAGATTTCATTATATAACTGTGCGGGAAACGAATGGTAAAAGGCTCTCCGCTGCACGCGTTTCATCGAGTTGAAATATTTTCTGTCCATTGAAATGAAATTTCGTGCACAACTACCAATTTATCACGGTATATCCTCCCTTGTGAACTAATGGAGCGAAAAATGTTTCACGAATCTTTTGAATGAATATCGTTCATTCCTGACGGTACAAGCGACAAAACTCCTTGTATTCTACCTCTGAATAGACTCGGTGTACAGTGGAAATGGAATTAAAACAAAAAATTTCTGTACAACATTCAAGCGAATGTGAAAGCGATACGACTCGTGGATATCACATACTTAGTATCTGGGAAATGATATATATAAAATAATAATATATATAATATAATATATATTCAATATGTCATACACGGAGAAACCAAAACAGAACAAGACACCGTGCGTTCATAAAGAGAACCGCCAGAGGGCAGGCTCTACGCGTTTAGTTCGATGTGTGCCTCACGCATCAAGAGTGCTGTTGCACTGTGTTTCGCTTTGTCTATGACGCAACGGGATTGTGCTTGCCGGCATGTCATTTTTCTATGTGGTGCATACGCACTATGGAGTGCACGCTGACAGTCTTGGCCCATAGACAACGTGAATAGGAATGCGTCACACTGTGAAAATCATGTGAACTATCGTTCGTCAGTTCGAGGGGGCAACACATATCCCGGTGTCGCGCTGCACTCGCTTTCTCTATTTGTAAATGGGCTTCTGCTCTGTTTTGGTTTCTCCGTGTATATGTATATACATATAAGCGATGGCAATCAGGATTTTAAGACTTTTCTCATCGCTTGGTATCACTCACGTCACTTTCAGCTTCTTCGTTAGTTTTATGTTAATTTAAAAAGACGCTAGAACATAAGAATACAACAAGAAGCTGGGGGTTTTACAGTGCTCCCTCACTAATTTTAACCTCTCTAACATTTTACCTCTCCGCCGTCGGAGGGGAGTAGGTCCCCCACTATAGCCTGGCTGTTCGGGTCGGCGCATAACGATGCGCCGTAACTATACGTCTGTGTACGCATCATGCACTCCACCCATGGACATAGTGGGGGGCCCTCGCTAATATTTTTATACCCCGGATCCGTGAAAATTAGTGAGGGAGCACTGTATTGTCTCAATTTTTAGAAAATATACATGAGAGCGAGGGATACTGTAAGTCGCGGATGGATGTAAAAATATTTCTGAATGGCGTCATGCAAGAATGCTCTGGGACTGTTCTTGTCTGATTTTTCTAATCACTTACCTCTCGGGCTTCGCTTGAACCCTCGTCGATAGTATTTGGAAGATTTTTCAAGAAGTGGGAATAGCTTAGTGAAACTAATTTTTAATTCATTAAAATCATTCTGAATTCTGGTGTATGCAAATACGAGGTCATCCGATAGCTTGGAAATTCTAGTGGGTGGTCGTCTTCGCAAAACTGATCGATGAGCTCAAGTCCTATAGCGTGAAACTCCTCTGCCAGGATTACGGTGCCGCGTCCCCCAGGATACTCTCATTTGACGATGGTCTCAGCCATCCACGCCACGTAGACAATCGCAAATCTTTGCAAACGTAGGGATGAAACTTGTTCCCGGAACCCGTTGATCCGAGCTTTCGTAATCAGTTCGCGTTCAGCGACGTTTATCTTCCGGTTCTTAATTGTCTTACAAAAAAATTACTGGGCTTACGATTAGCTCAGTTCGCAGGAAACACAAAGATCAGATTTACCGTAACGCAGGTTCTGAAAGCTCAGCCAAGACGACTAATGGGACGCAATTAATCCGTGGAAAAAAAATTTGCAATTCAATTCGGCTTGCATTAGAAAAGTACACATTGAATGCTGGATTAATTAAACATCCGAACATCAATACTCGTTCGATGATCGCCTGTGGGCATTATTCGCTTTGAAGTAATTGGATGAGCGTTAAAAACACTGTCAAATCTCTATCTGTGTACAGTTCACTGTACCAATATAGGGTGGAGACGAATTTAGAGTGTATTGTGTTACGTTGATGTTGGAGGATATCGATTACATCATTATTTCGCATTGCCTACGCAGCTGCTGTTCTTGTCGTTAGTGTTTTGATATATCCATTTATCATATTTGTAAAAACAGAACGACAGTAATTGCTAATTAATGACTCATCACGAGCGAATCATTTGTTACTTTCTAAGACCACGAAAGAAATTATATTTATCACATCGTTGAAACGGGTCGCTTCATCGTATATGGTGAATGTGAATAATAGTGTAATACTGTTACTATATCAGATTCATACAATGCAATGTTTGATAAAGGAAAAAAAAAAAAATTTCTTTTTTTTATCAAACTGCTACCCTAAGGAAAGCCCTTATGGCTAGCGGTGTCCCACGTCCGACACAGTTTCCTGCGCGAGCTTCTGTCCTTCGTGAATATTTTATTTGAATATCTTCCTCAAAGCAGCCAACGAGTCATGTCCTATTCAGTAGAGTTGAAACATAGAGTAGGTTCGCTTAGCACCGTTTGTCTTTCCGATTTTTTTGTTCCCTTGTCAAATTGATTGGTCTTTGGCAATGACACGAAAGTAAATATAACCGGCGTGTATCAACTAAGGGCTTCGCGACGCCTGACACTTCCTCGCAAGTCTTTCGGGCTATTTATCTTTTGTTGGCCCAAAAACGTTATCAATTAAAGGACCAGGGTCGGGGTGTAGCAGTGCGCGTCGGTTTCGTTTGAAAATGGGTTGCTATAACGACGCAATTCGTCGGTACACAGCTTGCTGGGCAAATTTCATAATTACGGCTCGCCGGCCTGGGCATGGGCGATACGGACAACCGCGAGGCGGGCTTGGCATCACTTGGTAGCCTGGTAGGTCCACCGTATACGGACGGACCCGTTCCTGTAACTTGGCTTCTTCTTTTCTCTTTTGCTTTGCCCAAGGATTTACATTTCTCCGCGGTGGGAAAAGCAATTACGCGCTTTTTAATTTCACAGAATAATAGGGGAGCCCTCGTTCCGACTTTTCTGTAGACCTTCGGATCTATAATAAATGTATACATTGCGCAAGGTGCCTCATTCCCAAATGAGCAATGACATTGACCCTTGACAAAATCAACCCTCTTCATGATCCTCTCGCTATTTCGAGTAGTATGCAATTTTTTCATTCCTCATTTTCTTTTTATCTAATTTCTCTTTCAACGAGCATATGCTAAGCAGTGACCATATATATGAGTATAATACTCGGGAAGTAACATGCTGCTACAATAGTACAGGGATGAAGAATATGTATTAAAGTGTGGAAAATATTTCTGTAAAATTTTCCTGCTCATATAAATGTTTGTACTGACCTTTCACAGTTAAAATTGAATTTTTATCTTATTTGTGTTACTCAACCTTTTCAAACCATATTGCCAAGTCCCAAGCCACCACTTAGTGGTCAACCAACGACCCGAGTGTCCTGGTTACTTCGGGGTGTTCTATTCGTATCCTCGAAACTTTCTCGGGGTTTGAATAGATTCGCTCTGTAGTAGCTATCTGTAGGAGAAAATGAGATTCTGATACAGGGTTCCTATCAAGCCTTTCTCAATAGGGTTGAGGAAGGAGTTGATTTATCGGAAATTAATATGCTTCAAGAAAACCGGAGAAAAAAAAAAGCCACCGATTACGTTTCGCATTTAAAATAGATTTGCTGGCATAAGAACACGCCAGCTACTTCCTTCGGGGCTTATCGCCGCTAGCTGGTTTTCGTCTTGGTCTTTCGCTCTGGGGTTTCCAGATCGCCCTAGGGCCAGATCCTTGGCCTCCGTCATCCAAGATACCGTCTTTCCCGACCGCGGCGTTAAGCGATGGTTGCAACGGTACGATTGCATCGCAGGTCCTTGTGGTCGACGGATATTAAATCGGGATCGATTCATCGCCACGGATAACGGACAATGGACTCAAGGCTGAAGATGAATAGAATCTAGGACGAGCAACGACGTCGTACAATGCAATTTCTGTATATATAGGTACAAACAACGGTTACCATTACCAATTCTGTCATAACTATAATATGGCATCTGGTATCAATGGCATATGGCATCACTATCAGATACAACTATACCCCTATTTTGTTCATTCTCGATATCATTTACTGCATTCATTTTTTGAAGAAAAAAAAAATGCAATCATATTCTTTCTTATGTAACTGCATCTTCCGTAGTAACTGCAATCTGGTTACTTTTTCAGAAGCCGTTGGAGGTTGAATTAGTCTCATTAATCTTACGGCTGAACAAAACACTTTGCGTGTCCGCGTTAAATCCTTGCTAACAAAAAAGGGGTATAATTCGGTTATTGTTCTTCATGGAGAACAATATCCAGGTAAACACCGATGGAGTGCTATATAATATACCAGTTTCTACTTGAAACAATGCAAGATCAAGTAGTTCCGCGTGCTTCCTGAAGATGTAAACGTTCCAGTAAACCTTGGCCAAGGAGATCCGGTAGTCGGCGTAAATCGGGGAGTATATGACGTCGTTCTGGAAGGCAGAACTTTGTGACGTTACATCGACCTTAGTTTCCCAGCGGGCAAGAAGCGCGAGTAGAGACGCAGAGCTCCAGCCAACTGTCGGGATGCAAATTGCTCGTAATCTTATTGGGGGCTTGCCGATTCGTGACGGAACACCGGCGCGGAGTGAATTTCGTAATCCGATTAAACCCGAGAGCTGAATCTCGCCGATACCTACTTTGCTCGAGTATCTTCCGTCGGAGGAAAGAAGAAGAGGCGAAGAAGAGTTCATTCCCCGTGACTAAGTTAGACGAGAAAATAAGAAAAAGATCTTGATTTACCGCTCCATCGATATACTATATGCCCTTTCGTTCATTGCTTCTGCAGCCTGTCGAACAATATAAATCAGAAACAGAGAAAGACGGATGAAAAGGTGAAACTAGAAAGAGAAACTCGAATTTCGGATCCCTCGTACAACTCGCATGGTGGATAATAGAGCCATTACATAGCGCGGTGAACCGGCTATGGTCGAGTGAGGTCCCTACTCGTGCCCTTTAGGCTAAAAAATTCCACCGTCTATACATCCCCCTGGTTCTCCGAAGTACTAACCGACCGACCCTTTATTGGGTGAGACCAATATTGCTCAAATAACTTTCGAATGCAGCGCAACTCTTTTCCGTTCTAACTCCCCTAGCCTGCGATGGCGATTCACTTCGTTCTGGTGTGAATGACGGTTTTTTAATTTTTTGAAAAGTCTATGTTACTCTACCTAAAGCAATAGTAATCATTCATCATATATTAGTCAGTCAGAGAAAAAAGTTTTAATAGTGATCCGATTTCGCTCGTGAAAATGTATCATAACTATAGTACTCCCTGTGTAACTATATCCTTCTGTACTTGCCACGGACAGAGTTTGTGCTTAGATATTTCCTGACACAATATATTCTTGGTGAGCTCCCGACCCCCGGATCCCGTCTGCAGTAGCGATAACTGATTCCAAACTCAAAAGTTCCTATTCATCGACAACTACTGCACCATGCTGTTGTTCAGAGCTGTGCCAAGTTGTGGACAATGCCATTATTGTACCATGGTGCTAAGAGATTTTTGGCATATCTATCACGTATTCATCATCTTCGACGACACAATATCTCGCATTTAGAATATGACGCGAATTTTCGGTATAATTAGGATTGATTAAAATTCACGAATAAGATGTGATTATAAAATTATACTGAATGAATGTATATGTTTCAGGACTTAACATGGACGAGTAAGAATGGTTGGAATGAGTTTGCTGAACGTCGCCCTAGCGGTGCTAGGAGTCACGCACCTTCTACTCGCTGAACCATTGGCGTCGGCGTCGGTTTCGGCGTTGGCGTCACCCACGGCGAAGAGCACAGGTTAGTCGATTAACTGATTAATTGGTTATGGTCGATCAATTCTCTATCTAATTGGTACGCCACGAAAATTTGATGCAATCACAGCTGTGCCAATATCCTTATAGTATAGATACAGGTTTAGTAGCATCGATTTAATCAGTTCTGAGCTTCGTCCATAAAATATGTACATACTCGGTTTCCCAGGGGTCTGAAACTTCGGAATACATGGCCTCACGTATCTAATAAGTCGTTCTAACTTACTGACACACTATCGCCCGTTGTCCCCGGGATTTTTCGCCAGGGTGAAATTTCTCCGCGCATAAAACCTGCGCAGTGATCCAAGCCTAATGTGTATATTAATGAGGCGGGGAATCCCCATCGGCAATATACTCCTGTACCCTTAAAAAGGAAAAGTTTTGAGAACTAAGCGGCGCGACCCTTCGTAGTTTTCTCGTCGGGAAATTTTTTTTTTTTCTTCTTCAAGTAACGAATCTTCGAAAGTAACGCCGATACACCCTACCGCCTGCGACATCATTTCAAATATTTCGGAAAAAGAGGAGCCTTTAATACAAACTTTACCTACCTCCGTTATAAGAACGAAGGTTAAACACTCTGAGCCCTCTCGAGCAACCGACAATGTCTTGCGCAAGCCTTGCATAATTATTACGTGCTCTAGAAACAGGCGTCGGCGTAGGGAGGAGCTCGGGCAGCCCCGGGACAGAGTAGAGTGACGGGGTTGACGCGGATCGTCGAGAAGACGTGACCATCCTAACGAGATAATGGTACCCGTGGCACATGGCCTGATATACGTCACTTGACGCATCCCGCACCCTAATACGGTTCAACGGTGGGATTATAGCCTGAGCGCAGTGATCTCAGACCCTAACGATTTGCCTTGAAAATGGGGAGTTATCCCACTGATGATAAAGTCTCATTTTAATAAAATAAAATGATAAGCATGTAAAAAAAAAATACAAACGAGAATCGCAAATCCTGTTTAATTGCAGCTGAAGCTGAACCACTCAAATTTCCCGATTGTTCTAACGATCACCTTCATTTCCTGCAATCATGAATTTATTGATATTGATTTATATATTCGCGGATCATGAATATAAAGTTACCACACTTTTGATTCATATTAATTAGAGTATTGTCATTCGTTGAATTTTCATTCAACTAACTGGGATATAATGATGTCCGAGATGGTAACGCTACTGTTAACGCTTTAACAAGTGGGAAATTCGATTCGAATGATTTATCGACATAGATGATGAAGTTGTTCCACCTTACCCTATACCAGACCTGCACGTATACCAAGAGAATAAGGTACTTGATGACCTAGTCGCGTCCGCAGAAGACTTCGTTTGAGGCGTCCAAGCGTCGTGGAATGTGAGAGGGAGGGAATATCTGCGGAGAGGAATTGCTGTGGTAAGCTAGGGTGCCGGTGGAGAAGACATTTTAATGACTGCGTCGACACCAAGCCGTCTGCTACCCACCGGCACCCATCAAAAGTTCCTTCCACCCTTCTTCAGCCTCGCCTTGGCCC
The DNA here is from genome assembly GCA_943736025.1 of Tenthredo mesomela. Classification (NCBI taxonomy): domain Eukaryota; kingdom Metazoa; phylum Arthropoda; class Insecta; order Hymenoptera; family Tenthredinidae; genus Tenthredo; species Tenthredo mesomela. Next base: position 12,286,979 of record OX031013.1, read on the forward strand.
TTTAACCGTTGACGAAGTGGATACTGCAGAGTCACGACAGTTGATTTGAAAGCTCTCAGTGGGTAATTAATCGCTACTAGCGAAACCGGACGTGTGGAGCTCGCTTGTTAGTACTTAACGATAAAACGGAAGCATTAACTTACCGTCTAAAAATTATTACCTGAAGAAGGCACTTTTATTTTCATTCTAAAATAAAAATCATGCGTTCTTGACACGAAAAAAAATGTTATAAAAATGTTATAAAAATAAATAATCGAACGAAGTAATCCATGATAATGTACCTACTACCATGTGCAAAAGTATCGCTCGTTGCCTTTTTAAACTTTTTGTCGATTTCTCAATCAGATGTACAGTTTTATCGAAAGAGCAAGTACAGAAGTATATATATATATATATATATATATAGAGAGAGAGAGAGAGAGATAGAGAGAGGTGGAAGAACCGACGTCAGTAAACTCACGGATAAAATATCCATAAAATAACGAGACACTTGAAACAATCTTTTGATATGATGTGACCACTCGTTAACGTGTACAGTATAACAAAGAGAATATCAGAGGAGCTGGTTCTTTTGTTAGGAATCAAGGGGTTGAGAATTCGAGGGTCAAGGCTCAGGCTAGGGTGATATTTGAACAGTTTTTACAATTTCATCTGCGTTGAAAACTTTGCGTTAGACCAGCATGAAGTCGATTCATCTTACACTAATCTTTGAAATCGTAAAGTTTTCGCGTTATACGACTGGTGAATGGTTGAAAAACTTTACAGCTTGACTTCAACGTGTCGCGACCTTTGACCTCGATATACACTATACACTGGTTTTACATCCTCGACAACAGACTTACCGTACCGTATATAGGACGTGGCGAAGGGTGAGGCGGGTATTGCGAACTCCGGTAAAAACTAAGATTACAATACAATGCAATCAGGGTCGTGTAGGAGGGGACCGTGCAGGCTCTTCGAGATTAAAACATGCGATGTATAGAGCTCGCAAAACTATTTTGTATCCGCAGATTATTTGGCTTGCAAAACATCTTTTCTAGGTAGGTGGGCGGGTGGATATACATATAACTCGGAGAAACTTCGTGTGGGCTGCAATTAAACCTTTTAATGAAATTCCCGGTGGTAATTGGTCTGCTTGGTAAGTTTCAATACGTTTTTTTTCGTACTGCGGGTTGTTCAATTGATACAATCGATAAAAACTTGCCGCAGAATATTCTGTCGAAGAATTGATTTTCATTTTCCGTTATAAAAATGAAATAACTACTCGCCATTGGTCGAGGACTTGTCACGTATCACGAAGATACAATCGAGGTGACAATATCGTTGCGTAACGAGGCGCAAGATCGCCTTCAGTTGATAAAGGGACTCCGTAGGTTATTACCGGGACTCTCTTTCTCCCGTCTCTTTACATCTTGTTGACTCACTGCTATACGCTTCTTGCATCGTTACCTTTCCAGGCTGACAGCTAGTGACGAGGGTTTCGGGACAAAATTTAAAACGAATTTGCGACCGGTCTTGCGACGACCATCGACGACTCAGTCGGAAAAGTATTATTGCTTCTGCGAGGGTACATGGCATCGACTCCTATCATTTTTCACCACCTTTCAGGAGCCTATATACCGTACTTTTTCTTTTCATTTTTTTTTTTTTTTTTTCTACTCGAATCCATTTTTGACTGTCTCGGAGTGACATCTCCACCACTCACAGAGTTATTGCAATTTTTATCCTTCAAATTGCTACTGTATATATAGGTAGATTCAATTCATAGAGTCATTAGTTTACCTTGTTTTTCTCGCGTTATAACGACGCTTAAAAATCCAAGTAAACTTATCGTTTTTACACTTTTTCAAGCTGTATACTTCAGTGGAAAGTGACGGTAGTAGGTACTATAAGGCTTGAGCGGAACAAAATGCACTTGGGACGCGTGAATGAAGCTCACTTTAAATGCACGGTCTTTTATTTCATCGGTAATCTTAATAGAAATATTCATGAAAAATGAGCATTGTCGAGTTTCTGAAACGCATGGTTTAATGAGGAAACGATAAAACGTCGAACAAAACGTTGTTTAACGTCACAGAATGATACAAATGGCTGTTCATCTTTACGTGAAAGATTTGTTTCGTAGCGTACCATTGACGACCGTCTCTATTTTTCACCGGCAGCCTATATATTTCTCCGTTTAACCAATTCCCATGAAATCGTCTTTTGTTAACGTTGCGTCGACAGCAACGTGTATAGCCGATATTACCCTAGCGAATGGCAATTGGTACGGGTACTTTTTCACCCTCGGCTCGTTCGTCCCCCATTCACTTTCTCTGCTATCCTTGTTCGACCCTGGTCAACCCCTTTTCGCCACCCAACACCCTCGCGTCGTGCCGCGGTCCATCCATCGGCTTGTCTATACTCTACAGGGTAGTTTATTTATTATTCATTGGGGTTGCATCGGGCGAGAATAAGCGACGCATTGTTTATGCATTAGCCACCCTCGATCGCTTCTGCTTTCTCCTTTCCCTTTCCATTCTTTCGCTCTTCGCACCCTTGTGCCATGCAGCCAGTCCCTATTCGCCACGCTCTGATATAGCTTTTTAATGTGCGTATAGGTACACGTATAGGCACCTACAGATATACGTATATACCTATATCGTTTGGCAGGGAATTGGATGGAACAATCGACGGCTGCCTGCTTGCCACTCGACTGCAGAAATCTCTCCCAAGAGAATTCCGGTTATATTTTGTAAATTTGTTTCTTTTTTCTTCCTACTTTTCTTTCTTCTGGTTTTCTCTACCGCGTTTCAAACTGTTATAAAATTTCTTGGCTGTGAAATCACCAAGGGATGCAATAATTTTTAATATCAAGATAAAGATGAAACGGTTCTTCCGAGTAATACACTTATACACATTATATTATGCAAAATAAACGAATTCATGTTCGTGAAAGGATATTATTATTTTTTCATCCGATGAATATCCTCCACGATCGGGGGTATGCTGAACAGATTGAAATACCCATAGCGCTCTGGGCTTTCGATATTACATAGCGTTATTTATCTCACGTAAACAATCCCTGTTCAACTAATGATCTAATTATTATTAAATACACAATAATAATGATCAACTAGCCTCATATACTGTAATATTTTTAACAGCTGGAAGTACTACGGCGCCTAGCGTGATATTAGCATCGACGGCGTACATAATGACTGCGAAAGGGATATTCACCGCGTAAAAGCGAATAATCAAAACCGTCAAAACAATTTTCATCGATCTTGTATACCACCTAAGTTTGAGGAAAATATATAAATGGAGTTAATAACGTAAGGACTGGTTTTGCCCTGAAAATGAACACGCCACTGCCTATGCCTGTTACGGAACTCAACATTTCGATGGTATGTTCCGCTAATCGCGTGGCGTGAGAAGGTTCGCTTAATTTTTTACATCATCGCTAATGACTGCTGCTACTAACAATGTAGATTTTTTTCTTTTGTGATTTTCGTTGCAATGCAGCTAGCTTGTTTTCTAATTTTTTGGCATAGTCGTCACTTTAAGCTTGCGTGGTGAAGCGAAATTCCTTCACTTCGTACGAGTACAGAGATACAGCAATCTCATATTGTGGGAAGAGCTTGAAATTCTTGAGCCGAGTGTGAATATGGGTGAATGTATGTACAAGTGAAAGTAGCTTGTTGAGTTTCAGAAAACAATCAGGCAAAGGCAGGGGCCGTATGATTTACACGGGCGAAGTAACAGGAATAATTCACGAGCACTGAAACGTTATGGGGCTACGAAAGGCTTTTCAGTTAAACGCTAAACAAAAGACCAAGATAGGCAAGAACTCGATCCCAACCGTGGGGCTACAGTTACCATAGCTCCACCTCGATACCGGCATACTTGAAAAATATTATCCCAATCTTTACAATATCACTTCGTCGTCCATTTTAAGCAAGAATTCCACATTTTTTGCCAAGCAACTTTCATTCGTCAAGGCTACACAAAAAAAAAAAAGAGAATTCCTGGCTGAAGAAAAAAATTCTTGATTCAAGATAATTTTCCGGTATTGGAAGGAAGACCGAAATTCTCTGGAACGAAGTAAAAATTTTCTTGAGCCAATAACTATTTTCTTGGTTCGAGAAAATTTTTACTTCGCTTAGGAGATTTTCGATCTTCATAATAACTTTCTTGGCTCAAGTAAACCTTTTTTTCTGTGTAAAGAGATTTATCAATTTTATTTCAATATTGCTTTTTTTTTCTTTTGCTATCAAGAAATCCACCCTCAGCTGGTCTACTATTCCGTAACGTAACGCGAGTCACATCCTCACTAATGGCTGAATTAGTCCTTAATTCTCTACGCCTTCTTCATGTCACCTGATCATTAGACGATTTTCGGAGGAAATAATAGGGGGAATAATTACGGCCCTGGGAACAAAATACGTTGTACATATTTATATGTGGGTATTATACAAAATGAGAATTTTGGTAAACCATGCCAATGCGTGCGTAGCGGTTATTTAGACGATTTCAAATCTGACCAGAGTTTCTGCCACACGAGTTTCCTGCACGGCCGAGGGCGCGTTGGATTCCAAATGTTAAGGAAATTAGGTTATTTCTGCAATATGATTGTTATACGAGATTAGAACAAGGGCTGTTAGTTGCGTGCGCCTCTCTGCTCGTAGACGTAGTACATTTGCATTTTATGTACATGTGCGGCGCGGCTGTTCGCTATCCATGTAGACGAGAATATACTCAATAACGTGCATCTATATGTATTATAATAATTTTTTTCCATGAGGAAATAAATATGATAACGATAAGAGATTTCATAAATAAAAATTCAGTTCACTCTTTGACAATTGTATATGAAGTGAAATGCTATATAATTTGTTTCTAAATTAGTGAATATCATCTCTTTGATCCAATAAAAATTTTTTTCTCTATGATGTATGTTCGTTTGAAAAAGGTAATATTAATTTCCTGGTATGTATACCGTCCGGCGGTTTAATTTATTTTGTCAATTTAAACTACGTACATACTACCGTGAATTTGGAATGCCAAAATCAAATTCCGAAAATATTTCAAACGCGTAACTTTAGGTAGATTCTCAATCAATATGCGATCGCGTCTCTAATCAGAAACGGGATATATACAACCGGTAAAATATCTTACCAGATCTTTCCATTTTCGATCTGAACAACTTTTTTATATTTTGACATCTATAGGGGAGACCGGTGTCGGTTGTAACAGGGTGTCAATTGTAACAGTGGACATTACGCCGCCATCTTGCGGATAATCTCTAATCTTTTTAGATGTATGTATAGCAACCTTCGGCGGGCTTTTATTGAACAACATTTTGCGAAATTTTCGGACATATTTTCTGTGCTGTGTCCATTTGTGTCCATTTATCGGTTTTTTTCACCCGTAAGTAAATCTTTTCGTTTCACTATGCTTTCGCTTAACGTAGTAAACCATGGATGGTTTTTATAATTGACTTAGTGTATATTAAACTACGATGCTTTGACTTCAATTGTTGTGTATTAGGATTTGGAAGTCACAAGTTTTAGTATAGAATTTCCAGTTTTCTACATAAAATCGTCGCTGGTGTCAATTGTAACACGTCAATTAAAGAAGCAACGACAAATGGCGTCAATGCACTAAGTGCAAGAAATGGGCGCATATGGGTTGCACTGACCGTAGTGCATTCTTCATATATGCGCTGAATGTTCAGAAGATTATTTGTTTAATTTGTTATTGAATTTTCGTGTTTTATTGAATCATACGAAAAAAGTGTACCCCCTTTACGTTAATGTTAATTTGTTATAAATTTTCCTATTTTATCAACAATATAAAATAGTTTATACAAAATTAAATAAATATTTTTCCTGCGGTTATATCGGAATGACCTGCGTTACAATTGACACCTCACTGGTGTCAATTGTAACACGTGTAGCAACATCCGTTACGGATTTTTCTTGACTATACTAACGAAAATCTCGAACTAAAAAAATCGAACTAGTAAGAGTTAGATGTGAGTGAACTTAGGTTAAAAAAATCAGTCACAAAATATCGATATTAAGCGAAAAAAAAATTAGTTTGTAAAAATTGTTACAACCGACACCGGTCTCCCCTACGTTGATATCTCGACTTTTATGGACAATTTGCATATCACCGTTTCTGATGCTCGAAGTTCAAAGTTCGTTAATCTCTACTGAATAAAAAATAAAAAATGAAGAAAAATTTATCACGAACAGCTCCGCTCAAAAAGAACAATACCCATTGACATGGGGATTTTCCAGTTCTGTTAGCCTGTTCGGTTTTGGTGTATGGACATATATTCATACGACTGATCGTGGGTGCCACGTGCTGCAATAAATTACGAGACCGTCTCATCAATCTTTTTTGTGAGGCGCTTTGTTTGTTTTCCCCTGTGAGGTTTATCACAGCAATAATTATTACCCTGGGTTCAACTTGATTGCTTTAGATTCGCGCCTTTCTTACTGACGAGAGGTGCAGCTATTGCTATAACGTCTTTTAACTCGTATACAATATGTGCGTAATTGTAAATTAATTGAGGCTAGATCAATTGAAATTGAATATTCTCATTAAAAGACGTACCTCTCGTGTAAACGGTCTTATAGCTCCCAGCTAAAATTTCTAGTTTCAGTCTTGAACCGTCTGGAAACTCTGCAGCTAACTCCTAAGCGGGGCTTGGAGAAGTTTATGAATAGCTGCTAAACTGCGTCCTGGTTCAGAAATGATCAGTGAAAATACGGTTGCTATACATGTGACGAAACAAGTAGCTGTAATACAATCTGCGGAAGAGTGGGTATAGTGAGGATTTTTTTTCCCCAGAATTTATCGTAGGTATCTGTAGGCGAATTTGAAAATTTGATTTAAAGGGAAAGGAGCAGAGGCTGCGGATATAATGGGACAAGGGAAGATCAATTGACCTTGAATCTTTGAGGTGTCCTTCAAAACTTGGGCGCATTCGAAAGTTTATACGCTCGAGGGTTTGAGGGTACCTACCTACTTTGTCGATTGACGATAGCCCCCGTAACTTTGAGTCTTTAGGCGAGCTGCGAGTAAGGCGTACAAGTTCTAATCGAGAACTGCCGTTAGTTACCCTGGCGGCAAAGTGCCGAGTAGGAAGAGGCGACGTCGTTTAATTTTCCGTAAATTTATGAAAACTGAAAGTATTCGGAATGCGGGAAAGTTGAGGCTTCCTATTACACAGCTAAATTTTTACACGCTCTTCACAGTCCGCCGATTTCCTCGTCGAAACTTGGAAGAAAAAAAAGACGAAAAGTTTTAACCAACAGTAACGAAGCTTTTTATATGAAACAGTTACACCTGGCATGATGGAAGACAATGAATATGTGCGACACACTATATCTGATATATTCTGAATACATATTGGCGTAGGCAAGGGCTGTGGCATAGCGGAGGGAGGCAGATTAATAGGGGCTTATTTCGGTATCGGAGATAGCAATCGTAGTGATTAATTTGGCTCGTTTGTTGCGACCCGCGCCCAACGCAGAGTCAATTCGAGTTGATTGAAGGCCCGGAACACCTGGAATTAACTTGTAATTAATTAAACTTTGTACGATTGTTTCAAACCAAATAAATGAAACATTGGCGGCGTGGCGCTGAAGTATATCCGTAGTGTTAACTCTTCGTAGATGTGATTTTATTTTAGTCACATCATTTCATTTTCTAAAATTATCACATGCGTCTTTTGGATAATTGTATCCAACAATCGCAAGTTACGTTACTCGCTGAGACCTGAGACCTTTAACACAGTTAAATATTCTTTTTTGTCGTTTTTTTTTTCAAATATCAGAAGCTTCGATAAAGAAAGATTTAGAGAGAGATAGATATCCGCGAAATATGGATGTCCGTATCAGAGCCACTCACCCCTTGAATGCTAGAGCCTACTATACCAACCCTCTACTTTGACTAATGGCGCTGATGTATCAGCATATTTGTCGGTGAAATTGGCTATTACTTTCGCTATCGTTTAATATATCGACTGTCTTACGCCTCTATTGACTTCTACGAGAAACGAAAAACTGCAGACTCCTTTTCGTATAACAGACTCGTAGTTCTAGAATTGATTTACCTATCTCTATAAGAGTTAGGATTATTGCGGGCGAGCAAAGTGATTCGTGATCTTTGGATGCTGTATGGCGACTCTGAAGATTGCTGGGACATAGAATTAATCACATCGATTTCAAATACGTCATTATCGTTTGACTGAATCGTAAAAGTAATCGGGTATAGTATAGAAAAAATTGAGGTGAGGTATAAAAGCCGTAGATTTCTTACTTCGATTAAAATTAATTCGCAACGGGTACGATGGTGTCTGAAACAAGAGAAAGGCAATTAAATTTACTTTCATTACGTTCCACGAAACTTCGTTAACCAAATTCCCACTTTCAGCTTTCATCAGTGAGATAAAAAGAGGATTTGGAATTATTGATTGTGAAATTAATAAAATGATGATACAGATTGTTGCATTTATCACGCTTGTCAGTTACTTCAGAAAATTCGGTACTCTTTCAGAAGATCCTCGTCGAGTCCGGCGTTTTCGGCTGAACTTGGTATTAATAAAGTAAAAATAGTCGATCACTACCCACGTATAACATGTTGGCTATAGGTGGTTGGCGAGAAGAATTTGGTACGAAAACGAATTCCAACATTTCAAAATGGCGGAATAACAGCCTCGTTTTTTTGAATTCCGGAAAGTTTCGAAGTGGTTAGAGATTTTTTAAAAACGGTATAAATATGTGGGGCAAGGGGCGACAATACAGCGACGTCGTTGGTACGCCATATAGCAGCCATGTATGGTTGCCGCACTTGAAATTGTTACCCGGATAGAGATGACTAAATAAAGTTTAAAATTCAAACTGAACAACCGAAACAGAAGGAGAAAAAAAGAAGTGTGACATATGACCATATGGCTTCCGGCTCTAAAATCTCTCCGAACTATAAAACTCAAAAGTTTGAAATTGAATAAATTTATCTGTACGATCGATTGGCTAGTGAATTTTGTCCAAGACTGCAAACTGTGCATGTGTGAATTTTACGCGCGATTTCACGGCGATTTCTCAAAAAGTTTGAAGAGCTCAAGTCACTCCTAATAACTTGAGTCAACTAATATTTTCGATTACTTGCCCGAAAAGTTTCGGACATTCTTCTTCTTCTTCTTCTTCTGCTTTTTTCCAGTACTAAGGCAGTATCGATTTATACAAGTATATGCACCCGGCATATACTATTTTTCTTTGATCCTGGTACCGGAATAGCACATTTGTTAATCTAACTCTCGGTGGTTGAGCCCATTGAATTCTTCGTCTGCCGTGTGGTGCTTCGTCGTTTCGGTCGTAAACAGATTCGGGGCGTTTTGTTATGTTTCGGGAACATCTGTTCAATGCGAAAAAGTTCGCATCAGCTTTGACAGGTGGTTGTGGAAGTTTATGCGGGATTCTTTATTTTGCCATCAGAGTTTTATGGCGTTCTTTGAAAGTGAATGGACCAGTTTTTCTGTTCTTTATTGAATAACTGGTAATTGTTAAGCAATAATTGACGAAAAATTATCACTGCCAGTGCTAAACGAGAATATATTAAGAAATATTTTCAGATTTTTCTTATGGATTTTATTCGAGCGTATCAATTTTAATACAAAGCGTATCCAGGGTAGAGTTCAGACAGTTGGGATGTCCCACTCCCTTAAGACTCCTTCGTAATGTCTGATTCTCATAAAAGTAGCGTCATAAATATGAACGAAGAGGAACGAATCAAAGTCGTGAGAAATATAGAAACACATGAAAGAGAAGTCATTCCAGTCTCATTTATTGGCCAACGCAACGGTGCGTGACACACATGTTTATGAGTTATGAGATGTGATCAACTCTGAGGTAAGAAAATTTCCGAAGGAACGAACAAAGCCGAGAAGAAGAAAGTGACGAAAGAAACAGTCCGTTCGAAAAGGAACACATAGTCAATATATCTGGGTAGTGATACTGTGAAAATGTATCGACGACAAGATGTATGGACTTCACGGGATAAAAAAATAATAATAATGATAATAAAAAAGACTGAACCGTTCCCGAAGGAGGACAAGATAGCGGAGAATAAGGGTGTCGTTTCTACTTCCTTGGGTAATCCCAAAGGGGCGAGTGACGCGATATTTGGTCAGGAATGACGTAAGGGTCTCTTACGAGCTGAGTTGATAAAAGAAAATATCTACCGCAGTTTTACCTGCTCCTCGAGGGCTACGGAACTTGCCTGAAACTTGGCAAGATTCCGAATAACTATGAGAGAATGTGCCAAGTTAAGGCCAGATTTACAGTCAGGTATTTTACAAGCCAAACGTTTCTTGCCATTCAAAACTATAATCCATAGATTTTATTTCAGGTGCCAGTTCCAGAGTTTAGCATCCGACATCAAACATGAGTACTTCACAAATTGTTTTGATGAGACGCTATCCGGTTCCAATATTATTTTGAAAATAAAAATCTACTATTTTTTCTCTGATCTGATCCCCACGCTTTGCACTAGTTCTGAAACCAGACAAGACAGTATTGAGGGATCTATAATCGACGAGAGTAGAGGATCCTCTCTACTGAATATGATCCAAGCTCGACAGAAACAGGGACTGCTCTGATTGCAGAATGAATTCGAATATTTCTATGAAATTTTTCCTTACCATTGAGGGTCGTCAAAGATGCAGTACGTTTTGGTGGTAAAGCGTGGTATTCATCGTATCGAATGAATCGTTATCCTAATGATTATGTAGTTTTGGCATCTGCAATATGTAATTTTTTCTATTTGCTGATTCCTATATGAGCGAATACTTCCTCGAAATTATTGCTCCTCTACTCTGATCCTGTCGAAGGTTATCACAGTCTATGGCGTACTATATAATATATAGACCTGTGATGCCCCAGTAAGATCTTGGATCGTAAGCCAGCACAAGCATTCACCGATATACAAAGCCATGCATATTCCATAGTATTTTGTGTTCATGTTGTATGGCCACAGCTTACGGTGACGAGCCTCAATGGGCTTTTGACATTTGTGCTTCGCCATACAAATAGATACTATCCCTAGCACGAGTATTCAGTCAATGATGGCTTGACGTTTCCTGGAATATGGTGCTGATGGTGATCGATGTATTACGTGATTCCGACTTTTGTGTTCTTCGTAGGTACGCTTTGTATAGTGCGCTTCGTATTTACCATAGAATGAAACCGTAAATTAAATTTTAATGTTCTCTTTCCATCGATACGTTTTACATTTCGGCCATAGCTCCGAATTTCCTGCTCACAACCTCATTATCTGCCTCCTTACGATACGCTGTCAAGTATTATTACAGAATCACCAAACAATTGGAATCGTATACTTTTGGTTGCTTTATTCAATTTCTTATTGTTATACTTAGCGTCTGCCAAGGTTCATATCTAGAGTGAAACTCGGCGATTCCAAGACTGGGATAACGGTTATATACCTCCATACAGATATCCATTTATTTGTGAAATATTAGACAGTTTAAATCATCAGTCATGATTTTCCTTGCCAAGATATTGGTTATTCCTATAGAGTATGTGGTTTCAAGTCAATGATCTACTCGTCAACTAGATTCAGTTTTCAAATGATATCAGCAACTTTTCATTTCACATTTTCTGAAATACATAAACTAATAAGAAATGCTGTGTATTACTGAGTATAACGCGATAATCATTGATTTATTAATTGAGTTTTGGTAACGTGCCAGAAAATTGATTGCAGCAGCATCACAGTGCCTTTCTTGAATTTTTTTAAATCAAGGATCAATTTTATAGATATTTGAGTATACAGAATATTCGCAATTATCATGAAGTAGAGAAAAAGCAATTACCGTCCTAATAAGAACCCGTATGGAATGTTTAATCATAGTTATAGCTTTTCAATTAAATACCGTAGTCCCAACTCTGGCCATTTAGCGAGCTCTTACCCTAGAGCGTCATTGCCTGCTGCGAAAACGCGTACTATCCAACGATGTACAGCCCTGGCTTCCGGTGAAATCGACGTTTCAAGTATTTCCTAATTGCTTTAAGATCCCAAGGAGGAGTTCCAAGAATACGAACACCGTCCTCAAGATCAATTCAGAAATTTGATGATAAAGATTACTTACCAAATAGTCAGTAAAACTCTAATATCGCTGAACACAAACGTCACATCCTTTCTCACAAATTGTGTTCGCTGTCGTAAAAAGTCGGGAAATGTTATAGATGAACATAAATCATATTACGTCGTTAAAAAAGCCTCAGTAAAGTTCCGTAGGTATTTTTTTCCTAGTATAAATAAATATATATATAAAAAATAAGTAAATAAATTCATATTACCAGTAAAACGCTTATATTACCTAATCGCTACACAGCTGGTGTGCAGTATTGCAATACCGTGAATGACAAACCACAACAGTTTTGGTCAGCTATTCAAAAGCACTGAAGCACAGGTGATCCTCTATAATAGCAGAAAAGTTGACTTCTTCAGCTTTCAATACAATGGAGGTGCCAAAAACGGTCCTGTCAAGTTCAATGGGATCGTTCAGGCGTGTCGGACAGCCTTCGTCACTACAGAAACTTGATTTCTCCCTTAACTAGCCCCGTATTACCGTCAGCTGCAGTGTCAGAGGAGATGGACGTTTTCACTTGCGTGACCTATAACTATGTTCCGATTTCGAATAAGATTATTTCGTATCGATACCTTGTGCCACATGAATGAAAATCTAAGATTCACACATGTATCGACGTATATATATCAAAGTTGAAAATTAGATTGTAATAAAACGAATTTTTTTTTTCCACATATGACAATAAATATTTATACACACTTATCGTAATGTAAGAGCAACGCATGAATGCACTGTAGAAACTTTCGGTGACTAAATTTAGTTGGTAAACTATAGTTCGCATCAGCCGTTTGGCAGTCGGTGATAAGCGAGTCGCAATGCGGTAGGCAATTAATCGTGTAACCTTAATAATTGACTACTCCAAGTAAGCTGTGCATATTGGCACTACAACGCTGTGATAAGGCAGTGTCGCTATACCTGTGTATTTAATTCTGATTTCTTATTCATTTCAGTAAGTTGTTTAGTTATTTATACAAATAATTAGATCTATTCAGAGCTCGTTTGTTCCTCTCAGATTATAGGTAAAGCAAAATAACTAGTCACTTCAGATTTAAAGTAATTGTAAGATTTATAGAACTATTTTATTCTCTCCGTGAGATCACGTTCTGTCCGACACGTTGTTTATCGTCAATATCACACGATAGTGTTTCTTGTGTGTCACTAAACTGCGAAGGTACTGGAGTAGATAGTCGAGTCTTCGATTTAAATTCTGTACGAGTGAAAGACTTTAACGTCCCGGAAGACTGGAGCCGTTAGGCGATGGAAAATATCCGATTGACGTCGATGGCATTTACGTTAAATTACTATCTCGTAGTGCTCGTTTCTGCATCGTATTTCGTTTAAACTCGACCATGCATTCGTTTTATTGATACAATTAACTTCAGCAATAAATTTCGCACCTGTTCGATCCAATTATATTGAAAGTGGAATTGTAAAATGATCATTTTTCACTTCCCCAATACCCGGGAGGTGATATTCAAATTACTCTATACATAAATTCGAAACAAATTCATTTAACACCCCTTAGACTAGACGAAACAGCTCTGTGTAGTTTAGTGAATTCGTTTCATATGTATATGCCTTTTAATTCACAGACGTATATCACATAGATTCAATAGTAACCGTTCAATATAGATATTAGGTGCATATAATTTTTGCGTAAAGTAGATAACAAAAAATTTGATGCTCATTAAACTATATCAAGTAGTCCTGCTTTATCCCAACGAGGTATTCTTTGCTTGAGAATATTCAAGTAAATTTCTGATCGCATTGACGACAACTCAAAATCATCCTTGCTGGCTTTTGTGTTGTCCAAACCGTCAATTTCCTCGATTTGGAGAACGATTGGCAACGTGAGTAAGGTCACAACTACGTCGAGGAAACCACGTTCTCTTAATGTTTCCTTCAACTCCTCCAGACTTGGGGCTGCAGTTTGACAGTTTAATCGCGACATTGTCGATTTCAGAGTCGCGTGATACTCTAACAGCAGGTTCTCTCTCAGAGTATCATCACGAACGCTGGTTCCGAAAATGTAAAGAATGTCGAATGCTGGTGATGTGTAGACAGACATTTGAAAATCCACCTAGAATTTTCGTTCCCTAATTAGTTTCCGATGATTGATAAAGTTTGAAATTTTCATGTTTACTGCTATCCTGTATAACCATTTCTTCGAGAAAGTCAAGAAAATATTTCTCTGAACTTGGTTCTAAAATCCTGTTATTCGCTTTCAGTCGCTAATGACTTCTGGCGTCATTTCGTGTCGCACAAGTCCAATTAAAAAGTGAAGTTACGTTTAATTTTCCGACAAGTTGGCGAAAGTCGAACGAACCCCGTTCGAGGAATGTTTCAATTATATCAACGTACCAATTTACTCCATTTACTACTTTATACTAACAGACAAAACGAAGGCATTGGACAGAAATTACCACCATTCAATAGACTCTGACTTCCTTCCAAAGACACGAAAGTCTACGAAAATTGGTTTACTTACGAATATATGCTCGATAGGTATGCCGTGATCATCGTAACGGTAAAGCATGTTGTTTGACCAGAGATCACCGTGACATAGAACGTTGAATTCTCCCTTTCTATAAGCTGATGTTTGTACAGCCTTCTTCGCGGCACGAGGCTCAAGTTTTAAAAGCTTCTCCGTGTATCTGGGCAAAATAATTGCTTCACGTTTAATTCAAATTTCAAATTATTCGTTTACAAGAATTACATTATTGAAATTACCTGGGTCCAAGTTTCGGTACGGTGGCTATGTTTTTTGAAATACTTCTGATACTTCGTTCAAAATATTTCCAAAATCCCGGCTTCTGATTAGCGTGATAAAACCCCTTGTTGTATTTCTTAACGGCGGACGGATTCTGCATATAATAATTGAGCAATATTGTTAAGCATCGAAAACCATCTGATAATGCATGTTGGGGCCAGAATATCTCTCGACTATTCATAGCCTTTATGACTTTTTTAAATGTGGGATCTTACCCTTTCGCCCAGTGCGAAAGAGCTCGCGTGAAATCTGGCCAAATTTCGAAGTGTTAGAACCGAATGTTCAATGTCAAGTTCTGTCCCGCGTTTAATCATGCGAAATCCTAAAGGGATGATATCCTCAAGTACAAGAATCACAGGATTTTTCTCCTGCCAGTAAAATGCTTTCGCGCTTAACGCCGATCCATCGGAGAGTAGCTGATTCATTCTGAACAAGGTATCCATCATCATCGATGCCTCAGTTTCGAACATTTCATCAGCACTCAGCTGCATGGGTTAATGAATAACGAACGATTATTAGTCACTCATCCTAATTGTTGAATAGGAAGAGAAGAGGTTCTAATATATTATTAAAGAGAGACTTGGTTGTTGGATTATTCAATTTGGCTCTGTTTAATGACTGGTAATCCACTCAATTGTACATAAAGTAACATTATAAAAGATTCGGTTCCAATATATTTGAATACAGATTTTGGAACATGTTCCTTTTCCTACTAAAACGTAATCGAAAAAGTTCGAAAATTACTTACCAAGTCCGAATCATGCTCCGGTTTAACTTTAACGATCAGAGATTTACTCGCCTTGACGTGATTTGCGCGTTTGAATTCGGCCTGTGCACGAAACATTAGACTTCCAAAATTGTCACCTTGTTTTGTTGCCGGTGACAAATTCATTGATAATATCTTGATCGAATCGTCTTTCTCAGATAGTCGTAGAACCTTTTGCACGAACTCATCGTTCAGCCATATCGGATAATCTAGGTTCATTGCTGAAATACGAGTATAAGATTGTCAAATTCATATTTATAAATCAAAGATTTCAAGTTAAGACAGTTTAGAGTCTGTAGACAATTTTTTTCTACGATTTGATAGTATTGCTAGAGAACTGTTCGAAGATTCAAAGAAGAACCCGATCCTTAAACAGGGTGAAGAAGGGCCAAGAAATATAAGACTGCCATATTCTTGTAATGATTTTCATCCGGCGCCAGACTTTTGCATGCCATTGTAACACGCCATTATTAGATTAATGTTCATAATTCTCGAGTAAATCTGTTTTTAACTATTCAATGTTGGCTTGAGCTGTCGAAACGAAGATAAGAATTTCGTTAGTATACGCGGATCGTGATAAGAACAAAATTGATCGGCCAAATATATACCCGAAAAGGTTTGCTATAGGTATGAAAAGCGTTCCCTAACTTCCAGAATTCGAAACGTGCTGTCTCATGTTCTTCTCACTCTCGCAACTGAACCAATATGTTAATTTCTATTTTGCAATTGGTTTTCACTTTGTGCAATCAATTATAACACTCAAGTCGATGAGACGATTAAGTTTATGAAAACTTCGATACCCAATCGCATTTGTATCATCTTTGAGCAATTTTTACTCAACTTTACACTTTCGCTGTCCAACTTCTCAGCGGCTGTGCAAAGTCTTAAGCCGACTTACAATTAGTTGACTTAAGGGATTGAACTTTCTTCTTTTTATATCTACTGGGAGCTGTATATATATCAATTATAAAAACATCACTTCCAGATAGCCATTAATTTCGATTCGTACGTTCTTTAGTCCTTCTTTTTAATTGTTATTTATGTGCCCAAGCCGGATGTCTGGCTTTTCAATAAACATCACTCGGAAAAGTAATAACCATTACTATTTCATTAACAGATTTTATTCCCAAAAGTTATCCGCGTAAAGCTGAGGCCCATCTTCCACACGTTGAAAATTTTATTAATTAGTCTCACTTGCCTCGTAATCTGGACGCTTAACCCTTTTTTACTCGACTCTATACGCCCATCGTGATGATGGAGGGATATCAAACGAAATGAATTAATTTTACGAGTCTGATGTCTCGCTAACAAATTATCAACTAGCACTAATCGTGACAGAAGATTTTAGTGTACCTACGTTTTATATTAATGTACGCGTTCTGGGGCTTATCACAGTCTTATGATTAGCTGAGAATAGGGTCTTGGCCAATCAGAAGTCTGCCTTCAATACACACATGTGCATTTCGAAATAAACTTTAGTGCTGCATACGAGCCTTCATGTAGTCTTATCTAATCTCTTCTGTAAATTTGACGGTTCAATGATTTAATTAATCATCAAGACTGCTACAGCTATGAAATTCACTCAGTTTCTATGACTGTAAAAGTTCGGTCAATATCAATCTCATTTTTTCATTCTTTTAATTTTACGACACAACAAAATTTCATTGAGTATGTGGCTTGTCAGTGTGATTTTTACATATGCGTTGAACTTGATAGTGAATAGAAGGTTGATTTTAGTAACAACTCCACACTCGTTACTCGCAATCAGACGAATATATCCAATATCTAGATATTCACATGATAAGCAAGTGATTTGTTACTCAATGTCATCATAAGGCATATATAGATATACGTAATTTTCATCAGATAGCCTAACACCACCAATAAACTCATTGGGGCACAGAGCAGAAAATTTCTCGTTAAGATCTATCTGTAGGTCAATTTCGTGTCACTGGAATACAAAAAACCGCCTCAGAGTATTTTTTCAGATGATTTCCTTTTCTCCTTTTCAGTAAGCGTATCAAAGAAACTTGGATTGGTGGCGTGGGAAATTGGTATATTGACTTTGGTATTCTTGTAAGAGGGCTGTCATCACAAGTAACACATCACATTGAACCTATTATTCTATATAAAAGCTTGCTGAATACTTGCACCAGTGTACCAATTCTGAACACTTTCAGTTCACATCTAAGAGTTAAAAAAATGCAATATTTTTCATTATACTCACGAATATTGAATCGATGGGCTTCTGCTTCTCATCGTAGTGAAACATCATATTGTTAACTCAAAAATTGCAATGTTCAAGTCATTTTCTAAAAGGGAAAATTGTGTGAAAATTAAAGAAATTGTAAGAAAAATTGATTCTTATTAATTGAAAGTTATATTGAAATGATTTCGGGGTTCTTCTTCCCAATGAAAGTTAGGTTCAGTGGTCATGCGATTTAAGGCAAAATTTATTGCATTCATTTCGCGACCTCTGCTCCCAGACCCTTTGTACTTGCATTGAAAAATGCGGTCCGCGATTCCGGATGATCTTTGTGAAATATACCCCTACGGTGTTTCGTCAGAACTTTTGGATCCTTGAATATCGCACATGTAATCCTGATTTGAGTAACTACCCTCCAAAAAAATCCACTCATAAGGGTATTTTTTTACTCTTATTTAAACTATGAATGCTGTATGAATTTAGGGTACGTCACAAGAAAAAATTCCATTGAAATTATCAGCTTGGAAGATTTAAAGAAATTCTGTTGGGTGTAGTTACATCGAGCAATTAATGATGCCATACCTATTTCGTTCATCCGTCATTAAAAATTCAACCATCGACATCTATTCGTAGCGGTGACAAGAGAATAATTAAACTTGGGCAATTTGATCGCAAAAAATCAAGATAGCAATTCAGTCAATTTTGAATATGGTTATCCCATGTCATTTCGACAATTTATTACCGCTGGTTTAATGATCATATTAGATGCTTCAATGAAATCATCGCATTCAGCATTTCGCAGGACTTTTTGCATGTAACATGCATCTAGCCACGTCGGTTCATTCGAAGAGGCGCATTATATATCTGAATTAATTCACAACTGAAGGCAAAAAAAAAATGTTAACTCTGTGATAACAGAGTTTGAAAGTTGGGATATCAGATTTAAATAATGGAATTTTTTTTGAATGAAACATTTCAAAGTCCAGAATTGTGCTCAAGGCAGATATAATAATGTCCATGTGAATGCACATTACCTTTTCTTGGTTTAGTATGATACTAATTTTTTTGCATCCCGTTCGGATTGAAGTCCAATTTTTTTTCCCTGTTGTTAGTCCTAAATATTTCCGATGAAGTCAAAACTATGAATAGCGCTAGACATAGCTGTTGGGTAAATTATTTTACCAATACACGGAATTAAATAATTTATAATCATCGTCGTATAATCGTATTTAATATCAATTTACAGAAGGAATTATACATTCGGAATGTAAAATGCTATTTTAAAACATCGATCGTGATATTATCGCGCATTGAAGCAGTGCGAGATTCACTTTTCCCAATAAGTTGACTGCATTTTTATAATTCGCTGACCCAGTTTTTCGTCAAGTATCTGTATTTCCATTGTATAACAGACTCTAACTACTACACGTTACAATTTAATAACCACGAAATAAATTTCTCTTGAAGTAATTTACAATTCAAAGTTTCGTGAAATATGACTTGATTCCAATGGTTGTGGCTGGTCTTCGCCAAATATATAACTTGTATAGTACCTCTGATATTACACTGGCAGCGGTTATCATCGCGATGGCTGTTTCACTGAAATAATACCTTCATACCGGCACGTCTGTTTTTTCAAAAATATACACATTTTTCGAATATTACTATTGTTATTATTTTTATGCACGACTGTGCGTAAAGTGCGTGTGTAAAGTTAAATTTTCGATGCGTGAAGTGTACTTTTCTTAACGCCGTATGTAAAGTAAATAGCCTTGCGGCTATTTACTTTACACACGACGTTAAGAAAAATACACTCCACGCCTCAAAAGTTTAATTTTACACGTGCACTTTACGCACAGTTCGTGCATAAAATAGGGTATGCGACTCGTGCGTAACTTTTTTTCCACTCGTGCGATCTCGCAAAACTCGTCACCGGCTTCGTCGGTGACTCGTTTACCGTGATCGCTACTCGTGAAGAAAAACTCACTTTACGCACTAGTTGCATAATATACTATTTTTAAATTGATCCGTCTCGAGTTTTGGGTTTATAAGATATTCCGGTACTTCCTGATATTCTTAATTACAGACTCTCATAGATAGATAGGAACGAAATTTCTTTCTACCACGAGCCTATGACGCCAGATTGCACTTTTTATTTGGATAGAAAAACAAACAATTAGTGTGATAAATTGTGCTGCCCATTATCTATCAAACAAACAGTTTTTGAAATATCGTTTTAATAAACTCTGCTGCGGACTGATGGATGGCTGACAATACTTTTCTCCACAATAAGTGCCTCAAGTCAGTCTACTTTTTACCTATCCTGCTCACTGCTAACTTACAAGGACTGCATCAGCGAATTGTTATTTCATACTCACCTACGTACGTTATCAAACAAATGGGATTAAGCTTTCACTGATTCGTCATACCTGAGATGATTCGCTGATTAATGAATCGCGAAGAGTAAAACCTGGTCACTCTTGACAGCAAGATATGGATGAAAAACGAGAAATCGTAATTGTGAAACGTGTTCACGTTTTCATCTAGTGAAACCTTCTATCGTGCTTCCGCCATTCTTATATTGCACTTCCATGGCCAAATACCCTCTACCAAAACAATACTTTAGTGACATGGCAAGTTTTCATCATTAATATTATGAACTCGGATTTTTCTTGCCAGCGGAATAGTGCATAGAGCTATGCCAATCCGCATTTAATAGAGGCGAGACCAGGTGATTGGCAGGCGAGTCGAATATTGTGGAAAACCAAGCGAATGCGGATCAGCTTCGAAGTCTATTGTCTATAAACAAATGTATTACTTGACTTTTGCATCTCGTCGAAGTTGTATATCTTCTCACTAGAATGTGATGGAGATATTGAATGAATGCTAGACTATGCCTGACCATGAGGACGTTTTTCTTCATTATAAGATCAACAATCGCGTTGTCTCATCCTTGAGTGATTTTGAATCCCTTTTTAAACTCTGCCCTAGCTAAGTTTTCTTTGGCTGATCAAAGTATGATCATCCGACTCAGTTAACTTACAAGTTATTAAAGTTTTTTGTTCGTATTAGTTGGTGGCTTGCAGAACCCATCTTACAATTAGGTAACATCGTCATAAGATAACTTAGGATGAGGTAAGATGCAGCGCAGTCTCATATTGTTTTTCATACGCAATATCGTATAACTTATGAAGTTCTTTAACAATTTAAAAAAAAAAATGTTCTTGCCAAGTAATGCACACACAATGCTTCTATAATGATGACATAGTTCGTTCGGTCGGGATTTAATTCGATTTCGGCAGAACTTACGAAGTTATCGATATTTCCGGATCAAGAAATTCAGCCTTCGATACCAACTCGAAGTAATAAACGAAATCGGTCAAACTTATACAAGTTCCTTCGCACCGCTGTAATTAAAATTTGGGCTTCGGCGGTTATAATTTTCTTTCAAAAACCCCCCAGTGGCACAATTTTCGCTAAGAGTAAGTCCCGTCCTCGTGATTTCGTGTCCTCACTAGCCCGGAAAAGTTCCACACTGGAACGATAAGTGTCTAAAATTTTTCTCGACAGTTGATAAATGTTAATAGTATATTATGCACCTAGGGAATAAAGTGTTCTTTTTGACGAGTGTGAGGTTTGTCGCCCGAGTGAAGCGAGGGTGACCTTCACACTCGTCTAGAAGAACACTTTACACCATGGTGCATACGATATTTTATGCATCCAAGGGCAGAAAGCGCGTTCTTTATGCGCGCAGCCGGGAATAAAGTACGAACTCTCTTCCCTCGGTGCATAAACATTAGAATATGTCATGGTCGGGTTGATTAAACAAGCCGAGTTGCAGCTCAATAGTGTTGTAGGATTTATTGATAAAGATAAAAACAATTTTTATCTAACACAGTGCATCGGGAGGCCTCAATGATTGTAGAATTACAGCCATAACTACAATCAACACGCCCCATATCCACAGACTATAATCAGGTGAAATATAATTTCTTATGATACCATCATAGCAGCTGACCAAACAACCCTACAGACTTCGGGGATTTGCTGTTATTACCGAATGTTACATATTTATTCTATGTCTCACAGTATTTGTGGTTCTGTATATGTTCTATAATTATCGAGGGTCAAAGACATCAATTTGTACCATCGCGGAGAATAGTCCACATCTTTGTGGCCTTCGAAATTCCAGTCGTCATCTCTTCTGCGATGTGATAATATATTTCTGATTTTTTACAGTTTGATATTCGAGACCATTGGAGGTGAGCATTACAATAATGCTTCCGACCGGTATAGGATAAAACTGACCACTTCAAGATAACATAATTAGAATATTTAGGTCATATCATCCGTAGAAACGTATCAATTGTTTGCTGATATTGTTACGGACGTGAATGTTAGCCATCTGCTGTAAATGCTATACAAGTCACCTATTTACAACTATTGGTCACCATTACGTGTGCCCATCATGAGTGAACCACTGCATTGTTTGATTAGATTATTTTTTCGCCGTCTACTTGGTAATAAGTATATACACGTATTCTGCTAGCTTGACTTCTTGGGAAATCATCATAAGGACAAAGTTGATTTTACACTATCTACAAATTTTGAATCCACAAATTTTATAGATCCAGTAATCCCATGCTGTCGTACAATGGTAGAATTCTCGTCATCACTTTCCGATACGATTTTCCTTGATAGGCAGGATTTTCATAATTTCCATCCGACCCCATGATTTCATTCAAATCTTTGACTTTGCTTTTGTCGACTAGAACAAAAGGCAATACTGTGAACGATGAAACCACTTCACATAGAGCACGCTTTCTCAATATCTCCTGTAAGTTGTTAAAACTTGGTGGTTCCGTGATGCACTTCAGTTTGGCCATGGTACTGGTCAGCGAGGTATGATACTCGCGCAAAATTAACTCGCGATGATTTATTCGTACATTGTCAGAGGGGCTCGTGCCTAAGAAGTAGAGGATGTCCACTACTGGTGAACCGTAGTAGCAAATTTGAAAGTCCACCTGTGATTCAGACAATATGAAGGACATTATTATTTCACAGATAAAACACCTTATCAAATCTTACACAATATTTGCATCATTCTGATTTTCCATCGGCCCTAAGTTACTGTCCATAGAGGAGTACAGCTAGCATCACATCATATAGATATGTAACTGGTACGTATTCTCAAAGTGACACCCACTCTTTTCGAATGACAAATGAATACGAGTGATTTCAATTGAATAGGAATGTGTGTATCTTTCACTATATTTTATTTATTGGTCAGTACATTTCAAGTATGTGAAACCCGAACTCGTATATAAATTCTTATCCCCAGGTGTACCGGTTTTCCTTTTACACGAAGTCAAAGTCTACATTGTGTAGGATCTACTCACGAATGTATGATCGATAGGTTTTCGTTGTTCATTGTAGCGGAACAGCATATTGTTCACCCAGAAATCACCATGGTTAAGGACGTTGAAATCATCCTCCCGATGGGCAGAAGCCTCGCATCCTTTTTCGTATATACATTCAACTAGTTTCGAAATTTTTTCACTAATCCTAGATAAAAAAAACGTCATTTGGGAGTGTTGATTTTCAAGAAAAGTCTGGATGTCATCATCCACTGCCAATTAACATTCTATTGATTTATTACCGTGGACTTAGCTCAGGCCATTTAGCAGCTTCTTCTGCCAGAGATTTTGTACCAGCTGTGAAAAATAAGCTCATCGAAGCAGGATTATCTTTGTGAAATATTCCTTTTCCGTATTTCGTCATAGCCTTGGGATCCTTGATAAATCGATCGTAGCATGAAACATATAACAATACACTATTAAACTTCACATATCGTGAATTGAACAATTGTTATTGACATTGTCTTAAAACCTGTGTAGTAATTCAGTCCAGGGTACAATGAGCGAGTCTCATCAGGCTATAGTCGCGACTATAACGCTTTAGCCCAGAATACTCAACTAGAAATCATTGATGTGGTCAATATGAAAGCTTCTATTCTATCCATTTTTACGTGTTAGTATACAAATTTCGAAAGAGATAATCGCTGTCTAAATGAATTTCTGTTCAATCGATCACGACAAGATAATTTGAATCGAGCTCTGCTTGAATCTCGTGTCCCAACTCGGAAAGACAGCGTCGCCTAATATCCTCGTGAGTAATGCAAACCATGCACCTCCATTAGATCCACGCTAGGTGTATCTACATAAGGAACTCTCATTATATTTCGAGAGCCCTTTTACAGATTCCTGAATGGAAATGGTTTCTTATTTTCCTTGGATAATGTGATAATTTACATATGATATAAAATATGACGGGAAGCTTTACGGTGAAGTCTTTAGAACAGTAGACATTTTTGAAGTTTTTCATCTGTCTACCTAACGAAGGAACTCGATGGCTAGAAATAGATTTAACCCAAAGATTCAGATCTTTTTAGATGGCCATATTCTTACCTTCTCTGCCAAAGCTACCGAACTGGCATGAAAAGCGGCAAGATTTCTAATGGCGAGTAAACAGTGGTCCAGATCTAGACCTGCCTGGCGATCTGCCATTTGAAAACCTCCAGGCGCCAGGTCTTCAATTATAAGATGAATTGGTCTCTCGTACTGGACGTGCAAACACCTCGCCGCTAACGATGTCGTACTTAATTTACCCAGAATCCGAATCATCCATGGCAAAGTTTCCGTCATCATAGATATTTCCGTATTAAAAAATCCAGCGTTCATTATCTACTTGGGGCAGTAAAATAAACTGATGAAATTTACGAAGATTAATTTCAGCAGCTCTGATTAAATGTCAGTTTTTCACGGTTACCATTTCCTCCCGAATACCGTCTTGAGGTGCAACTTTGACTATCAGAGATCTTGTCTCCGTGATCTCATGTTCCTTAAGTATCCGTGTAAACACGACACTCACGCGATGCATATCGCTCGCATAATTGTCTCCCTTAGCAGTAGCTGGCCTTACGATTACACTGGAAATCTCAACGGATTCGTCTTTTTCAGCTTTCTGCAGGACCTTCTGTAGATAACACGCATCCAGCCAAGTTGGTTGCTCAATTTCCATTGCTGAAAGAGTTCAAGAATTGGAAAATTGTAAATCGTGATGAACGTCGAACGATTTTCCGAATTGTATCATTTTTTAATCAATTTGGTAACAAGAATATCCGGTTCAATTTCCTACGTTATCGTAACTCAATTTTTTTTTTTTTTTAGAATACAGGCATAATGGATTTCGTGTTACCTTCGATTCGATTGTGTATTCTTCGGTCACAAAGACAACGTCAAAATCAGTTTGTCCGTTTGAAGCCAAGAATTAGATGCAAGTCTAACGAGATTATAAATAAAATATTTTCTCAAGTTTGCGAAGTAACAGTGTGATCGCGGTTTTATTATACTAAAACCTCGCCTAGCTTTTTTCCTATTCTTATATAGCCGTAGCCTGATTACCCCGACACGTATACACTGCAATCATGTAGCTAATATATCTACAACAGATCGTTATAGTGCCTGAGAATAGACCAGGCTATAGATTAACCAAGAATCTATCGTCATATCATCACGTTTTTCGTGTCCCCCTATCCCGAGGCTATTTTCATTAAAATAATTAATGGTGACCAGAATACCAATTGACATTATGAGATCAAAACATATTATTTCGTCCAAGCCTTGGTTACTTTTGTGATTCCTGCAGGCATTTCCTTGCGTGCTGCATAACGTTATTATCGTCGGAAACTCGATCTACAAACCGAGTTAGACCCTCAAAACGCCGAGTTAGATACAGACGTTCGACGTTCCTGAGCGATTGCGGTTGTCATAATCGACAGACGTTTTTAGTCTGACACGTTTTTCTTACCTTTTGTGGAATTGCTCGCTGATTTTGTTGAAGATCAAAAGCCCGATGGTCAACCAGGGATGTGTAGCCGACCACAGTTAGCGCGTGATAACTGGACTGGCGATTGTACTGGCGTGCAATTGTGGACTGCCTGAAGTATGAGTTATACGGATTTAATATTATTGAAGTAGATCGCTTTTCATACCAGTGCATATAGCGTCTCTGAATATACTGGGCACATAACGTCACGATTGTTCAATCTAGTTGTATGTGCTAATAGAGTAAGTCGAGTCGTATATTCCGCAGCTTATCAATTTGCGACATTAAATAAATACTTCCTCTCCTTCAATATACACTTTTGGTACGGTTTTAAAACTCCTAGGATAAAAATAGCCATGATTATCAAAAACACGACACAAATTGCAAATAATTCTACGCAATATTAACTTAGTCTCCACGAAATTAGGTATGTGTTATTTTCTCCACAAGGTTGAGACAGCTCTAATTTAGTAAATGATTTTGCCACCAATCTCACATTCAAAATGCGAAAAAAGTTGAAAAATTGAATATACGCCACGTGCCAAACAATGAAAACAATTCGACGATTGCTTCAAATTGTCCTGAACTAAAGATGTTAGTTAAGTGAAGTCAAGGTGAAGATTATAATAGGGATGAATGCAGATGGACGAGTTAACCATTTTTAACTCGAGTTAAGCTTTATGGAAAAATCAGTTTTCAAGGAGACTGCAGCCGAATGCGGCAGCAATGAAACTGATCATGCAGCGCTGCGCTGGAAATTTTATGGGAAAATCCTTTGTAGAAAAGAATTTTTGATTAGATTTTTTTTTCTAATTTTAGAAACAAAAAAATGTTTTTTTTTTCAAAACTTCACCGAAGTCAGTCCTTATCTTTACTCCTAATTATTTTCTAAGTGCAGTTCTTTAATTTATCTTCCAAACTCATCTCTATCAATGAGAAATTTTCCAGTGCAGCTTTTGAATTAGTATAATGTTCAGCGGAAATTATGCAACAAGAATAATCTGAGATCTAGTTCAGTCATCTGACGCACCTAACTGGCACCTCTGAAATATGCTACAGAAAGCTACAGATTCTCACCAAAAGTATGCTATGCTGCGTAGAGGCTTCCTTCGAGTGTTGTGAAGTTGGCATTCAGAGTCAGAATTCATTATTTATTACCTCTATTCGAAATGAAAATTAACATAGAACTTTGAGTGAATTTCCATTTTCAGATTCACATGAAACACTGAGAACTCGAAGAATAACGGATGATGAGTGCCGAATTATTCACGCTTACTTTATTGTGGTTTCGAATTACCTTTTCACGTCAATTACGTAAATTTTCGCAAACGTATTTTACCTATTTATCGATGAAAATTTCGTTCAATAGCTTTTGTCGAGCGATCGATTCATTCAACCAAGCACTATGTATTATTTATGGAATGCGGGGAATACAAACATTCTAAACCAGGGTTACGTCAGTAAACGTAGCAATACATACTCCGACACTAATCTCTACGTGACTTATACGTGAGCTGATAAGCCGCGAATTAACTTACATCTTAGTACATCGGAGGATCTCAGTTATCCATCTTGAGAGAACTGTATTTTGTATTGTATAATGGTATATGAACATTGAACATAAAATAAATCGAATAATACGAAGATGTTCTTTTTATTACTGTTTATTCAAATACAGTCAAGTTATTTCTCATTCAAGTGCCACCAAAATATCTTATGATTGATATTGGTTTTGGAAAAGTAGCAAATCTTGTATAATGATTTCAGGCAGTGTAAGATGAATTTTCATTTTATCAAAAAATAATTTCAATCATCTAACAAGCCCATACTATCGTACAACGGCAGAAGTTTAGTCATGATATTTCTGTATGGGATTCCACGATATCCTGGATTGATATATTCCCCGTTAAGTTCCGTCAAAACTTCATCTAAACTCTGTGCTTCACTTTTATCGATTAGCATCATCGGTAATGATACAAAAGTTATAACCGCTTCAAATAAAGCACATCGATTTAGTGTTTCATTTAGATTATGGAAGCTTAGTGCCTCCGTATTGCACTTCAACTTGGCCATGGTGCTAGTCAGCGAATCGTGATATTCGCGCAGGAGTTTCTCGCGATGATTTATCCGGACGTCGTTCGATGTACTTGTAGCAAGAAAATAAAGAATATCCACCATTGGTGACCCGTGATGGCAAATTTGAAAATCTACCTGTAATTTACGCACTTTACAATATCTTTATTTTTGGGGCTGTTGTATATCGGTGAAATACAGGTTATTAACGCCTATTGAATAACAGATATTATTATTCAATCTTGTCCTGTATTGGTATGGAATGTAAATAAGTCATCCACGTACGAAAATATGCTCGATAGGTCTTCCTAGTTCGTCATATCTGAACATCATATTGTTGAGCCAGAAATCTCCGTGAACCAAGACATTAAATTCATCTTCCCGAAGCTTTGTGACCTCACATGTCTTCTTCCACACGACTTCGGATAGCTTCAGAAGTTTCTCAGAAATCCTGCGAGACGGAAGACATGCACTGTTTCAAAATTGGACCAAAATATTGCGTGCTCTAACCAGTTTTTGAATCATTACCGTGGGCTTAGGTCACGCCAATTGCTTGTCTCCTTTGCTAGAGCCTTCACACCTGCTTGAAAAAGATCCCGTAGTGAAGCAGGACGATCCTCGTGAAATATTCCCATCATGTAACTCGCCAAGGCCTCGGGATCCTTGATTTTGATGAATTTTCAAAGATATGATTAATCACTCAATATTGTGTTACATAAAACTGAGTATATACATATTATATCAATTACACAACCTATACATATGTCATGTTAAGATTTGTCTCAGTTTTGCACCGTATAGTTCAGTTATAACTCTATCAGTGAACAAAGTTTCGCGAAATTTCAGCCTCTACTATTTGACGCAGAAAATATTTCTCATTATGCTAAATTTTTTGAAACAAGTTGAAATCGAAAATAATTTCACCTTTTCTTTGAGTGCGACTGAACTGGCGTGAAATCTGCCAAGATTTCGCATGGCGAATAAACAGTGGTCTAAGTCTAGACCTGCCTGGCGATCAGCCATTTGAAATCCTCTAGAACCCAGGTCTTCGAATACCAGATGCATGGGCTTTTCTTGGTGGACTAACAGACACCGTGCACCTAAAGTTGTCATACGTAATTCAGTCAGCAAAAGGCTCATCTTTGGCAAAGTATTTGACATCATTGACATTTCAGTCTCAAAAACTCCCGCTGAGGATATCTATTCGAAAAGATTAACGATCATCAATATTATAGCTATGGCTCATATTACTTTTGATATCTTTAATCCTCAGTCATCGTTAGACTTTACCATTTCCTCTCGAATAGTATCTGTAGGTGCAACTTTCACTATGAGGGACCGTTGATTTTGAATTTCGAGACCGTCAATGACCCGTAAAGTATCGACACTCACACGATACATGTCGCTTAAATAGTTGTCCCCTTTTGCAGTTGCTGGCTTGATAGTTATATTAGACACCTTTATGGACTCGTCATTCTCTGTCTTTTGCAGTAAATTTTGCACGTAACACGTGTCAAGCCATGTCGGTATATCCAGTGTCATAGCTGAAAAAAAAATTTAATTTAAACTCATTCAATTTAAGCTCGTTAAACTAGATAGCAGAAATTCATCATTACTGGTGTATTCGTTAAGCTACTTTACAAGATTCATGTAAAAAAATTATCAAGCTATGATACATGGAATACGATATAGATTAGTTTCAAATTCAGTGACTACAATCTTACTTATGATTGATCTCTCAATGACTTTTTAACAAAAGTATAAAAAGAGACAATATTTGTCCACCGGGGAAGTAAAAAACATGCACTCTGTAAATCATGAACAATGTCAGAAGTTAGATAATTATTCGTTATTAAGAAGGTAGCACATAGTATAGCACTTAATGTACGTGAAGTTAACAATCACGTGTTATACTGTCTATGATACTGACTTTTCCCAGACTCTTGCGATTCTTATATATAGTTACAAGTGGAATTTCTTTGATGCATAAACTATATGATCATTTATATCTGATGCCTTTGTCATCGTGACTGTGCACAACTGGTAGTGTAGTGTACCAAGAGTAATTTCGTACTCTTAACGTACTAATGTGTATATAACAATCTTCCCGGATTCTACCGTCGTGCAAGATCTTTGGTACTGTTATCACCCGAGACAATACTGCCAGTCAATATTTAACGATTGTA
Source organism: Tenthredo mesomela (assembly GCA_943736025.1). Taxonomy (NCBI): domain Eukaryota; kingdom Metazoa; phylum Arthropoda; class Insecta; order Hymenoptera; family Tenthredinidae; genus Tenthredo; species Tenthredo mesomela. The sequence goes on from OX031013.1 coordinate 12,317,030, forward strand.
AATTTATCGGCAACTCATTTTCATTTCTTGTCAACACTCAAATTTCATTCCATGAAAACAAATTATTATTATTTTTCAGCAATTTTATAAGAAAAGAAATTCACTATTGATACTAAGTCTATACTCTTATAAATAGGACCGTTCATGAAGTAAGATTGAAAACATTCGATTCCAATAGCCTATATTCTCGAAATGCACAGGATGTCCCGAATTGCATTCGGAGCTGATATTTTCTCATCCTAATCAATGGCATTTTCTGCTTGCATAGTCATATTTGAACTTTTTGCGACGTGTGGTTCTTATCGACGATATCAACATATAAATATACATGACATGGCTGTATAAATGCCAACGTGATTGAAATAGCAGTTCATTCGCAAATAACAACGAAAATCGTATGGTTAATCAAATATTGCAGAATGTACATTTCCGATCATAAAAAATTAACGAGGCCTTTTTAATTGGTTAATATGACAGTATTATTGCTATACCCATTTTCTGGCTGATTTACGTCGCAGAATCTACCAGTAAGTACATGGGCATAAATCTCACTATACCTACATGAGTTTAGTTACCAAATCTCAATGTAAATGTACTTTGCTCACGTAACACCCAGAATGCTATAGGTTCAATGTTGCTGAAACGTTTTTGTGGTATTACGAATCTAGTACGCCCATTGGCCGTTCTTCGTTTCATTTTTAAGAGATATTCGGCTTGAAAATTTCGCCTTAATAGACCTATTCAATATCTTCTGTATTTTTGTAGTCTACTCCGACTCGTGAAAAAATTTGCAGGATTGCATCTGGTAGATCGTGATAGCACCTTGAAACATTCATATTTGATTTACGTAACGTAGGATATCGTTCTATTTAAGATGAAATAACATCTTGTTTCCTTATCCGTGACCTCGTCTCGTCGTCGTCAGAAAAATTCAATGCTACGTTTACGAAAAATAAAATTACCAACATCACGGCATGGTATTACTTGAATCGCAAGGAGGTAAATGTTTACTATAATTAATGTGACATTGAAATTCGCAAAATCACCCAGTGAGTAGCGAAAATGAACAGGAAATACGTCGCATACACTAAATGCACGATAAAACTAATTAACTTCAACTGGAATTCTCCTAGCTTAGGAATGATTTCGACTATATAACTTCAAACTGCACGTTTAACAATCGGAAGACAAACCTTCTTCGTCTCCAGCCAAGGTGATGTTTATATGAAACGTAACAGTTAGAGATAATTAGTTCAACCCTGACTTAAGTCCTAGTTACATAACCAATTCGTATGAATGATTATTTTAATCAGACAACAATAAACTTTGAAGAACGGTGGATTTTCACACACAAATAGAAGTGGTAATAACCGCGGATGAACTAATTTTCTTTAACTTGGAAAGTAGCAGACTGTTTGATAAAAAGACGGCAGCGAAGGCTACTCAGGCGTTTGAAATAAAGTATAGATCTGAAGTGTACAGTTTTATTTTAAGAAAACAACTTAGCTACTTGTTTATACTTTACTGGTATTCTGAGTTAACAACTAAGCCATTGTTCATATAACAGCTTCTTAGAGGTAGAAAAGCTCTTTAGATGCAATAAAATCAGTGATTGAAACTGAATTAGTCTTATAACAATTAACAGTCCATTTTACTCTTTAATTAATTTTGCTTGCCCTTTATTATACTCGCAACATTGATTATGGTTGCAATAAATACCAGTCTTGTGACGCCGTAAGTCGTTTGTCTGTCATTATCATTAATAATTCATAAAAAGTTAAGTGATATCAAACGAAAACTTTGAATTTGAAAGATCAATCCGTACCGCTGTATCGTTGGAATCAAAATGCTATTTCATATTCATTAGGAATCATCAATTTTCCTGATATTAATAAAGCGACAAGATGCACAAGAGCACTTGCGAATCATTTTGTGATATAATCTTACATATCCCACAATCCCATACTGCCGTGCTGTCGCAGGAGTCTTGTCATGATCTTCCTGTACGGCTTTCCGCGATAAACTGCAATGTAATTTTCTCTATCTGGCATTCTATTCCTTCAGAACTTATTACCGCGTCTTTCTCGTACACGACAAATGGCACTACCGTCACAAAGGCCCAACCACCTCGCGAAAACAACGTTTCATCAATATTTCTTGCAATTTTTTGAAGCTCAGTACTTTAGTTTTGCATTTCAGCCTTGCCATGGTGGTTGCCAACGAGGTATGATACGCGCTTTCCACGCAGAGAAAGAAAAATAACTCATATTTGGATTTACTATGTAGGGAAATGATTTATTTTTGAAAAGCAACTAATGCTGGCACGAAGGCCGGCTCATTAAAGAAATTCTAATGAAAGGATAAACTTCATAATATCGAGTTTGCAAGAAATCAGGAAACTTTATCGTTCACATGGAGAGAAAGCAATCAGACTCAAAATCCAACAAATCGACTGTATAATGTGCAAGACGACAGAAGACAGAAGAGCCACAAAATCTGGAATCCCTTTTTTGTTTAATCAGTAATGATAACTCAGGCAGTTTGTCCTCTTCCATTAAAGGTCTTGATGAAATTCTCTCTTGATGAATGAAGTTCGTATTTAGTTTTGGTCGGATGTGTCCGAAGACTTTTTCTGATAAAAATAGCCAGGTTTCGTGTAGTTTCATAGGAATTAATTGAAAATACCGTATTATTCCGTCCATCTTTTCGACTCAACTTATCGGTAGGACTTTTTACAATTTCAATCGATGAAGAATTCACCAGTGCAGCAGCCATAACTCTTCTGCAGTCGTCCAACGTTGAACAGAAGGTCGTGTATACGGCCGAAAACATGCAACATAAACACTCTGAGATAAATTCAGTTATTTTATCTACCTGGATGAATACTCTGGAATACACAGATGAACCTACAGATTTGTGCCACAAATAATATGCTGTGTATAGACTTCCATCATGGCAATTGTGAAGTGAGCGTGAGCATTAGTTATTTATTATTTTTATTAAAAGGTAAAACTCACATTAAACATTGAGTTTATTTCCATTTTGAGATTCACATGAAACACTGAGAACTCACAGGATGAAGGATATTAATTATCGACTTATTCTCACTGCAGACTTTATTGTGGCTTCGAATTGACTTTTCATGTCAATTATGCGGATTTTTGGACAGAAGTGTTTTACTTATTTAATGATGGAAACTTCGTTGAACAGCTTATGCAGAATACGCGGTTCATTCGACAAAGTACTATCTATTATTTTTCAAATTCGGATATCATTATGATTATTCCAAACTAAGGTTACGTCAGTAACCGCAGTGAACGTAGCAATACGTACACCAGCACTAATCTCTACGTAACTTATAGTGGAAGGTGGGTCAAAACCAGCCATTCAAAAATAAAATCATATGAATAAAAATAATACAAATTTAATCCAATGAAGAATAAAAAAAAATCAATCTAATGAAAGAGAGAATAGAAAAATGTTACAGACGGGGCCGGTTCGAAGTTCCGAATCTTCAAGGCTCCGAACGGTCAAATTTCCGAATTTTAATGCAACGAACTCACAGTTATCAGAAAGGGTATTTCACCGAAAGTCTATTTAACCAATTTAAAAAATTCCGAATCGCAGCACACCGAAGGTTCAAAATTCCGAAAGTTAAAGATCCGAAAGCTAAAGATCCGAAAGGCCAAAACTTCGAAACTTGAACATCAAGTCGCGCGTCGTTTCATCGACACGTTAAGAACACGTTCGATCTTTCGGAATTTTAAACTTTCGGAATTTTGTATTTTCGGAATTTTGAACTTTCGGAAGTTTGGACTGTCGGAGTCTTGAGCTATCTGCATTTAGACCATTCGAAATTTTAATTTTCTAAACCCTAGTCTTTCTGGAAATTATGAAATCGTTTAGAATAAATTCGGAAATTTGACCGTTCGGAGCTTTGAAGATTCGGAATTCTGAACCGGCCCCTTACAGACTAGGTGTGTTTAGTAAAATACCTATTATAGCATTTAAAATAAACGTAAAAAAATTTAATCAAAAGTGCAAATAACTACACAATTTTCTGGAATTGAGAAAATCTTAACCGAAAAATGTGTGTATTATGAATATTAAATGAGAATGGTAACAATTTGACATTCTATTCATACACTAGTATACACTGTCAGATCGACGAAATTAGAGAGGGATTAATAATAGCGTCAGCGTCAGAGCGAAGCTTAGGCGATTCTTTTCTCCATCTCGTTTTTTCGTTTAGCGTTACCGCGCGGCAAAACGCATGCGGCGTGACATTTAACAATATTCGACAATCAAAAAACAATCAAAATCGCACTGCCGCACGCGTATTCCCGCTCGGCAACGCATGCATGGAAACTCGACATTACTGTATCCTGCATGACGGAAAACATCTGAAGTATAAAAATTAAACCGAAAAATGTTGTCGTCAAACCACGTGGAACAAAATGTTTTTGAATAATAATCGTCGGCTTAGCTTCTGACAATTGCGTGTTACATCTTATTTTAACCGCATCGTGAGAGGGGTTCGTGGTAAAATAATCTCTTCGCTCAACTCGCCAGGCTTCTGGGTCCTTGAGTTTGATGAATTTTCGAGGACATGATTGAAGTGATACAATGAACCAGGCAAGAGTTTACTACACTCTTCTTATTTAATAAGATAAAACTGGAGTATCAATTACACAATTTATACGAATGGCATCACATGACCTTTCGCAATTTTGCACCGTCCAGTTCAGATTTTAAATCTCAATCAAAAAGACAGAATTTTACCTTTTCCTCGAGTGCCACTGAACTGGCATGAAATCTGCCGAGATTTCGGAAAGCATGCAAACAGTGGCCCAAATCTAGACCTGCTTGGCGAGCAGCCATTCGAAATCTTCTAAACCCCAGGTCCTTCGAACAGCAGATGTACTGTAGGTTTCTCTTGCTGGACGAAAAGACACCGTGCATTCAACGATGTCAACGGACCGATAAACTAACATAAAAATGTTACAGCTATGGTTCATATTAGATTTCATAATTTCAATCGTCAATCGGTTAATTGCTATATTATAGTTACCTTTTCCGTTCTGAATGCATCATCAGGTATGGCTTTCACTATGAGGGACCGTTTATCTCGTATTTTGAAATGATCCAGAACCCGTGAAAACTTTATACTTACACGATACATATAGCTTAAAGTGTTCTCCCCTTTACCCGTGGCTGGCTTGATGGTTAAATTATGTCAAAAATATTGATGGAATCGTAATTTTCTGTGTTTCGCGGAACACTTTGCACGTCACGCGTATCAATAATTCACGTCGGTGTATCCGGTGTCATATATAAAAAAAATTAACATCTCACTCAACTTAGACTCGTTAAACTCGAGAGGAGACATCGATCATTACTGATGTAAATCTTACGCTACGTTACAAGATTTCAGTAAAAAATGATCGAGCTATATAATAAGTGCATGAAATTTGACAAAAATTAATTTCAAATTTATTAACTCATTTTACTTGCGATTAATCTTTCGATGAATTTTAAACAGAAGTATCAAATAAGACAATTTTTACCCACCGCAGAACTATAACATGTAAACGCTGCGTGTAAGTCATCATCAATAGCAACAACGAGATAATTATTCGTTATTAAGAAGATGATACATAATATCCCCATCGTATTGTATATGTCAAGTTTACAATTACGCGTCATACTGACCTTTTCCTGACAAAATTAAAAAGATGGATATTACAGTCAGTGCTTTAGAAACAAATTAATCCTCATCCTTATACTCTCATCACCCGACTTAGATACGGATATAAAACAGGGAGCAGTTAAACGCAATCGTAGACAGAACTCCCTACAAACGAAAATTAGAAAATTTACAAATCGCACCATTTTCCATGAAACCAAAAACCACTTTACTTCACTCCTGCCGACATAAAATACAACGACAAATATACCAAAATTTATTTTCATATTCTGACTGCGGAAATTGGAGAATATACCTCATCTACTTAGTGATGAATCTTCACGGCGTCAATTCCGCTTTAGATTTTTTCGTTATTACGTGAACAGTTTACCATTGGTCTTTAGTAAACCTATTCGGTCATGAGATGCGTGTATTCTGCAGTTTGATACCTGTATCAATGTTACAACGTTTGATCAAGTCCCGAAAGCCTGGATTATGTATAATGCTCCGCGCTTTATTCGACCATATCTTCTCCTTGATCTTCACAAATGGTTAAGAAGTCAGCTCAGAATAGTTAATTGCCTATTTTTTATATTGGAAGCCGTTTGTAGGATCTTTAGATGAGAATTCGGGAAGTTGGATATGCAACTATTTAATACCTATATTGAATATACTTTGCTCTTTGCGGTACGATCTTTATTTCGTTACATGTACTTTCATCTCATGTTTAATGGAAAGATTACAACGTTTCCTTACCGCATATGCATTAAGAAGTGCTTATTTCCCATATTGAAATGAGCCTATGATACGCAGGAACACCTGCTAATTACTTCGTAATAATCTCAGACGTCCAATAATCCCATACTGTCATACCAAGGCAGAAGATCAATCATGATTTTTCTGAACGATTTTCCAAGATAAGCTGGATTAATATAGTTTGCTTCGTTCGCCATCATTTCTTCAAGGTTTATTTCAACGCCTCTGTCAAGTGCTACAAATGGCAATACTATCAAGGAGGCAATCACTTGGGCAAAAGCTCGCTTTTTCAATATTTCCAGTAGATTTTCGAAGCTTGGTGGTTTGGTGTGACACTTCAACTTAGACATTGTGCTGGTTAGTGAAGTGTGATATTCACGCAGGATGGCCTCGCGGTTTTCTAATCGAATCTCGTTAGTCGGACTTGTGCCAAGAAAGTAGAGAATATCATTGGCTGGTGAACCGATATGACAAATTTGAAAATCCACCTGTCATTAACATTTTGAATCGAATTATCTTTCACATGTGAATAAAAATCCTTAATAATTCCGATATGAGAAAAAATTTTAAACACAAGTAGGTATAAGGGGTCAAAATATAATTCGAATCCACTCACGAATATATGGTCGATAGGCTTTCGTTGTTCGTCATAGCTGAACATCATGTTGTTTATCCAAAAATCTCCGTGGTTTAGCACATTAAAATCATCCTCTCGATAGACGGCAGCCTCGCATCCTTTTTCGAACAGGACTTGGGATAGCTTGTGGAGTTTTTCCGTAATTCTTTGTGGCAGAAATATAATGTATGATTGAAAAATAAAAATGAAATCGTTGTGTTGCCAATCAATTGAGAAGTGAATCTCTTTCTGTATGATTACCCTGGACTTAATTCGGACCATTTGGCTGTCTCGCCTGCAAAAGCTTTTACTGATGAGTTCACAGACTCAGAGATCTCAGCAGGTTGATCCTTGTGGAAAATCCCCTTCGTGTACTTTGTAAATGCCATTGAATCCTTAAAATTGCGAAGTGTGAAATCTTGACCGTAAAGTATGAATAGTTATGAAGCAAGTCAATGTAGAAAGTTTTATTGAAATTATATGATCTATATTTGACGAGGTACCACACATGATATGCAAGTGCGTTTTTTCAAACTTAAATTTTACAGAAATCGAAGTGATCATATGAAATTATAATTTGCTGTCTGACCGCAAGAAGAAAATCTAACTCCTCGAAGTTTTGTGATTAAAAAAAAAAAAAAAAAAAAAACAGAACTACTAAGAGCAATTATACTTTTTGTTTTACCTTTTCTTTAAGTGCGATTGAAGTGGCATGAAATCTACCGAGATTTCTAAAGGCGAGTAAACAATGATCTAGGTCCAGTCCCCCATGGCGAACGGCCATTTCAAAACCCAGAGGAGCCAAGTCCTCGAAGATTATATGAATAGGCTTCTCGTACTGGAGGTATAAACACCGTGCACTTAACGACGTAGGGTACACGTCTTTGAGAAGTTCGTTCATTAGTGGCAATGTTACCGACATCATCGACAACTCCGTCGCGAAAAGACCTGAATCCTCATTCTACGAGATGGAATAAAAAGAAAACGAATTAAAATCATCGTAAACGTGATATGTAGGGATAGTCACATCAATTGTTTGAGACTGTGAAAGAAATTTGTCAATGTACCCGAAAGAGATGCTCTTCAATCAGTCAAAATGTCACATATATTGGTACACTGAGAGAATTTTATGATAGCGTCTACGATACTCGATTTGTAGTTTGTATCATCTAGAATGGTAATTGAATTTGTAGACGTTTAGATTATGAATATAATAATTTATTGGTTATAGGTAAGGGAGGGTGGGGCAAAATGGACTAGCGGGGCAAAATGGACCGCGGGGCAAAATGGACAAAAAAAAAAAAAAAAAATGAGAAAAAATATAGTTGATTAAAAAACTTCAAAATTAATGATATAAAACATCAAAATAAAGAAAAATAGCACCGGTTCATTTTGTCCCACCCTCCCCTACTACAATCATTGGATAAAAATTTCTACAATGAAGCGATTGTACGATTTTTTATCTGGATGGGCACGTTTACCATCGGGGTTAGTCAAAGCTATCAGACATACGAAAAACACTACGCAATAAACATAAAAGAAGAAATAGATCACACTTTTAGGTTATGGTTGAACACCTCACTAAAAGAATACGAAGATTAGCTATGATGGTAATGATTACCATCATTGGTCGTAGGATTTATAAATGAAGTTATTTTTAGCATTCGGATTTTGGCCAATCAGAGCGTGGTATTTGATGACGTGAAGTACATCCCGATTCATGATTATACTGATAATCTCCCTCCAGCTGTTGATAATCTACTTCTAGCTTTGCAATTGTCTTTATAACTGTCAAATACGTCAAAGAACATCGTGGATAATTTTTAATTTCTTCTAACTTGCTGCCGTCTGCTTGGCCAGATCCGAATGCAAAAAATAATCCGTCGAATACCACTCGACCTTCAAAATGAATCGGTTATTTCCCTCGTATTTTGATCCTGCGTATCAACGAACGGGCCGAGTTTTGCACAAGAATCCCTCGCGCGGCGCGCTCGTGATTTTTGATCCGCAAAACTTAGCCCTCACGATGCTACGCAGCAAAACAATCGGGAAATATCCGATAATTTTGAAGGTCTTGTGATATACTACTACTGATAATAAATTTTATGAGTGTTGATAATTAACTGAAATAATTACATACTAGTAAATAAAACCAAGATTTGATAATTGAATATACAATAACAGATGTTTATAATCATAATATTATTGAAATAAAAATTACAACCTCATATTAACATCAGAGATGATAAAGATTATCATAAGAATGGTGAAGTTTTTTATACATATTTTACATTCAATCATGTGAATAGTGTCCGCTATCATTGAAATCGATTAGTGTGTTTTTACGTTAATTCGATGATAGTATTTACTATAAAATTCTCTCAGTGTATGAACTTTGGTTTTCTCAAAAAAATCTATGAGGTCAAAGGAAAATAGTAAAACAAAGAACAAAAAAAAAAAAAAAAAAAAGAAAAAACTACATAGTAAAACTGTTGTAGACATATCAATTTGTATTTATGACTAGACGGTTACCATCTTCTCATGGATTTCATTCTGAGGTAGGACTTTGACTATGATGGATTTTTTCTCCTGAATTAGATGACCATCTTCCGAGCGTGAAAATTCCATAGCAGCACGGTGTAGTTCGCTCGTATAGTTATCTCCCTTAGCTGTGGCTGCCTTAATGGTTATACTTGAAACCTCGATGGACTTGTCATTATCAGCATTTCGTAGAATTTTTTCCACGTAAGGTGCATCAAGCCAAGCCGGATTGTTCGTCGCCATATCTAAGTACCATATGTTGTATTATTTACGGACACTGACCACAATATGATGGAAATCGAGCGTGGATGCCGAATTTAAACAGATTTCATTACTTAATCTCACGAATTGATCCAAGAAATGAAAAGAGTGTACTATCGGTGTCAAGTTTACTGCGATGTTTTTATATAAGATTTGATAACGACAGCGGATGTGGACCATATACCATTTGATAATTATTTTTATCAGTCATCATGACTGGTCAAAATAAGCGCGTAAGGTTGATTGGAATGTCTACCACTACGTACTCACTTTTCTTCGGTTTTTGCTTCCTCTATTATTTCAGTGGATACGCGATGTTGATTAGTAAAAGAAATATTAACGCTAGCCAATGTATAAGGACCATAAAGTTATACTGTCCTCTCATAGACTCTTTGCCATTTTATACATATATAAAGCGAAAAGTGGATTTCCTTGAAACAGCCGCGCTCGAACCACGTATCTTCTAATTCATAATATCACCGTCATCCTGACTAGGCACAACTGGCACATGGCTTATCGGAAAGGCCTACCAATACATACTCACCTCCCCAGGCTTCTGTTCTTGACACCGTTCTCTATACTGTGATACTGATTAAGCTGATAAGTATTGACGGAGATAACAATGTCAGCCAATGGCCGTAGAGATCGTGGAGTATATATATTCGTAAATTCTGTCCACCGTTTTTGTTTAGTGGTACTCTATTACGCGAAGTAAATTATGGTCGTCGTCAAATTAGGTATAACAATTAATTAGTAGGTATCACTTTCAAAAATTTTTTCTTTCGCAAAATTCAATACTCGCGAATATTGGTGCGCCATTGCTCGGCCAGAAATATTTTTTTAAATTCGACACTGATACACGTGTGTACTCACTTAATCAAGAGTTTCATTTAAATAATAACTTGGTTAAAATATGACTGTGTTTTCGCAAGGTATGTGATAATGAACGAAAGTACTTCCCCAATCGTTCCCAAGAACGATATCGATGGATGAATTACGTGAAGATTATTGTAGGTGTTCAGAACGTGTGAGTTCTACGTTTTATCAGTTTACTATCGAAATGTACCCCTTCTAAGATTCGCTCAGTTAGCAAAATCTAAATTCTCTTGCTTCGATGTTTTGATACGTGTTCACATGAAGTTGACATAAAATAGAAGCATTGAAAAACCGAGGACATTGATACTGCCTTCGGCATACGTGTTCATGTCTCGGGACTTCTGCGTTTGATCTCATCCCTTTCAGAATAATCCGACATTTGGCAGGATACAAGAAAAAAAATAAAAATATGTAGATACTGATGGTACGCTCTTGGTCCAGCCTTGATTCACTGCTATCCGTGGTTTTTATTGTTTTCAATTGAGACACATATGAGTTCACCGTCTCAAGTATTTATTTCTGAATTCACGACTGAATACATGCGATCATATAACATGAAAATGAACAATCTAAACGAGGTCAGAATTAAATGCTATCATTGGTCGTAATTGGTGCATGAGGAATGCCAACTCGTCGCGCTATGATACAGTAAAATTAAACAAAATTTGTGAAGCTGTACAAATAGCTGGACGTCCACTGTGCCTGCTCAATTAAATTTGAGAAACGTCGTATAATGTGCAGTTGCAAACCGAAGAGATATACAACTTATCTGTGTAGTGTATGGCAGTTACTACTCCTATTTCGACTGTTATTTCATGAGATGAGTGTGTTTAAAGGAATTGAGGACCACAAGTCCACATACACATTATGTGAAAAATGGAATACAGACTTATGGCTTATCCATACACCTTATATTTAGATACAAATTTTCAACGATAGATAACAAATGTTGCATTGGCTGACATATTTTATCTTCACTGGGAGCAGCAATATTGCTGTCAATGAAAATCTATAGGTGGGAGACATCTGAATATTTGACTTAAATTTATTACATGCATTGATTATATGTATTTTTTTTTTTTTTATGTAAACTAAGACGTTAGCTTGTGTACGACATAAATAATAATTTTCATAATTATTGTCCTACATGAACGAACTAGTACGATGCGTAGGATCACTTGACAATTAATTCGTCATAATCTCAGGAATCCAACAATCCCATACTATCATACCAAGGTAGGAGTCTACTCATGATCTCCCTGAACAACTTTCCGCCATATCCTGGATTGACATAATCTGCACCCTGCTTTACGATTTCTGCCATATCTATTTCTACACCTTTCTCAAGTGTCACCAAAGGTAACATCGCGAAAGCGATAGCTACTTCGTAAAAAGCTCGATTCTTCAATATTTCTTCCAGTTCATCGAAGGTTGGTATTTTAGTTTTGCTATTCAGCTTGGCCGTAGTGTTGGTCAGCGAAGCATGATATTTGCGCAGGAGTAATTCACGGTGATTAATACGAATCTCGTTTGTCGGACTTGTGCTGATAAAGTACAAGAGGTCGATTGCTGGTGAGGCGTATTGAGACAATTGGAAATCCACCTGTGAATAATGCACCAAAATTGGTTGTTTTGAATATAGATCAAAGTACCTTATGCGAATGTCTATTAATGAGGGGTTCGTCATATACCATAGAAATTTACCCGGAATTTCACATTGGTTGGTTGACTAATCAGCGAGATACTAATTGTTATATTATCTTACAATTAGACTAGTTACAACAGGCACTGTTTTCAAAACCGATTCAGAATACAAGTCACATGTATCGAAGTATGTATAACCTAATATTACTCACGAATATATGATCGATAGGCTTTCCTTGTTCGTCATAGCGGAAAAGCATATTGTTAAGCCAGCAGTCGCCGTGGTTAAGGACATTGAAATCATCCTCACGACAGAGAGTGAGCTCGCCTGCTTTTTCAATCACGACTTCAGGTAGCTTGTGGAGTTTTTCCGTGATTCTTTGTGGGATAATCAACAAATAATTGTAAAATGAAAGTCACTTCATCTCGTTGCCAATTAATTCGTTGGCGAATTTTTTCCCCTATGTATTTACCGTGAACTTATCTCAGGCCATTTGGCAATCTCATCTGCAAGGTTCTTGAATCCTAACGTTATGAGTTGATGCATCTCACGAGGTTGGTCCTTGTGGAATACTCCTTTCCCGTATGGTGTGAACGCCTTTGGATCCTTGAATTTGGAAAATGTGACACAACCTGACGGTAAATTATTCAATAAATTACTAAATAATTCAATCTAGAATATGTCATTCGACGAGTATCTCTACATGGAAGTATAGTTATTTTGTGTCTGTTTCAACGAATATATTATGGGGATTTGTAGTAATATCTTATCTCTTATCTCTGAGTAATTTTATCAGTTGAAATTCGCTGTACGATAACAAGAAAAATATTCACCAATTGAAGTTTCGTCATAAGAATCAGACCTCTTCGAGGCATATACACTATTTGTTTTACCTGTTCTTTGAGTACAATTGAAGCTGCGTGAAATTTGCCGAGATTTTCCATGGCGAGAAGACAGTGGTCTAGATCCAGACCTACGTGGCGTTCAGCCATCAGAAAGTCTCTGGGTTTGAGGTCTTCCATGATTACGTGAGTTGGCTTTTCGTACTGGACGTGGTAACACTGTGGACCTAAAGGTGTGGAGCCCACATTTTCAAGTATTTCGTACATTCGTGGCAACGTCACCGACATCATCGACAACTCTACTCTGAAGCCTCCTATAGCTTCTGCCTATTCGGTTGAGTAAAACAATTATATAAAAGTCGTTGAAATGTAGTATTATGCGGTAAAAACATCGATTGTTTAAGATTGTGAATCTAGCTGTTTAATGGATTCAAACACGAGCCTCTGCAGAGGGTCGGAACGTCATCTAAGTATGTCTTTCATTTACATGACTTGCTACAGACAGTAATCCTGAAGGGATTTCTCAATATTATTGAATAGATACCATTAGCTCGAACATTTCACCCTCACGCACGGCTTTTACTAAAATGGATTTCTCTTCTTGGACCGGATGACCATTTTGATGCCGTGAAAATGTCACAGCGGCACGACGCAGATCACTGCCGTAATTGTCTCCTATGGTAGTAGCTGCTTTCACGATTATACTGGAAACCTTGATGGATTTGTCCGCTTCCGACTTTTGTAGAATCTTTTCCACGAAAGACGCGTCGAACCAAGCCAAATTATTCTCCGTCATAGCTAACAGTGAAGACCACAAATAACTGGTGAGATTGTTGTATTATGAATGGACACTGACCATAATATACTGATACTTGATAGTGGATGCAGAATTCAAGTGGATTTTACACCCAAAGTGGGACCAAAAATCGGAAAAGTCCTATTCGTGTGCTATTCAAGCGTACACTGCACCGGCTTTATCTAAGGCTGGATAACGACTGGAGCATATTATACCACATGATAAATTTCTATATCAGTCAACAGTGAGTCATCGAGGCTGGTTACCACCCGGAGGTTTGCCATTACATACTCACTTTCCTGCCTGCGCTTCGGTTTATAATACTGTTTCTCACACTTTGAAACTAATCAAACTGATAAGTGAACACATCGATGAAAATATCATCCAATGAGAGAAGAGATTGTCTAGGCGCCTCCATAAGTGGAAATATGTTGCGAAAAGAAAGAAGTAGAGGATCCGTTAGTGCTCTCTGTTTCCGTCTTCTGACGCATGCGCAATAAAGCTTCTGTCCCAGTGGTCAGACAGAGATAGAAAGCCCTACGTGATCTTCTATCTCTTTCTCTCTCCGCAACGTGCATTCATCTTCTCAAGACTACTATTGAATATTTTGATGGTCTTTTATTACGATCTATGCATTTTTACCCCTGTTATAGAGCATTCATTGAGATTTTGTCATATACCCCCACGAGGGCCCGTCTATATAAGCACGGAACTTTGATTGATAATTACTCGAATACGCAATGGTCAAATGCCCGTTTTATATGGATAAACATGTCAAATAAATTTGAAGCGTTTCTCTGCATTTATGTCACAGTAGCCAACTTCTTTAAATCAGATAGATAAAATTACATCTATTACATCTATTGTTACTTGAAATTTTTTTTTTCTTTCGCACAATTTTATACTCTTGAAGATCGGCTCGCCATTCCGCAGCCAGACATATTTTTTGCTCAACTCGATAATGATACACGTGTATCGACTGACTCCAGTATTTCATACAAATATGAACTCGATTGTACTATGCCTGTGTCTGCGTAGTTAACAATACAGAATATTACCACACCATATTTTATGCGTGAAGGCGATTTGAATAGATGGGTTGAGTAATCCTATACTATCGTGTAATGGCAAGATTCTGATCGTCCTTTTCCGATACGGGCTAATGCCTGTTAAGCCCTGCGCACACGACGCTTGTTTCAATGCTGGATTGCCTGCAGGGCACTGTGATGGCAACCCTGATGGCTGCCGTGATGGAAAATGACGTCAGTGCGTGCTCCCTTACTTGAACGCGTGCTGGAATTCCGTGATAGATCATGTCGTATTTTTCGTGCTGGTTTCTCTGGGATATCGGTGTTGACCAATGCGAACGTCGGGTTGTGTCACGTGGATATATATATATGGCTACCAGGACTACACTGATAGAAGGATTTGTTAATATTCAATAAGATTTATTCATATTTAACAAATGATCTATTAACACGTATACTCAATAAATATCTGTTAACTGTTAATAAATATTTGTTGTGCACAAAATTGATTTGTTAAATGTTAGAAAATATTTATTTATATTTAAAAAATAAAAAAATGTTTCCAAATAAATGTATTTATTAACAGTTAAAAAATTCTGCTATTAGTCATTAGTGTACGGAGCCACGGACGACTCCACAACCTAGGCTTGAATTTCGGAAGTCTGTTTTTGAACGGTCACTTCGCATGCATAGAAGCTACCTACAGACCTAACCCAGCAACACACATCGTGTGCAGCCAACATAGCAGAGGAGCCATCACAGCGTCCAGCAGAACAGCTCACTTGGAACCCAGCAGCGAGATCAAGCAGGCAATCCAGCATTGAAACAAGCGTCGTGTGCGCAGGGCTTTAGGCACGATTTTCAAAAACTACTCCCGGTTCCATTATGCTAGTCAAAGACTTCACTTCAATATTATCAAATAAGACAATCGGTGATATTGTAAAGCAGATTATTACTTCCAGTAAAATTTAATCATTCGATGTTTTCTGCAGATTTTTAAAGATCAGGGCTCTTCGTTGTTCTTCATCTTGTTCAAAGTATTGGTCAATGTGTCGTGCTCCCAATTTGTTTTAAGGTAACGCACTGCAGTTTTACACGACGTTGTCGGTTTTACTTCGGGAAGTAGGAGTGAAGAAACTCTATGGCTCACAAACCGTAAACGCAAAATTGAATGTCCACCTGATGTCGTTTGATCACAGATTACTCTGTAAATAATCTAAACTATACATACTAACGGTCTTCAAACGCTCCGTAATTATAGTTGTCAAAAAGCAAATGAGGCAAATCTGTTCAGTCTTCAACATGCCGTTGAAAACTGGCAGGCAAGTGCAAAAATTGAAGAAAATTTCCAACTTTTTTTGAAGTTGGATTCAAATCAGTCAAAAATATTCAGTGAAAATCACTATAAAAGTAAATATAGCACCTCTATAAAGAATTGCAGATAACCAGTTATAAATTGATATTAGGTGACAGCTGCTTTTCGTTCTTTTTTTTAACTCATCAGCGCCATTTATTTCTGAATTAAAGATTTACATGAAAATTCGGAGAATCAATATTTTAATACAGTGATTAATTATTGGCTGCTGTTTCCAGAGTTCGGTACGGTTTCGTCGTTGTCAATGCTTTGGTAGTGCAAACTTTCCTTAGTTACATTTTTTGATCCCGTGTTGTTTCACGAAAATTACAATCCTATAAACACATTGTATAGGTACAGTATTCCCTCCGAATAGGGCCGCTCGAAAGCGGTCTGGGGAGTATGATTCCTGGAAACCACTTTCCCCCACCAATAGCCTGCGAGCACGGCTCAACTCGGCTGCTGGCTCAACCTCTGAATAGGGCCAGGTATAAACACTGGTAAACAGAAATGCAATGGGGGAAGCGCTCGAGCAAGGATTAGGAGAAGCGGCCCTATTCAGAGGGGCCCTATTCGGAGGGAATACTGTATTATCATTGAGAATTGTTAATTTCCTCCTTATGACAAAACGTTGCAATATTTACGAGTACCTGCTAACAATGATTCCATGATGGTCTCACACGTCTAGTAATCCCATAGTGTCATACAACGGCAGGAGTCTAGTCATGATCTTCCGATACGATATTCCACGATGACCTGGATTATTATATTCAACATTTTGCCTTGTCATTTCATCAAAATCTATTTCTTCGCCTTTTTCAAGTACCACAATTGGTAATACTGTCATAGTGGCCACTACTTCGCCGAAAGCTCGATTATTTAATATTTCCCGAAGATTGTCGAAGCTTAATACTCCAGTATTGCACTTCAATTCAGCCATGGTGCTGGTTAACGAGGTGTAATATTCGTGAAGGATTAACTCGCGATGGTTATGTCGAACTCTGTCGGTCGGGCTTGTGCCGAGAAAATAAAGAAGATCATTTGCTGCTGAGCCGTAATGCGAAATTTGAAAATCCACCTGGAATCAACGCACCGAAATAAATTGTTGTGATTATAGGTATACCGAGAAAATGATAGAGTGAATCTTTGATTGACTTATGCACCTATTAGTGATCAATGAATGTTAGTAATATGCACTGACAAAAAATTGTAGTTGTGGTAACTATTTTTTGGCTATACCGTCAACGTCCCAGTTACCGGACAGTTAAGGCTGACGTCCCAATAGCCGGACATCCATGCGAAATCGTATTTCTGTCTCTCTTGCACACACTTTCTGTCCGGTAACTGGGACCTGTCCGGACATTAGGACGTTCACGGTAAAACGTAGTAATTAAACGGACTTGAACCGATTTACGACGTATCAAAGTATAACTTGGATTACTCACAAATATATGATCGATGGGCTTTCCTTGTTCGTCATAGCGAAACAGCATATTGTTCACCCAGAAGTCTCCGTGATTCAGAACATTAAGATCATCTTCCTTATAGAGGGTAGCCTCGCATCCTTTCTCGTACATAACTTCGGATAGCTTCAGGATTTTTTCCTTTATTCTTTGCAACAGAATTAATGCATCATTGAAACATAGTAATCAAATCATACACATAAAAAAAGGTTAACTTGAGCCAAGAAAATTATTCTTGATTCAAGATAATTTTGCGGTCCAAAAATGAAGATTTTGATTTGATCCGAGAAAATTTCGGTCTTCATTTTTGGACCGCAAAATTGTCTTGAATCAAGTTAACCTTTCTTTCTGTGTACCATCGCCAATTAATTTGGAAACGAATTTTGTTCCATATAATTACCGTGGACTCAACTCGGGCCATTTGATAGTCTCGTCTGAAAAAGATTTCGCTCCTAAATTGAAGAACTTAGACACCATAGCGGGTTGGTCCTTATGAAACATCCCCTTCGTGTAGTTTGTGAACACGTTCGGATCCTTAAATATCGGGCATGTTGTACAACTTGACCGTCAAATATTTCATAATTGAGGGGATGAGGGGAATAACGGTATAAGTCGAGCAATACCGTTTTTCCGCAGATTGCATAAAAATGATCAGTGACCATAGATTTATATTATATATTTATTTGATGAAAATGCATTGAATATTGAAAGGTTGAACTTAACAGCTTTTTATGGAGGAACGGTATAACTCGGATTACTTCGTTCTTTTAAATGTCTAGATAAGAAATGAGGCTTAATATCAGCTTTATAATACGGTAAAGCAGTAATGGTCAGATATAGGTTTCAAATTGAATTTCTTTCTTTATCAAATTCGAAATAATTCTTATATTTTCCAATGTAATAATATTGGAAAATATTCCTTCTTCAATAATATATAGGTTATATATATTGAGAAATGAAAATTCTAAATTAAATATTTTTAGGAAACAAAACTGAAAATGATAATAAATTTATTTTGTATTTTTGAACCTACATCAAGAATGTTGTATTATTCATTCCTATAATCATCTTTCCCATACAGCACACATATCCGATAGATGTTCATAGGATATCCATAAGACACCATGGGACATTGGATGTCCCATGGATATCCTATGAACATCTTTCGGACATGTGTGCTGTGTGGGTTGTTATACAGTAAATGAAAACATCAAAGTCACGTTTGATCGTATGATCACTCAAAACGCGAAACATTTCAGGAATGAAAACGTATTTTTAATAGCGCAGAGGTTATCAAAGAGATTTCGGACATTGCTTCAGCAGGCTTATGGTCGGCAAAAATAGATGACCTACGATCTTTGATGAAATTTGTGTCAAACAAAGCGCAGCTGCGGTATCAGAATATATTCGAAAAAGCATCTGCTAAAATTCAGGATTAAACTGTTAAGGCCCATCCCTAGTCGCTCACCTCCTTTTGGTCGAAATGTGTCACATTTCAATTATTATCCGAGCCCAGGCGTCAAAAACCCAAAAAAGGCCAACTTAGCGCAAATTCTGTTTCAATTCCGAACACATACGTCCAAAAAAATGTTCGTTTCGTGCGAAAATAGAGTCTATAGATGGTTTTTACATTGTTCGCCGAGGAAATCGAATTCGAATAATTTTGTAACAATGTAAAAACCATCTGTAGACTCTATTTTGGCACGAAACGAACATTTTTTTGGACGTATGTGTTCGGAATTGAAATAGAATTTGCGCTAAGTTGACCTTTTTTGCGTTTTTGACGCGTGGGCTCAGATAATAATCGAAATGTGACACATTTCGACCAAAAGTAGGTGGGCGACTAGGGATGGGCCTTAATACGTAAACTAGAATTTAAGAAAACGATATAGGTATAAACAGTTCATTGTATCATTGTTCGTAACTGTTTATACTCATCATCAGAGTTTTTCGTGAAAATGAAATGAGAGATACAGTGAGAAGCGGCCTCATTATTTGGAAGAACGGTATAACTGGGAAATTTAGTTGTTTACTCATTGTGACGAATTTCAACTTTTTGTGGTTTCATTTATATATAATCAGAAGCATTATTATGTACTACCATACTACGTTAAATTATATCGTGATACGTTTAGTTTAGGGGAGAGCGGGGCAAAACGGGCAGCGGGGCAAAACGGGCAGCTCCCCCGAAAAATAAAAAAAAATTTTGGAAAATTTTAGATTTTTTTTTTTTTTCAATAAAAATTGTTTCCCAATGAATTTTGATTTTTTTCTGAATTTAATTTCGAAAATTTGGCCGAGGTGCCCGTTTTGCCCCGCTCTCCCCTATCTTACTTTACTAGGTTTTATTTTACTTATCTCGAAATTATGTTTTTCAAGTTATACCGTTATTTCTCCTATCCCCTCAATTAAGGTAGTTGTTCCATGAAGTGCATTTTCTTAGGATTTTTTTTAAATTTTGACAGAATATTCTTTGAATAATTCTGAACCGAATGGTGAAACATGAAATATATGAACAATACAGTTTCGGAGATATTCAATTTCAAAGATTGAGTTTTTGAGGCTCTTATACATTGCACTATACGGGATACCGACAGGTTTACTTACATATTTAATTATAACTCAGAAACCTTTCTTACGAATGTTATAAAAAACTAAATCAACATTAAACAACAAGTAGTGAATTTTTTAGAAAAAGTTTGATTCATAGTTACAACATAGTTTCCGAGATATTAATTAATCAATGATGAAAAATGTATCTCATTCAAGTAGTGGAAGGGATACACTAAAAACGAACTGGCAGCAGCGCGTTCATTTAACCTGCGGAAGATGTATAAAGCGCGCATGCGCCAGATCTAAAGTGTATACAAACTCGGACAGTGTTGCCAGATTTTAGAATACAGGCTCGAGCGAACAGCTGCTCGTACGGGATTGGCTAAGAGTAGTACATAAACGGCAAAAAGTTTTGGGTTGATGAATAACGAATTCTAGCTGACTGTGCTATACTCTCTAGCTTCAACTTTTTGCTATAACTGTCGCGGAACAACTACCTTAACGAAGTGATCCGGTATAAAATATTTGGGAATTGAGTAAGTTGAACCAAATAATTAATATTCGAGGAATACCCACACAATGCAAGTCCAGTTTTCGAACCATAACGATACAGAAATCGAGATAATTTTATGAGACGAAATTCACTGTATGACCGCAAATAATAATGTTTTACTATACGTAAAGTTCGGCTAGGTTTAAGACACAGACTTTTTAAAATCATCTACGGCTATTCACAGCCGTAGTCACGGTGTCACTTGCGACTGTAGTCAATCCGTAGTCGCAATGTAATCAATGAAATCATTGTAATCACATTGAAATCATTGGGTTAATTTGTAATCATTCATAATCATGCAGTCATCATTGGAGGTAGTTGAAGTCACTGTAGGCGTACCCGAGTCGAAATTTAGCGCCTATTTTAATACTCATAGCATCCAACTCAACCTCTCTAGATCCTATTTAGACCTCAAACTCTTATTTTGAACCTACAAGTCCTCAAGAGTCGAAATTTAGCGCCTACTTTGATACTCATAGCATCCAACTCAACGTCTCTAGATCTTATTTAGACCTCAAACTCCTATTTTGAACCTACAAGTCCTCCGTAGTCGAAACTTAGCGCCTGCTTTGATACTCATAGCATCCAACTCATAACGTCTCTACAGATCCTGTTTGGACCTCAAACTCCTATTATCAACCTACAACTCTGTAGTCGAAATTCAGCGCCCGCTTGAGTACTCATAGCGCACAAATGAACCTCTTTTCAATCCGTAATAATAATTTAGCGCCTATTTTGATACTCATAAAGTCCGATCACCATGCAGCCGTGCACCGCTACGCGGCAGGGCGCAGTGAGGGTTTTGCGAGGTTCTCGTGAGATCCTCATTTGACTTTAAAATGCTGCATTTGTCTGGTAACTACGAGTTTTAGGCGCTAAAGAGGGTTTCAATTCCCATACAAAATAAACCTCTCTAGACCCTCAAAAACCTCCCAACGGTAAAATTTTGAGGTTCTAATGAGGCGTTAAATTTCGACTCGGGTATAGTCGGCGTCGTCAGTAGTGTAGTCTCATGTAGTCGGCTACATTTTTGTAATCATGGTGTCACTCGATTCGAATGTGAATAGCCCCTCATCATCTCCACTTTCTATTCTATACCTTTTCTTTGAGCGCGATTGAAGCTGCGTGAAATTTGCCGAGGTTGCGAATGGCGAGTAAACAGTGATGTAGATCCAGACCCGCTTGGCGATCGGCCATTCGAAAGCCTTTGGGTACTAGGTCCTCGATGACTACATGAGTAGGTTTCTCGTACTGGACGTACAAGCACCGTGCACCTAATGATGTCGAGCCAACTGTCCCAAGAATTGCGTCCATCCGCGGCAACGTTATTGACATCATCGATAACTCCGTTTTGAAGAGTCCTGCAGCTTCTATCTACTTGGTAAAGTGAAGAACAGTGAATAAAGATAGTCAACGTGTGGTACATTACGGTAGAGACATCAATTGTTTAAAATTGTGAAACAAACTATTCAGTCCGTTTGGAAGAGAGATCCCGTTCACGGGTTGCAACTAAATTTGAAATCTATGATAGTCAGTAATCCTGAACGGATGAATCAATGAGCTCACAAAAATGTACTCGAGCAGATTAAATAAAACCGGATTCAATTCCGTGACAGAACTCTATACCACATTTATGATTGAACGGTTACCATTTCCTCACGCATGTCTCCTTGGGGTGCGACTTTTACTATGAGAGATTTCTTCTCCTGAATTGTACGACCATTTTCAACCCGTGTAAATTCGACAGTGACACGATGCATATCGCTTCCATAATTATCCCCTTTGGCGGTAGCTGCCTTCACGGTTATACCAGACACTTCGATGGACTCGTCTTGTTCAGCATTCCGTAGGATCTTTTGCACGTAACATGCATCAAGCCAAGTCGAGTCCCCCTGCGCCATGACTGAAGACCACAAACATCTTGAATTATATTACTGATGGAAGCCGCGGTTAATTCTTATCATCAAAATTCTACAGTAAATGCTAAGATCTAGTGCATTTCGCTGACCAATTTGACGAAGTGTAATCCGAAAAATGAATGTAAGAATGACTGATTATTTGTAGAATATATAAATATGAAAATTACTGATTCACTTTACTTCAGATCGATCTGTGTAATTCCTTCGCAAAAATATGACGAGAGCAGAACTGAGATTCACACCAGAAAGTGTGAATACTTATGTCAATCGCGCTACACCCAGTTGAAATGATATAATGTATACCATCAAGCAGGCGCTCAGTATTCCGATTCTAACTGTGTCAAGTCTACACTATCAGTATCACGCTAATCTCTTATTGTCCCTTCACCATCTTTGTATTATGACAAGCAAATTTTCTCCATACACACGCGCCCAGTCCACGGACTAGATAATTTATTATATTCATGCTATCATGATGAATAGGCATAACTGTATAATTTATAATTTATCACGAGGCCTACTATTACATACTCACTTCACTGCATGTTCACTTCCCATACCTTTTCAGAGGCTGCGCGACATTATTCACTAACAGAATTCATAATGATAGCTAATAAAGTAGAGTATTTTGCACGGAAATTGAGTATCTAATTCTGTCAATCGTTTTCGATTTTTCAGTTTTTCGGATAAGAAACGAAACCTGTTCGCTCTACCTGTCTAAAGTGCGTTGAAGTTCGTGAAACTTTCACTTGAGTTCAGTTTTATATTCAGAGATTGTTGCGCCAATGGTCAGCCAGAAATATCTCGTTGTCTGTAGCGTTTCTGAACTCGATAGTGAAGCACGCGTGCACCCAATGAAACTTAATGTTCTGATATGAGCCTGGTGTATAAACCCAGGAGTTTTATATGAATATTAGTTTGATTGAATTATGTCTGTGTTTCACTATGAGGTTAATGAATGCAGTGTGTTCAGGGAAGTGCTATTTATATAGATGAATTACGCGATTGACTGTGAGCTATATACAAGGCCTTGAATAGAAGTTGCCTTTTCCTTGTCCCAGCGTATTTAACGGTAGAATGGTTTTCTGGTGATTCTCAACTTGACCATGGCTACATCTAATTTTATGTCGAATATATGTAATTCACTGAAAAAAAAACTTGAACTGCTATTATAATAATAAATGTGGTTAATTGGCTCGCAATGAAAGCCTGGTGTCAGTTCAAACACAAAAATCGATCGCACACATTTGTCACAGACACTTAATTCCTTATAGAAACTACTTGCAGTTCGTCAATTTGAAAATGGTCGTGCTTTCTCAATAAATATTTCTTATTACAGACAACCGTTTGAAGATTGTTGCTATTGTGTCAAAACCTGATACTATGTCACATTAGTTGCTAGTACTTCCATTTTTGTTAGCTTGAAAACAAATTCTTTCGTAATTCTTTCTGAATCGTAATTGTTAATTGAGTGATCATTGTGCTTCATTGACATGTCAGCGTTACGGGAAGAAATATAAAATTCCATTTCAGAATTATGCAATAAAAAGAACTCACTAATATAGACTCGAGGATAGACACAGCATTAACTTGGTTGAGGTGCTCGTCAGGGTGTCTTGGCACCTACTGGTTCACAAATAACTCGCAGTGGTTATGGTTATGCCAGACATCATTGGACGGAATTGTGGAAAAAAGTAAAGAACTAAGTATAGGTCTACCTCAGGCAAGCCGCACATATAAAGTCGAAGATCCCTCTATTATTTCTATATAAAAATCAAGACTACTCATTCTATCAGAGGAAGAGTGCACTACTCGGGCTTAACAGATATGCCCAGCATGCGATACATGAATTCTTTATACTTTTATCTCGATACGTAGATATCATATTTTATACTTCATTCTATTTGTGAAAAAATATCTACTATCTATTTCGATACGAAAATCAATATTTAATGCCAGCATAAAATTTCGTTTTTTACTCGTTACTCAACCTCTGGTGTTACGATCCGTATTTATCAGAGAGAACCCTTGGAACGTCTACACGTACATCATTTTCACATTCAGTTGATGAAACAAGTGGGTGACTTGAGAGTATTTACTCTATTATAGAGGAAAAGTGTGTTCGAGATTAACAGCTTTGTCCGGCGAGCGATAGATTAATTTTTTATATTTTTATCTCGATACATAGGTATCATATTTTTGTATTTCATCCCACTGATGGAAAACTACCACAACTTATAACCTTTCAATATTTCACAAATCGACAAAATTTGTAGTACGAATTTTCTAATTATAGTGACATCGCGCTGTGTGTAATCAAAACTATATAAATGAGTTAAGAGACGCGATGGCTGACGTATAATTTGTATTACTTGCCAACAGTCTTCAAACGCTGCACAATTAACTATTGAATTTCACTCACACTTAAATTGTTTCGAAACGACGTTGAAAAGCAGTAACCGTGTGCGAAAATTTTGAGAAATTTGCACATCTTTAATTATTGAGTTATATTCAAATCAATTGAAAATATTCAGCGAAAGTCACTGTTGAAGTAGATATGGTATCCCTATAAATGATTGTCAATTGAAAAAATGTGTGTATTATAATTTAAGATTTGGTGCAACGGCTCCTCTGTTCTTTCGTACTCATTGGCGCGGAGCTACTTTCTTCTGGATCGATACAGTCGCGGCTCATTTCACTTCCGATATTGGTGACAGGAAAACCTGGATTAACATGGAAGTTCCGTAAATGAGTAATCTCATATAGTGATTAATCATTGACCGCTGTGTCAAAAGTTCACTTACAGTCTCGTGATTGTCATTGCTTTTAGCTGTTTTAATTTTATTTCTTTATATGCTCCAATTACATGTTCTTTCATACGAATTACAACATCAACCTATTGTATATCATCATTCAGAAGTGTCAATTTCACTTTTATGACCTGACGATGCGACAACCATGAGTACCTACTAATTACACCTCGATGGTCTCACACATCTAGTAATCCCATACTGTCATACCAAGGTAGAAGTCTTGTCATGATCTTCCTATACGACTTTCCACGATAACCTGGATTCATGTATTTATCATCTTGCTTGACCATTTCTTCAAAATCTATTTCTTCGCCTTTTTCAAGTGCTACGATTGGTAATACTGTCATAGCAGCCACTACTTCGCTGAAAGCTCGATTCTTTAATATTTCCCGAAGATTGTCGAAGCTCAATACTTCAGTGTTGCACTCCAATTTGGCCATGGTGCTGGTCAGCGAAGTGTGATATTCGCGAATGATTAACTCCCGGTGGTCATGTCGAACTTCGTCGGTCGGACTGGTGCCGAAAAAATAAAGGAGATCATTCGCTGCTGAGCCGTAATGCGAAATTTGAAAATCCACCTGTAATCAACGCACCAAAATAAATTGTTGTGATTAGATATACGGAGAAAATTGTATAGTGAATCTTTGATTGACTTGTGCATCTATGAGTGATCAATGAATGTTAGTAATATGTGATTGGAAGTACTTTATCCGATCTCAAAAGTTTGCATAGAGATACTACATTTAATTTCACATACAACAATTAATCTAGCTGTAATAGGCACTGTCTTAGTAACTGAATTAAAATTTCCATATTTGAATAAGAATCTTTGAATGTTGATCCGAGCTGAAATTTTGAGTACAAGTACAACGTATCAAAGTATAACTTGGATTACTCACAAATATGTGATCGATGGGCTTTCCTTGTTCGTCATAGCGAAACAGCATATTGTTCACCCAGAAGTCTCCGTGATTCAGAACGTTAAGATCATCCTCCTTATAGAGGGTAGCTTCGCATCCTTTCTCGTACATAACATCGGATAGCTTCAGGATTTTTTTCGTAATTCTTTGTGACAGAATTAATGCATCATTCAAACATAAAAATCAGATCATACACCACCGCCAAGTAATTTGTAGGCGAATTTCTTGTTCATATAATTACCGTGGATCAATCTCGGGCCATTTGGAAGTCTCGTCTGAAAGAAACTTCGCTCCCAAATTATAGAATTTAGACAATGCAGAAGGTTGATCCTTGTGAAGCATCCCCTTCGTGTAGTTTGTGAACACCTTCGGATCCTTAAATTTTAGGCATTTTGTACAACTTGACCGTCAAATATTTCATAATTGATGAAATGATCCAGTAGAAAATATTTTGAAATTGAGTAATTTGAACTAGGTAATCACTATCTGGAAACTATCCACATAATACAGGTCCAGTTCTTGAACCGAAATGATACAGATGTCGAGATAATCTCATGAGTTCAAATTCATTCAATGAACGCGAAAAGGAAAGCTATTGAGTGCCTAAAGTTTGACCACAAGATTCAGACTTTTTGCAGGCATCTACGGTTTCTATTCTACCTTTTCTTTGAGCGCAATTGAAGCTGCGTGGAATCTGCCGAGGTTGCGAATGGCGAGTAAACAGTGATCTAGATCCAGACCCGTTTGGCGATCGGCCATTCGAAATCCTTTGGGTGCTAGGTCCTCGATGACTACATGAGTAGGTTTCTCGTACTGGACGTACAAGCACCGTGCACCTAATGATGTCGAGCCAACTGTCCCAAGAATTTCGTCCATCCGCGGCAACGTTATTGACATCATCGATAACTCCGTTTTGAAGAGTCCTGCAGCTTCTATCTACTTGGTAAAGTGAAGAACAGTGAACAAAGATAGTCAACATGTGGTACATTACGTTAGAGACATCAATTGTTTAAAATTGTGAAACAAACTATTCAGTTCGTCTGGAAGAGATCCCGTTCACGGGTTGCAACTAAATTCGTAATCTATGATAGTCAGTAATCCTGAATGAATGAATCAATGAGCTCGGAAAAATGTAGCCACTCGAGCAGATTAAATAAAACCGAATTCAATTCCGTGACAGAACTTTATACCGCATTTATGATTAAACGGTTACCATTTCCTCACGCATGTCACCTTGGGGTGCGACTTTTACTATAAGGGATTTCTTCTCCTGAATTGTACGACCATCTTCAACCCGGGTAAATTCGACAGTGACACGATACATATCACTTGCATAATTATCCCCTTTGGCGGTAGCTGCCTTCACGATTATACCAGACACTTCGATGGACTCGTCTTTTTCAGCGTTCCGCAGGACCTTTTGAACGTAACACGCATCGAGCCACGTCGAGTCCCCCTGCGTCATGACTGAAGACCACAAACATCTTGAATTATATTACTGATGGAAGCCGCGGTTAATGCTTATCATCAAAATTCCACAGTGAATGCTCAGATCCAGTGCATTTTGCCAACCAATTTTACGAAGTGTAATCCGCAAAATGAATATAAGAATGACCGATTATTTGTAGAATATATAAATTTGAAAATTGCTGACTCATCTTACTTCAGATCGATCTGTGTAAATCCCTCGCAAAATAAGATGAGAACAGAACTGATATTCACACCAGAAAGTGTGAATACTTATGTCAATCCAGTCACCCAGTTCAAATGATATAATGTGTGCAATCAAACACTCGCTCGGTATTTCTATTTCAACTGTGTCTAGTCCACACTGACGGCCTCATACGAATCTTTTGTAGCCTCTTTGCGTTCCTTATATAGAGACAAGCCAATTTCCTCCACACGCACGCACTTGGTCCATAGACCATATAATTTAATATCTCTCCGCCATCATGACTAGGCATAACTGTTTCATAATTTAACGCGAGGCCCAGCATTACATACTCACTTCATTACATGTTCACTTCTCAAACAGGATTAATAATGATAGCTGATGTATGAATACCGTAAGATGTGAAGTATTCTTCACCGAAATTTACTATCCAATTCTGGTAATAGTTTTCGTTTTCTATTTTTTCGGATAAACAAAGTGACCGTTTCGTTATACCTTTCTGAAGTGCGATGAATTTCGTTAGACTTTCACTTCAGTTGAGTTTTATGTTCGGATATTGGTGTGCCAATGGTCAGGCAGAAATATCTTGCTAGCTGTAATGTTCTTGAACTCGATAGTGAAGCACGCGAGCACTCAGTGCGACTCGTTGTTCCGACTAAGCTTGGACTGCGACCCCGGAGTTTTATATAAATATCAGTTTGATTGAAGTATGTCTCTTCGTGACTATGTAGTTAAGGCAATTGACACGTAGTGTGTTAAGGGGACCAGTACAGCGACTTTTCGAGAAATTATCATAGTCCGAAATCAATTCATTTCACAACCAAAGTTCATTTCACATCAAAATATTTTTCTTTTTCAAAATCATGTGTCGTAAGGATTTTAGAGCACCGTTTGACCGATTGAGGTCATCTTGGATTCATTTTCTTCAGAAAACAAATCCTCATCATGTGAATGTAGGAATTTTAAAATAAAAAATCATGTCATAAGTTATGATCAATTTACCAAATTTGCAAAAATTATTATCACTAATTTCTTAAATAACTTGGCCAAAACGAAAAATTTTCAAAATTCCTACATTCACATGATGAGGATTTGTTTTCTGAAGAAAATGAATCCAAGATGACCTGAATCTGTCCAACGGTGCTCTGAAATCCTTACGACACATGATTTTGAAAAAGAAAAATATGTTGATGTGAAATGAACTTTGGTTATGAAATAAATTGATTTCGAACTATGATAATTTCTCGAAAAGTCGCAAGACTGGTCCCCTTAAGGAAAATGCTGTTGATAGACGAATTACGTAACTAATTATGAGCTATACCTAAGGCCTTGAATAAGAATGGCATTCTCATTATACGAGCGTTTTAACGGTAGAATGATTATTTTCAACTCGACCCAGGCCACATCTAATTTGAGGTCGAATTTGTTTCATTCACTCACACCTATTCGATCATTTTTACCAATAGTGAAACGCCCACCGCTGTGTCTCGATTATTAACGGCAATAAAAATAATAAATTTGAAAGTTCTGGAGAAATTTTCATTCTGGGCTCACAGTCAAGTTTTGGGGCTGTAAACTAACCATATATTAGGTCTATATTAGCTCATAATGAATTTTTAAAAGAATTTCAAAGACTCGAGATTTTCGGAACAGAAGTGAAACAGCCAAATGAGTGGGGAACCAGTAGTGAAACAGCTAGATGACCAATTGTGAAACGCTATCACCTGTCAAACAGCATATACCTACCCTAAAAATGATTCGTCCATTTGCTGCCCTTGAACCTCGAAATTCTTTGAATTTCATACCTAAAATTTATGTAGAACTATCGAACAAATCAATCTGATAAAGAAATTCACAGTTTAACATTGTCTGGGCACAGAAAATTGAAGAAAAAACCACAAAAAGCAGCTGTTTCACTTCTGGTTGCATCGCTCTTCCGAGGCAACCTTTAGTGAAACGCGGCTTTTTTTATAGGAAAAACTGTAATTTATTCTATTTATCTGCTCTTCAGCGATAAATAAAGTGTCACTGCTACCGTTGTTGGAGTTTTTCAGCACTTGATTGAAAGAAATTACGTGCTAGCTCTCTTTTCGATGCAGAGCGTCAGCACCCCGGCGATGGGTAGACGGAGGCTAAAGAGCCCGCTCGTCGGAAGGGGAAACAGAAATATGACATTTTAAAATTCTTCCAAACGTTTTCGGCGAAAAAAAAATTTTCTTTTACTTTGTAAATATATTTCTTAACTAAAGCAATGAATTCCCCAAAAAAAAGTTATTGATAAAATTTGCAGAAAGAGAAATCACTCCGCTGTTTCACTATTGGTTAGTGTTTCACTATTGGTGCGTTTACCTTACTGCAAAAATTTGAACTGATGAAATTACAAATCTTGACCTCGACGTTTATGTGAAAGAGTTTTCCTATTTGAGATTACATATCAAATAGGAACCACTGACGTTTCGGCCCATGGTGCGGACCTTCCTCAGAGTGCAAATTTTATTTCTGTCAAAACATAGATACAAATTGTATTTGATACATAATTGATACATTTGTATCTATGTTTTGACAGAAATAAAATTTGCACTCTGAGGAAGGTCCGCACTATGGGCCGAAACGTCAGTGCTTCCTATTTGATATGTAATCTCATTTTTGATTGACCTACACAATAGGGCGGAGTGAAAAATGCACGTTTTTAAATCGCTATCTCCTTAGCACTCAAAAATTACGTCTTGACATCCTGAAAACCCACACCAAAGGATTTTTTTATGAGACCACATCTTGAGGTGCCTAGATGAATATTACATTTTTACTTCACTTTCGGGAACTTCCAGACTCGGATATATCCTTCCATTCACTAGAATGCAATTTTCAGCTAACAATTAAAATTTCGAATAATGATCGAATTGGCTCAATTTCAAACCTTCAAAGAAACAACAGAAATTTGGTTATTCTGAGTATGACACGGGAATAACCAAATTTCTGTTGTTTTTTTGAAGGTTTGCAATGAAGCCAATTAGATCACTATTCAAAATTTTAATTGTTAGCTGAAAATTGCATTCCAGTGGAAGGAAGGATATATCCGAGTCTGGAAGTTCCCGAAAGTGAAGTAAAAATGTAATCTTCGTCTAGGCACCTCAAGATGTGGTCTCATAAAAAAAATCCTTTGGTGTGGGTTTTCAGGATGTCAAGACGTAATTTTTAAGTGCTAAGGAGATAGCGATTTGAAAAAAGTGAATTTTTCACTCCGCCCTACTACACAACTAAGAAAACTCTTTCACAAAAATTTGAACTGCAATTCTAATAATGCATGTGGTTAATTAGCTTCCAATGAAAACATGGTGAGGGTCCGAAGACAAAAATTAATCATACACATTTGTCACAGACACTCAAGGGAGTATTTTACTCCAGAGGCGTGAATTTTGGACAGTATTTAGACTAAAGAAAAAAAAAAAACATTTTTACCAGCCATTTTTTCACAGGTCATTTATTAATGCTCCGACAATGTACAGAGAAAAGTTTGAAAAAAAAAAATGGAAATTCAAGATGATATCAGCTGTTATATCTTGTCCATGGAGTAGAAGGAGACATATCTCCCTACACACGCTGTATTGAAAAAGTGGGACGAATTTTGCACGTAATAGATGGCGCTGTTAGCAGCGAGCGCACACGGACTTCCTGTGAGCGGGAAATTTTAAACATGGAAAAACTTGAATTTTGACAACGCCATGATAAATCACGAATGCATAACGGTACTGTCACGAAATCAGAACATGTTATATGCAGACGTAGGCGGAAGTACGACCGTGTGCACCGACTACGGCGCCATCTATAGCGTAAACCACATTTTAGTTTAAAGATAGGTCTCATTCTACTCCATGACCTTGTCGTAAAAAACAAAGGAAGTGAGCTGGTCGATGTGATTGATGAAAAGGTCGCTGTAGTTGGTACCAAAGGGAGAAAAAAAAAAAACAAACCTAAAATGGCGGCTATCTGAAAAAAAGTCAATTTTTCAATCCTTTTTTTTTTTTCAAAGTTTCTAAGTTGAAAAAAAAAAAAAATCGTGAAAAAAATAGTTTTTAATTTAAAAAGGTAGGGACGATAGAGAAACATTTCTTGAAGGTTCATGCCAAATGTGAAGGCGATCGGTTGGATAGAACTCGAGATATTATATTTCGATCAAACAAGTAGTTTTGTGAAAAACGCGATTAGAGTTTTTGAGTCAAATTTGAGGTAACCGCAAAAGTCTAAGTCATGGTATAATGGTATGTTATACTTAGGTTTGATTTTCATACCAACGATTTTTAAAAGAATACGTTAGCGGTTACTACGACCTTCCGTTCTCGATTATTTGTATTTCGCGTGGACTGTATACTAGATAGATTTTTGCAACACCTGCTTCGAAAGTTTGATTTTCGAGGCCTTTGTGGCGTGCGCGAAATACCTTATTTCCGAGAAGTTAAGAACAGAAGAGCTAGTGCATGCGCACACCGCAAACACTCTACTTTACGCACTAGTGCTTTTTTCGCGCACTGTGTCATGGCGGCGGGCAGTAGTGATGTGAGGTTATGTTCATGAATTAATCCGTCCCTCAAATGTTTTGGCGGGGAGTCACAAAAAATATCGTGTGATACTCATGCGGATAGGCAATATCTGTTTCGTGTCATTACACCGAGAGAAAAGTTTCGTGGAAACAACAAAACGTTTTGTTATTATACAGTCTACCAAATTTTTTTGTTATGTGAACAAAAGATTTGTTATGCTAACAAGAAATTTTGTTGATACTACTAAATTTAGAATAGTATCAACAAAATTTCTTGTTAGCATAACAAATCTTTTGTTCACATAACAAAAAAATTTTTTTTATAACACGTGCATGAAAAGTGGGGCGTTGCATGTCAGTTTAGCGGGACGAAAGTGGCTGAATGCATACCAGGGACGAAAGTAAGGTTGACGCATGCGCAGTCCACAATTATTTCACTTTCGTCCCTTGGGAACGTCCCGCTACTGACATGCACGCCCCACATTCATGCACTTATTATAAAAAATATCATGCGTTACTATGGCCAACAGTTGCCGATTGCAACTCGTGTGATTGCAGCCCTCGCTTCGCTCGGGCGGCAAACTTCACACTCGTCGCAATCGCCAACTTTCGTCCCTAGCAACGCAATATACTATTATAACACGTGCATGAAAAGTGGGGCGTTGCATGTCAGTTTAGCGGGACGAAAGTGGCTGAATGCATACCAGGGACGAAAGTAAGGTTGACGCATGCGCAGTCCACAATTATTTCACTTTCGTCCCTTGGGAACGTCCCGCTACTGACATGCACGCCCCACATTCATGCACTTATTATAAAAAATATCGTGCGTTACTATGGCCAACAGTTGCCGATTGCAACTCGTGTGATTGCAGCCCTCGCTTCGCTCGGGCGGCAAACTTCACACTCGTCGCAATCGCCAACTTTCGTCCCTAGCAACGCAATATACTATGGTAGACTGTATAATAACAAAACGTTTTGTTGTTTCCACGAAACTTTTCTCTCGGTGTACGGCACTCGCTTTGGGCTCGTGCTGCAAACGACACTCGTCAGATATTGCCTACTTTCCGCACTTGTATCATAATATTCTATTATACCTGCGATAGACGTAGACTTTTCAGGTAGTTG
Organism: Tenthredo mesomela; assembly: GCA_943736025.1. Lineage (NCBI taxonomy): Eukaryota > Metazoa > Arthropoda > Insecta > Hymenoptera > Tenthredinidae > Tenthredo > Tenthredo mesomela. The sequence goes on from OX031013.1 coordinate 12,350,986, forward strand.
GGTATTGTGCGAATACTATGGTCCGATTCGCTCCAGCGCGGCGTAACTGCTGTCTTATTCAAATAGCTATAACTTCGTGAATATTGGGAATCCAAAAATTTCCTTTTTAGGACATAATCTGAAAAATCAGAACTTTTACTATATGCAAAAAAAATCGATTTTTCAAATTTCTAGAGTAAAATATCAAATATCGGGATTGTTAACTCGGGCGCTTCAAGAAAAATCAATCGATCCATATTCCTATTTGGAAAAGAAATGTGTGAGAAATCTTCTTGGATCGAGCAAGTTGACAACCTTGGAATTTTCTCAGATAATCGATACTCAGAAAGTCGAAATGAGAATGAAAAAACAATTTTCGGGGTGAATGCAGAGACGAATGATATCAAATAATTTATAACTTCTGAACTAAAAAAAAAAAAAATACCACTTTCGTTAGGATCTCAAAACTCTTATATTTCAACGGAGCATTTTCTGAAATTTTTTAGTAATTTTGAAAGTGGCCCGGACGATTTTTCGTTCAATGATGCATAACTATTTGAAACGGTAAGAAAAAAAAAAAATTCTGGCTAAGTTTATCTGCTACTACTATAAGGTACCAGAGTTACGACGAAATTGGAAATGGTGATCGTCCAAGGCTAGGTAAAAACACATGGGATTCCTCATATATTATGATTTAAGAATTGCTGCGACGGCTTCCTTGTATTTTTTAACTCAACGGCGCTACTTTCTTCTGCTTCGATACAGTTGCGTCTCGTTCTATTTCCGATATTGATGACAAAAAAAAAAAAACCTGCATCAACATGGAAGATCTGTAAATGAATATTTTCACGTCGTGATTAATCATTGAATGCTGCTTCAAGAGTTCAGTACAGCTTCGTGATTGCCATTACTTTCAGCAGTTCAAACTTTATTTGTAGATACATTTCAATCGCATGTTTTCTCATGTAAATTATAACACCAAATTATTGTAGGTATAACATCATTAGGAATTATTGATTTTCCCGTTTACTTCATGCCGATTACTTTGCTATGGTTTCACACATCTAGAAATCCCATACTATCATACCAAGGGAGAAGCCTAGTCATGATCCTTCTGTACAATTTTCCACTATGACCCGACTCGTGACTATCTCCGTCCACCGTTAACATTGCATTCAAATCTAATGCTTCACCTTCCTCGACCACGACAAACGGAAATATTGTCATGGAGGCAAACATTTCACACACAGCTCTCTTCTTCAATTCCTCTTGCAGTTTGTCAAAACTTAGTACTCCAGTTTCGCACTTTAGCTTGATCATAGTGCTGGTCAGTGTAGTGTGATATTCGAGTAAGAGTAACTCGCGATGGTGAAGACGAACGTCCTCGCACGGGCTCGTCCCAAAAAAGTAGAGAATGTCAAATGCCGGTGACCCATAATACGGAATTTGAAAATCCACCTATGATTCAAAGACCAAAGCTATTAGATTCAATAAGTTGCATGGGATTTGTTAACAATAAGAACCGTCGTGTCATAGAGAGACATCATCCTATACGTTCCTACTAATTAAACGGCGCAGAGCTATATATGCCTATGTTAGCATTACTACCCACAGTGATGTATTTGATAGGTACACATGCAGTGAGTTATGAATATTATTCAACCAAAAACTTATATTTTGTTATCAACTATACGAAGACATTACTATATGAATAAACGTTACATTTGACATTGTGTACTCGATTTATATCTAGAGACACATACACTCAATTCAAAGTCTGTTCGTAGAAGCCACAATATTCGAGTTCGCGTTGTAATTTTCAGAGAAAGAAAAACCCTCATTGATGCTGAGTTGAGCTATAAATTTTGATTATGGCGATAATTTTGATCCACTTACGAATATATGATCTATGGGCCGATTTCGTTGTTCGTCGTAGCGGAATAGCATATTGTTAACCCAGAAGTCTCCGTGGTTCAGGACATTAAAATCATCCTGTTTATAGCTGGTAGCTTCGCATCCTTTCTCGTACAGATTTTCGGAGAGCTTGAAGACTTTTTCCTGAATCCTTGGCAATAGAAATAATACAGCATTAAAAAATATAGATCCAACATCCTCATTGCCAAATAATTTGGAAACAAAATTTCTTTTCCTAATTACTTTGGATTGATTTCGGGCCATTTGGCTACCTCGTCCGCGAAGGCTTTTGCACTCGAGGTGAAAAATGTACGCGTCATATCATGTTGATCATTGTGAAGCATCCCCATCTTGTACTTAGAGAATGCCTCCGAATCCTTAAGTTTGGGACATGTGATAGAAAGTGATTATGAAACATGCGATAGTTTATAGAGTAAGCCGATGTAATTAACCTCTTCCCGGCCACTGTTCCACATATGGAACAAAAGTTAAAGTAACCCCTAGCGTGCGTATGTGGTTGTGTTATTTTTTGAAAAAATTTCCTAAATAGTACATTGTGCACCAAAATCGTAAAGTGGAACTTTCAAGGCCGAGTACTGAAAACATCGTGCGAGGCGTTAAAAGGCCCACCTCCATGGTGCACACGATACTTTATATAACGCAAGCATGTTTTCCTTGCTATTTAATGCCTCTGTATAGGATCTAAAAGTGTTACTTTTAACTCCAAGGACTTAGAAGTACTACTTTAGGTCCTATACAAAGGCATCAAAAAGCGAAGAAAACATCTTTGCGTTATATAAACATTTTTATACAACGCAAGCATGTTTTACGCGTTTTTTATGCTCGATCTCGGAACACAAAGTGGGGGTTTTAGTGACAGCTGAGCGGGCTTGCAAGTGCGCATGTGCAGAGTTCGCTTTTAGCTACTCTTAAGTCCTAGGAGTTGAAAGTGGTCTCTAACGTACGCCTTGTTATGCGTAACAACGCGTGTTATCCGTTGCTATGCGTGATTCCAGTCCGTCGACTTTGTGTACCGAATCGAGCATAAACTTGTAAAACATGCTCTTGTTGTATAAAATATCGTGTGTACCAAGGAGGCGAAGGTCTTTTCGCCGAGTGTATTTGCAATACTCGTCTTCGACTTCGTCTACGACTCGTCTACGACTCGTATTGCAAATTTACGCTCGGCGTTAAAAGACCTTCTTTGCCTCCTTGGTACACAATATACTATTTTTTTTACGGAACCAAAAAATTCGGCCGGGAAGAGGTTAATATTTGAAATTGTTGTTTAAATGGAACAACTAATATTTATGGAGTACCAACACACATAAGTCCCGTTTTTAATTTATTTCACTCAAATTCACGTTGGACTGCAAGAAGAGTATTCTGCGGCTTGAAACGTCATCATAAGAAACAAAATCTTCCAAGGATCGTTACCTCTTTGGTTTTACCTTTTCTTTGAGCGCAATTGAAGCGGCGTGGAACCGAGCGAGATTTTGAATGGCTAGTAACGAATGGTCCAGATCCAGACCTGCTCGGCGATCAGCCATCCGAAAACCTTTTGTTGCTAGGTCTTCGACGACGATATGAGTCGGTTTCTCGTACTGCATGTGAATAGACTTCGCGCCTAATGACGTTGAGCCTAACTTGCTTAGAATTTCGTTCATCTTTGGCAATGTTACTGACATCACGTCGAACTCCGTGTCAAAGATTCCTGCAGCCTCCATCTAAAAATGAAAACTGATATGATTCTGTCTTCAATATGAGCGGTTCTGATCGGGCGTCGAAGGGTCAACCACCAATGAGTATTTGTGTACACCAGAATACGAAATTTCAAAGGATTCCACATAATCTTATCTTATTGCAAATGATTTGAATTTGATTTTGGAAGATTGTTAATATTTCATGGAGAGGTGTACACTATATTTCAAGAGTAGTTACCCTTTCGTTGGATAGTTACCATTTCTTCAAATTTGCCTTCACCTTGAGGCGCGACTTTGACGATGAGCGATCTTTTCTCTTCAATTTCATAACCATCTCCAATCCGTGTCAATTCTGCCACGACGCGATGTACGTCGCTCGCATAATTGTCCCCTTTGGCCGTTGCTGCCTTCACAGTTATAGCAGAAACCTTGATGGTTTCGTCCTTTTCAGCATTCCGTAGTATCTTTTGAATGTGAGGCGCGTTTAGCCAAGCTGGGCTCTCCAACGCCATTGCCGAAGACTACAAATGCTTAGTTATTCTTATATATCTTATAAATCTTAGTTCTAATCATTCTTTTTAGGAGTGGAACCACATGAATGCATTGTATGACTGCAGTGCAATTCAATCGGCAATAGTACTTTTCGATACCAGTGCGAAAGTGTTGATTCTCGGACGAGTGTGAAGTTTTTCGCCTGAGCGAAGCGAGGGTGATAATCACACGAGTCGAGAATCATCTTTCGCACGTGTATCGAACTTCATTTTTCAACACAGCGCGCGCTAAGTTGAATTTTATGCACGCGAAGCGTGCGCAAAATCGAACTTTGCGCACGCAGTGTGGAAAAGATATGATAATGATAACTACTATGTTATGAAACAAATCAACATGAAAATTACTGGTACATCTTACTGTCGATTACTCCGTGAATATCTTCGCTGAAAGTTGCACTACGAGAATAACTTTGGTACAGATGAACCTATGTGAGTAACTATAGCGGCAGTCGAACTGAAAAAATATGGGCATTCGCGGAGGAGCCTTCTATATCTTATCTATGTCAAGTTTATAACATAACTGCGTTATACTAACGTTTCATCATCTTTTTTCTATCTCTATATAGCGAACAGCAAGTTTCATGTACACATACCCGGGGGCATTTATATCATAATCGGATAATTTGCTATACCGTTATCATCGTGACTGAGTGTAACCTTTCATCACGCTGCTACAGATCTGAATCAACGCATTGATTCATTACTGTTTAAATTGTTTCTCATCGTCACTTGTAACCTTTGAAATTGCCTTATAACTATAAAGTGTGACCTGCGTGTAAGTCTACCAGTGTCTGCAGTGTCCACATATATGCCGTTGTATGAGTCTATCCGAGGTTAATTATGAAAGCACGTAGGTAACCATGAGAGCAAGAAATCATGAAATGAGCTATAAATACATGCAGTCATTGAACTTGATTGGCGCCATCCGGAATGTTAACTCGTCGCGCTTTAGAGTAGTAACTGCGTATAGGAAATAATTATGAAGGTCCACAGACAGCTCCGACTGATTATTTGGAATTGGGGAGCATCGTAATTAAATCCGGCACTCACATGTAGGGTCGAGAATAGAAGAAGACGCGCAAAAATGCTGGCACTCATCTGTATGCTCTAGCGCAGTAATCGCTCAGTTTCATTACAGAATCAATTCTCAAAAAGTGAGGATCTCAAGTGTAACACATGATGAAAAATCGAGAGTTGACGGAATGATCCTGCATAGTGGTAACGCGAACAACGTAGAATTAACTTTTACATGAAATGTTGAATAGGGTCTAGTCAATGTTATATATTGTGTGTGTGGCTCTTTCATCTTACCCTGAGCATTATTCGTTCTAATAAAAGTGAGCTGAATTCTCATCAATGCGTTGTTCCATTAATTCTCCTGACAGGCAGCTTTTCATGTTCACAATTTGGTCCTATCGACTCTTTCAGGGGATTCACTTTATTTTTATTGACTAGGAAAATTGGCCATATTGTAAAGCAAATTATTGCTTTCAAAGCTTGATCAGGATCTTCTAGAGATTGTCAAAGGTTTGTGCTTTCGCGTTGTACTTCAGCTTACGTAAGACATAGTGCTAGAATATTGCTTGTTTGGATGTAACTTTCAGCGGTAATGTAAGACTACGTTGAATGGATTTGTGGAAATAAAAGGAGAAAAAGTCCACAGCTGGTAGGCCGTAGGTGCAGAATTGAGAATCCTTCTGCGATTTTCATTTATCATGGGCTTGAAGTGTCAATCTATTATTAGTCGATACGAAGGTATTACCACTTCTGATCCAAGTTCGGCCTTCACTTTGTTTATTATTTCCCAGAAAGATAAAATATCTCGAGTACGCAGTAGAGCGATAATAATCCCAGGCCAAAATATGTTATTGAATTGATACAGCAGCCGCGTTACAGATTCGTCAAGTTCATAACACTCCCACAAGAAGAAAGATAAAGACTATATACAGGGTGTCCTATTTTAAACAGTCCAGCTGAATATCTCGAAGACTAATAGTTGTAGAGAAAAATGTTCGGATGAAATTTGTTGGGCTTTGAGAGGTAAATTTGATAATAATATGGGTTTTGAATTTTGATGGGATTTTATGGGGTTCTTATAAGGTGACTTTGGTTTTTTTTTCAAATAGAAACCCTTGTTTTTTAGTACAGAAGCGGAATCTGCAGAAAAAAAATACAATACTTTTGTGGAAAACTTTTTTTTTCTAAAAGTTCAATTTCTCATCTCCTTTTTGGTTGGAAGATTTTTTTTTTTTACAAAAGAAAAAAAGAATTTAATAAAAAATATGAGATAAAAGAAAAGGATATCAAGAGTGAAAATTTTTTTATTTTTATTGATTTATCATGGCAAGTCGTTTTTCAAATTCATTAATACATACGCAATGCTACTGGCACCTTATCCCCTCCCAAATGAGCCTCACGCACGCGGTGCGCGCCTGTGTTGGTTTTGCCGTAGGAAGCGGACTGTCAAGTCTTAGCCAAAACTCTTGGTAGAGACCTCACCTTTACGAAGCTGCGGCTCGTACGCACAAAACTTAACTTTTACTATTAACTTTAACTTAACCGAGACACCAAAACTCAACGAGCGATGAACAGAAGTTACCAATAATCAAGGTAACAATTTAACCGAATGAATCAATATACTAGCGAAAACTTAACAAATGTGACAATGAGGTTTATTCAGCGAGAGAGAGATCTTTGCACGCGTCTAGTATACACTATAGGCAAAACGTAGAAGTGAGCGGTAATTTGACAGCTTTTTTCGAGGTTTCTTGGACCTAGGAGTGGGGAGCCTATCAGAAATTCTTAATTAGGTCATTGGTCCTATAACGATAACTGACACTTTTCGGCCGGACGACTCGTCAGCCGTCCGGTATGAGGTGCGATTATGTTGCCTGACGATAGGCAGCAATTCCTCGCGCTTCCCAGCGGTAGAACAGCCATTCTGCGGTACTTCGGCGTTGAGATGATCTTGGGAAAGGTATGACCTTGGCTCTTATTTAGCGCTATCGTCCATGCGGCATTAGCTCTTCGGGCTTCACTCCGTAGCGGCAAACTCACCTGAAGTTGGCCTCGCTACCGCCTCTTGGTCAGATCCAGATGCCCCTGAAGCGGATCTGCATCTTCTGATCATGCGAAGAGCGTCGTGGGGCGCTGATCTCGCCTACTCTCACGCGATTCTTCTCTCAACGGCAATGTTACGCCCTGAGACTTTCCTGGACCAAGCAGGGCGTCGATAATCATGTCAGGAGCGATGGATGTTGACTGGTGCGGTAACGGGAGGTTGTAGCCATATCGTACAGCCCTAGTCCCGGGCTCCGTACCGTTTAGGCCTCGTCGGCGATAGTTGCATTCATCTTTGCAGCGGAAGTTCTCGGAGCGGACGTTCTGGAATCGTATCCTCTAAATCTCTTTCTCTCTCGCCGTACATTACCAGAAAAATACCACAAATTAGTATAATTCTATTACTTATTAACTAGATGTGTCACTTGTATCCCGAGGGACTTGACGCGGAATTCTCTCTCTCTCTCTCTCCCTCGGCAGAACTGCTAAAAAAATACGTCAGAAGGGCGCTTGTGAGGTCAGCATTTCTGTAACGTCACAATACATACATCTGTATGTCATAGCAAGTAATCACAGGAAGAAGTCAATGCTGAATTATCATTTTATGAAGATATCAGTATTTTTATTAATATTACACTATCCCAGGTTACTTGGCCGACTGTACAACCTTTATTTACAATATACATATCATACGAATTTCCATCCGAGTTTCTAAATTCTAATTACATTGATACATACATAACGTTGCGCATAGGAGTATCTGTTGATCACTTCGTGAAATCTCACACATCCAATAATCCTTTGCTGTCGTACCACGGTAGAAGTTGAGTCAGAATCTTCCTGTATGCTTTCCCAGTATACAATGGATTCACATAGTTTGTATCCGCCGTCAATAATTCGTTCATATCTACGTTTTTGCCTTTTTCTAGCATGACACCTGGCAATATTGTCAAAGATGAAAACACTTCGTAAAAAGCCCGATTCTTTAATGATTCTTGTACTTTGTCAAAGGTTGGTATCTCCGTTTTGCGTTTCAGCTTGACCATGGTGTCAGTCAGGGAGGTATGATATTCGCGTAGGAGTATGTCACGGTGGTGACAACGAATCTCGTAGGTCGTACTTGAGCCGAAAAGGTAGAGAATATCACATGCTGGCGAATCGTAATGACAAAGTTGGAAGTCCACCTGTGATTAGCAACATAAAATCAACATATTATACACATGACTTGGTAAGACCGTGAGAAGTGATATGGAGTTCTCGGTCTAGTCGAGCGCACGCTATCTTTGAAACAGAATTATGTAGCATAAAAGGTTTACGTGCAAAGAAAATCTTTATTATTGACCGTTGAAATTTGGAACACAAGTATAAGGTATCGAAGTACTATACTTAGATTTTTACTCACGAATATCTGTTCGATAGGGTTTTGCTGTTCATCGTAGCGGAACAGGATATTGTTTATCCAGAGGTCTCCATGGTTCAGGACGTTGAAATCATCTTCTTGATGAAGGGCAGCTTCGGATCCCTTTTCGAACACGACTTCGGATAGCTTGCTAAGTTTTTCCTTGATTCTTCGCGATTAAAATAATGCAAAATTGAAACATGTGATTGAAATAAGCTTATGTGATTTACATTCAAATTTCTTTGTCAAATTACCGTGGACTCAATTCGGACCATGTGGCTGCCTCCTCTGCACAGCTTTTCGCTGCATTATTGTAGAAAAAAATCATTTGCGACGGTTGATCCTTGTCAAGTAACCCCTTCTTGTACTTCGTGAGCGCGTTTGAATCCTTCAGTATTGGATATGTGACAAAACTTGACAATGAGACATATAATAATGAACAACTCGAACGAGCATTGAAAATGTGATTTTAACGATTGAATTGGGATTCCAGAAGTACTAGCACTCAACTCTTGTTTTCGACTTGGATCGCACAGTACTTTACATGGTTACATTATTCACTTCACCCTTTAACAACAAAACTGACCTACGGTTAGACAATTTGTTGAGAAAGAATCTTTCAACGTGACTGCAATTCCGTCTTACCTTTTCTTTGAGCGCGATTGAAGTGGCATGAAATTTACCGAGATTCCGAATAGTGAGTAAACAATGGTCTAAATCCAGACCTGCTCGGCGATCAGCCATTCGGAAGCCTCTGGGAGCCAGGTCCTCCATAACTAGATGAGCTGGTTTCTCATACTGGACGTGCAAACACCTCGCACTTAATGAGGTCGTCGATATGTTCTGAAGCATTTCGATCATTTTTGGCAATGTTACTGACATCATTGATAGTTCTGTGTCGAAGTATCCAGCCTCTTCTATCTATTCAGTGCAAGAATAATGCAAAATTAAAGCAAATAACAATAAATATAAACCGATTTGACTGCATGTGAAAAATGATAGTAAAGACAGTTATTGTTGAACGGTTACCAGTTCCTCGTAAAAGTTACCCTGAAGGGCGACTTTCACTATGAGAGACTCGGTGTCTTCAATTTGCTGACCATCTTGAACTCGCGAAAATTCCACGGTGACACGATGCATATCACTCGCATAATTATCTCCTTCGGCGGTGGCTGCCTTTACGGTTGTACTAGAAACTTCAATGGATTCATCTTTCTTAGCATTTCGTGAAATCTTTTGTATATAACACGCATCGAGCCAAGCTGGGCTCCTCGTAGCCATAGCTGGTTTGTATTATTGAAATCAGTTGAAGTACACCGACGGAGACGAATAATAATTTCAATCGGCAGTATTCCAAAGTGGATATAAAATTCTACTGAATTTCGGTTTGTAATCTTATGAGAGAGGCACAATCCGGAGAATATGAATGGAAATAACCGAGTCGATATGGAACTTTGATCAATACGAAAATTACTGGTTCCTCTCACTTCTAATGACTATGTGAACTCCTTTGCTGCAGTGAAGCGCGATATTTCCGTGTTATCCGTGTCAGCAGTGCAGAAACAGACTTATACTAATATCACGTAACTCGTTTGACCTTCTCTTGTAGCGATGAGGAAATTGCCTCAACATCTATTATACAGTACAGTATATGAAAAATTCTTAGAAATGGATAGTTAACGAGTGCCACCACTCCTACGCTACTCTTCTACTGGCGCATGCGTGCTAGGTTACATGAAAGGTTCAGTGCCAGAGTACACGGAAAGAAAAATATAGTACTGGTTACCAAGCCGGATAGTACTCAGTGCTATCTGAAATCTAGAAAAATTTCAGCTTACACTCAGTACTATCTGGATAGTAGTGGCTACTATCCAGATACTACTCAGTACTATCTCAGATGTAACTCAGTAACATCTGAGATTGTACAGCGTCAGATGGCACTGAGTACCATCCAGATACTAACCAGTCACATGCCAGATAGTATACGTTTCTATATTACGATGTTACAGTGTCGTATCCCGTTGGTTTTTTTTCACGCGCATGCGCATTCCGTACTGTTTATGTGTTTTTATTCACTGTTTTTAGGTTAGGTCTTATTGACACAGATGAAAACAACAATACAAATTTTAAAAAATTATTTTTTACGTACCTTCTGAATATTATAATTATAATTACTATAGAATTTATCACCATCACTAAATATAAAATCAACACAATAGTATATAAAGATATAAAAATTATATTTCAGCATTCGATCGCGGTATTGCATGTGAATCCGTTCCCATACTAATCAAACGGCGCAAAGCTATATGAGTAGTTCCACGATCACCGGACAGCTTTCTGACCTCGATGTTACCGATTTCGCTATAATTTTTTTTACGTGTTCTATAGAACAAATAAATCGCGCGCCGGCGCTTATAAATAAATCGTTTTCATATGGTTTCCATCGTTTCTCCATAAAATTGACTTAACGATTTTGTAGAGAATTGATCAAGGAATACGCTCATATTTTTTTTAGAATGTTATCGCGTGGCCCTTGCTTTGAAAATCACGTTTGAATAATATATTTGTTTATAACAAATAGAATTGTTTGTTACCGCAGAATTAAATAAATATATAATAATAGTGTCATTCAATAGATGACAATGGTTTTTGAATGAAGTCTCTAGGATGAATACAATCAAAGATATGACCGTTTGAAGGGGAGTATGTTTTCGATTTTCGGCTCTTTTTCCTGAATTTCACCCCCGTGTAACTTGGAAAATAGGGGCAAAAAAAAAAAAAAAATTGTTTCATCAATTTATTTGTTCTATAGAACCCGTAAAAAAAAATATAGAGAAATCGGTAATATCGAGGTCAATTTTTGATTTATTTTGTCCGGTCTGACGTGGAATGGCTCATATATGCCTATGTGAGAATTACTTCATACAGTGAGTTTGTATTTGACACATACATGCAGTAAGTTATCAATATTATTCAGCCAAAAGCTTATGTTTTGTTATCAACTATACGAAGAGATTACTATATAAATGAACTCTACATTTGACACTGTTTGCTCGATTTATATCTAGAGACACCGACACTAAATTCAAAGTCTGTCCGTAAAAGCCACAATCTTTGAGTTCGCGTTGTAATTTTCAGAGAAAGGAAAACCCTCATTGATGCTGAATCGATCTTTAAATTTTGATTATGGGGATAATTTTAATTCACTTACAAATATATAGTCTATGGGCCCCTTTCATTGTTCGTCGTAGCGGAAGAGGATATTGTTAACCCAGAAGTCTCCGTGGTTCAGGACATTAAAATCACCTTCTCGACAGTGGGCAGCCTCGCATCCTCTTTCGAACAAGACTTCGGAGAGCTTGTAGACTTTTTTCTGAATCCTTCGCAATAGAAATAATGCAGCATTCAAAAATATAGATGCAACATCCTTATTGCCAAATAATTTGAAACCAAATTTCTTTTCCCGATTACTTTGGATTGATTTCAGGCCATTTGGCTACCTCATCCGCGAAGGCTTTTGCACTCGAGGTGAAAAATGTACGCGTCATATGTTGATCGTTGTCAAGTATCCCCATCTTGTACTCAGAGAATGCCTCCGAATCCTTAAGTTTGGGACATGTGATAGAACGTGATCATGAAACATGCGATAGTTTATACGCTAGGCAAGTACTTCTTCTTCTTCTTCTTCCTTTTATTTCGACTTATCGCCCTTTCGGGCATGTAGTCTAATTAGGCAAGTACTACTACACTCGTATAAACAAGCTTGTGTGTTCGTATACATGCATTCGATTTCCACACAAGAGTTGCCTGCCACACAAGTTAGGCGGCGCTGGCGGTCGTATACATGCATACATTTTACACACACTAGTAGCGTACTGGAATTGTACTTGCCTAGCGTATAGAGTAAGCCGATGTGATTAATATTTGAAATTGTTGTTTAAATGGAACAACTAATATTTGTGGAATACCAACACACACAAGTCCCGTTTTTAATTTATTTCACTCGAATTCACGTTAGACTGCAAGATAGAGTATTCTGCGACTTGAAACGTTATCATAAGAAACAAAATCTTCCAAGGATCGTCACCCCTTTAGTTTTAGCTTTTCTTTGAGCGCAATTGAAGCGGCGTGAAACCGCGCGAGATTTTGAATGGCAAGTAACGAATTGTCCAGATCCAGACCTGCTTGGCGATCAGCCATCCGAAAACCTTTTGGTGCTAGGTCTTCGACGACGATATGAGTCGGTTTCTCGTACTGCATGTGAATAGACTTCGCGCCTAATGACGTTGAGCCTAACTTGCTTAGAATTTCGTTTATCTTTGGCAATGTTACTGACATCACGTCGAACTCCGTGTCAAAAATTCCTGCAGCCTCCAACTAAAAATTAAATCGGATATGATTCTGTCTTTAATATGAGCGCAGTTCTGATCGGGCATCGAAGGGTCAACCACCAATGAATATTTGTGTACACCAGAATACGAAATTTCAAAGGATTCCATATAATTTTATCTTATTGCAAATGATTTGAATTTGATTTTGGAAGATTGCTAATATTTCATGGAGAGGTGTACACTATATTTCAAGGGTAGGGTAGTTACCCCTTCGTTGGATAGTTACCATTTCTTCAAGCTTGTCACCTTGGGGCGCGACTTTGACGATGAGCAATCTTTTCTCTTGAATTTCATGACCATCTCCAATTCGTGTCAATTTTGCCGCTACGCGATGCACGTCGCTCGAATAATTGTTTCGTTTGGCCGTTGCTGCCTTCACACACGAAAAAGGTTTCGGGAATGCCGCAGTGCCAAGCGGCAGAACGGTGAGTACCCGTATCCAAAGACAGGTGCCGTCTCTGCGACGGAACGCTGCGTACCTTCGCGAGAACGCTGCGAGACGTTGGACTTCCGTATTATTACGTCCAACGTATCGCAGCCCAACGTCTCAAAGACTGCAGCGTTCTCGCTAGAGAACGTGGCGTTCCGTCGCAGAGACCGCGCCTTTACTCAGACACGGGAAGCCCACCGTCTACCGTTTGGCGCTGCAGCAGTCCCAAAACCTTTTCCGTGCAGTTATACCAGAAACCTTGATGGTTTCGTCCTTTTCAGCATTTCGTAGTATCTTTTGAATGTGAGGCGCATCTAGCCAAGCCGGGCTCTCCAACATCATAGCCGGAGACTACAAATGCTTAGTTATTCTTATATAATCTTATAAATCTTGGTTTCAATCGTTTTTTTTTTTTTTTGAGCTAGACCACATGAATGCATTGCATGACTGCAGTGCAATTCAATCGAGAAAAATATGATAATGATCAATGTGTTATGAAATGAATCAACATAAAAACTACTTGTTTATCTTACTGTCGATTACCCCGTGAATATCTTCGCTAAAAGTTGCACTACGAAAATAACTTTGGTACAGATGAACCTATGTGGCTAACTAGCGTCAGTCGAAGTGAAAAAATTTCGGCATTCACGGAGGAGCACATGCCTTTATATTTTATCTTTGTCAAGTGTATAACGCAGCTGCCTTATACTAACATCTCATCATCTTTTTTCCATTTTTATATAGCGAACAGAAAGTTTCCTGCACACGTCCCCACCGGCGTTTATATCATAATCGAATAATTTACTATACCGTTGTCATCATGACTGAGTATAACCTTTCATCACGCTGCTACAGATCTGAAACAATGCATTGATTTATCACTGTTTAAATTGTTTCTCATCCTCACTTGTAACCTTTGAAATTGCCTTACAGGTACAAATTGTGACCTGCGTGTGAGTCTACCATAGTGTCTGCAGTGTCCACATATATGCCGTTGTATGAGTCTATTCGAAATTAATTATGAAAGCACATAGGTAACCATGAGAGCAAGAAATCATGAAATGGGCTATACATACATGCAGTCATTGAACTTGATTGGCGCCATCCGGCATGGTAACTCGTCGCGCTTTAGAGTAGAGGAAATAATTATGAAGGTCCACAGACAGCTCCGACAGATTATTTGGAATTGGGGACTTCGTGATTGAATCCGGCACTTATATGTAGCGTCGAGAATAGAAAAAGACGCGCAAAAATGTTGGCACTCATTTGTATGCTCTAGCGCAGTGATTGCTCAGTTTCATTATAGACTCAACTCTCAAAAAGTGAGGATCTCAAGTGTAACACATGGTGAAAAGTCGAGAGTTGACGGATTGCCCCTGTATAGTGGTAGCGCGAACGACGTAGAATTAACTTTTACACGAAATATTGAATAGGGTCTAGTCAATGTTATATATATCGTGTGTGTGGCTCTTTCATCTTACCCTAAGCATTATTCGTTCTAATAAAAGTGAGCTGAATTCTCATCAATGCGTTGTTCCATTAATTCTCCTGACAGGCAGCTTTTCATATTCACAATTTGGTCCTATCGACTCTTTCAGGGGATTCACTTCATTTTTATTGACTAGGATATCGGCCATTTTGTAAAGCAAATTATTTCTTTAAAAACTTGATCAGGATATTCTGGAGAGTGTCGAAGGTTGGTGCTTTCGCGTTGTATTTCAGCTTACGTGAGATATAATGCTAGAATATTGCGTCGTGATTCTGCTTGTTCAGAAGAAACTTTCAGCGGTAATGTAAGACGTCGTTGAATGGATTTGTGAAAATAAGAGGCGAAAAAATCCACAGCTGGTAAGACGTAAATGCAGAATTAGGAATCCATCTGCGATTTTTACATTCAAATTAAAATTTATCATGAGCTTGAAGTTTCAATTTACTATTCATCGATACGAAGGTATTACCACTTCTGATCCAAGTTCGGTCTTCACGTTGACTATTATTTTCCAGAAAGATAAGAAATCTCGAGTATGCTCAGTGGAGCGATATTAATCTCAGGCAAAAAATTATTAGTAAATTGATACAGCAATTGCGTTATACTCGGAAGTATTCATTTTTACAGATTCGTCAGGTTTATAATACTCACCCAAGTGAAAGATAAATACCATATATATGAGTATATATATGTACTTTTATATTTCCCCAGATATCATACTTTTATATTATATTCCACTTATGAAAAGATACTTGAAAACTGTCATAGGGGTCAAATTTCATCGATGATAATTTGAAATACATAGGTCTCCTCTAGGTGTATGTAACATCAGGGTCACGAGTGATTCCGATTCGGAATGAATCTTCTTCAATATCTCTTTTAAATGGTAAACGAAAATTCAAGATTGAAAAACTGGCTTATGTTGGAGTGCATGACTTCAACCAAGTCATCTAGTACCGAATTCGTAACGTGACATGATGCGTTATACCTACAGACAATTATTATGCAAATAAAATATATTTATCAGTTCGAACTGAAGTAGACTACCAAACTTTTACGTGAACAAAATCAGTTATTCCTGAATTTTTCCACACAACATACAGGGGTTTTGTTATCCAACCAACTATTGAACTATGAATGTTTCAAACTTATGTTACGAGTCGATTTCTACCGGAATCCGACCTGCAATGCAAAATGGAAAACTTTTATCCTGACCATTGCTTCTGATCAGACTAGAAAGAAAAAAAAAATCGTTCTAAAAAGTGTGTTCTAATCATCCCACTTTCCTCCATAATGCTGCGAAATTACCAGGCTGTCTTCTGACGCCGAACATCAGCAAGACTTACAACCGTTAAAAAAACAGCGACCAGTTCATCTTGCAGGTCATAAAGAAAATTCTACAGCTAATCAATATCTTAAGAGGTATACCTTTGTCGACTTGCCTGTTATTCGTGTACTTGATAACAATTTAATAGAATGCCATCATCCTGCGAGGCACACGTACGAAGATGTAACCGTTATTTCGAATCTCTGTAATAGAAAAACGGCGAAAGACACATTCTTGAAACTTCACTTATCGCTTCGAGCAGGCCTTGTGAGGGTACAGTATTTTTTTCAGATTTTTCAATCATGTCCTACATCGTGAGAATGACTAAACTAACGCTGCGACGCCACCGCGGAGTAGCGGTAGACGGTAACCGACCGCCGGCCATTACGTAGAGACTCGGCGCGCCGCAATTTCATGCGCATCGACACCTTCAATGATTTTTTACTCGAAAACGAAGAAAAACACGTCTCTGGAATTAATTCACAGGTTGTAGTATAGTTCAAGGAACATGTCAGAATTGAAAAAAAAATTTTTTGGTTGTGTTGCTCACTGTTTTAAAAATCTTTGAAAACTTAATTGTTAAATAAACAATGGATGAACAAACTTTTTTCGAAGTACTTATTTTTTTATACATTCTATGACTCTTTCCGCGTAAACTAAAAAAAAAATCGAGTCTAGTGTCATTTTTGGCGGAGTTATGAATTTTTGAAAAAAACCTTGCTCGAATTTGTTTATGCAAATAACTCAACGAATTTTGCACTAATTGAAAAATCCCTTGGCACAAAAATCTAACTCCCCGAGGACAATCGACATGCAAAATTAAAAAAATATCTGAGAGATGACTGATCCGGTTGACGCGGAATAGCCCATAGGTTAGAGTGGTCCTTATTTTGGTCATTTTCGAATTGAGATTTCTTTGCCCCTTAGAAGGGTTCCAAATAATTGGAAAAAAAAAAAAACATCCTCAAAATTCGAACTTTTTATCTCAGTATTAACACGTGCCGCAAAGCTTCTGAAGTTTTTCGTTTGATGAACATAGCGTTTTCACTGAACTGTATTCAGAATTTTGCCTTGTAGAAATCTCTTCAGGAATCCCGATATTATTTTATCAAATTTAGAGAAATTCAAAATTAAAAATGGCGGAACCAAAATAGCGGCTGTAAACAATAAAAAATGTTTTCACCACACCTGCACGGAAAGTACGACTTTCGTTCCCTTGCGTGAGCGGGAAGTCGTTCTTTCCGATGCAGGGGGTGGTGAAAAATAGTATACCTCACACGGGAGTGAAAAAGGCCATCCCAAACTGCGTTTTTGTCACCCTCGCCTTCGGCTCGGGTGTCAATCTCACACGCAGTTTGGGTTAGCCTACTTTCCCTCCCTAGGTGAGTAATATACTATTAAACCCAGTTATGGGTCAGCTCGAATAGGTTTTTATTTATTTATTCCTATTTATTTTTATTTTTCTTCAATTTTTAATTTTTTCATTTATCGCAAATAATGCTACCATTCAGCTGAAAATCTATCTACTGTACCGATCCACCAATGGATACGCAGAAAAAAAAAACAAATATAACACAGAAAAAGAACCATTGTCGGTACAGTAGATCGATTTTCAGCTAAATGGTAGCATTATTAGCGATAAATGAAAAAACAAAAAATGAATAAACAAAAACCCATACAAGTTGATCCATGACTGGATTTTAACATTTTTTATTTTTTACAGCCGCTATTTCGGATCCGCCAATTTGAATTTTGAATTTCTCTAAATTTGATAAACTAATATAGGGATTCCTGAAGAGATTCCGACAAAAATTAGATTTTTTTCGTACTTATTGACTTTTGGAGTATTTTGTGACTGTAGATTATAATAAGAAATTAGTCGGAGACGGTCAATTTTCAGTAGAAATTTTATTTATTTCATAGTGACGTTTCGGCTAGCGAACGGCCGGCCATCCTCAGACTGGAAAGAACATGTGGTCTCAGGTACATGTGGTAACATACATATATTCTAGATATTAATCGTAACGTCGCACGTATAACATCTCATGCGTTGAGGAATGTCCGTTTTATGTAATCTAATTTCTATTTATCTCTAATCTAGTGCAATTTCACGTTTAATATGTTTTCTATTTGTATCTAACATTTTAGTAGGTTTTCTGTATATTTTCTACATAAGGGTTCACCTTTATAAGAAATCTTATCTAAATCTTACCTTCTGTCACGTGCAAACCTAACCTATTGAAACCACATATCTAATTTTCTTCTAAACCGTATTGAATACTAGAATTGTTGATCATTTCTCTGTTATTTTATAAACTTAGTTTATCACACATATTATAAACTAGTCATAATTAATATCTAGAATATATGTATGTTACCACATGTACCTGAGACCACATGTTCTTTTCAGTCTGAGGATGGCCGGCCGTTCGCTAGCCGAAACGTCACTATGAAATAAATAAAATGTCTACTGAAAATTGACCGTCTCCGACTAATTTCTTAGTACTTATTGACGGTGCGGCAAAATTCTGAATGAAGTTCAGTGAAAACGCCATGTTCATCAAACGCAAAACTTCAGAAGCTTTGCGGCACGTGTTAATATTGAGATAAAAAGTTCAAATTTTGAGGATGTTTTTTTTTTCAATTATTTGGAACCTTTCTAGGGGGCGAAGAAATCTCAATTCGAAAGTGACCGAAATAAGGATCACTCTAATATAGGTAGGTGCATATGTACAATAAACATACATCTGTATATCATAGGAAGTAATCATAGGAAGAAGTCAATGCTGATTTAATTATTTTACTTCACGCAGTGTGATAATGGACGCTTTGCGTGGGTAAGATCCCCATTTTCAGACCTTATGAAGTAAAATTTTGTACTATACTCGACGGAAAAACTTCTTCTAATCTCGTGTGATCGCAACCCTCGCCTTCGGCTCGTGCTGCAACCTCACACTCGTCAGAAAAAGTTTTACCGCACTCGTATCGTAATATACTATTTTGACGAATTTTATTATAATCCTCGCCTTCGGCTCGGATTATAAACCCAAATTCGTCGGAAAATACTTCATAGGCCTAGTGACATAATGTACTATTATTGAAGACATCAGTATTGGTAATTATATTACACAAGGCCAGGTTACTTGGCAGACTGTACAACTGTTAATATAAAATATACATATCATACGAATTTCCATCCGAGTTTATAATTACATTGATACATACATATAGGTAAACTGATCTTTGAGATCCAGTCTTGATTATTAATTTTATTGGTGAAATTTTTTGTCGTTGCAACTCATCCCTTTACTGAGATCGACAGAAATATAGATGCCCATCAATGATTGCTTTTGTGGATCGATACAGTTACGCCTGGTTGCTAATGCCTAAGGCGCTCAATCTTTATTTTATAACTTATAAGATATATAGGTATGCTTCAATCATATACTCTACTATTAGTCCAGTCAATTCGTGATTTGACCGTGCGTTTTGGGTTTTTTTTTGGGTTTCGGAGGGGGGTCGGCCGTGAGCGTGAAACTCAGTTTCCAGGACTAGGGGTGTTGCCATTCGGTCGCCATCTTGAAATTAAGGGTGTAACTAGTTTTTTGTAGCTTACACAATTATCTATAAGTTTGATTCATAACTTTTCTGGCTGAGATCAATAGCAAAAAAGTTATGAGTAGAACAAAACGACAAATAAGTTGATGAAATACTTGGAAGATTTAAAATTCCAGAGTCATCTCGCCTCGAAGTATTTCATAATCCTATTTGTCCTCTTTTTTTGCTCATAACTTTTTTATGACTGATGTTAGCCGAAAAAATTACAGATTAAAGTTATAGATGATTGTATGAGCTACAAAAATGCATGCGGCAAAATTTTTGTCAGCCTCACGGTTAGGGAGATAAACCAAAAAAACTAATTACACCCTTGATTTCAAGATGGCGACCGAATGGCAACACCCCCAGTCCTGGAAACTGAGTTTCACGCTCACGGCTGACCCCCCTCCGAAACCCAAAAAAAAAAAAAAAAAAACTCAAAACGCACGGTCAAATCACGAATTGACTTGATTATGTGTAAATTACAACGCTGTAGCTCACTGCTATACCACTGAAAACTGTGAAATCCCACTATTAAGCAGGCGATATGTTGCGTATAGGAGTATCTGTTGATCACTTCGTGAAATCTCACACATCCAATAATCCTTTGCTGTCGTACCACGGTAGAAGTTGAGTCAGAATCTTTCTGTATGCTTTCCCAGTATACAATGGATTCACATAGTTTGTATCCGCCGTCAATAATTCGTTCACATCTACGTTTTTGCCTTTTTCTAGCATGACACCTGGCAATATTGTCAAAGACGAAAACACTTCGCAAAAAGCCCGATTCTTCAATGATTCTTGTAGTTTGTCAAATGTTGGTATCTCCGTTTTGCATTTCAGCTTGGCCATGGTGTCAGTCAGGGAGGCATGATATTCGCGTAGGAGTATGTCACGGTGGTGACAACGAATCTCGTAGGTCGTACTTGAGCCGAGAAAGTAGAGAATATCACATGCTGGCGAATCGTAATGACAAATTTGGAAGTCCACCTGTGATTAGCAACATAAAATCAACATATTATACATATGATTATTGTTAAGACCGTGAGAAGTGATATGGAGTTCTCGGTCTAGTCGAGTGCACACTATCTTTGAAACAGAATTATGTAGCATAAAATGTTTATTTGTAAAGAAGTCCTTATTATTGATGGTTGAAATTTGAAACACAAGTATAGGGTATCGAAGTACTATACTTAGATTTTTACTCACGAATATCTGTTCGATAGGCTTTTTCTGTTCATCGTAGCGGAACAGCATATTGTTTATCCAGAGGTCTCCATGGTTAAGGACGTTGAAATCATCTTCTTGATGGAGGGCAGCTTTGCATCCATTTTCAAACAAGTTTTCGGATAGCTTACCAAGTTTTTTCTTGATTCTGCGCGATAAAAATAATGCAAAATTGAAACATGGAATTGAAATGACCTTATTGTCCACTGATTTACATTCAAATTTCTTCGACACATTACCGTGGACTTAATTCGGACCATGTGGCTGCCTCCTCTGCACAGCTCTTCGCACCATTATTGAAGAAAGAAATTATTTTCGAAGATTGATCCTTGGCAAGCATACCCTTCTTGTACTTCGTGAGCGCGTTTGGATCCTTGAATTTTGGACATGTGACAAAACTTGACCATAAGATATTAATATAATCAACAACTCGAATCAGCATTGAAAATGTGATTTTAACGAACGAATTAAGATTCCAGAAGTACCAACACTCAACTATCGTTTTTTACTTAGATCGCACAGTACTTTACATAATTACATTATTCACTGTCTGCCCTTTAACAAAAGAAAGTTGAGAAAGAATCTTTTAACGTGACTGCAATTCCGTCTTACCTTTTCTTTGAGCGCGATTGAAGTGGCATGAAATTTACCGAGATTCCGCATAGCGAGTAAACAATGGTCTAAATCCAGGCCTGCGTGGCGATCAGCCATTCGGAAGCCTTTGGGAGCCAGGTCCTCCATGACTAGATGAGCTGGCTTTTCATACTGGATATGCAAACACCACGCACTTAATGAGGTCGTCGACACCTTCTGAAGCATTTCGGTCATTTTTGGCAACGTTACTGACATCATCGATAGTTCTGTGTCGAACAATCCAGTTTCTTCTATCTATTTAGTGCGAGAAACAACATTAAATACGAACTGATTTGATTCCGTGTAAAAAATGGTAATATAGACAGTTATGGTTGAACGGTTACCAGTTCCTCGCACAAGTTACCCTGAAGCGTGACTTTTACTATGAGGGATTCGGTATCTTCAATTCGGTGGCCACCTTGAACTCGCGAAAGTTCCACGGTGACACGATGCATATCACTCGCATAATTATCTCCTTGGGCTGTGGCTGCCTTTACGGTTATACCAGAAACCTCGATGGATTCATCTTTCTTAGCATTTCGTAAAATCTTTTGTATATAATACGCATCGAGCCAAGCCGGGCTCTCTGTAGCCATAGCTGGTTTGTATTATCAAAATCGGTTAAAGCACACCGAAGCACACCAATAATAATTCCAGTATTCCAAAGTATTCCAAAGTGGATACAAAATTCTACTGAATTTCGGTTTGTAATCTTATGAGAGAGGCACAATCCGGAGAATATGAATGGAAATAACCGATTCGATATGGAACTTTGACCAATACGAAAATTACTGGTTCCTCTCACTTCTAATTACTATGTGAACTCCTTTGCTGCAATGAAGCGCGATATTTCCGTGTTGTCCGTGTCAGCAGTGCAGGAACAGACTTATACTAATATCACGTAACTCGTTTGACCTTCTCTTGTAGCGATGAGGAAATTGCCTCAACATCTATTATACAGTACAGTATATGAAAAATTCTTAGAAATGGATAGTTAACGAGTGCCACCACTCCTCAGCTACTCTTCTATCGGCGCATGCGCGCTAGCTTAAATGAAGCGTTCATTACCAGAGTAGCCTGAGCCACATTGTCGATAAGGCTCATTTCAACTATCATCAGCCATTTAAAATGGGCCTTATCGACAATGTAGACAAAGACGAATGCAACGTCATCACCCGAGCTTGAAAATACCCCCTCCTCCCCCCTTGTTGCAAACCATATTTTTTTCAACGAATGCATGTATAGGCTACACATGTATGTATGTATAGACAAAAATTTCATATCAGTGCTACCTCGATATAAGACTCCTCGATATAAGATAATTTTCCCTTCGTTCCGCTTGAGCGAGCTTCATAGCTTCCCCAGCTCTACCTGTGTACGTGAGATACTCACAGTGGTGATGCTCACTGACACACTGTATATTAAACTGTATATTATATGTACAGTTTAATGGTACAGTAATGTTCATCGATGGTGTCCCTGTGGCTCACTATTTTTCCTAGCCTATTTTTGAATGACTACTTTGTTTCCTTCTATAATGAAACGGATATGAATAAAATAATAACTTTATTTCACCTGATATATATCACTAGTAATTACGGAAAATCGGAAGTTTCGGGAAATAGTTGGCGATCCCTAGACATTGATGGGTCAATCATTAACATTGCATAGCCTACATTATGAAACAGGACAAGAAGGCGGGATGTAGTACATATGAGGCGTTGTATGCAAAAACCCCTTAACTCGAGTTAAGGGGTTTTTGCTGAAACCTACATTATTACAATCCTTGAGATGTATTTATAGTGCACCCCAAATTTCAGATTCATACTGGACTACCTCCCGAAATAAATTTGAAGACAATTTTTCATATTTATAGTAAGTTATACAAAAATAAAACCTTTAATCGCATTTTCCCACTAAGCGCTCCGGTCGAGTTAAGGGGTTTTTGCATACAACGCCTCATATAACGTAGCGCGCAATGGCCAGTAGAAGAGTAACTGAGGAGTGGTGGCACTTGTTAACTATCCATTTTGAAAAAAAATTTCATATCAGTGCTACCTCGATATAAGACTCCTCGATATAAGATAATTTTCCCTTCGTTCCGCTTGACCGAGCTTCATAGCTTCCCCAGCTCTACCTGTGTACGTGAGATACTCACAGTGGTGATGCTCACTGACACACTGACACATGAACGATTTCCCAGTAGTGGGGGCACGATTCGGCGACTAATTTCTTGAAATCCTATTCCCCTAATCGCCCTGAATGCCACCGACACAGACTTTTATAACAAGGAATACTGTACGTAAGATCACTATGAGTCTGTTACTGCGCTACTGACTCGGATAACACGGAAATATTGAGCTATAGCACAATTGCGCTTCAGTGCAGCAAAGGAGTCCACATATAAGTCATTGGAAGTGAGAAGAACCAGTAATTTTCGTATTGATCAAAGTTCCATATCGAATTGGTTATTTCCATTCTTATTATCTGGATTGCGCCTCTCCCATAAAATTACAAATCGAAATTCAGTAGAATTTGTTATCCACTATGAAATACCTACGATCAAAATTATTGTTAGTGTGCGTCAAACGATTTGAATAGTACATACTAGCTATGGCTACAAAGAGCCCGGCTTGGCTAGATGCGTGTTACATGGAAAAGATTTTACGAAATGCCGAAAAAATGAATCCATCGAAGTTTCTGATATAACCGTCAAGGCAGCCACGGCCCAAGGAGATAATAATACGAGTGATATGCATCGTGTCACCGTGGAACTCTCGCGAGTTCAAGATGGTCAACAACTTGGAGATACGAAATCCCTCATAGTGAAAGTCATGCTTCAGAGTAACTTATTCCAGGAGCTGGTAATCAGCCAACCAAAACTGTATTTCTTAGCCTTTTCCACACGGAATCGGATCGGTTTTCATTCACAATGGTTTTTTGCACTAGATAGATAGAAGAAACTGGATTGTTCGACACAGAAATATCGATGATGTCAGTAACATTGCCAAAAATGACCGAAATGCTTCAGGAAGTGTCGACGACCTCATTAAGTGTGCGGTGTTTGCATGTCCAGTATGAGAGACCAGTTCATCTAGTCATGGAGGACCTGGCTCCCAGAGGCTTCCGAATGGCCATCGCCGAGCAGGTCTGGATTTAGACCATTGTTTACTCGCTATGCGGAATCTCGGTAAATTTCATGCCACTTCAATCGCGCTCAAAGAAAAGGTAAGACGGAATTGCAGCCACTTTAATAGATTCTTTTTCAACAAAATTCCTAACAGTGGGTCACAGCTTTGTTGAAGGGCGAATAGTGAATAATGTATCGATGTCGAGTACCTTGCGATCTTAGTTGAGAACGAGAGTCAAGTGATAGTACTTCTGGAATATTAACTCGTTCGTTAAGATCACATTTCCAATGCTGATTCAAATTGTTAATTATTATATATCTCATGGTCAAGTTTTGTCACATGTCCAACACTCCAGGATCCAAACGCGCTTACGAAGTACTAAAAGGGACTGCTTGACAAGGATCAACATCCAAAAATAATTGCTTTCTTCAACAATGGAGCGAAGAGCTGTGTAGCGGAGGCAGCCACGTGGTCCGAATTGAGTCCACGGTAATTTGGCAAAGAAATTTGAATGTAGATCACTGGTCAATGAGGTTATTTCAATTCCATGTTTCAATTTTGCATTATTCTTATCGCGAAGAATCAAGGAAAAACTTAGGAAGCTATCCGAAGTCTGGTTTGAAAAGGGATGCGAAGCTGCCCTCTATCAAGAAGATGATTTCAAGGTCCTGAACCATGGAGACCTCTGGATAAACAATATGCTGTTCCGCTACGATGAACAGCAAAAGCCTATCGAACAGATATTCGTAAGTAAAATCTAAGTTATATTGAAAATAATTTTTGATGAGAAAAATTAACGGACGATCCGGGAATCGAACCCAGGATCTACGGACGCCTATCCGGGGACTTACACCCGAGACCACCTAGCTCGCCCACGGATCACCGCAATTTTTCTCATCTTCATATTCTTGTGCTCAGCTTAAAATCTAGGTTATACTTTGATACCTTATACTCAGCGCCGGATTTAGGCTTAGGCCCGTGAGGCCCTGGCCTAGGGCGCCAAATCTGAGGGGGCGCATTGATTCATGTTAGCACAAAAATTGAAGATCCCGAGAAAAAACGATTAGATATATTCGGATATAATGATATATAATTATATATTAGTTTATATATAACCATTTCAAATTATATATGTTTCCACATATAACTATATATATTGTAACTTTTCGGCTTTTACGAACCTTCTGGTTATAGTAAAAGTCGGTTGCTACGGGTTCGAATTTTTATTTATTCTCTGAAAATTAATCATTTAGTATTATTATGGACTCCTCGTACTGAGAGGTGAGGAAAAGGATGGGTCTACCATGCAAAAGCCACCTCGTTCAGATTTTTATAACCCTATGCTAGCTACCGGACTCGGGTAGGTTTAATTACCAAAGCCGTATTAATTCCGAATGGAAGATTCAGAAATATCTCTACAGAGCCGGGTTTTGACACCAAGCCTGTTTCGCCTGATATTGAATATTTTAAAGATTATCTACAGATCCGGGTTTTTACACCAAGACTGCCTATCAGACTCGGGTTTCCAACGGTTGGCCCTCGAACACGGATTTTTACACCAATTGCAATGTCGTTCGCATCTTCCGTTGTACGCCAAAGCTGTAACTACTCGGCTTGTTCTGGTATTATGTTTATGTCAAATGGGTTGATAAGAAAATACCAGGCAATTTATCAGTAGTTAAGGGGCTTTCCTACCCAATCCACAACATTGTAATAAACGCGTGCAGAAGGTGCTATTAAACGGAATATCTCTGCCTGGTCACCGAAATCAATGAAACGAAATACGTCGCGCAATTCTATGTGCGACTCCGAACATGTACAGCCAAAAAATTGTTCGTTTTGCGCAAAAATAGAGAAGATATCCATGAAAAACAGTTTTAGAAGCGTTTTTCATGGATATCTTCTCTATTTTCGCGCAAAACGAACATTTTTTGGGCTGTACATGTTCGGAGTCGCACATAGAATTGCGCGACGTATTTCGTTTCATTGATTTCGGTGACCAGGCAGAGATATTCCGTTTAATAGCACCTTCTGCACGCGTTTATTACAATGTTGTGGATTGGGTAGGAAAGCCCCTTAACTATTCGAGTATACATAGTTGTTCAGATTTAACGACGCACGCCATGTATAATGTGTTTAGTTTCAGCCCTTGTTTTCCATGCAAGCGTTGCCGCGCGGCAAAACGCGTACGGCAACGCGTTGAGCCAATCAGTAGCGCGGTGCTGTAATTTTGATTGGCTGAACGCGCTGCCGCGCGGCAACACTTGCATGGAAACCTAGGGTAAGATTCTGATGTGTCCAAGGGGCTCTGGCCACATACCCTGGTCAGAGGGTGTCCTGCATGGCATTCCGCAGGACAGTTTATTTTTAGCGGGCAAGTTCAATAAAATCATCATCACACGTCGTCAACACTAATAGTGTTGGCTACCGCTAAAACTGTCAAGCTTTGGCGCTAGCGAGCCACGTAACCAACATGGCATATCCAACATGGCCGGTTGAATACGCGCACGCTGGTTGTTTCAAAATTTAAATGAAGTGCCATTAGTGGCCCGCGCACATTTACGCACATAGTCACTGAACACACTAATGACAGACATGTATTGGTAATCCGCGCCATTTTTATTACTTGGCTCGTTAGCGCCACCTGGAAGATTTTTGCGTATTCAACCCCAAGCATGAAAAAAACACTGCGATGTAGCGATAGACGCGGATAATATAACGTACCGTTTGTGACATCTAGTTTTATATCTAGTTTTATATGTATGGCCATACATATTGCGGTGATACTCTAAAGATTTTTGCTGCAAGAGCAAGAAAAAAAATATTGCTTTAAAATTACACACCCTATAAAAATTTATATAGGGCGCCATTACTTCTTAGGCCTAGGGGGTAATTTGCGGTAAATCCGGCGCTGCTTATACTACTCCTGTCCGAATATCATGCTTCCCTTACTGACACCATGGTCAAGCTGAAATGCAAAACGGAGATACCAACCTTCGAGAAACTACAAGAATCTTTAAATAATCGAGCTTTTTGCGAAGTATTTTTCTCTTTGATAACATTTCCAGGTGTCATGCTAGAAGAAGGCAAAATCGTAGATATTAACGAACTATTGAAAGCGGATGGAAGCTATGTGAATCCATCATATACTGGGAAATCATACAGGAAGACTCTGACTCAACTTCTACCGTGGTACGACAACAAAGGATTACTGGATGTGTACGATTATCACGAAGTGACCAGCAGATGCTCCTGAGCCTCATATTCAACACTTTTTAATGACATTCCAGTGAGCTATAGCGTTATAATTCACAGATAAGAGTCTACTGTGATTGAAGTGTATTTATTTAGGGTAAAGTCCGGAGAGATGCCGCAGTGGGAGAGATGCCACATTTCTTATATCTCTGAGATTTGCCGACCGATGGTGTTTCAATGCCGATTTATGTTTAGTATTAGAGTAATGAAGCAGACGACAATCGATATTGCAATCGAATTCGTACAAAAAGTAAAGTAAATAGCGGAAAGAAGATGTTACGTACGAATTTTCCTCGTTGAAATTTCATGGAAATGGGTCTATTAATGCAAGTATCACTGTCCTCGTTACAGTTTTCATTATTTTTATGGTTTTATTGAGTTCCTACAGCCCAATTTGAGATTTACGTTCCATTCGCGGAGCGAAAATCAGTCTTCTCATTAGAAAATGACATCAACGGCGGCATCTCTCCCATAGGGTGTGGGAGAGATGCCGGTATTCACTGTTTTTTGTTGACGTATATTTTATATAAAAATAAAAGTTTATCTGTTTTTGGTCAAGGCCACATTATAGTACATAGTTTAAAGAAAGGTCAGTGATAAATACGTTTGTTAATATCTATTTTTGTAGAAGTTATGAATTTCCTCCAAAAAGTGCGGCATCTCTCCGGACTTTACCCTATATCTAATGAAATAAAAAATTAAGCGCCTGCGATAATGATAACACTGGTCAGCAGTGATTCTGTTGCCCTTGATCTTTGAGTGGTCTTAGGAAGATTTGATGTCATCGACCCTAGAAGTAGGCGTAGTTTTTCAAAATTGGCTCTGGTTATTTATTTTATTGACATTTTCATATATGACTCAAAAAAGCAATATTTACCTGAAAAATTCCATTTTTTTTTATTAATATATCATATGTATACATTCAAAAAGAAAACACTATCAATGGCGTTAGTCATTCTCAATTTATTCAGACTAAAGTGAAAGAATATAGAAGATATTAGTACATTACGATACGAGTCCGGTAAAACTTTTTAAAATACTTTTTTTTCTGGGACAAAATGCGTAAAACCAAGATCACGTAGACAGCTGCTGAATATTTAGATGTGGGAAGTGAATGCGCATTAAACGCGTTTTAACGTGTGAGCAAAATTGGAGTACCTATTAAATGTTACTATATACTGAAATAACATGGAAACTAGAGCCAATCTAATATAATCATGGCTTTATCCGTACATTCTACGCTCTCAATCACCAAAATTCACTGGAAAATTCAGGTTGTTGAGCTGTGTCATACAGGCATATCTGAAAAACGATTAAATTTGCTGCTCTGCATATTTCGCTTGTTCGCATCTTGTAATAAAGGTGGCTCCGAAAATCCTTCTAAAGGCCTGTTCAGACCAACCGGAATCTTCCGGAACAGAAGGAAACGGAAGAGTACGGAACCGAAGTGATGGAAGCGTGTGGAAGTCCGTGGAAGCAATCAGATGTTTTCAATGACTAAATGAATATCGTTCGCCCAATCAGAAAACATCTGATGCTTCCACGGACTTCCACACGCTTCCATCACTTCGGTTCCGTACTCTTCCGTTTCCTTCTGTTCCGGAAGATTCCGGCTGGTCTGAACAGGCCTTAATTCAACTTTCCCCAACTTTGTTCTGATGTAACATTTTCATTTCATGTATAGGGTAGGCGGTGCCTGTACCGCTCAGTGGGTAATTCCGCTCATCCTCATTTCTCCATACGTAGGGGAGACAGGGGCTAGAATTAACAGGGGTAAGTTTTAACATCGCATTTATCTCCTTAAGTACGAAAGATAAATGAATGGTTCCAACGCGAGAATGACTGTTAGACTCCAACAGTCATTCTCGCGTTGGAATCATTCATTAATCTTTCATACTCAAGGAGATAAATGCGATGGTACAACCGTCCCCCTGTTAATTCTAGCCCCTGTCTCCCCTACTCAACAGAAAAAATTCATTTTTTTTTTTTTTCTTCAATATTGAATGTATCGAACTAATTTCGAGAGAGATTTTCAATCTCCAATCGAATTTACCAGCGAAATTAATTTTTAGAAGATTCGGGCTACTGTCAGTGTCAGATTTGACGTGCAGGGAATAAGCTTTTACATAAGTTATTCAAACTGTTTCAAATATATATTATATATTATACTATTATTATTATTATTATTATTATATATTATATATTTTATAAAAAATATCAAAAATTATATAATTTATTATATTAATTATATTATACATTTTTTAAACAGTCCGAGCGGTATAACCCGCAAGTGCGTCCAGTACCGCTCGAGCTCCGACCGTATTAAAAATCTGTATTTCTCACTTTTAGTTCGCAACAAATGTTTTGTATTGCGAGAAATTCAATATAAATAGTTTACAGAAACTATCAGTGGAGTTTTTATTCTTTTACATTATTTCTGGGCTCTGAAAATAATCAATTTAGCTTAGGTGAGCGGTACACCCACCACCTCCCCTAGGTACATCGAGCTAGAGCGCTCTGTGAATATCAACCTCATTGAAACGTAGTAGAAAACCTTGAATTGATACATGAGTAAATAATTTTGGGCAATCCACAAGACGTTATATCAGAAGACTTTATGGATTCATCATTTTCAGCCTTTTGCAGGATTTTTCGCATGGAACTGGAGTCAAACCACTCCAGTCTGTCTGGTGCCATTGTCGAAATGCACAGGTGTTTATTTCAACTTCATCCTCTCGCAATTTTTGCAGCTTTCATCAAGAAACTCAGTAAAATCTTGTCATCAACTCCGATGAAGTTTTCTCTCGTAGCTCAGACTTTGAATATTTTCATCTGGCGTTATCATTTTGTCCAAGTTTCTCACATTGCTTTTATCGAGTAAGGTCAGCTGTAACAATGCAAACGATGGAGTCAATTCATAACAAGTATGCTGCTTCATTACTTCTTTCAGCTTATCGAAGCTGGGTGCCTCAGTGCCACGCTTTAGCTTGGCCAAATGCTGGTCAGCAAGATGTAATACTCGCGCAAAAGTAACTGACGATGCGACGTCCTCAGACGGACTTACGCATAAAGAGTAAAAAAGGTCCAGTGCTGCTAAGCCGTAGTCGGAAACTTGAAAGTCTACCTGCAGTTTGCACAACGAAAGCAATTTCCATCTTTGACGTAAAGTGTAATATCTTATGAAGCCACTACTGTACTGTGACCTCTCCAATTTTCATCTTACGAAGAAAAATGCTAGGCATGGAAGAAGTGAAAAATCTACCATTGCACTATATGTCTCGTTATTTATTGGTATATATTCTTAGTAATGTTGTTCAGTTCTTCAAAAATGTGCTGTTAATATTTCTGCAGTTAAATTTTCATGAATATTTCTATGAAAAGTAAGATTGAACTTTGAACAGAATCGGCTTACGAATATACAGGGGGGTTCATCTAACTCTGCCACCACGAATAATTTGGATGTTATCCATTATCCAGAAAAATGTTATACGGAAAAGTTGTTGCATGTGAAGGGGGAAAATAAGTTTTCGGAGTGGATGTCATCGAAAGGTCATATTTTCTGAGATTTCGATGGTATGGCAATGTTTTTTTTAAATAGGACTACTTGTTTTCTAACTCACTACGATGAGCCTTCGAATGTCTTTCGGCGCCAAAATTTGTGATCAAATGATCGAATTGCCTAGCCCTGCAGCCTATGATTTTCGGAGCAACACTTGCACACCCATTGATGATACGTTTCTCAAATGAATGGATTAATAAATTTTAATAAATAAAATGATAAAATAAAATAAAAAATGAGAAATAAAAAAAAAATTAATTTTTTCGGCTCCGAAATCCAATAAATTGTGGGGCCGAAGGTCATTCGACGGTCATGTTATTACACATGGTTGAAATCGTTTCGATGTCAGCCTCCTCGTAGTGAGCAAGGAAATAGGTAACCCAGCGAACGCAGTTATGTAAACGTAAGGTAACTTACATCTAACTCAATATAACACGTTACATAGCTGGTTAGTTTCCTGCTACCGCTGGGTTAGTGGTAATTTCCCACTCAGTTCAAGGTGGCAGGTACATAACATACATGTAACCGTGTGATATTTTCAATACCTGACAGTAGCATCATAGTTAGGTAACAGATGGTAACACGCTATCTAGCGTTGTGATGAATATGTTAGTACGGGCCTATATAGGCTTCAAATCTCAACTCGAATCCATTTCGAAGAATCCACGCACAAAAGAACAGTGAATATGCCAAAAGATTCGATATATTCACTGCACTTTTGTACACGGATTCTACCCAATAGATTCAAGTTGAGATTTCATTGAATAGTCATAATATATTTCCACATGTTTATCAGAAGCTGACGACTTTATTTGGCCATTTAGGTATTCCATATGTTTACTACCACTATATCTATTCGACAATGAATACCGAATAATTAACTTCACGATGCATAATACCGAATATCTTTAGCCATTTTAATCACTTATGAGCAAGATTACAACAAGGGCGTGAAGATGTCTGAAAATAATTTGTATTGTGAGGCACACGTGTATAAGCAAAAGTAAAAGTGAGGTTGGAATTTTATTATTTGTCCATTAACTAATACTTTGTATACTACTAGTTCAGACGCTATTATTCATGAGTTTTATAATATATAATCTACAATTTTTGAGTATTGTTTTTCAGACTGACCACGACGGCATAAATTTCACTCTCTTCACTACGTAAACTCTCTCTACCACACCGGGACGCAATAACAATAGCAACTGCTACGAACTGCCGCACTCATATAAACTTAGAATTACATTAGCAGCAAATGTTATTTTACATTATTGTTGATGCAACGTAACCGATGTTATGTTATTTATTGGGGCTCTCGGTACATTACAGTTACATTGCATTCGTTAGTTGCGAGTAACTAACAAATGTTACGTTACAATACTATTGCAGCAACGTTACCGACGTTAGGTTGCTTTGTGGGACTCATGTTACATAACTAGACGGTTATGTGTTTGCTGGGAATCCCAGCTAAATAAACATTAGTACCACCGAAGTCTTAGGAGACATGACCTTTGAATGACATTCACTTAAAAATCTTATTTTCCCTCTTCACTTGCAACAACTTTTTCATATAACATTTTTGTGTATAATCGATAATAACCAAATTATTCGGGGTGGCAGAGTTAAATGAACCACCTTGTACACAGAAAAAAAGGTTTACTTGAACCAACGCATTTGTTTTGAACAACCGAAAATCTCCCGAGCGAGTTAAAAATTCTCTGGAACCAAGAAAATTTTCATGGCTCAAGAAATTTTTCATAGCTCAAGGAAGTTTTTACTTCGTCTCAGAGTATTCCGGAGTTCTTTCCTACTGATCTTGAATCAAGGATAATTCGCCTTGGCTCAAGTAAACCTTTTTTTCTGTGTAGAACAGTCATCCCTCGGTCCATCTGTTCGGCTGTGATTTGCCGTTCTTGAGGATGTCTGTAAAAAGAGATGATTATTTCATCTGTGCGTTAGGGTATATGGTGTCAAATAGTCATTTTATGTGCGTGTGCAATTGTGCATATAAAATTCGCGGCATCGATATTTTACAGCCATGGCGTCAAACGATGTAACGTGACTGAACTCGAGATACGTGCAGAAGATACTATGGCATTCTAGGAAAGATGAGCCTATTGAAGTGTCCAGTATAATTTATAAGCCGGTGGTGGCCACAGGTAACACTCATGAGAGCGATATGCCCCGCATATTCGCAGTTTCAGGAATATCTCAAAATTACGTAAAATGTATCCCTGACTCTTCATTTCAAAGGCCATTGTCTCGAAGTGAAAAGCAAGAGAAAATGGTAAGCATGCAATATCAACCGATGTTGTAAACTCCGTGCATTCATAATTTCCTGTTGTCTATTCTGCAGTTCGATACATATTTTTGATGCGAGCTTAAGTTACCACAGCAGCAGCCTAGCATTAGAAATTTTGATATCGTTTCATCCGATGTGTAAGTAAAATATACGTGCACTATGTACTGATACGATATTGAATAGAAAAATAGATAACAGAAATAAGTGGGTATTCAAACAGGTGAGATTGCGTGCGCGGGTAATGTGACTTCTGTTTGAACAATTAGTGATAAAGATTTGCACTGTAGATCGAGGATAAAATTTACGATTTATTTATCAGCTAATTACGTTACAATAAAAAACGGGTACGTTTCTTTTATCGCGTGTATATTTCCGTATAGGTATAGAATATACATACGTGTATACCTGCGATACCCACCTGTGTAAATTTCTACGATGTATAAAGGTACAATAAACAGATAGAGTAACAACTCTATATTTACTACGGCATAAGTCAACTTTTTTTATTTTAACTTTGATTTATGATCACGAAGCATAGATTCTTACATAAAGCCCTCCGTTATTCCAATTCAGGTATCGTTGTGTGCGTATTGTGTGATAAATTAGAATGTGAAATCCTTCTTATTCGTAAGTACACGCATAATATTAGATAAGTCTCTGCATACTTCAGAGAATAGTATTAGACTGGTCATGATTGCTCAGCATAAATAATTTATCATGAGTAATCATGACCAGTCTCTTCTTTTTATCGATAAGAATAAGATGTAATTCGAATTATATGGATTGTGGCCATGTTTAAGGGGAGGTTACCGTAAAGAGCCATAAAAAATGCTTGAACTTCGAGAATTTTTTTTTATATAAAATAAATACTTTTGGAAATGGGTTTGGTTATTTTATTCTTCGTATTTTATGTAGAGTAAATTTTAATTTTATTTTTAGTGAAAAAATCGAAAATGGCGGCTCCAGCTCCCGTCAAGTAAAGCCTTGTACGACGTGCTTTTGTCTGCGCGGGGCGCTCCACAGCCTTGCCAGTTCATCTGAAACAAAAACGGGTTGAAAATTATTAAACTAGACTAAATTTGGGGGGCCCTATCGGTTCTCGTTTTTTGAAAAACCCCTGGATAACAAAATGGCAGCCGTTTGATCAAAAAAATTTTTTTTTGTCGTTTTTTTTTTTTTTTTGCTTCAACGGACGAAAAACATATTTCTAAATCAATTTTTGACAAAAATCGTTCCGTCACGGCCCCGCAATTTGAATTTCCTTTCAATTGCGCATAGATTTATGTGAATCGGTTGATCCGTTGAAGCTGTAGAGCGCCCCGCGCGCTGAAAAATGCTGTTCTCAGAAAAACGCATTTGAAGTTTATAACGTACGTTATAAAAAATCTTTGACAACTTACATTCAATTGATCAGCTATTCCAGCACCATGCAGCGGCTCTTCTTCTTTCTCCAAGAACTGATTCTGCTTAATCTGAAGGTTAATTTTTTCAAAAGTTTTTTTTTTTTTTTCCACAGCAAGCGCGCTCCGAGCGCATTAGCTACCTGTTTTCCAGCCGGCGGACGGTTTCGCTCAACAGGCTGTAAATTCTAAAATACTTGAGATATGAAAATATCCTTTTACCCACATGTTATAAACACTTTAAGGATGCAGATTATGTAAAAAAAAAAAAAAACAATTGAATTTGCCATCGTCATGAACGGTAACCTCCCCTTAAAACGTATTTATTTTATAAAAGTAAAATAGATTCAAAAAAACAAATTGCGGGCAAAGTTTAAGGTCAAGAATTTGACGGCAAGTTGACTAATTGTAATTACATTTCCCAGGAGCTTCAAATTTGAGTTCTACGGACCGCAGCGGCCGATGGGTAGTAGTTAAGGGTCAAAATACCTCGTTGATTGAAACCCTAACTTAAGTTTGAATTAAGTCGCGCCACAATTGCTCGTCATGGCCCCATATTAATTAACAATTAATTAAGCCTTGTCCAGATTGTCCCGAATCTCGACACATCGCTCAACAGGAATCGAAACCA
Source organism: Tenthredo mesomela (assembly GCA_943736025.1). Classification (NCBI taxonomy): domain Eukaryota; kingdom Metazoa; phylum Arthropoda; class Insecta; order Hymenoptera; family Tenthredinidae; genus Tenthredo; species Tenthredo mesomela. The sequence continues at coordinate 12,386,970 of OX031013.1, forward strand.
AGCGTTTCAACGCTAGTATGTGGCTCAACCCTTCGGGAGATGAAATTTCATTGAGAAATTCCTCGGTCTGAAACCCTCAGATTTTTGTCCAAAGATCTGCTCTCTACCAGGGCTTCAAATACCAGTAAGAACAGGGAATAGGAAAATTTCTATCCTTTAAGCGCAATGGGCTTGCGTTCCGGTCAGAATTCATAGTAATCACTCGCCACTCTTTTCGGCGCAGCTATACTTGAATGATGATGATTATGATTATGATGAAGGCCACAGCCAACACGACCTAAGTGGTTCAAAACCGGAGCTGAAAGCAATATTACATTCAACTGGATGATTATACAGGGTGTTCCAGACCTCGCGACGAATATTTCACAGGGTAAATCTTGATCAAAAATGGGATCGAAATTCCCTCAGCCGATTTTTTCGGAGATGCATGGATTTTCCGTTATAATTATTTTAATTGCAGCTAATGACGTGCGACTTATAAACGGCCGTTTGTCGGTGTAATCACCGCTCGGTTGTGTGCGCGTCTCTCGCCCTATTGTCGCCACGAAAAAAAGTGCACACAACCGAGCGGTAAGCACACCGACGTGCGGCCGTTCGTAAGCCGCGCGTCATTGACTGAAATTGAATTAATTATAACGGAAAAGATATGCATTTGAAAAAAAATCGGCTGAGGAAATTTCGATCCCATTTTCGATAAAGATTTACCCTGTGAAATATTCGTCGCGAGGTCTGGAACACCCTGTATAGTCCAGTAGATTATAGCTGTGAACAAAATAATCGTAACCTGTTACGATTGACTCGATTTAAACGAAATTGTTTTATATGCTTTGTTAAAAACTGCAGTACAGCGAAGTCGAATATTTTGTTTATATCATCCTAACTGCGATTAGCTGTACGAGAATCGCGAATAGGATTGTTTATCGCTTTATCACCGCTCTCTAAGATCAGACTTTGAGTAAGGGTGGTAAAAAAATGACGCTATGAATAATGGTACGACCACCCGTAGATTATAATCGAACTTTAACGCCACATAAACACCCTTGAACTGCTTCTTTTATGATATCCATTACGGCGTCCCTAGAGTAAAATCAATGGACTCTGACGAAGTGCCGTTCACATAACATACACGCTTTTAAATAACACAAGCGTATGAGGTCGACTATTTTTATTATATCTATGTCACTAATCTATGGCCTGCGGGAACGTAATTTCATGTTTCACCCCACGTAAACCAATGCATCCCATAAACTTTCCATTATATCGTAACTTGCTGTATAAATGGTGAGATTTCGGTATGATATCAAGTATTAGGTATGAAACTAGCACATCGATGCGTAGATGGTATATTACTATTGCATGCAGCATGCAGCATGCCAGACGTGCATGACAAAATTTTCTCCATTAGAATGTGTTTGTAACTCCGTTAAATGAGGCAATCTCGTTAATGGCCGATCTTCTATTGACTCTGGTGGCTATAAGGTTGTTGTTTCCCAATTTTTTCCTCGAATAGCCCGTTTTTCGGTCATTGCTCCTCTCTGTTGTGCGAAACCAACGGAAACCACTTTAATAATTACAACTGCCCAGCTCTCGAGAAATAAAAAGAAATTAATTCATCCGCTCCGGATTTACGGGGTCGACCGTGGAATGAGAGAAAAGAGAGCGAGAAAAAGGTACGAAATGTGGATGAGAGAGAAGAGGAAAAAGGAACGGGAAGAGATTCATCTGGCAGATGCGCTGCACGCTAACAACGAAACACGGTGGAATTGGGATTCCCTTAGCCAACCTTTCGATTCTTTTCCCCCGAGTTTTGGAAAGGGTATTAGGGTTACGTGACCCTTTGACTAGATTCACAAAATGGTTCAAAGTCTTTTGATTATCGTATTATTTATGCTTTATCCTTACCATCGTTCACCCAAACCTTAAAGAGTTTCTCAAAATCATGGGAATAATAGATTGATCCCTTTGCAGTCTTGAACATAATCAACTTCCGCAACTTGATCGTAATTTATCGACAAAAAATTTCAACGTCCTTCAACACAAGCGTATAGCTAATAATAATTATCGAGTATGAAATCGTTTTTCAAGATGCGAGATAGAAATGTTGAAAAGTCAAAGAACCTTCCATAGCCAATTAACGCACGGTAAACCAACCTTCCGTCTTTGGTTACGTGACACAATTAGGAAGGAATGGCAATCGAATAGTTGGATAGTTTAAAGTTTCACCAAGAGGCAGCAACTCTGTTAGGTTCTATCATGGTACCAATTTCGAACTAACGAGCAACGCTGCAGCAGTGTAACAAATTAATTAAAACTATCCTGTTGGCGTGGCTTCAACGAGCTGATGGCCTTATTGCTAGAAGCACATAGGAAACTCCATCAAGAGCCTGTCTAGCGCATCACGCATGCCATTTTATTCCAATGAACAATCAGGAGAAAGATATTCGATGATGTTTGTAATTAGATTTTTATTTTATTTTTTTTTATTTTATAGTGATTCGTGACTGTGGTTTGTAGTAAATAAATCAGTCGAAGACGGTCAATTTTCTTCAATAAAGAGTTTCCATATTTTATTTTGACGTTTCGGCTGGCGAAGATAGATGGTTGTAATTAGACTTTGAGTAACGAGAGCTAATACTTAAATATAGTGACAGAGGCGAAAAAGATGCGATAAATGGTAATTAAATCAGGCTCTCGGTGGACCGAGGAAGAAAATTGAAAACATTTAGCAATGTCACCCTTTATATTACTCGATACGACGGGATTCTGATGTTTGTTTATCGTTGCTACCAATACAGTATCAGTCTTCTGATCCAAAGAAACGAAGATCTGGCACGACCAAATAAAAGGAAACTTGGTCCCAATCCTCGCGTGTTTATTTTATTCAACCAATTTGCTGAGCCTTTCAGGACTATTCTGGAAATAAGAATCTATCGTGCCCTATGCTCGTGAGATAGGTTTAGGAAATGTTGTGACATTTAAGAAAGAAATTCGAACGATTTGTCCTGCACTTTAATGGGTATAAAATGTCTTCTACCTTTCGTATTATTTATTTATTTATTTATTTATCCACATAATGATGAGATGAATAAGTATACCTATTATAATCGCGGTTATCAGATTTCGATATCGATCACATATTTGAACGTTAATCAGAGGCGAGGATATCGTGTATTTGCTTTTTCGGTTAGCTTCCAAAACAGCGTTGAATATTACAGTTTGTCGCATGGGACCCGTGGTTCGTGATAGTTATGACTGTTGTTTGTCAACCTGCCACTAGACGCGTTTCAGAGTATATTAGGTAGTTTATTGCTGCAGTTTATACAGAGAAAGTGGATGAAGTAGAGAGGCAAGTTCGCATTTACAAGGATCAGCACATTCAAAGAATAGTACATACACCGCGTGCGTCACGAACCGCGTGAATTCAACGTCGATGTGTCATTTAAAAATGAACAAACCAGTTCATGTCACGTTTCAAAAAATAACAACTTTCAATCTGCAAAATTAAACGCTGAACCATGCAACGTTGTTTCATGGAACAAAAAAGGAAATGCAAGCAAGCCCCAATTTTCATGTCCAGGTGTCGGCTTATGCCGTGCCGTGCAACACCATCAGATGCATCCACTGACACAGATTAGCACTGCGAATTGGTGTTGTCCTGCGTTGTCAGAGAGAAAGGGAGAAGAGAAAAGCAGACAGGGTGCGGGTAAACTCTTTTTGCAAAAGCTGGCAGGTGCTAGTTCCCGCGTCACATAATGGGCCTAATAGACGGTAAACTTATTTTCATGGCTCAGCCAGCCCAAGCTTATGGGCTCCTATAAGCTGATATTACGTCATAACACGTAGAACATATTACGGCCATAGGCGCGTGTGTAACACGTATTTGGGGATGAACATGTTCTCTACTCTGCGGTATTTGCTGTGGGAGATGCGCACCTTTTTAGGCTTTCGCGCTACCGCAGTTCCGAGAGCTTCCGAATCGCCGTTAAACCAGTTGATCCAGATGCTATAGAGACTGCGCAATAGATGTTCTTGCGTAGACATAAGAACGTTAAGCGTGGTAGTTTTCGGGGATTAATGGTCCATCATTTTGACCAAATACGAATTTAAACGCTATTCCCACGTTTTGCTCTAAAAAATCGATCGAATTGAACCATGAACTATGTATATCCCTATTCGAACAGTTCAAAGTTCGATAAATCCCTTTTGTGTAATCAGCTGCATGCACAAGCAAACCTCATTCTCGTATATAAGTCCTTTTACTCTGCAGCCGTAAATTCCTCGATCTATTTGCGAAGATACATACCTACAGGTATATACATATATATATATATATATATATATCTAAAAATAGTTCAGAGCCGCTTCGAGCATTTTGCTGCCACTCAAATATCAATACAAGTTCTACTAAGCTCTTACAAAATGCCGAACAATTGGAGCTTGCGAGCACTCAAACTGAATGCAGTCGTTATGCCTCTGTGCCCCCACACCCCAGCCTGTCCAACCATCGCAGGCACTTCTGCCCGCTTATCCTCTAAAACTCATTTTCTATTCCCTCCTTGCACTAGACAATTCCATGCTGTGGGAAAGACTACCCATCTCTTTCGTTCCGCACTCCTATTTCTATACTGAAACGTGCACCTACCTTCGGACGTAATCGATACGATATAAAATGATAATTTAGAAAAGTGAGAATCGAGACTGCTGAGGAAATGTTGCGTAAAATTGTTTAAATTTCATTGGGTCTTTGGAAAGAAATGACACAGAGAAGGAACGCATTTGGTTTTGTGGATGGGAGTATTGTGTTAGCAATAACCGCGTTGGGAGAATGAATAAATCCCGGTTTATAGGAGCCTAACTTCCGAATGAATGCTCATACCTACTGAATTTAGAATCGTGAATTATATGTGAGTGATTTTTACATTCCGATAAAAATGAAGTTACTTAAGCATTGTTAAACCAGCGTTTATTTTAAAAATTTATGAAGACACGCGTAAGCTCGTGATCAGCAGTTTTTTTTTTTTCTTTTTTTCTTTTTAAATAAAAAAAACCAAAAAAGATCAGAGAACATCCTCGTCAACACTGCAGGCTGTGCGTCATTTCTCTCTGGTATATTGTATAATTTGTATGTTTCGTGGGATTAAGGCTGACAGACTCCACTCATGAATAGGGGATTTGTTTTCTACTCGTTCAGGCAAATTCTGAGCCGCGTTATCATGGCTTCGTGGCTTCATCGCACGTGGGGGATTCCCCGAGACCCCAACGAGGCCTGAAAGTTGCATCTATGTATTTTCGTGTTGCGGGTGTATACTAAGCCCGCATGAATTCTATTCAAGTACAGGACTTCATTGCTTCGTAAGATTTTGTGTTTGTGGTAAAAGATCTTGATGGTCAAAATATGAATTGAAAAGGAAGTAAAAAAAGGAAGTACTTTTATCTGGACTTTAATCGATTTAGAGAAAGTGGTGCGCATGACATGAACTTTAAGGAGATCCAACTCGTATCACATGATTTCTATATTATATATAGTATATACGATTCGTTTCGCGTTCAGTTTCCATATATTTTTCGACGAGCAAGGAACTGGACCTTTTCTTCTCTCATATAAGGTCAATCGAGAGGAAAGTAACGTTCTTGGATTATATACAGGGCTCCGCAAATATCTTCGGAGTAGTTTGTCCCCTTAACTTTTTCATTTGGGAAAAGAAACAACGAGAGATAGAGAAATCCGTGAACGAAACATTGAGCATAGTACAAATCGAACTATAAGGCTCAGTTTTATCACCCCTTCAATTTTTATCTAGTTTCATCGAATTCGTATTTTTCTGGGTCCCGATATAGGGGTGGGTGACTATGCTTTCCCCAGTCGTGATCATTGTGCGTTTCTTATTGTCACCGGGCAATCGCAACGAGATAAAAGCGGTTCAGCAAAACAAAAGAAATCCACAATTTTTTACTACCCGGAGATTGTCGTTTGTTACTTCGGGAAATTTATGAGTCACCCAATTTTAGGGGCTCTCGAAATCGCTCGCAATCCTGACGTAAACTACACCCCTTCTCGCCTCGTTCTGACGATTAAATTTGCTGCACTGCAGATTTCGCTTGTTCGCATCTTGTAATAAGGGTGGCTCCGAAAATCCTTCTAATTCAACTTCCCCCACCTTATACAACCACCCTTGCCTGATGAGGGACTTCTGAAATTCTCGTCAGGTCTGGATCAAGTTTGCTCTCTGCAAAGACCGTAAACCTTTAAAATCCAGCATCGTGACGATAGATATCTTACATTTAGGAACGCAGATAATTTCGCGAATAATTTCACGCATGTGATGATTTTTCAATGAAACGCCCGAGGATTTATATAGCAATGTATTTCAACTCTGTGAAAGAATTCAATCATGTAAAATCTCCTTAAATCGTGCATCTGCAAATTCAAAGAAAATAACGAGGAGCTCGGGCAGTAACGTGATTATAAGTATTACCACTGATATTATGCCGAGTGCGCTGAAATCTGAGCGTATTAACAGCAGACAATATATTATACGGAAATGTACAACTCGGAAACTGTAATATTGGCAACCATGAAACAATTAATAGAGTTTCAGGATGATCAAATAGTGGTATATGAATCATAGGGTATTAAGCACTGGCTGGCGAACACTGCGGGGACGATTTACGCCATAATAATTCATTTGATATCTCGACGATGCGCAAAAGCAGAAGAATTTATCAATGCATACATATATATATATATATATATATCTGGTTTCGATAGTAGGTACAAAATTATAACCGTATTATATAGGTATCCAAAGTTACACATCGTATATAACATGAATTTAAAACTTCTACACCTATGAATTCAATGCTTCACTCCATTAGCCAGAAACTACGAGAATGAAACATACCTACATATCTACTATTGGCTGAGTGCACGCACATATACTACTTTAAAAATAAGTGTGTATTGTGTATACTTTAAGCATGGAAAAATGCTGAGCATGATTTTAGATGGCGCTGACAGTATGCATGAATATGTTACACACAGATAATTAAGGGGGTATCCCCACCTTTAAATGAGTTAACATTCTAAGAAAGAGATTGATATTTTACAGCGAATTTGAGAGTCTGATCAAATCCAAAAAAATCAAGAAGTTTAGGGAGAGTTTGACCCTCATTATCCATACTTAACATTGAATATTATTTTGAGTCTATTAGTAGTTACGCTGAATATAGAAAAATACAAAATTACTCGGTTGTCGCAAAGAATCAGTAGTACCGTTGGATCGATTTTGGAATTTTTGGTCTTCAATTGTTCAGAAGAGATGCCTCTATCATATGAACATAGAACTTTTTGATATGACTATTTTTGGTTGAGATAATAGAAAAAATAGAGAAAAAAAATTGAAGAATTAGAAAAATCTCAGTAAAAACTAAGCGAGTCAGGCAATTTTCGCGATATCAAAAAGTTCTATGTTCATATGATAGAGGCATCTCTTTTCAACAATTGAGGACCAAAAATTCCAGAATCGATCCAACGGTACTACTGATTCTTTGCGACAACCGAGTAATTTTGTATTTATCTATATTCAGCGTAACTACTATTAGACTCAAAGTAATATCCAATGTTAAGTATGGATAATGAGGGTCAAACCCTCCCTCAACTTCATGATTTTTTTGGATTTGATCAGACTCTCAAATTCGCTGTAAAATATCAATCTCTTTCTCAGAATGTTGACCTATTTAAAGGTGGGGATACCCCCTTAAATAGTATTAGTATTTTCGTGCACCCAACCAATAAACTGCATCAAAGCTTCGTTATTGAATTATTCTTTTATTTTAAACGAATGCAGAACAAAAGCCGCAATACTCGACGAGAGATTAAAGATCATAAGTGTCTATACACCATCCATTCGCGTGTTTGCTTTGTACCGAGGTACCTGACGATGCACCAGAGTTTAAACTGATGAATGTACATATTTTGACTTTCAAACGTTTTGTGGTCTGAAATGCAGCTAAACAATTTATCTTCTCATTATTCCCCCGTTGTGTGAGCTGTATTTTTTCGTTTTTTGCCCCTTCTTCCTTCTCTCTCTCTCTCTCTCTCTCTCTCTCTCTCTCGGTATCTGTATCTCAGGAGAGACAAAAAGCTGCGTAATGCTTTTGCAAATTGTTAGAACCTCAGCGCACTGCTCTATTTAGGTTAATTAGTCCTCTGGGTCGTTAGAGATGTAGCAGTAGATGTTCAAACGTAACGTACGCCACGGCAAACCGAAACACGAATAATACGAGTGGTTCTCAGACTCCAACACCTCAAGCTTTCGTCTGCATCACTAACGTAATTACTGTGACAAGCCTAAGGTAAATAAACTCGAGTTTCAATTGGGAAAGATGCAGCACTGATTGATGATTTGATATTAATTGGCTTTTTGATCTGAATGAAACAACTTATATAGTGTATACCTACACTGAGAGAATTTTATAGTTAATACTACTATCGCATTATTGTAAAAACAGACTATCACCCGATTGTAAAAGCCGAAGTAATAGCGATGATTGAATTCAACACCCTGATGATAATATTTACCATCTGGATAAAAAAATTCACGATTTGTATAAAAAAATTAACCACTCAGATGGTAATGGTGACCATCTCTTATGTTATTATGAACCATACAATGCAATTCCATAATCTACAATTCTAATATCGTACACGCAATCATAAAATTCTCTCAGTGTAGACGTGATATAGAAATCGAACAAGTATAATGTGTTTCTGAGTATAATGGACGTGTATTACCGTGCCCTTAAACAAATGTAGCTGAGTTAGCAATTGTTACACAGCAGCAGTTGTCTACGATCGTAAAAGCTTTAAAAGCTCTGGAGCCAATAATTCCTATGTGGTCTTGAGATCTCCAGCAACTCGTGAAGACTTTGTTCGCTCGATATCAAACTCTGTTACGAAACAATTCCTGGTGCCGATTTCAGTAAGTCTGAAGAAGCGACCAGACGGAGGACAGTGGCTTTTAATTAAACGATGAAAAGGCTAGGACGAAATTGACTACTGCCAAAATACCCTGCAGGCAGAGCTTAGAACTGAACTGGAAAAAAATAAATACGTACGACTCACGGCTTACTTCGAAATTGGATCAGCTAAGATACTTTTTACTTGAAAAAACTAATAAACTTCAAATGACGACTTGTAGTTTAATTAATTAAACGAATAAAAAATCAAGAACCAGCTTAAGTCTACCGGTAAATTGTTCTGTTGCGTTTTTTTCCCTCGAAATAATCATTGTAGTAGGTATAAACAGGTAATTCGATCGTAACAGAACAACACGTGATTAAAGTTGTGGAAAGTTTTGGCGAGTATCAGCTCATGAGATCATACCATAAGTACACAATAATTGTCCAGTACAGAACAAATTTAATACGTATGTAAATATAAGCTACATTTTGCTAATTACCCCCGACTCGTACTACACCAGGCGACAATTTTTTTGCCTGTAAAGCTTTTACGAAACCGGAAGTATTTCGCGACAGCCACAAGCTGTTTTGCAGTAGAAAAAAAAATTAATAAAAAATAAAAATGGTCAACATTTCGCATAATACTGGTTTGGCACTGGTTTCTGAGGCTGGAGAGCGTGAGCTACACGCTTGGGATACATACATGTATGCATATCGTATTTATGTGTATACATTTTGTATATTCCAGGTGTTCGCTAAAGTAGATTACTTTGCTACAATGTTTAATTAGCCGCTGAAATTATTCTAGCCGATGTTGGGTAGCTCTGCTGCATATCAAGCACTGCTCTATTTACTTCCCTGTTCCTTCTTCTTTGTGGCATTCACTGATGCGAGGCATACAGGAACCGCGAGGAAGAAGAAAGACGTAAAACTGTATAGTATACTAGGAGGGTGTTCGGAATCAAATTTGTTAGAGTCACGGATCAAACGCTATGAACCCTTGCCTCTAATCCGTATAGTACGAGGTGGAAGTTTTCACCAAAACCAAATTGAGTAAAACTGATGATATATCCTTGTCACGTGTCTTTCTCCTTTTCTTCACCCCACCAGTCCTCTTTCGTTTCCCAATACAACGGCATACGTTGCTTATCCGAATCGACCAACGAACCGTTTATCGCTAATTATGTTAAACGCAGTGTGATAATTATTCATACCTATATATTCATATGCAAATCTTGCGTATTATAGGTACTGAACTATATATATATATATACCCACGTGTAGCTTATATACTACGTAATACAGATGGCACAGAAAGTAATTGTTCTGCATAGTAGCGGTGTATAAAACGATTTTAACAATGATTTAGTCTGAGCAAAGCTGTGCAATCCGGCACACACATATCTCGATACAAATATATATGTGTATGTATAATGTATTTGTATTATATATATATATATATGTTTTATATAATATATATATATATGTGTGTGCGTGAATTTAATTCAGTCTCATTTCTATCTAGTGGTGTAAAATACGTTCAGGTCAGGCTAGTGCGATAAAATACGAACGTGGTAGCACATTATTCCGGAAAGCGAGCCATATGAATGTGCAATTAAGGATAAAAACCTCTCGATGGAGTGCCTCTACACCCACGTGCTCGTTCCATTGGTACTGCCACTTCGTTGCGTGTTCGCGTGTGTTAGCGGTTCTATATTCTATAGAGATTCCGAGTTCGCCATCGTGTATAATTAGGAAACGATTCATTTTCAACTAGTCTATAGCGAGTGCCCCGAGACTCTCAAACCTTAAGCAATTCCAAGGCGCCAGATCGTACTACTCTTGGTGTTCACAGTTTTAGAAAATCTATAACATCCAACGTGGCGCGAGGAGTACGTGCTGGATTTCAATCGAGTTGAAAATTGAAACCTACTTGGTTTTAGAGGCTTCATGCAGGCACGTGACCGGAGACAAAGCGTCGTACTCAGTGTTCGAGAAATTCATGATATCTGTGGAGCTCCTAGAATCTGCAGTTGTTTGACAAAAAATTTGTCAAATTCAATGACACGAATTCACCAGCCAAGCCCAGTTTAAAAAATATCTCATTGTTCTTATACACATTCGTTCTAAGCCTCACGAACCGCGTGTTCTACAAGCACTTTTTCCAGCTGGTATAATTTTCGGATCAGCCAATGAACGGCCAATTTTGCTCCTAAAGTTTTATACTATTGTACCAAAAAGGAGAAAACATGCCTCAATTTTATGAAATACACGTTTAAATTCGACGTCTGAAAGTAGAGGTTCAACTTCGATTATCTTTTTTTTTTCTAGAAAAGTGCTAGGCTGGTGTCAAGACGACAAAATTGTCGCGTGGTTACCTGCTGCTGCCACCTGGTTGCCCATCTGCGGTCGCAATCTTTCTGAAAATAGATAAAAACGGAACAGAATCAAAAGAACCAAACAAAAAAAGAAAGAGAATCCCCAGACGTCAAGTGTCGCGCTCGTGTCAACTCACCCTCCGCATCCGCAACCGTAGAAAATTCTTTTAATTAGTAGCGCAATCTTTTGAAAGTAATTTCACTGAATTTTATCAAGCTTTTCTCACTACCGAGATAAGTGGCTAGGGTAGGAGGGGTAGGATTCATAAAACATACAACCAAGACATATCTTTTTACCTCTGCAACCAGTTTTTAGGTAACCCCCCGATCAACCGTCTTAACGAATCTAAATCATGTAATCCTATTATATAGTCGTATAACAACTTTCAAATGAAGTATACTTCGTTGAATAAAGTCCAAAGATACAGCTGGGCTTATTATATTTTACACAACTTGTTCGAGCATCGGCATATAATAGGTAACCACAGATCGCAGATAGCCGGGTGATTTTCGATTTTCGATTGAGGTGGCTTGACCTTTGCACGTGTCACGGTTCCGGATCCCTCTCAACGGCCAAAATCCCTCTGAAGTAAAAATTTATGGACTTGCGTGTCTATAGCTATACATCTCGGTCGACGGATTCACTCGGAAATAAGCCGGAATACATCCGTGGGCAAATAAAAATGATTTAAACGGCCGCGCCTTTCGTTCGGACGTATGGATAGGTAGAGGATATGGTCATGTGGGTATGGTATATTCCTATGTATGTATGTACCTTACACATACATAGACCATGTCATGAGTTAGTTGGGTAAGCCCAACGCCACGTCCATCATAAGCTGAAAATTTTCCGCGTTCCGTAGCCTAATCAGCGAATCAAAAATACACGCGCAAGAACTTGGTAATTTATACGTCAGTTAACGAGTTTGTAAACAGAACGGTGGAAAAACGACGCCGTGGGTACCTATGGTTCTGAATTAACAAACAACGCTTGCTCATGAACGAACGAAGGGATGGACGGACGGACGGACAGAGAGAAAGAGAGAGAGAGACGCTCATAATTCGTTTTCGAAAAGTTGTTATGGCACCGAGATTCGGTAACAAATTTCGTCGTATAACAGGGAAAAAAAAAAACAATAAAAAATAAAAAAGAAACAAATTAACGGAAATAATATATCTATTTAATATTATGCATGTGTATGTTCGATTTAATTTTTTTTTTTTTTTTCCCGTTCACAATCTATGTCCACATATATACTATATTGTTTGGTGGAATAACGCGGCATCCCCTCGTACGAGAGATTGTATAAATAAGCGATTCGTTATTGCCCCGATTTGCGGTCAATTTGAAAATAATATCTCCACCGTTATATTTTAGTGAAAATTTTTCTTTTTTTTTTTTTGTTATTTTTTATATTTATCTCTTTTCCATTTCGGATCTCATAATTAATTGAAAATAACGTCGCTTCCTTATCGCATCTCGTTATTTCCTATTGTTCCGCCGTTACTTTGCTTCGCGTCCCCGCGGACTTTCCCGGTTTTCCCAAACAGCATTTGTTTTATAATCCCCGTACCGTGTTTCGGTCTGTATATATATACCTACCTATACGCACATCCTTGTATAGATTTAACGCCCATAGATGTATACACGCACAGACGTTATCACACACCCACACACTACCACAAGCCCACGGAAGCGAATGTATAATGCATAAGACGTATTATATTATTTCGTTCGTATTTCGGAGCTCGTTCGCCTCTGTTTTCTGCACCCTTTTCCAGCCTCTTTCCTTCTCTTTCAGAACCTGCGACTGTATATAACTCTTTCAGCGTGGCTTTCACAATTGTTTTCCTAAATGAAAGCTCTGGGAAACTAGAGGGCGAGTAACACCGCGTTTCATTGTCCCGTTCCGTCGCTCGGGATACACTGCTTCCATATAAGCTTTCCAGATCTGTATATGTACATAAATACATATATACAAATGCATATATACATATTATATATGTATGTTTAACATTGCCCATTCTACTCCACACTGCGCTGCGTGCCCGCATGACATAAATGTATACCTACGCGATGCAGTCAGAGCTAGGTGGTCACACATGTCCCTTTTGGAAACTGAAATTTACTCGCCCTTGCTGCCTGTATACAGAAGAACATTGAAAAGCAACGGAAATGTGCAACTTAGTTTCAAGTTGAGAGCTTTTTTTTTTCTCCAACAGTAGCGTGTTTCCCTTTGTCACTCGTGAATGCAAATACCTTTTGACATCAGTGCTCCACAGTTATAATGGGTAGGTAAACATATCTGAGGGTATGTATTGCAATAACATGATACACACAAGTAAACAGATCGCTCATTCATTTACCGCGTTGAATATCATAGTCTCTATGATTCTGTATGAACTAAGAAAGTTCTACGGGTTCGTTGTATCAAGTGATATATATGCATTTCTCTACCATTTCAGGCTCTTTTGCCTTGTGACAAACTCATACTCACCGTAACGGGGAAGGTGAGCAAACGGGGTGAGTTACGCTATGCGCACCTAGTTGTCGGGTGGTTTGCTGGCTGACTGTGCAAAGTAAGGTAGAAACCACTCTTTGGGTGATGTACGGCGTCATTACCAAGGCTGTCAACTTCCCTTGTAGGTTGGGGGGTTGGCGTGATGGAATAGACTGCAGGCGCTTGCGGTTCGCGCTTTAAACCAATTTGTACAGTTTCGTCTTTTACCCGATTCACAATGCTAGACTAGAGAGAAAAATGAAGAGAAATGAAAAAAAAAAAAAAAAAAAGGAAATTTCTTCCAATAAAATTTTTCCGCTCAATCCATATACCGTTTGTTAGAAAAGAAAGTGGCTATAAAAATTGATAAGCTGCCTGTATATGTGTGCCCTACAAACGATATTCCACGGTTAAATTATCATACAGGCTCCTCGTATATATATATACACACTAGATAGCTGCTTGTATTCGTTTGTATGTATATACCTCGACGTACGTAAGTTGGCGAGTACATAAATACATATCTAATATACATGGGCCATAAAAATGTACATATGAATGCGTGGACCCCGTGGCGTGGGTGTTGTGACGTCCTAAATATTAATGGAGGATTTCAGATTTCGAGATTTCGAGATTTCCAGATTTCCAGATTTAGGGATGAAAAATGTTGTTGGTATTTCAAGAGAACGTCTTTCTGTATGTTGATCTGCCATACCATTGAAGGAGCTTAAATGCTTACGTCACCGAGTCAAAACCTACGAAATCCGTCGAGTATCCCAGTCTAGGAAGACCGTGTAGTACGAAATTTTGATCTTCTCTTCGCACAATCAGAGCAGCTGTTATATGTTGCCAACTTTTTTCACCTGAAAATAAATTTCACTTCATACCCTCTAAGCCCCCCCATATAACTTATGACATGGGACATCCACGTGCACCTACATAAGCCCACGTGTAACCCTTTAAATGTCACCATATGATTTGTGAATACATACTTGCCTGTGAAGCTTCACAATTTTACGAGTGTGGATATTGCGGTGTATGTGTAGATGTGTAAACGTAGAAAAAACATTGTAAATGTAGAAAAGACAGTGGCGTACTACGGTAATGATTTCATGCCCGCAAAAAAGTACAAGAACATACTGCGCGACCATGTCGTAAAATCAGGACAAAATGCCAAGTACTACGACCTCCCAGCAAGTATACGTATTGTGAACTCGTGCCTCCCTGTTTGGTCTAGTTAAAGATCGCTTTAAGAGCCACATATACTTGACTGGCACATTCCTTTTTCCCACTCAGCTACGGTCATATCTTTCTGTTCACTTTTCTACTTTAAATATCTTGCTCTCGGTATTATTGATTCAACTTGCTTGTCGGTTTCTTAATTTTTCCCAGAATAAATAAAGGCACAAGATTTCAGTAACCAGACTACACGATTCATATTTCAAGTCGACTCGTGGGATAGTACGATAAATATCGCGGTCCCTAGAGCGTGACCGCAAAGAAAAAGAAAACGAAACGTATTCGTCGATCAATTTTGACAGTCAATAAGGTATCTGAGAAACTCATTCACTGCCTTCCTCCAAATTTGAGGAACGAGGTTGTGTGAAGTGGGACTTATGACCTTACAAATGACGTTAAGTTTACGATTACATATAACCATTACGTTCGGAAAAATGATTTTACAAGGTTACTCGGCGGTAGTTAACTGCTGGCCTTGATTTACAAAGAAATCTACACACATACGTTACATTAGATCCAATTGACAAATAGATCAGGTTGACTGTTTTCTCTCGGGAGAGAGACACTGCACAATTGCCTCAGATAGGTAGTATTATGGTAGACACGGTGAGGTGAGCTGGCTTAGAAATCAGTGTTAATGAATCAGCGACTACCCTTGCCTATTGGGTATACCCTTATAGAGTTCGGTCCACGAATCACTCAACAAAGGACGGTATATGGTGTAGTAGCGCATTGCGTGGGTGAAACGAACCAATCAGCCGTCGATATCGGGCCGCAACACGTCTCTCACAGTTATCGGAATCTACCGTATTTCAAATATTTCTGAAAAAAGGTGACTCTTTGTTCCTTTGACAGCTTTCACGCCACGTTTTTATTCCGTTCAGGGTAGGTGGTACTTACTCACGGTACATTTCTTCGAGAATGATGTATAGAACAGTTGAAGCGGGTTATACTCTAGATAAACTTCAAAATGCTCTCGCAAATAGTATAATACAACACGTACTTACCTGTGGTATACAGCGATCAAATCTTGTATTGAATATAGTAGAGTAACTTACAGACATTTTTAACCAGGACTTCTCGACGTTGGCATGAAATGAAATTTCTAAAAGACAGATCGTCAGAAAAATTTGCATAAGATTTTTCATTCGTCTTACGGTATTAGATCACCACGCAATACCCCATTCAGTGAAGAAGTATAATCGTTCTGCACCGAGGCTTGTTTGACTCCGCAGTCGAGCTGCGTCAAGCGATGTATTTGATTATCTGCACCGTAGTCGGTGCTGTTGACCCAGTTTCGCATTAACCTAAATTTGGTAGATAATCAAGGAGCGATTTGGTCTAAGGTTGACTGCAGGATGTTTCCCCGAGAGAAATTGCCAGCGTACTAATACTAAGTTTACCCGATTATTCGCCTGGCGTGGTGATTTATCGCAAAGGCCTTGCGATTCATCCAACGTACCTCGTTATCAATTCAACTTTTTTTTTATCAAATCCCTTGAACCAAGCGTGAATGCAGACATCCTGCCACCAACCTATGGGTCAAACCTTACGAACTCGCATGACCAGGCCCAGATTCACAAAAACATCAACAACTTTTTATCCTCGTTCGTGTTGTACGATCATCGCGTCGCGTCATGGCCGTCCAACAATTTATGTCCCTAGCTTCTTAAAGGTGTGTTTCTTCTACAGCAGTATAAGGAAAATGTTGAAAATATAAATTTATACAGAGTAGAACGAGAAAAATATATATAATTTATACAGAGTATCAGAATCTTCATGTTAAAATTAAGACAAGGGGTTGAATTCTGATTAAAAAAATCGATCGAGAACGAAGAACAACATTCCGCATGTGCTATAATACTTTCTCGGCGTTTCCAAAAGACGGTGCGGCATTCCAGAGCCATCAATCGAAATTTGCATTTAAGATACCAATGGAGAAAAAAATGTGGCTGGTTCCGTCTGTTTGATTAGTTTTTAAGAAAACGTATTTTGAGGCCAATCGACGTTACTTGTTTTGAAAATTAAGATTTTTCCTGAGTATACGAAGAGGGGTAGAGGTACATTCTTGGACTCTGTAATTACACGTTATGCGTATTTATATCTTGCACGGAGGCAATTTCAAAGAAGAGAATTTCTCCCATTACCCTTAGCAATTTCTTGAGTACCTAAGTATATCCCAGGGCAAAGTCCTGCCGGCTAAAATTTCTGATCTCCTGGAAAACTTTGTATTGTAATCTGCGGTTTTCTTAGCAACTTGCGGAACTAACGGTCTCACGCGTGAGCAGAATAATAATTGTTGTTTGTGGAAGTCATTAAGGTTCACATTCGAGATGGTTGAACAGCGAACGCGTAGAATTTGATTGATTTTCATTAGCTAATGCAATCATTTGTTTTCTGTAATACGAATTGACCAATCGATACAATTATTAAACATGGAAATAGTTTGTTTTTAGAATCTGTTATAGCATTCTTCATGTCAGGTATGACCTTTAGGCAAAACCCTCATAGTTATAAATATCTACATATTCGGAAAAAATTCAACTCGTGAAAACGAAGTTGAAGCCTGTAGCCTGCTTTATATTCAACCAGGTAGAATTCCGAAGGCCAAACAGTACACGAACGACGTCCACGTAGTAAATTGAAATCAAGGCGAGTTCAATTAATTTAAATTGACGCTGTGAGATTAGCACTCAAAGTAATTGACTGTTGTGTTGAGGGTGATACACGCGATTCAAAGTGTTCTCTTGCTATCCTAAATTGCGGACAATACTGATCAAACAATCAAATGCCGGAAGTTGTTTATCAAAAAAAAAAAAAAAAAAAATGAACACAAAAAAAAAAAAAAAAAAAAGAAGAGAAATATACTAGTATAGTAGGAAAATGACAATCTAATAGCAGGCCGTAATTTCGTGTAGTCAGGTAAACGCGATTAGTGAAATTAAATTGGTTTCTGATGAACTAGGAAGTATAGGAAAGACGTGATTCGCCGTGAGTAAAAACGACTATTGCGTGCAGGTTTAATTTAACAAAAAGGTGAAGTCGAGCTATATATGTATAGAGGCAGATTAACGAGATAATTATGCTAGATCGGGCGCAATATCAAGAAAGTAAATTTCCGGAATATACGACGTTCCCTTCGAATACTCACGCGGACATATATTACAAATTGTTTTAAACTCTCGATCTTGCGTGGAAAAAATAAATAAATTCCTATCTCCTCAGTATATTTATGTCAGTACGAACAATCCCCCGATTCGTAAGACTGAATTTAGGTTACGCCCAAGAGAAAATTATCAGATCTTAATACAGTGACGGGGCGGAAGTCGGCGAACGGCATTTAGCCATCCGGCCTAACTGAGCCAGGGGATTCCCTGCGTGCCTCGCAAATATGCCAAAATTAAAGTTCCCACTCTACCAAGAACCCTGGCGTGAAATTTCGCTCTATATTTTATACCGCATGGGGTCCAAGCGCGCTCTGTCATTTCCATAAAATCTACGATCGAAGATCACATCTTTCTCATCCGTAATCACACTTGACTCATTTTCTTCATATACCGCCACTATGTATAGACGATGTATATAAATATATACATATATTTTAACTATTTCCTCAATCTGCTCTGAACACCAACATTTTCGATTAAGACAAATAAGGTACAGGAAACAACTGACGGGTGCACGCCCTAATTTTGATTTACCGAAAACGGAATGAAACGAGTAGACAAGGGCAGAAGGTGGAGAATGAGAGAGAAAATGAGTGGAGAGGAAACCGGGAAATATTATCGCTATGAAGTGCAGGTGACGTCCTGGTAATTTCTCGACACGAAAGCTTTAACGTTGTTGGACTATGCATATATCGTTTCGTGACTTTAGGTAAAAAGCTTTGAATGTACACCAAGCGTGTTTGATTCTGACCGGTATATGAAGTTGGCCATACAGTCTACTGTCCCTTTTCTTCTCTATGTAACCGTGAAGGATAGAAGGAGAGAGAAGACTGTGTAGCCAACTTCGTATCTGTCAGAATCAAACACGCTAAGCGTACCTATATATAATGCCAAAAACACTCAGTATTGAACGACGCCATGCATTAGTTGTATTACGATGAAATTACTCTTTAGGGCTGTACCAAACACGACAAGCTCTAATACACTAAATAATACCGGAACCTTGATAGAGAGATGGAAGATTGCCTCTTTTGCGTGTAAGAAAGTAATTCCTTTAATTTTATTTATGAAACTGTCACACGTTGCCAAGCTTCTTGAACACACGTATTTACACATGCGATATATAATCCGGGTACATGCACGTATATATTTATAGCAATTTATACGAGATAATTAAAATTGGTTACGCGATGCTGGTACACGTATAGGTTTACCGCAGACACACGTTTTACCAACCCCTGGGTTTTAGGATGTGATAAAACTTTTATTTTTCGATATAAATACGAAAGTTTATTCGCATAGCTATATATGATTCTTATTTCATACGAACGCATCGATACATGTCTATAAAGCTACGTGAATGTTGTATAGACGTATATCAGAATCTTGGCTGCTCGATGTACCCGATTAGCTCGGTCGTGCTAACCTTTAGAAATGTTTGAAAATCCATACGTTCATGCGTCGTCGATAAAATAAAAAAACGTGAAATTCTTTGACGGTGCCAGTCAATGTCACCGTTCGTTAATGATACGAAACCAAGCGTGATTTATTTTTGGTCTAGAATCGCGTGTGAGGTCTATAGACGTTACTTTAAGCTTAATATTCGCTAATGGTTGCTCTGGGGAAATGAGGGATGGAATCAAATCCAGAGTCTGCGGTTGAGTGGTCCGAAATGAATGTGAAATCAAAATTCTACCAAACTTTGACCCTTGGGGGTTGAATAATAATTATTTTAATGCAAGCTCATTAGATACCTTGACCCTTTGAAAGGGTCACACTAGGTAGGTACTGTAAATAGCCTAAGCCGATTTCTCAACTTCAGCTGGCTACCGGCTACGTGAGAAGTTTCATTGACTCCTGTCGGTCCCCCGTAATCGCTGGAGTAATTAATCAGAAGGGGTTTAATTTGGCGCTGTAGCCGGACGTGTGGTTTTCGTTGAAAACAGTCCCTTGAAATACAAATCTCGGTATGTCCCATTACTCCGTCTCTATTTCGTCGTTTTTCATTCTCCCACGCGGTCTCCTCTTTCGGGTTCATCTTGTCTCCCTTTCCTTCCCACTCATTGTATAGTTGAATTATTTTGTTAAGTACGCTTCTCCATTTACGTATGAATTTCTCTGTCAAGAATTTCCAGATTTCTATTTCCCCCATTTTCTAATTGGCGCGACTCACCACCCACACCTCGGTACGGTTTGGCTCGAATCGCTCAATTTCAATCAGTTCGACTTCACTCGTTTTGCTGCTAGGTACTACCCTGCTGAATCCCATTGCGAAATGCGACATATTCCTTCCTATATCTATATATTATGATCCATATAGATGTACCATACATACTGACGTGCATGTGTATATCGTCCATATACGTCGCCACGTACCTCCGGAACGTATACGAGCACACCTTTACACTTTTCAGAGTGCAGCGACGTGTTTCGAATACTTCTAATCCTAATGAAATTGAAATATGAAGTTGGGGGTTGGTCACGTGCCCTGCTGTGGTACGTGCACGATCCATCTATACCTATAGCTTCAGCTATGCCTATACACATACAATACATACCCATATATAAAAGGGATTCATTTCTGGTATAAAAATGAAAAAAAAAAAAAAAAAAAAAACAAAGTGCAAATAATAAAATTGATTGTAATTTAGGAAGAAAAGTTTCACCATCAACAAAATATCAGAGTTAATATTTGTCTGTTGCGTGGGTATATAGATTGCAAAGGAGTATGTATTTGGATTCTGCGTGTGCTGAGTGGATTAATTTTCTATAATAAATGTTTGCCTTTAGCATATGTATAGTAAGTTGTTATATTTATACGTGTATGTTTGTTACAATCATCGCTTTCGTTGTTATTTTTTTTTTTTTTTTTTAATTTTGGAATGTATGTACGTAAATACGAGTCTAATAACGATTGATACAAATACACTTACAGGAATATACTAACTTTGGAGAATTGGGGTTGAAAATCTACAAAGCTTTATGTATTGCAGCTACAATTCACCTGATTCGATTACCTGGACAGCGAAAAATGATTTAAAAAAATAGCGAATCGTTCTCTTCTATCATTTTCATTCTGTCCGGTTATTAGCTATCATTGATGTATCGAAAGTGAATGAGAACACAGTAGGTAGTACCTATGCTATATGTATACTGTGGGTGTCGTGTCGTATAGCACGCGATCGCGAATTCCCGAGGCGACGTTTGAAAGTAAGAAAAATGCAGTCCGACAGTGCCAATCTTTCTTTCTGGGTGTCGTTCACGCCTACGTTACCCCATCCACAAGGTCTGTATATCAAATCGTCGGGAGTATTTTAGCTCTGACACCAGCTTCGTGACCGAAGCAATCGCTGCCACACCGAGGTCTGAAAACATTGAAACGAAACGTTTGAACGAGAAAATTCGATGCCTTTAGACTTTCGTACATATGTATATATATAATATATATATATATACGTTCTATTTGGATCGATACTGACATAGAAATACGTAGACAAGTATATATTCATCTGTATATATATATATATATATATATATATACGTAGAATGTAATACCTACAAATGTATATGTAGTATATGTGTTTCCAAGTCGGCAAAGTTTTATAGCCTAACGAAAGACGAAGTTTCTTCTTATACGTACCGTGACGCCTTCTAATTTACAGGGGTCGTGCGTTGACTAGAAATTAGTTGATTTTTGTTCAGTGAGATCACCCAGCAAATGAAACTCATTCAGTTTCATCTTATTGTTGGTTGAATTGCAAAGGATTACTATTTCAGGTGAGCGCATGCGGCGTGGTGTAGCGTGGGTATGATAGTGACAAGAAGACGACGCGACGTGACGCTGCGACGCCCGCACCGGAAAACTTGACATCTGGGGAAGTAGAAGTAGGAGCCAGTGGTGGAGAGATCAGAGTAGACTAGGCTCAAATTTTCTCACCGTCTCACGAAAAGTTTAATATTAATTTAAGCCAGTACAGCGAGTCGTTACGCGACTCATTATGGCAGCATAGTAACATTCTGGACCCCAATAAATCCCCGCGGCAAATGTCTTGAGAACATTTCACCAACTGGAGGGGGTGAACGTTCAAGACGACCGGATGGTTTAAGACGTAACTCTAACTTATTACTCAGGTAATTAAAATTCATAGAAGAAAGGGTTACGAATTTTATTCTTTTTACCCTCGTCTCTCTCTTTCTCTCTCCCTCTTTCTCTGAAGTTCTTTTTTCGACATCAGGATTATCCCCCGTCTTCAGTTTATCTGATTCTGGCTAAAATCCTAACTGTTTTATAAATTGTACGTTGGGTAGGTATATCGCGCGAGGAGATCGATCTATTATCGATACCATATTGTTATTATTCCAAGCACGTTCCTCAACCGTTATACTAAAAAAAAAGTAAGATAAATTGGCAATAATCGAAATAAAAGCCTTCCTTAATTACCTGTTTAGTCCTCTCAGTTGTATTCCAAGCAAGGAGGAACAATATGGTGCAAAAAGTAAACTAATAATTTATTTGAGATTAATCCTGCAGGGCGGACAGGACCGGAGAAGCCTCGCCTCGTTTGTCTTCGAAAGGATTAGTTCGTAAATTTTTTTGTATCGCAAACTCGCTGTATCCTGGCAGATGGTTAAATCCCTTTTCCGTGAATGAAACTGAACGAAATTCCCATCAGCGAGACATAAGCTGACGAAAAAAAGTAGGCCAATCCGCGTTATACCTTTATATTTAATACCATTAAACAAACATTTCGAGTCCTTTAGTTCAGCGTAGCGCAGCCCTTTGCCCTCTACTCTCCAAATCAACCCCTTCTTAACATCTCGGAGTCTCGGATATCTTTCAGCAAAGAGTGTCGTCGAGATCATGGGTCTGGTCCAGATTACATAAAAGTAACATCCACCGAAATTTTCTGAAGATTTCTAAGGTACAGCTGGAAGGTTTATTAAACTACATAAACCATAAGACTGTGAAAGCGTCTTAACTGTTTTATAAGCTCCGAAGCAATATGGAGGGTAATACGTTTTTGGAAAATCATAGCAGAGTCGCGATATTGAAAATAACAATTATTAGTTTAATGAATTATTCCATATTGCTTTGATCGGAGATGAAAATATCAACGCTCTTTAATTTCTCGCAAGCTTTGTAAAAAAAAAAAGATATGATTGTTTGCTCGCAAAGTAAGGTAAGGATGCCTTGAAAATATCGTCCCCATTATAATTATTAAAGGTGATGGTGACAAATTATGATTGAATTTCGTGAAGAAGATCTAGGTACGATAGTGGGCTATCGCCCGGTAGAGTTACCGCAGTGATAGATTGAGCCAAGCGTCGGGTCAGGCGCACCCCCAAACTCCCGGCGCCAATGTCCAGCTCTAGATTTATGCTGATGGATTTTCTTCACGAGGTTTCAAACTCCCGTTGACCGCGATATCTCCGCGCAACCGAAACCCACCCCCATCTTGCACCAACGCGATTACAGATTCCACGAGTGTGTTTTGTTTGCATGCCCTTACGCCGCAGGGTTCGATCAATGGCCCGTAGATTGCCAATGGCGAATGGCCTATGGCCAATGGTCAATGATCAGCGGCCAATGTTCAATGTTCAATGGTCGACGGTCTTAGGTCTAAGGTCTCAGGTCAAACCGGCCAATGGTCATTTGAACAGACCGACATACAGGCAGACCGCTGCGAGGGTACATGGGCATGTATTATGGGTAGGGACGGGTAGATATGTAGATATATGGCTATGTAATAGATGTAATAGCATAGCGAATGTGCTTTCAGCTAATATATAAGCTGGTAAACACGTGTATGATAATTAACGAGGCTATAATATGTGAGTTTATAGGATATGGATGAAATTCAACCTATGGGATCTACTTAGCGTGGGAGAGTACGGTAATCTTTATCCGGTTGGTATCAGTTTGTTAGGTAGGTAGGTATAGGTATATATATATATATATATATATGAGAAGCCCGGAAACGATTCGGTGGGACACTTGGAAATAAATAGCCAACAAGAGAGAAGAAGAAGTGAAGGAGGACCGGTGGTTCGGGTCCCGGAAATAAATAACAAATTATCTAAGCAACGGGAGCCGGTTGAATTTATTTTTTATTTTTTTATTTTTTACCGTAAATAAGAATCTCCTCTCTCTTCTCCTTTGCCCTGCCGGAGAATCAGATGGCTGTAAATCGTCGTTGGAAAAAGGGTGAGAGATTTTAGTGGTAGAGCAGGAGGTCCTCCAGGTCCATATAGCTGAGGCTGGAGCTGTAAGGGTGGTCGACGCCACACTTTACACTTTTATACGAGACCCGATATCCACCGTCGTCCCTGTCACCGCTATTCTTTATTCCTTGGAGTCTCTCGGTAAACTACAAACTCTCGACGCAACCCCCTGCCCATGTACGTCGTCGTTTACCAACCTACACTGCATAGTATAATCTAAAAGAATCCGTTTCGATTTACCATACATTCCCAACAATTTTCGCATAATACCTAATACATACCAACAAGTGCACCTTGTATAGATCCCCGCCAGTCAGCGATTCCCTGAAAGTCGAACAAGGGGGTTGAAGGCCCCCAGCGAATTTCTCTACCGTTTCAAGATTCATCATCAGTCATCGACGCGATATTTCAGCCGTTGATATTTCTCGCTCTATTTTACACCCCTTGTTCTCCCGACCTTCAACGAAGTAAGAAAAATTGGGGTTTAGTAAATCGATGAGCTTGCATTAAACATCGCTCGAGGGTTGTGGCAGTAGAGTTTGAGGATGAGGTTGGAATGTGGAAAGGTGGAAAGGTGGTAAGGCGGGGCAGTCGAGCGTCGCCAATGCGATGTAATGTAGGCAATCCACGTACTGACGCATTGTTAAGAAAATGTGTTACTTCAGGAGAGATCTACCCTCCCATGCTCACGCCAAGCGATAAACGGACCCCGACTTCAAGTCCATACATATGTTATAACCAGCCATATTGTCAGTACGGTGAAGCGCTCCCGGCAATCATCTTCAACTCGCTTTTAGAGGGGCCTGGGAACGAGCCTTTTGGCGCATTGAATGGATGACCGATTGCGTGCAGATTTTTTTTTACACCATTTTCTCTGAATGGAATTCAATGAAACAACTTTCAGTCTTTAATCAGCGAGGTTCTTAACGCGACGTCAAAGATGAATGCAAACAAGACAAAAAAACGTTAGTTCAATGCCTTGAGGATCTTAAATACATACGTATATATATGTATATACAATTATATATATATATATATATCTCCTAAATCCCTGAACGTTATAAATGCCGCCGGCGAGCTACTTTCCATGACACCCCTTCCGCGTCGGTTGTTCAAGTCGTTTATGTGGATGAAGATGCTTAAAATTTTTTCAAAAACTTTCCTCAATTGAAGCATAAAGAAAAGTGATCTCTTTCCCTCATTCCCTCCGTCTTTGCGGTACTAAATAAATTCATGAAAATATACATGGATGTCCAAAGCAGATAAACGGTCTTTATCATATCACATCCATTTCTCATTCATAACGAAGTACATCGCGGTTCCAAATCCAATAATCTCCTTTTCCATCTTCTCTCATAGTACCTCAATCTATATCCGCGTGACAAATGAATTTGATTGTCAAAATTTCAAAGCTATATATGTATAGCTATTGGTGATATATTTCGTACTTCTATGTGGGTACGTACGTGAATTTATAGCGTCGATAAATAGTTCTATACTCAGCACCGAATAGGTAGTAAGTAGCGAGAAGTAAGTAGCGTTTGGGATCGTTCCGAAGCTCAATAACACACATCGTAGTAGAGATCAGCGGCTAACTGCCGGCAATAACAATCGTTGGGGCTGAAACTCGCGTGTGACAAAGAGGTGCGGGGAGTGACTTTAGCTGGAGCTAAATGGTCGTTGGCGAGCATCTGGGAGGTCTTGAAAATCTTTGTCAGTCTGGGCTAAGGTCCTGAGTAAGTTTACCCCGGTAGTCCATAGATTCTCTCCTTTACGCAGTGGTAGGTATAGTTTAGCGAGTCGTAGGCGAAGCGTTTGTACATACGTAGAATATGTTATAAGTTGTTAAATATAGTTCAGTGTACCTACCTGCACATAAATATTACACTGATTTACCGCGAAAACACGACACGGTGTTATACGATTTTTGAAGAGATTGCATATATGTAGGTATATAGTCTAATAATAAACTGGCATCGTATCTGATTTCACCAGTTGAAAGAAGCGTGGGCTTGCAATATTACCGATAAAAGCGTTCAGGGGTCGTAACTGGATCTGAACTGTGATCAAACATATTTTTATTTCACATCGACGACGAAATTCAATCTCTCTATACGGCGCACAGTTATTTTGTTAACTTTACCCAGAATTGGATTTATGCTTTTGAACGTTACACGCTATGATCATTTTATACATGTATAATATATATACTTACGTGGTACATAATGTATTTGTAATATACATACATATCTATAAATGTGAATTTTCAAACCCCACAAAGACAGACGACGACTGCTTCTTTGATATCGAGTTAACCTGAGGTACCTTTTGAATTTTTTTCTATAATTTTTAATTATTCACAGGCAATCTGGGGAGAAATTTGCGAAGCTTTACGGTATGGATTATTCTAAATGTATGTAAATCATCTGGAACCCTCGCACACAAACATTGACACACCCAACGAAACGATAATTACGTTCTCCGTTTCAAATTTTAGTTCCAATTAAATTTCTATCAGAATAACACGAACGGGTCGCCCAAGGCGCACGGATTCTCTGCAATGTGCGACCCTCGCATCTGATAACGTGTCGTAACTCAATTATCCTTACGTTCTCGAGAAGAACCGATTGGAGATAAAATCTCATGCCCATGGTACGGCCTCGCTTTCATCTCTATCCGGCCTGCCTCTTTGTGGGCCTACCGTTGGTTTTACTTTTCTGCTATCTATTGCACCCTCATCTCAAAATAGGATCCCTTTTATCAGAAAAGAAGAAAAAAATGTTATACCCAAAATCGTCTGTATATTCTCGACGAAAGAAATAACCTGTAATATACATATAATTGTGAAACTGGCACACATAGCTTATCGTACGATGCGCTTACTTCGTTGAACTCTTTTCCACCGTCAGAAACACCTTTCTGGAAGATTAATCGGTGCCTGTTACAGCCCTGGCTTCCTTCGTTCAAGGTCTTAACTCCCACGGGGTCAGACGTTGACCGCGATTACGTTGTTTTCCAAATCGTTCCCCCAAGAAATAATAATACAGGAAGAGTTTTGGGACCTAGTATACCCGTTGTGGTATGTTTTGTCGATAGTTTTGTAACTAAACTTTTCGACCAAGTTCGTTGTGGGAGTTGAAGTTTCAAAGAAAAGTTATGCTCGGAGCTTTAAAGCATAACTTTTAACCGTTTCTTTTGCAGAATTTTATTTCTTTGTGAGAAAAGAAAGATTAAGTGGAAATAAAAAAAATTGTCGTTCGGACTGATCGATCGCTCGATATATATCTGCAATACGCGACAATGACTCAAACGACGATTTATAAAATAACGAAGCCAGAGGAGTCGGCTTGCTCTTACTCGCAAGACACGCTTTTACTTGAAATAAAATTTATTAGAACGTGAAAGCCTTTGATGCAGACAACGACTAAGTATCCACTCGTTAAGCAGACGTTTGAAATTAAAATTTTCATTAGTGACAAGTCGACGTACAGCTACGCGTCTTGAATGAACGAAGGATTTCCGGAACGGTTTGTGGCGACACTGCGAGGCCGAGACCGGTCTTAGAGGAATGAGACGAGTAGAAAAAAAAAAAAAAAAGGCGCAAAGAATTTCGCCTTACTCGGAGTAATGTATAAAGTTAAAAAAGAAGAAGGCAGCTTTGGTAAATTTTTTTCTTTTCTACCCTCGTGAATCCAATACTTAGTCTCAAAAGCTGAACAAAAATGGAAAGACTAGATGGTAGAGAAGGAAAGAAGCTAAGATACCAACGAAAAATGTCAACTTTTTACAACTTTTTCTCATCCCTTCTTTCCTTTTCTCGCTCTAGAGCGAGAAAGATGGGACGGAAACCGCGACACTGGAATATACCGTGACTGCCAAGATTCTGGATGGGAATAGCCCACAACCTCGTCAAATCTCAAACAATTCGGCTCTGATTCGCGGTGAAGCAAATTGCTACTCAGAAAGTTACCTAAGCGTTGATATTTCCAAACTTATTGCACGAGAGCGAGCATCGTCTTGTGAAAAATGTCAACTTCTGATCTAACAATGAAGAAAGTAAAGACTTTTCCACCCCGCTATATTTTCCTGCTGGTGTCTGCACTGGCAGGGTGGAATGGAGCGATCTAAACTGGGTTAAGATGCGGGATGAAAGTCGAGAAAAGTGACCAAGGTGTGCAGCGGAGATGAAAGATGTTGATCTCCCGTCAAAGATGAAAGAATCTCGTATTTTCTCACGACGTGAATTAAATTTCAGTTCATATTCCTGCATTCAATAAGATATGATATTTGAAAATTCTTATTATTAATATCACACTGAATTCCATCAATTTTCAAGATCTATTTATTCAAGTGGTTTCATTTGAAACATAGATTTAGCGATTAACTATGCGGAGATACAGTACATACGGCCAGTGGACAATGGAATAATGATTTTCAGGAATTTCGCAGACTCGGCGATTTTCAGGACGACCTGAAACAACTCAAAATTCACTTCCAAGAGATGAGGAGCTTTCACTCGTGAGTCGTGAAAGGATGTTATTCATTTTCAATTAGCTTTCGTTCAATTATCTGAATGCTTTGTTAACTACAACAAGCTTGAAGTAGCGGTGAAAGCTCACATTCCACATTAAATTGGCAGCAATTTAGCTTTGTTATTCTACCCAATTTCATTCGTTCAACGGATACATTTCGTTCACGGTAACGTTAAACGGCTCTCTGTCTTTGCATTTTACTCTCAAATAAATACGCCGTATTATATTTAATATCAGTGATTAATAATTCTGTTACTGAGATGGCTAGTGGCACGCGAAGAAAAAAATAATCACGATATTATAGAGGCAGGAACACGGATTGGCGTGAAACGATTGTAAATTTTTCCTGACACCAGCTAATGAAAGTGAACGAACCAATTTGGAAGCAATTTGGGGAAATAACATTTTATATACCATCGTCGGCGTTATAAAGTTATACAGGCAGCGTATTTCTTTATTTCATCGAGATGAATTGAGAACACTTTGAATTTAACACGTCACTTTATTATCATATTTTAGAAAAAAAATAATACAGTAGGCATCCTTTTAAATTTAATAAGAACCCTTTCTCGCTTTCTCACTGTTGTAAAATCTTCGCGAATAAACATATATAGCGGATACCCTACCCCACCCTACTCTACCTTATACCCTACCCTACTCTACACGTAAGTGCGAAGACCTGCGGAATGAACTTCGTATAGCAACCTATGCGAACGGCTGAAACAGTATAAAGTTCTCCCATGGCAACGGTGAACGTCTTGAGAGATCCGTTTTGCTACCCGTCCGCCTCCACTTCGCCACCCTCTCCTCGGGGCTGATTGAATTAAGAGAGAAGCAGGTGCCGAAGAAGGTCCTCTCTCCTCACGGGGGTATTTCACGGTACAGTATTTCTACTTTGAGCCTACGTTTATCGACTGACATAATTTCATCCCGTTTATAGAACGTAAAAAAAAAGGAAGGAAAAAAAAAGAAAAGAGAATGGAAAAGGAAAGGAAGAGAAAAAATCTGGCCATTCTTCCCGGCCAATGAGCCTTCCGACTCCGGTTTCCCCCCAAAGAACTTCTACCTGATTACTGAAATAACTCTCTCTAGTATGCCTTCCTCACTCGCCCTCCAGCCTCAAAAAGTCGCGCGATCTTCTAACAGGGTCAAGTATCACTCAGTACCCCTGCAGTAGCTTTTTCTACACACATACAGCATACACTAACTCATATAAGTATCTCGCCTTCGCAACTCTACCCCACGGTAGTCGTTCAACCCGACGAGAGATAAGTCACAAATAATCGCGCTGAGCGATGCAATATTTCTTTCGAAAGCTAAGCCGCAAACTCTACTGCAAGTCGCTGACACGGATAGGTGCACACTGCAGAAGTATCGTTCTACTATAAATGGTATCATTTTTCTCAATATTTCGAATGGGTTCCGCGACGAAGAACACCGGGAGCCTATCACCTTCATCAAATATATTCGAATTTTTGAAGTTGAATGAAAATTATACCTACAGTTCCTGAAGTGCTTGAGAAATGAACTACTGGCTTTCATCTTCTTTAGGAACGACGTTAGATGGTAATAAAGATAAAATAGCCCAAGGTGTAGGTACAGCCGCAAAGACATAGAAATGGTATTTTTCGTACTTGGTTATCCAGTACTGACCTGGTATGGGGCTATCTTCAACCAGCAGTAGAATAGAGGAAAGAGGTATAACCATAGCAGCAGGCCTCCGGCAGAAACTCAAGTTTCCTACAAGCAAGGAAGAAGATCGCGATAACAATGACGTCCTGGGTTCAGGTTCTGGACCCTTATGCTTCCCGAGGGTCTCTGAGAAAGCATATTCTATTAGCCCGGCGGTTTACATGGCGCCCAACATGCGTAAATAGCACTAGTAAACCAGGTTCACTTTCCTGCCGAGGATCACTACCATCGGGTAGACAGGCGAGTAGACAGGGAAAGTGGGAAAACGGTAAAATGGGTAAGATGGAGAGAGAGGGATGAAAGTCGAGAGTCGAGAGAGAAGCTGTTGTTACGTCTCCTACAATGTCAGTCAAGATGTAGATTATAAAATGGAAATTTCACTGTGCAAGGGGTACTTTGATCTTTAATGTGTTTCATGTAGCGAATTTCTACCATAAAAAAAAGAAACGTCGTGCAACTTATTCGTGGTTGGTTTCATGACAGATCTACAAATCTATAATCATGGTATCGCGGTGTGTTGGAATACACATAATCTGATATACCAACGGCATACAGATAAATTCAGTTTGCGAAAATGAGATATTACGAAGCTGCAGTTCTGTCTTAAATTTATGCTATCGTTAATTAACTATGCGAAGTTAATTAGCAATGAGAGGAAGTGAACAGTGGGCCGACACCACTTGCGGTATAAGTATACCATGTATACCTGCAGCTGACGTCTGAGGCATATACATACATTAAATGTGTATCTACGATGTTGCCACTTATAGCAGCCTGATTTGCAGTGAAGAGACTAAGATAGAGAGGCAGAAAGAGTGATTTTTCTTGCCGGAAAAAGGGGAGCAGGAAAGATCCGTCATAAAGTGGTAAGAGACCATGGGGGTGGTGAGGGAAAATAGGTGGGGGCGAAGAAGAGAGAAAGAGGTATACAGGAACCTCGTGCATTTCCATAAGCCTCTTTTTTGGGGTGAAGAATACCGTGGGAACCTACGAGGGTGAAATGAGGAACCGTAAAAAAATAGGTGTCCCATTTGCGAAGAAATCAGTCTTATAACGTTAGGGGGTTCGTTGTACGGCGAATGGATCGCGGCACGTGTACGACCGTAGACCGCAGTTCGGATATAAAACGCCAACTTTTTTTCCTACGTTATAATCAAGAAAACTCGACTTCGCTCATAGTATGTAGATATATTGTATTATTCGATTTTCCCATTATATCACTACAGTTTCCATTATGTATT
This sequence comes from Tenthredo mesomela, assembly GCA_943736025.1. Classification (NCBI taxonomy): domain Eukaryota; kingdom Metazoa; phylum Arthropoda; class Insecta; order Hymenoptera; family Tenthredinidae; genus Tenthredo; species Tenthredo mesomela. The sequence continues at coordinate 12,418,903 of OX031013.1, forward strand.
CAACTGTAGGCCAGGTGAGACTCATCGTCGGCAGCACGCGAAGTCGTTAGACAAAAAGAGGTCAGATTTTTTTTTTTTTTTGTTTTATTTATTTTTTCTCGCCTCGTTAATAGCCAGTGGTGACAAGGTAGTAATTTTACTTTTTACTTGATATGAATCTATAATGTCAGCATAATTATTACAGTTTAAATATTTGATGTTTATAAGAAGATACCAACTACGGTATCGCAAGAAATTTCATGAGTATTATTTAACACAGTGACATTTCATTTTACTGCAACTTGACGGAATGTGAAATTATCTCGGCTGAATAGATTATGGGTACCTTATTCTGTCAAGGGTTTAATTAAAATAACATTTCATTAATGCTTTCTCGTACTTGAGGTGCTTGAAATCCTAAATCCTAAAATCAATTTCCTCGCGGCCTTGACTGATGAATATTTCAATTGGCTAATGAAAGCTTCATATATTCGCTTGTCAAAAGGTCAGTATTTGTGGGTCATGGACCGTCACCTAGGTGATTATATCCGCGTGTGTTCATACATGGAAAATTATCATATTCAATTAAAAATGAAGAGTTGAATATGCGTCAAAGAAAAAAAAAAAGTAAAGAAAAAAAAAAACTAAAATACGAAAATAATTGTAATATAACTAAGATATAGTAAAAAGATCGAATACCCAACTGTCAATATTTCTCGTATATCGGGTACTAAAATTTTGTAGTGTTATAAATTATAAGCGTGCAGAGAAGCAGATTTTTGACGTTAACAGAGAATATTATTTGCTGTATAAAATCATTCTGCACCCAACTAGTAATCCTGAAGTGATTTGAAAATAAACTTGCTATTTTCTTAGAGCCGATTTAACTCTTCGATTCTATATTCTCCAGCTCGAAAGTATCGTAAAGCAAAGCCGCACTCACTCGTTGCTAAGAAAGAGGATACAAATTGCCTCCGATTCCAATTGATTCGAAGAAAAGATGCCCCTCCCCCTCCCCCTCCACCGTTCAACAATAAAATGGCAATATCCGACGTCAATAAATTCTACTCCTCGACTTTTTCAATTGGGCGAGGATGCTGCCCACTGTCCGCCACTGCCTGTGCAGAATTACATCCCTCTCGAGGGTAGGTCGGGAGATAAAAACTTCGACGTCGATTTGTATCTCTTATTGCGTACCGGATATTTGAATTTTCAATGCAGCGTTAAACAGCACTGGTACCGTTGTGAAAGGTCAATATATGTACATATAGTTATACATAGTGACTTTTGCTGGAGGCAATCCGGCTCACGGAAAACGTGACGCATCAGTAGATAAATTCAATGGGCAAAACCGCAGAAATGTGCCGCACAGTTGAAAAGTATTGCGTATATCGCCGAACTCCCCGTTCAGATAGTTTGTTGAATCGAATATTTTAGCGAAGGTAATTCTGCTTGTTCGATTGACCAGAATTATTTGGTCTTTGAGTTTGACTCCTGAAAGAGGAATTTCACATTTTAATTGAGACATGAATCATTTGATAATTATGGTCTTTAATCTACTACTAATTAATTCTGTATACATATTATATACAGAATGTTGCTGTACCAATTAGAAGGCATGAAAAAGCTCTTCAAAACGTTCACGATCTTTGAAAAGCTCGCGAGGTTTTAAAAGCTAGGTCCCTTTTAATTGAACTTCAATCGACCCCTCATAACAAGAATTATATTTATGTAGTACGTACATCCGGTTACTTTTTCTGTATCGCTACTTTTATTTGTGAAACTAGACGTAGTATTCCAAAATTGCTTGTACTAATCGTCAAATTCGAGACCTTAATTTCTGGTGTAACACAGCTTCTGCGCTTTTGACAAATAATTGACAGATCAGCTGCGAAACGACTCGAATAAGTTTTCTGTAAGATAACTTTTCATTTTTTTTACATATTATTCTGGTTCTGGATTGTGTATTGGGCCTCGATAAAGTTCAATCGATAGTACTTAAGTCTGAATCTTTCCAACTTTGAAAGCCGCAGATTATTTCAACAGATTACAAATTATTCTTCAACAAGGGCGTTCGACGCCGTGACGGCCACGTCGACTTCTAAGCTCGAAACGGCATCTGAGTGAGCTTGAGGAACAGATTTTATTCAAATAGCTCTCAACGATTCAAGTGGTTGCCCAGAAAAAGAAAGGATTATTTGCAGACAATTGTTTAGGGGCCGGAATAAACTGATGAAAGAAACAAATTGAGAGGGAGACCCTCGTATCGATTTTGCGAGCCTAATCAAATACTGCGGACTCGAATCTCACGCCCTTTCTTCGTTTCACGATGTTTGAAGAACAGCTTTACTTCAAACGCAACACTTGTTTTAATCTCGTTTAAAAAACCTCGAACTTTCCTTTATCTACACACCGTGTTAATGTTGCATAAGTTGAGTCCGTGTATAACCGAGCACTCGAAAAATAATAGCTCGCAACCCGCCCGCGCCCATACCAGGGTGAAAGAGATGAGAGGAAAACAGTTTTTCTAAAAGTCTCTGTAACATTCAACGCTCCGATGTGCAAAAGCATTTCCGTACGCTCTTTTAACTTGCTCTTTTTACCCATTTTGTTTTTAGTCAGTCTACCTTTGAAATAAGGCTGGTTGAATTTTTATTGCCTTGAATAGCGGTTCGGTATAGTATATACTACAACACGTTTTTCATTTTGACCTAAAAGGAAGTGGTATAATTGCATCGCGGAAACAGTAGGTCACGTCATACCGCGAAGAGATAAAAAAAAAAAAAAAAAAAAGGCATTCAACTTCAACCAGTTTCAGAAGAACATTCTGTATCGAATTTACCCGAGATAACTAGCCTGCTGCACGTACAAAGGGTTCAAAAGTCAACGCTGATAATTGGCAACCCGACAAGGCCCAATTACGTTACTCGAGGGATAATTCTGCTAGCTTTGTTTGTCTCCTCGAAACCGTCCGTCCATCCTTTCATCCATTTCCGTCAGGTCAGTGAGCCAATGAGTAAAATAAAACCTCGGAGTGGTTCAAATATTTCGAAATTTAAACTAAACCCTCGACTTCAATCACCCCAGCGATATTCGAGTACTCCCAGTTTCTGACCGGACGCTCGTTGGTGGAAAGCGAATAAGGTAAACGTAATTAAATTCTTAATGACGTTGGCGCTGCACTAGCTGCTGATGGTGAAACCCGTCCTGCCAAGGGAACCGACAGGGGTTGGACATCGTGCCTAGGAATTACTGGTGTCCTTTACAGTGTCGTGCAAAGGATATTTTTCAATGAAAACTCTGCAATAGGTAGATCGGCGAGTATATATATATATATTCATATATGGGGAACGAAACAGGCTTTTATCTGAAGTATCGTTAAAATTGCTGAAATTTGCATTTTGACATAGGAGCGTATTTCCATTGGAAATTTTTAGCTGGGAAAGAGTGACGTGACACGTGCCTTATCTCGTTCTTCAAGTTTACGCTCCCTGTAATCTAACAAACGGCTGATAAACATGCGAAATTTGAATAAAATCAAGTCAGCCAATCTTCGGAGACATTCAGAAACTTTGTTTATCACCGAAAACTTGTACTTGTTCGATGTTGAAATCTGCTGCGCTTGACGTTGAACCTCCAATTGAACGATACTTGTTTTCAGTCTATTTCAAATATCGACAAAAATTGTCCCCCCAATTAATTTCTATGTCGGATGAAAAAGCAGAATTTTTTTCCGACCGAATATTCGGACAACCTAGCTGCCCGCTTACAACCAAATAACAGAATTCACGTCACTCGTGTTACAAATTGGAAAAAACCATATATAGTAAACGCGAACTCGATAATATGTGCAAATTTTCAAACCGATGTCAAATTTCGTATTCCGTTTAATCAAAAACGCGTCACGTGATCCGGCAACTGAGCGACTATATACGAGCCACGTCATTTCTGTTTGTAATCCGTTAGAAATCGCAAATGAATCGAATGCCGTTTGAAACTACCGAGGCAGAATAATCGATCGAAAGCGTATATATTTCGTATCTTGTTCACGGAGTACTAGACCCATTCTACCGGATGCTCTTTGTCATCCTGTCTTCCGTTACGCTGTACACGACGACGACGACGACGACGATGTTGACTCTGACTTTGCAAAAGAAAAAGAGAACGAAAAAAAAAAAGAAGGAATCACGGCGGGAAAAACTTCCCTGATTCACAATGTAGCAGTAGATTCTAATATCATATCCTCGAATGAATCTGCAATTATACAGGAAAATCTTGCCCATAGTGTAGACAGAGCTAAGCGGGTATTTAGGAGAAAACTCTATCAGGTAAAGCCTTGCGCAAGCGGCAGGTAGCTAATTGTAATAAGCTCTTGATTAAGCTGAAACTTCCAACGAGTAAAACAGGCCACAATATTTACGACGCTTAAGCATATATCCGACTTACACGACATCACATGTTAGGTATTACATATTACTGTGATGTAACGACGCGTGTGAATTCCGCCAACCCCTTTGTAAACTGTGGAATACCTTATCTAACTGATTACGAGATTATAATGTAAAAAAAAAAAGAAAAAAACAAATGTGTATTTCTACTTGGAATGTACTTGTAGTATTCTTGTGGTAGTATGACCGAATTCACCAGTGGTTAATAATGAAAAAGAGGATGTTTCGTATAAAACCTGAGGGTGTCTAATCTTAATTTGATTTAACCCTGGAGGTTAAGTGCTAAAAAAACATAACTGTCGTTTATTTTGCGAAATGATTTTACCGCGAGAGCGTACGGCGCTTGGGTAAAACAACCCTTCCGCTTGTTTTTAATCTCCCGTCGTGATCTTGCTCAGAGTTGAACGGAACGAGACTCTCAAATGCCTCCGAGATGTCGTCTCAACTTAACACGCTGTATAACGTCAAGATTTGAATAACAAGACAAAGAATAAATGATTCTGGGAAATGTTTCATCCTCTAATTATCCTGTTTATTTTTTTATTTTTACTCCCAAGTATATCACTTTACTCGAACATCCGTTGGAGCTTTTTAACGTTGATCTTATCAGTCCAGAGTATAAGGTATCCTACCTCCTACGTCCATGCCTTCAGAAATATCGATTGTCATTCGCCATCTGCGGATCGAGTCGTATAAAATCGGAAATTGACCACTTTGTGATTAGCCGGGCGTAAAAAATGTCGACTTCACCCTGAGAATTGTAATCTTCGTCGGAAATCTTGTACCTACATTCTATTTCATGTTTCAGCTGGTTCAAGCCTGGCGAGTGTAGTGGCCGGAAGTAGCAAGCCAACCAGAATCTCCGACAAACCCTACTTTGATGATGTTTCACCAAGAAATGTCACCGCGATAGTCGGGCAGACGGCTATCTTAAGGTGCCGTGTCAAACACCCAGGCGACCGTACGGTAAGTGCTTCGCTTAGTCCTAATTGTATAGCATATATTCTCCGGCCACGGGCCACTTAGCAGACGCGATTGCTCCGCTAATTGCGCAAAGATGAGCACTGCCGTCGTTATACGTGTCATGTAAAGTGGGTTATACCTGTAATTTGCCAAACGAAGGGTAAAATAGAACCAGTGAGCTCAGCCAAATGAGTAGATTGCCTCGTATTTGAGAATGGAATATGAAAGTAAAAAACCAGAATGAATGGGCAGTCAAAAGTTGACCCTTGAGTTGAAAGTTTTGGATATACATATTAGGGTGGTCCTTGATTTGATCATTTTCGAATTTCAGTTCTCCCATGGGCCACGACGTCTCTAAATAGATACAAAAAAAATGTAGCTAAAACCCCAGTTTCTTATCTCAATTCCGCTCAATTCTAAGTAACTCTCCAAAGTCTTCGAATTTTCCCATTTGAATAAAGCACGATTTTTAACATTTCGCGGTTAATTTTTGTTTCTTCCTATTGCAGTTTAGCTCCGAAAAATCTCAAACTTGGTACACTCGTTACTAGTAGTAGTAGGTATTCCATGAAAATTATACAGATTTCCAACGATATAATTTTCGATGCTACAACACACCGAATAGAAAATTTCTTATCTCAAAATTGTGATTAAATAAAATTTTGTCGTTGAAAATCTGTACATTTTTCACCGATACCTACTACTTTAGGTAAGAAGTGTTCGGAGTTTCAGATTATTTAAAGTGATAATGCAATAGAAAGTAAAATGTAACCCCAAAGTACTAAGCATCGGGTGTTATTTAAATAGGAAAGTTCGAAGGCTTTGGGGCAGTATTTAGAATTGACATAGGAACCTGGGGTCTTGACTATATTTTTTTCGTATTTATTTGGAGATGTTCTGGCCCATGGGAGTATTGAAATTCGAATATGACCGAATTGAGGACCACTTTAATAATAATATGTAAATATTTTCGTCTTCTTTCGCGTGGACGAGTACTACGCTTTGATCTTTTTGGCGATCAAATAAATTAACGACCACGAGTAAGCGCCAAGGTAATTTATTTACCCCTGAGTAAACGCGGAAAAAGTAATTAAATACATAGCTAATGTAAACGTTAATACGAGCGAGCAACTTAATACACGGGTAAAGGCCGGCAAGTGGGTAAACGGGAAAACGGGCATGTGGTTAAGACTCGCGCGCAGTTAGTTGGGGAGGATTATATAATTAGAATTTAGCTACTTGCGTGCGATTACCTCCCTGTGGCACAGCCAAAAATTTCACTTGTTCAAACTCTTTGAAACCCTTGCTTTATTTTTATACGACAAATATTGCGGGACAAACAAATATTATGTATTCGTTCAATGCTCGAGTATTCATGGAAAATTTTTCAATCAAGGAAAAGGTATCGATACAGTGGCGAATCCCCTTTTCTCATACAAGTTTCGGATGCTCTGTTGAAATGATCTTGTTGAGAGTTCCTCTATAATATACGACTGAAAAAAAAAGAAGGAAATTTACAACAAAACTTTGATCTCGGAGATCGATATAGTCGGATAATTGACTTGCAATGGAACCCTCACGGCCACATATACATGGTTGACAATGGTTTGCATAATACTGGTATCAGATAAAGCAATCAAATACACTTGACCAAAGCCAAGAGCTTGTCGACAATATCTAGCCAGGTGAACTGTATTCAAGTCTCTGGTATCCTGTACACAAGGGTCAAAGGATATTGGCTTAAAGGTAGAGAGAGCTTCGAACGAAATTGGCATACGAACAAGAGTTTGAATCCTTTACAGAGATTTCGGTTGAATTATACGAAACATGCTTAGAAAGTGACTTCCTAATTGCTAGTTTTATCACAATTTCTACCACACCGAAGTCTTGGAGATGTTAAATACTTGTGATAATTATGTAAACTGGGTAACTAAATCTGATCACGTCTGTACGCCGTTTGTGGACTTTCTCCAAAGGCATGTTCGACTAGATTGTACGGTAGCCGAAGAGCAATCTGCTCTCGATGGTACACCTAGGGGTGTACATACTCAATTGGAATAGTTTACGAACAGTTTACGTATAATTGAGAATCACTTCGCTTCGTTTGAAGAATAATCTTGTACCTTTTTCCGTTCGCGATTAAATCTTACATTTTATCGGCCTGCTGCAGTTCTTCGATTGTTCCAACAAATAAGTTGAGTTTTTTTAAGGCGCTTGCTGAAATTTTTATAGTTATAATCGAACCACTCTAAACCTGCTAAAAAGTGAAATTTCACTTAAAAGGACTGACTTCTATTCTCACTCCATGAAATTTAAATAGCGAGTTGGAGTAAAATCAGATCAAAACTTATGGCGGAATCCTTCGCTTTTACGAAAAAACGTGTATGGTTTTGATCTATGATTAACTCACGACTTGCCGGCTATCAGGTGAACTGAATATTTCATATAATCAAACCGTACGAGACCCTCGGCCGACCTGTACCGAGTTAAATGACTGTCGAGCGTATACATGTAAAATAAAATTTTCTAACGGTTCTTTAGAGACCAGATTTTATCATAACTTATCAGGGGAGGCGAGAGACCGTTCTCCGTGACAAGCAACCAGGCCTTAATAGAATGGCGTAGTAATGATATAAAGCGATGCTTTGACATAAGATAAATGGCCAAACAGCAGAAAGCATGATATTAAAAAATTGTCAAAGCGAGTAAAATTATGATTGCAAATTCTTGAGGCCTTTTTATCGACTTATTATCGTCTCGACGAGACAATTCGGCGAAACAATGAAGACCTAAGCAGGTCTGGTTCAAAGGGAAAAACCTAATATTTGAAATTGAAAGGTGTATCATTTGTAGCGGGAAAGTGAAATGTGTACATAATGTTGTCAAAGGGAAGCACCTACTTGAGAAAAGCTCGCCTTGTCGCGTCAAATTTAGCGAATACATTTTGCCAGGTCAATTTCATCCGTAGACTTCAAGGTTGAAGTTGATTGTTGTTCTCCCCTCTGGTGAAGAAATCACAGTTCACTGGCTAAAGATATAATTTATTAAAAAGTACCTACTTTCGAGGTACTTTAGTGGTACTGCTATATTACTGCAAGTACTTGCTACGGCTGCGCTCCATTAATACTCGTAAATAGGTATTAAACGAGATTGTTTACGAGGCTAGCGAAAGCTGCAGTGCACGCAGACCGTCTATAAACGGGAAAACGTTTCTAGAACGAGGTTGAACCGCAAAGATAATTTACGGACTAGTATCCGAGTAACAAAATTATTGGAAAGTTCACGGTCGTGGATAACAATTTTCACATCATAGCTGATATCCTCACCAAAATCTCACACATGATGAGATATAGGTACAACTTTGATTTTCTCATCTTCATTAGATTATACAAGCAATTCATTTCGTTCATTATTCATTATTGCATTAGGAGAATGCGAGAAATACGTCTCACGGCTCATTTTCTACCCTCTGATAATATTCTATCATCTCCTAACAAAAGGTGGATCGTGAAATTGGTCCATATTGTTTCCAAACATAGTTTTATACGATATAGAGTGGACAGATTGATTCCTACAATGTAATTGCCTGAGATTTTATGATTTCCCACAACCCGATCGTGCCAACTGTACCTATACTAGGTAGGTATATCATTCGCTTGCCTCGACTAGCACAGTCACGTGGACAAGTTCGATAATTGATTTAACGCCAGCTTAAGGGTATAATATAACTACCATACCTATATGTGTGTATATGTATGTATACCTGCGTCCTATGCTCACGTTTAAACTTAGTTTAATTAAACCCTGGATTTATCGGGCAACCCTTGACACAGATATATGTATAGGGATACAGAAGACAGGGAACATCGTGTGACAGACATTTAGCCCATGGGAGGTCAAATATAAAGCGAAATTTAAACCTCTGTATCCATTTCTCTTCTCGCGGACGTATATAACAATTATTTAAATCTCGTTCGGCGGAGATTAAAAGTCGTAAAGTCAATATCGAATTATTATTCAATTATATTGGAAGTCGTGATCGAGAGGAATTGAAACCCCATCGTATCGTATCGTCTCGATTAAACTACTCAGCACAGTTGTTAGTTTTCTTTAATATTTTGCAGTTAGTATTGGCTCTTTTGTGTCGCGAAACGCGAAATGGGAAACGTTGTCGTGTTTCGAGTTGGCTGGAGACACAGGGGGCTTCCACGACTCGCCGGACAGTCGTGACGGACGGGATATTAGCAATTTTTTGCCTCCGCCCATACGTCATGCTCTGGTTATCTCTGTCCTCGTCGTACATACATGTCGGGATTCACCCTTATTCCGAGGGTTTTAGACCGCTGAACGCGACCTAGGCACTACCGGGCTGGAACAAAGACATTTTCTGAAGAAAATGACCAGATCCTGAAAAGAGAAATAGAAAGAGTGAAGCCAGCCAGTAGGCAGTCACTCCTTGAATGCTGATTGAGGTTGTTTCGGAAGTGAAATTGTTCTCTGTCACGCATACCCACCCACGTAACACGTATAATAAATATACGATGCTGGGACGAGATTAAAGATCCGAATAAAGTATCACGTTGAATATGTGGCGTGTGTTCCCCGGATCCTCAAATAATATATAACGTCGAAAAAAAGGATTTTTATCCATCTAATGGCACTTTGTCAAACGAATCAAATTTCACAAGGGGATTCACGGCTATAGATGCGAGATCATTAAAAGTGTTCGAGGTGGTTAATGTCTGCACGTGCTCTTCGGGAACAGAATTATGTCCTTTTCACCCGAGTTAGTAAAGACCGGGGTTAATTTAAACAAGCCCCGAAGAGCCCCGAACACCCCCGACTACCCCGAAATCACCACCGAAATCGTCCCTGAATCGCCCCGGAATACCTGCCCCCTGTACCCAAGCCGGGCAACTAAGATGGCTGATTGTGGGCTTAGCTTTAATGTCCCCAATTTTTAGTCCCTTTTAATCGCCACCATTCGAGGATCTCCTCGAAACCTCCCGCCCTCCTTTCGTTGCCCTAATCTAATCCTTCTAATCTCTTTATTATTCACTTGTCTCAAATTCACGCCGATTTTCACTTTCTCCAAAACTTTCCACGCGAAAATATATTCCCTAAAATTGAACAAAACGTTTCTCCGTGAAACTATTTAGTCAGGAAAATGTTGATTTTTTTTTCTTCTTTTCTTCTTGGGTGTATACAAATTCAGCAAATATCCTCAATCATGAAGGACAGCTGGGATTGACGGCACGGTTGAAATAGAAGTTCGTGCACAACCCGTGGAATTGATCAAACAACAACTCATTTAAGGGTAATTTCGAGGAACTCTCAAACCAGCCATTCAAGCACACGTACAATTTGTGTATACGTGTGTTCGTATATAATATAAATATATAAATGCGGAAGAACTACACATTCAAAAAGGGTTGGCTATGTAAGAATTCGTTTTGTTTGGTGATTATACGTTCGTGCTTGGGCCTAATACACACGAACAATGGCGGCCCAGATGGGGGGTTGGAAAAGGAATTTGGGCTGAGAAAGGTCACTAATTCGCGCGTGCGTCCGCAGATCAATACTCCTTGAAACTCCTCGCCCCCCAGTCTTGATTTGTAAAACCGTAGGACAACCCATAAACAATTCGGTAAACGTGAAAGGAATGTATTAAACGTCGCGGTCGACGGTAGGATCGGTCGATTGTCCCCGAAATAACATGGATGTGATTTATCGTATCAAGCAACTCCACATGACTGCAGATATTTCGTACCTAATTCATGATTTGTTTTTTTCACTCATATCGTAGTAGGTACCTAGTATACCTATATTCGACGAAAAATTACAACCCTGATCATATATCTGAGATCATGTCTATACGGGTACGTGTGCAAACTGTGAAATATAAAAATACATTCGCACGTAACTGAGTTACTTCATATAGGTACCCTATACGAAAACCGAAACAACACAGAGGTACGTAATCATTATGACTAATTGCTGAACTTTGTAACACAATTAATTTTGTCGCAATTGCGTAATTACCAAGATAATTCCTCGAAACATACCTACATATAGGTATATATTATACAAGTACATCACAATCGTGAGAATTAATTAATCCCGGTTGCAATTGGCAACTTCTCACGGTACGTGAACAAAGAATAGGTGAATCTATCGCTGCAAAAACCGTATAGGTATATATGTATAGTACTCAAGCTCTATTTCTTCGCTTTATTGCGAGGTGCTCGATTTTTTGCGCAGCACCAGTCCTGTAACATTGACAAGAACAATTTAGACAGGAATGAATACGAATCGTGCAATTTCTTTGCTACGGTAGATTGAGACGTGTTTTTCTGTGAATTTTCAACTTTTCAAATAATTTGTTTACTCGCAATACCAAAGTATTTTCTAGCACATATCCGTTCTTATGAAAGCTGTTCCTTTCGACCATCAGACTGGCGTCACGTCGCGTCGCGTCGTAAGGTCGATTTGCAATCATTTGCAATCAGACAACTTGTTGGGTTGCACACCTACAAAGATAGAAAAAAAGAAAGGAGGATAATGATAAGAAAAAAAGAGAAATGAACAAAATATTGTAATCGACTCGTAATTCTCGTAGCTATTGTAGAACGACTAAGACGAATACTTGGCGAAGCTGATACTCGGAACTCAATTTAGATCTACCTCTCTGGATTATATGAAGTCAAAGCTATTTGGATTTAACACAGAAGACAGAACAAGACTGTTTGCTCTGAACTTGAGCAGCTCTGTCCCAGCGTGAAATATTTGCTTCCAAGACTCTCTCAGTATAAGCCCGAGCAATTAGAATGAAGCTACGAAGCCTTCTTCTCTGCGGAAGCTTCGCGTCTGTTTTATGTATACGATGGGGGTGAGCAAGGACGCGAGCACGTGAGTTTAAACTCTAAAGTGTTTGAAAAACGACAGCCTAACGACAGCCCCTTTGCTTATCTTAGCTTCCATAAATTTAACCGCAAAGCCCATACGTCGAACTCGTAGAATTTTCTTGATAATATAAAATCCTTCAATTTCTCACGTCCGCGGTTCTTATCGTTGGAAGACATCTTTTTCTCGAGACAAACTCGGTGCCAACTATATATATATATATGGAGAGAGAGAGAGAGAGAGAGAGAGAGATGAACGAGAAAAAGAAGAGGAAGAAGAAAGAGAAATATTGTCGTAATCACGTTTAATTACCCTCGATGATAGCGATCGTCACGCAGCGTAATATCTATATCGTTGACAGATTTGCTCTTCGTTCGTTTATTTAAAAGGTGAAAATTACCAGCCAGGTCCTGAACTCGAGTATAAAGAGAAGGAAGGCACAGCTCCTTTTACCGTACAAAATTAATGCAAATCCGTCCAATAAAATTTAATTAGTGCCAATCAGCCGTTTTCGTGGCTCTCGGTAAGTTAAGCAAATCGGATGAGATACCGGCTGATGAATTGACGAAGGTAGGTCGAATATGGCTAGACTATTAATTAGACCCTGCCACGTTTACGGGGTGCATATTTAATTAATCTTGCTACATATTCTTTCAATAGCAACGTACAAATAATCATTATCAGAAATATACTCCTCTTACAAACTACTTTCGTCCTTTCATTGAAAATATTATAGGTATATAAGTATATACTAAATGATTATTTCCAAATCGTCGACCTGTAGTCGGCTGAATACCTCAATTATATTGAGGGGTCCGGCCACCCAAACTGCTCGAAGAATAGGTAGATTCTAAAAAAAATTCATAAACTCGAAAGTATAAAACAAAATATTTTTACTTTTGAACACACAGTGAAATCTTGCCTCAGGAATGTCTCAAATCTCAATGTGTTAGCAAATTACTTTTAAAATTTATCCTCTTTAGTTATTAATTTTAGGTACTTTGTTATTTTAGCTACTTTGTGCACAATTCGAATTCGTTCGGAAAACCTGTTAACAACTATTTTACTACTCATCAATTCGAGAGAAGTTGTAATCTTATTGAATTGCTAAAAATCAGCAAGTCGCCGTTATTTGAAAGTGTTTCGATCGTTGGCTTCAATTTGTACGACAAGATTTGTTGACAATTTGAATAGCACGTGAGTAATCCGAATTCGATTCAGCCTTCAATCTCAATTGAGAAGTTTTATTGCCAATCTTCATTCATTCAATGAAAAATCAAACACACTCATTCGTCGGAAATCTCTCGCAATTCTCTTTTAGCTACCAGCGAGACTACGCGGTTATATATGTCACTTCCCAAAAACGTTGCAGCAGACATTCGAGATTTCAGATCTTTTCAACGAAGACTCCGGTGAGCTGAAAATTTTGAGTTTGACTCACTTCACTGGCAAACATCTCTCAACGTGTAGACTTTCTTTCAGCTTTCACCCCTAAAGTTTCCTCAATTGATTTCGAATGGGGATACAAGGCTAATCTCTGATATCGAAATTTACGGCAAAGCTTTTCAATCAAAACTAAAACTGTTTAATTTCATTGAGAAGTTAGTTCAAAGGTATAGTCGGATTTTGATAATATGTATTAAATCTGAATAAGGAATATGAACTTCATCTCAACGTGGGTATAATTCAGTAAACACACAGTGACAATATTAGGCTGGTGCCGTCAATGCTACAAAATTACAGAACTTGATGTCAAGTTGCGCAATGATCGTGACTCGAATACAAAATTAATACGTATATTCGAAGCTGCTTCCTTGCTCTGATATGATTCAACCGTGCCAAGGTATACCCGCATCTGTAGAGCGTGATTTCTATGTAAATACTTGGGCGAAATTTGTGCCTATTCTACCAATTGCCTGTGGCACGTTTACAATACTCAGTATCTCGCTATTGATCATTCTTAGCTTTGTTTGAAACAAAAAATAACCAACGCAAAGAACCGGATCAACTAGATAGATAATTTGACTCGGTTCAAACTCTGCATTGTCTTACACTCCCGATAAATCATAGCCAATTTTGTAGGGAATAAATTCATTGAAGTGGATAACTGCATTGTACCAGCGACGCTGCACGAACACATCCGATTATTGGCGAAACTGGATTTTGGCATTTCTTTACCGCCTGGACCGTTGCCAAGGGATGTTGTTTCCTGTCGACGGGGGCTGGTGGCACGGAAGAATCGATTCGGTTATTGAAATAATGTCGGTGGTTTCGTACTTTCATTGCTTTTTCGCGAATAGCTACGGTGTCGCAAAGACATGACCATCTTCTCAAATGACACGCACTTATCGATACCTTAAGAATTTCTTCACAATAATTCAAATCTTCGATATTATTGCCATATGTTCAGTTTCATATGCAACTGTGGAGTTCTACCGTTTTGAACATTTCATATCCGAGTGCTGTTTCGCATGTGAATTATATACCAGTGCCACAAGTACGTGGCGTTAATGTATTTTCAATCGGCATATCTTCGTCGAGTCCGACACGTATGCAAGCGGTGCTGACGCAAAGGCGAGGAGCTTGTTACCTTCTCGCCAGATTGCTAAGGGTACAAAATATCTCGAGGGATTCTCGACCATTTCAGCGTCTGCGTGTTGCTCGGTTAATTATTTAATAGCGACGGTATAATTAGTAATGTCCGTAGCCCGGCTGCCCCATACAGCCCTCGCTGTATAATCATAGTTCTGTAACATGAGTAGAAGACGGACTCTTCGACTCACAGTAATCAATGAAAGTAACAGTTTATAGTTGCGCGTAGTAGATACAGATGAACGGGTAATCTTCGTAATTTATAATCGTTCAAGACTTGAGCATTCCATTTTTAGCTGCGCATTCTGAAAGCCCTGGACTTCGAGGAAGAAGTATTATCATAGGTCTGGATTAAACAGCTTCAAGATCAGCTGTGACCAAAAAATGAATCGCAAGTCATTTTTCTAATATTTTATACAAGTCCAAATAACGTTTTGAATGACTACACGAGTATTATATTATATGGTTCGCAATCGGCCCTATAGATTATTACTCTACAGAATCGTCACACTTTTTGATTTTAGCCAGTGTCAGACTAGGAGGCATTTCATACATGCATATTACGTTCACGTGGTGTAAACTGTAATGCATGCCGAATTTAGTTGAAATCGTTACGAGGCGGTTGTTGCAGCAGTTGACCCAGTTCTGGTGCGACTTTCAAAATAACTTTGGTTATTTTATGGGGAAAGTTCAACTGCGGGTTATAGTCATCGCTGCATGGACCACTGGTGCAGTATAGATCAGCTTATTGTTAGCTTGCAGATCGCCAAAATGTTACCCCTAGTATATCAGATTTTACAATACGGTCCGGTTTGACGAAGTGATTCAAACGAACGCAGCCGGTAAAAAATTCTCCCCACTTTCTATACGTGACATGCATACCTACAAGAGTCTCGCAATATCCGGTTTCTTATGATCATGATAATTGAATGACAAAACCATGAGAATCAATTGGATTCAGCCATAGAAGAGAATTTATCAGACAAGACGAACCAATTTTCAATCTTTATCTTTTAACTCAGAAGAGATTCTTCCTCTTTATCGAGCGTGCAATCCCAAGAAAAATAGAAGAAAAAAACCAAAAAAAAAAAAAAAACGGAAAGTACATCATAATGTTTTTTCTTCCTTCAAGTAAAAACACGATTTATCATTTGCACTTTTTCTGACATTCGTTTTTGCATACTTGATCAGCTTTATTCATAGTCGCCTAGGTAACTGCAAGAATGTTTTAACTATGAGGACTTTAACACTTAACGAACCAACATTTCGGACTTTTTTTTTCATCACGAATCACCCACAAGAACCAGCTACTGTATCTCGACACGCAGTGATTTGTCCATCTTTCGTGTATAACGGTGTTCTTCATCTTCTACATCTTATCGTGGAGAAAAAAGAAACCGGGCCCGTCAGTCAGTTATGGCTCGAAGAAACAAAGAAAAATAATAAAAGATTGACTCGGTCCTGGAGAAGCTTTCACAAATTCGTAGGACAAGAGGACCTCGTGCGTATGTCAGAAACGGAAGTGAGGCTATAGCCGTGTGATGATATTGACCGTCTTGCTCGCGTGTCCAGTCTCATCCCCGGTTTCTTGCCGTATATCCGTTTCTCTTCGCTTCGTTTCTCTCATGCAGAGACTGTCTCTCTTAGTTTCTCCCAACCTTCAAGGGTCGTTGAGCCAACTTCTCTGTTAGTTCGTTTTCCACCCTTAGATCACGGTCTCCTTTACTCACCCACCTTGCCCACCTCCTCCATGGTCCTTCCTGTCGCCTAAAAAAGCTAAAAGTCGCGGCTCACTCGCCCAGGCTCGTTTGGTCCCGCACAGACACTTCCGGTTCCAAGTTAAACCCGCAGCCGCGCCGGGACTCTCACGCCAAGTGTTGTTCCTAACCCAACCCAAACCAGGCCGGAATCCGTCATCCGATGTTGTTACACTACGACTATGATCAAGGGAGACGAGATATACGGGCCATTTTCCGTTTTCAGAGAATGAGGGAAGTAAAAGAGGGAAATAGAGGGATCTGGAGGACAACCGTTCGGTAACTTCTCCCGCAAACCAACCGTAGAACCCTAGTTTTTGTTTAACCCCTTCAAACACCCGGGGGCAGACGCTGAGATTGGTCCAATTAACAAATAGAACGTGCCACCATCTATAGCCTTGTTTTACTCCTCATTCCCATCTTCATCCTCATCCCCTATATCCTTCTTCTCCACCTATATGTGTGTCTCCAGTCTCGACGGCATATATAGCTATCGAATTGTTTGGTCTGAGAGGTAATATGAGTCCTCGTCAAAATTGAATGAAGCTTTACTATTAACTAACCACTTTATTAATTCATGTTTAGTTAGCAAGCGCGTTAAGCTCTACGTCATGCATGTCCACCACTATAAACATATGACAGGCACAATCTCTGTTATCCCTTAAAGCGTTATCCTATTTAACAGGAAAATACTTCTAATTACCAGTTTCATGTGTACGTATGGAGTGAATACAGGTACTTATACCTATGTTACGTATAATATGTTGATGTATGTACACAGGTTTTACCCCTTATACTCCGAAAGCTATTAATCATTTCACACTCTATCCTACATATACAACACTACTTTATTACTTTATTACGGTGATAATTGGTTTGACCATAACAGACTCCGTCTCGTCTTAAGCTGATGGAGATCATTCTGATTATTGATTATTTACCCAATTCGTAGCCATAACGTCTAAGCTGGTCTCTCCGATGTCTCCGATGTCGAGAAGAGTTCGATGTAATTAAAGGGACCGGATTTTCCTCGGATAATTGGAATGTAATATAAATGACACGCTACTTCGTATATTATTACATGATATCATGATTCATTATTAAATTCTGAAACGCTCGATCAGGATTTACGAATTTCAGACCCTTGTACCAAATAGCAATTTCGAATAAATTTCTCTGACATTATTCTTTGTATGAAATTTCTTGCCCTCTGACACGAGTCTTAATTTTTTCAATTTCCCACTCTCTAGGTTGAGAATTTTATTTCATCCGGAAGTTATCGTGGCTGTCAAGCGGAAACTACCCGTTTCACATTCGACGGGGCGCCAAGTAGCTAGACTCTTGAAAAGGACTGCATCCAACCTTTAGGACATTTTTCAACCTATTCACTTGAAAACTTTGTGGCTTACGCGATTCCGGATGTTATACATTTGAGTCGTCTGGCGCCCCAGGTAAAAAAAACTGCAGGCCATCGCAATTTACCGAGTCAGCTGATTCAAATCAGAAGCTTTTCGACGCCAAACGGTTACATTTTCTTAGACATTTGCTTGTTATTAGCCAACTCACTAATCTATCCTCAAATATCGTTATTGATTTGATTTTAGATGTATTCATCATCATGCTGTCACATGCACGGATTCATTTTTTAGTTCACCAAGAAATACCATTATTATTTTCAGATGCAAATGTGGATAAATTACGTTCAGTGCAGAAATCCACGTTTGCATACATACATATATTGAAGAAAATTTCGAGTTTCTGGTACTGGAGATGAAGTTTTAGTCGTTTATAACCTTTGCACACTCGACTTCGATATTACTCGTGCAGTAAAAATCGAGGTGAAAATCGTGGATAGGATACATGTCGTAAAGTGACATCCGGAAATAAATAGGGTCGAGTCAAAATGTCGGGGTCGAAACCGTACGTCGGTTTTCATGTTCAAAAATGATCAAAGTAAATACGATGGATACTTTACGGGGCAAATAATGACAGGTCTCTCACGTGAGTGAGATGAGAGTACTAAATTTATTAGACAAATATTCAATTCGAAATATAATTTCCTTCGACGTGTAAACACCGTTTCAAATAACAATACAGAATTTCAATTACTATATTGACTGAATACCGAATTCGTTACTGAATTCGTTAAGAAGACATCACATATGTGATATGAAATTTTTGCGGATCAATAGCCATCCTCGTATAGGTAACCCGTAGGCCATGATCGGGGGCAGGAATTGTACGTTGCATTCATAAGAACATTAATACGTTCCAACTACGCCTTTGAAACATTAAGAAATTGAATTCTCCCCTTGGGAGATGCGTGATACATGTGTGTCGAAGAGTGTGAAGATTGTTTCGAGAAGAACGAAACCTTCGCTTCCGAATTTGACTCTTGGGTGTCGTAAGACTAGCTCGGTGAGAGCTTGGACATAGATTGGCCACAACCGTAAACATGAAGAGACTTAATTGAGATCTAGGAGCAGCTTTATTCCCTACGCTAAATAAATGAATTGAATTGAATCGAATTGTCTTGATAATAGCACTACTACTTCAATGGTAGGATTCTGGAATCTCTCACACTCTATATAGGTACGCACCAAAGATAAGTTAACTTCGTTCTGCGGCGATGGGTCACGAGAAAATTGACCGAGCTCAAAGGAAGGCTGACAAAGGTATGACCATCCCCGTTTTACCGTGTGGCTTTAGGCTTATCTCATTGTATGTTGGAATATGGAAAGCGTGTGTGACAACCTTGGCGTTTAAGTTATACGTATTTCCAAAAGCATTAAAGATAAGCTGATTTAATTAGTAGTTTCGTTACGCAAATTTTCTCGTGCTTCGTTTAAATTCCACCTATAAAGTTTTTGATCTTTGATCAATGATTCAGAAGACACAACTCAATTTTTTTTATTATGTCGATAAATCCCAGTAGGCTGTTTATAGCATTTAATTGTGAGAAAATCACCTATATTTAACGCTTAACGATATTAGCCAAGTTATCAATAAATTTTATCTGGAACGTGAGATGCAAGCAATGAGCGAAGAAGTGTTCTAGCAGAATTATTAAGGATATCTAAGAAAATTGGTCTAATGCGAAATAATGAGTAGATATCGTACACAAAAGAGATAAAAACTTTTCGTGCATAGATGTATGCACAAATATTGTACATTTTCTGCTGTTCCAAGTTTGTGCATAGTAGCATGATTATAGAAATAGTGCATTAACCTATAAAATGAGAATTTTATAATAACGACAGCTTGCAATTTTTAGTTAATTAGAGTTGACTTTTTAATTTTGATCTGAAAAGTCTCCGAGGCAAAGTGTTTTCTAAAGACTTTTTTACAGCCGAATTCTCAATGCGGATGAATACTTAATATTAATCACACTTTCGCGAAGGTACGGTTCCCGCATAGCCGAAATTATCGTTAAAACTATATTTAGACTATAGAACGTTTAATTAAAGTATCGTCTCGGTTTTATTTTTCTGAAAAGCTCTCTTTTACCTTTATACAGGAAATCGACTTATGATTATTATAATCTGTGGAAACGACAGCCTTTGAATCTAAAGATTGAAGAAAATCTTTGTATCATATTTGAACTTGATATCAATTTACCTAGTCGATGTGTTGCGGAAATGAATATTTTTATCCAACACATGGCGAGTGCCGTAGGGGAGACCGGTGTCGGTTGTAACAGGGTGTCAATTGTAACAGTGGACATTACGCCGCCATCTTGCGGATAATCTCTAATCTTTTTAGATGTATGTATAGCAACATTCGGCGGGCTTTTGTTGAACAACATTTTGCGAAATTTTCGGACATATTTTCTGTGCTGTGTCCATTTGTGTCCATTTATCGGTTTTTTTCACCCGTAAGTAAATCTTTTCGTTTCACTATGCTTTCGCTTAACGTAGTAAACCATGGATGGTTTTTATAATTGACTTAGTGTATATTAAACTACGATGCTTTGACTTCAATTGTTGTGTATTAGGATTTGGAAGTCACAGGTTTTAGTATAGAATTTCCATTTTTCTACATAAAATCGTCGCTGGTGTCAATTGTAACACGTCAATTAAAGAAGCAACGACAAATGGCGTCAATGCACTAAGTGCAAGAAATGGGCGCATATTGGTTGCACTGACCGTAGTGCATTCTTCATATATGCGCTGAATGTTCAGAAGATTATTTGTTTAATTTGTTATTGAATTTTCGTGTTTTATTGAATCATACGAAAAAAGTGTACCCCCTTTACGTTAATGTTAATTTGTTTTAAATTTTCCTATTTTATCAACAATATAAAATAGTTTATACAAAATTAAATAAATATTTTTTCTGCGGTTATATCGCAATGACCTGCGTTACAATTGACACCTCACTGGTGTCAATTGTAACACGTGTAGCAACATCCGTTACGGATTTTTCTTGACTATACTAACGAAAATCTCGAACTAAAAAAATCGAACTAGTAAGAGTTAGATGTGAGTGAACTTAGGTTAAAAAAATCAGTCACAAAATATCGATATTAAGCGAAAAAAAAATTAGTTTGTAAAAATTGTTACAACCGACACCGGTCTCCCCTACTACAATCAAATGTGTTTTACACATCTCTGAAAGGAGGTCCATGTAGGTATATATACATACACATCCGGAAAATAATGAACATTTTATGATTTGTTCCCCGCGGAATCAAATTTGTTATAAAACGATCAATATAATATATATAGTAAAGCTCACTTTTTTTATTTGCAATTTTTATTTTCGGAAATCCTATTTACAACATTTCTAATTACTAATTTTCGTGATCATTAAACCGCTAATTAGTCATTTCTGGCCTTGATTATTGCCGGTCCAGAGCATTCAAATTTTAATGATCAATTTCACCGTCCGGTATAGAATAATAATA
Source organism: Tenthredo mesomela (assembly GCA_943736025.1). Classification (NCBI taxonomy): domain Eukaryota; kingdom Metazoa; phylum Arthropoda; class Insecta; order Hymenoptera; family Tenthredinidae; genus Tenthredo; species Tenthredo mesomela. The sequence continues at coordinate 12,440,451 of OX031013.1, forward strand.
ATCCTATGGGACTGCGGCTATTTGCAATGTCCATTCAAGTTTTTAGTCCCGAAAAAAAAGCTTGTTGCAGTTTAAACCATTGCTCATGAATTCACGGGCGAATATAATTCTGCGGGGTACAGGATCGATGTCAGAGAATGAAATCATTCATCTGTCAGTAAAAATGAGTCACATCTAAAGAAATCTGTCGGTCGTTTTGGATGAAAAATTTCAATAAAAATTTGATATTGGAATTAGAACTGATTGATTTGTAAGCGTTTACCAATGGCTGACAAAGATACTTTTAACAATCTTCAATTATTAGAATTGAATCAAGTGATTATTGGTCAGAGAGTGAACCCGCAGCTAGTTAAGTTAGGATCGAGAAACCGAAATTTGGAGGGTAGTTGAAGTAGAAGGTTCAGCCTCTAGCCAATATCACTTCATCATCTGCCGCTTTCGTAACAGCCGACCGTAACCTCTTAAATCATTTGAAAAATATAGTCCCTATATGTTTTTTACCCTCCACGGCATCTAATAAATCCGATTTTATTGGCATGAGTTAAAATATTGCCCGGATATTTATCTCGGCTTAAACTTGAAGATTCTGTAATTTATACCATGAGCAACATAGATTTGTAGACGTGTCTCTTGTCAGTAATTTTCAAATGTTAAAAAAATGAGTTCTGGGCGGTAGCATCGACAAAAAAATAAGCTTATCATTTCTAAGTAGATTATCTAGCGCTCTGAATTATCTTTTAATTCGATAATCCTCTTTTCTTTACGTTAAATTGGATTTTAATCAAGTATCGACGCTTGATTATGCTGGTTATTAAATACTCGTTGACGGCTAAAGTACGTGTACTTACGTCTATGAGCATGTAGTCAGTGTCGAAGAGCACGACAAATATCGACGTATAGGTATAGCTTCGTTCATTGTTCAACGAGTTCCTTATAAAACTCGAATTCCCCGGGTTCAAAGTTCAGTTTTGATGCTTGAAAAAGTTGGAATCTACGCTTTCTGAGACATCGTGTGTTTCCGATACGAAGATTGGAATATTTTTTATCTAAATTAAATTTCAGAAAAGTAAAAACACATGTACCTAACTCACAAAGGCAAACCCCAGCGAACATCAGAATTAACGACAAGCAAACAAGTAGGTACGTCATCGTATGAAGAAAGTTTCGACGTGATATCATTCGCGAAATAAATCTTGTGAAATGGAAATATTTTTTTGCATACTGCAGTTGATGGAGGAATTCATAATAATCGAATAGATTAATTTGTTAAACAATTTAACTGAATGCTCAAGTACCAACGGTTGGAAAATTGGATAAAAAATACCGTCAATTGAATGATAAATCGATTGACCTATCATAAAAAATAATCGGCGTGAAGTTGCCTTGATCGAACAAAATTCCTGTAAGATATGAATTTTTTTCTAACAGCTATAACGGTATTTGAAAAGCACTTTAGAACTCTACTTCTCGACAATGCTCGAGCTTCCTCGTAAATGGAAGCTACAACTACCTACTTCGCTATTCAATAGATGGTTTTCTTGAAAGCGAAATTTGTAACTCTGTTGAAATTTTACGTATTCGAATGTCAACCCGGAAGTGTAAGGCTGTGATAATATTAATGAAATTTTTTTGATATTGGTTGAAAAAGACTTCGGACTGCGCGACTAATTAAATCGCTCGAGATATTACAATCTTCCAAATCCCCTTCAGGTTCCTACGTCAGACCCCATATAATATCTTCATTTGGTTTATCATCAGCTGTCTAAAAATCTCGAAGAACTTTTCACCTCAAAAATTTTCCCCTCCTGTAATTAAAATATCTGCATAATCCCAATTTAAATATAACTTAAGGCTTTCCGTGCCCTCACTGATCAATACGGTATAGCATAGTACATCTATATATATAATATATATACATAGGTATACGAAGGGATCTCGGAAATTGTAGGCAGGTTCGAAGAATCTTCAAAGTTCCCCGATGTAAATTTTCCCCGACGACATCTAGTGAGAAATATTCACGAATCGTGTATTTTTCGGTTGAGCACGCGGAACAGCTCTAGAATCCGGCAGAATTTCCTTAACATATTTAAAGGGATGGTTGGTAGAGAAAAAGTGCGAGAGAAAAGCTTGAGAAAGATGGGAAGAGAAAAAGGCGAAGCAAGGGAGTGAGAGCGTTGAAGGGGAACGGCGAACGCCGGTATATGGCAATAAACGCCGACACTTTCTAGCGCTCCGGGAATCTTATATAAAAGCTCATAAATAAAATTCCCGTACGCCCAGGAACCCAGAAAGAAGCTTTTTCTTAATTGTTTTTGGCTCATTTTTTTCTGAACGAGTGCCAAGGGTCGCTACCTCAGAAAATACTTTGGGCAAAAGGATTTAACTCTATATTATACTTCGCTGTTGCAGATCAGAAGCGTGTGACAGAAACTCACAATATTCAATAGCACAAGGATTCGAATTTTTTATTTTTTCCTCGAGTTTGCAAAATCATAAGGCTTCACCCCCGTTACGCCTATCAGAAATATTCCCCCTGCTCTTTCAACCCGAGGCAGCAATCTCTCAGAAAATCTTGGACAGAATGAAATTTTTGCTTTTGCCAGAGTAACAGCGTCATCTCGCACAGTTTTTACATTTAATCTCGTCAAAGGATCTACTGCGGACTTAGAAACGAAGAAGAAGGCTTTCAGGAAGAGATTAAATATAGTATAACCAACACGCGTTACTTGAATATCCTCAGCTCTTCGAATAATGGTTTCAATTGTTTCGGCGGGGTTCTCCTCTTTTTTCTGTTTCGTTTTCTTTTTCCTTTTCGTTTTTTCATCCAAACGGGTGCTAAGTGCCTCCTCTAACAGCGCCGAGCCAGAGTAGCTCTGGTTATAGTGGACACAGGAAAGCGAAAAGAGAGAACAAGAGAAATGGAGTACATATGTACACGTCTAAGTATATATATATATATATATACTATATGTATTGGATATATTTATGTGAGTATGAGTATATACACATCTGGAGAAGCAAGGATTTCAGGGAAAAAGCAAAAGGACTTTTCTGAGAGATGGGCGCTGCAGGACCCCAACCGCCGCAAGTTTTTTTCAGTTCGGAACTCTCATTAAGCTCGTTTTCCGCTTAATATTAAGTGCCTTCTTTCGTGGAATAGAAGAGGAGACAGAGCAAACGTCCTACCGTCTTTTCTCATCTATTTCACCACTCTCTACCACACACCATAGTTGAGTGAGATTCTACCCAACATTGATTCATGTCGAATTGTCCATTGAGTCTCCTTACATTTTCCACTACAAACAGAGAAAAATGATCCGTCTATAGGTAATGGATGAAAATTTTCTAAAACTTTCCACAATGCAATGGCTTACTCGTTGCTTGAGATAGTTCAAGGAAACCCCGTCTGAAATAATTTCCGGAAAAATTCTGAACCTGGAACTGACGGTTTTCGCGTACGTCGCAATGGCTGGTGAATAGTGAATGAGGTTCGTTACGAGGGTGAACGCTGACAACAAAATTTCATAATTACTATCGTAGTATGTAGCGCGGCGGGAGATTTCATTTTCTACAAAATAATTGTCACCCATTGTTTGATTTGCCAATAAATCCAGACTCCTATAATCGCAATATTAATTGCGCGATAATCCGCCTGCAGCATATAGTGGATACTCATCACCTTCATTCAAAAATAACGGAAGGGAAAAATAATCTCGTATAACTCTTTGCCAAAAATATTGTATATATCTCAAAAACCTATCTCCATCATTATCTAATCCGACAAACTCGAATTCACTACTTCTGGCTGACCTGAGAGTACCCGACTACTATCAGTATAATATCTAGACCTGGTGTGAAAGTGACACATATCGTGACTAACTACGGGTGAAGTTCCGTTTCTAGAACGGAGTCTTAGTCTCGGGAGATGAACTCTGCACGTAATGCTAGATAGATATGCACATAGAGGGGTATACAGCTTTGCAAAGGTAGACCTGGAGGTCGAGGCATAGGTTTAGCTAGGTAGGTAGGTAGGTGGGTGGGTGGATAGGTAGATAGTACGTCGTGTTAGCTTTGCTTAAGACAACTTGACACGTTTGCTGTCGCGAGAGGTTACGGAGGTACCAGGAGGTGCCCGGGAGAAGCGCCCTCGAAGAACAAGGTAGAATACCCGTATTACTCGACAATCTTCACCCTCTCTTGTGCTTCGGTGTCTTCGTCTTTTGCGTAAGCGGTACAGAGCGGCCAAAGCACAACAGGAAGAGTGCAGCCATTTAGGGTAGAGAAACAGGGTTTCAAGTATTAGACCGTGGGGTTTAAGTACAGCCTAGAATCAAAGAGGAGTTGCAAATTTCGCTCGAGGTTGAAGCAGTCAATTCAGGTAAATAAGTTCGCTTTATATCCCTATCAAGAAAATTGAGATCAAGCAGCTAGGCATCGCTTTTCCGGAGCTGGGAATGACTGCAAGTGCGAGCTTGCTCAATAAACAGCGAGTTATTGCAGATTGGTGTTATCAGCTTGGTAAACGTTCATTTCCTCCGTCCGTCTGAGAGAAGTAGAGGGAAGTGAAGAGAAGGTAATTACAGGGAAAGTAATTTTGCCGGAAAATAACGTTAAAACTAAGGAGTTTCCAGGTTCCCGGAGGCTTCAAGGATTTCCGACTGTGTTTACACCCAAATGTCTCGGACGAGTCCGTGAATTTAAACGTATTATTAGAAGAAAACTTTTCAAAACCTAAGGGAGGGATTAAAAAACATAAAAATGAAAGAAAAATATTAAAAGAAAAGAAAAAATCAAAATACTTTCTTAAGCACTTTGCGTAAAAAGGTGAACCGTGAAACGTGAAACGTGAAAATGGAAAAGTGCAAATACCGCCTGATTCATTTCACAGACAGAAAAGAAACATTCATCACATCCCCAGAGACACTCTCGACCAAGCTCTTTCCCACAACCACGTTAACCCATTAGCAATAGTTCGTTCAAACTTGCCCTCACCGTCACTACTACTGCCATTTTTCATCGCAACGTCCACTGCGACTTCCAAACCCAACACTTTCCTCAGAGAAAAGTGGGTTTCGGTGCATATAACCAGAATTCGAAGTTTATCATGTGGATTGCTACGTCATCATTCGGAATTCGTCTGCATGGCACTGCAGCCCCTTGCACTGTGAATAATTGAAATAGTACTGGTTCTAGATGCACAAGTGTCAATGCATAATTGCATTCCGGTAATGCTGCATTCGTCGTATAATCAGTGCCCCGAAAATGGGAGCGAATATTTGTCAATCAGGAAGCGTTTGGAGCATATAATTAACCTCGACTGTAGTGGAAGTCTTCTAAGACTCGACATTTACTGTTCAGAGAAGTAAGCCAAGCTGAACGTCTTTGTTTTCGCTTTTAGACACATGCTAAATATTATCTGGTTGTTTCATAAGATAAATCCACCGTAATTTCCCACAGAGACGAAAGGGATAATCCTACCTCACGTTCCTTCATCCCCAGTCTAGGCAACCAGTGATATATGAATGGTGTGTAAACGCATCGTTCCGTAGCTTCCGACCAAAACGGTCAGGACTGGTGAGCAGCGTCCGGTATTCGCTTCGCTGCCTTTACAGCTGCCTTGAGCCCTCGACCTTGGTCTCTTGGGGCCTTTTCTCGACTGGGACCTTCGTCGGCGTTCACCACCACTGAGGCTGTTACTCCCGAAGCGTGCATGTGGCTTAACTCACCTTTGATTGGCTCGAATTTGTACGGTTAAAAAGTCGCAGGGGCTTGTCACTGCAAGGATCAATAAAATATAATTGATTCTACATCGGTCCCTCTCAAATCCAATTTTTCGTACCTGAATAGTTGTAAAATGGCTTGTTCTTTCGAATGTCTTATCTTTATCCAAGATACGTGAAAATTCCTGCAGTATACCTAAGTTTGTACATAATTCATCCGTATAACTTGTCACACCGTTCTCTCTTTCCCGCTCACTCTCGTTCATTGTCATATTATACATCCCCCTTTCCATTACTCTCCCTCGAAGAATTATGACGTTAAAATAGCGAAGAAGCTATGTAGAGCTGCAGGTAGCCAGCTTTCACCTACGGCTAACAAATCATCCCTCAACTGGATCCACGCTGTTAATTAAAGAGAAATGAGTGAACTGATATCGACCAGAAATATCCATAGCTTTGGTCTTTCGTCACCTTCCGGTTTTGAATAAAAATTCTGTGATCTCATTATTTTCGAAGCCAATATCCGTGTTAAGGTGTTCGAGGACTCGCGGATACCGCGTTGGTGGTCTGATCGAATCTGTCACGGAGTAAAAAATGTCGGTATTAAGATTGCGAGTAGCGTTTGGCACGAGCTAAGTTTGGTGGTACTGAAGGGAATCGAAGAGTGAAGAATGTGGGAGAAGAACGATAGAGAGAAGAGAGGAGATGAAGAGAAGAAAAGGGAGGGGGACTCAGGGGCTGAGGAAAAGGGAGAGAAATAGATGTATGGCAGCAATGAGTAACGCCCGATGTTTTTCTCCCCTTAAGCCGACACCTAATTTTCCGCATTTCAACCCTAATCTAACCCATTCTCGGATTCGCCCTAAGATATCTGCGTCCTTCGTTACGATTTATCCAGAATTTACCTCAAAAATTCTAACCTACGGTTCATTATTACCAACCTTATTTTAGGAATGATATTTTTCGATATAATACCATTGCACTGTATTTTGGTTTTCGTTTTCTTGATCATACAGATATATCTGACAATCCTATAGGTGAACCCAATAATTATACCAGAATATTGACTAATTTTCACGTCATTCATTTTTCAGCATCTCATCATAATTATTAATGAGAGCTGCTAGAAGTGATCCTTCTAACGGTGGTATGGGCTCGCGTGAGCAATATTTACAATCTTGGTTATAATCCGTTAGCATACCGCGGGTGCTGTCATGTTTCATTTTAGCACCGAAAATTATAAAACGGATTAAGCAATCTTGTGGTAAAAGTTTATGAGAACTTGGCTAAGGTATTCTGTACGAAATCATTAGCCACGCCCGTTCGTGCGGTAGAATTTTCCCGCAGGAACTGCTCAGCTGGAATCTTCGAGGAGTGGTTCGATTAGAGCAACCTGAAAGTACTGCAATCAGCAGATACCTACATAGTACCTAGGTGGCAATTAACTAGGTTTTGCCAGTAATGCTGGTCGAAATAAATAGCTTAGCTCTATACGAAGTGACGATGGGTAAATGTCGTGGTGGGGCTATAAGGTAGTCGAAAGATAAGCTCAAACTTTGGTGTTCATTTGCGTGACTATTAAAATAGCTTCTAGATAAAATAAGCTTTAAAATTAGTAGAGTTAATCAGTTTATATGTATATACCCATACAAGCGCAATAATCTAAACTCATTTAAACTTTTAAATTTATCATGTTTAACGACGAAACTCTTTATACCTGTAGTTCTCATCGTAACCTTAGTAACTTACATAAAAGGTGGAATTTTATGTTAACATTACGGAACACCGGTGTTATTATACTATCCCCCATATACCACCCCCTCCCTCAATTACTGGTAAGTAGATGAAAGTGCTGTAAATTTTGGGTAAAAAATTGTTAAACAACGAGCCAATTATCACACCAAATTGAAACAATAACGCACAATTTCGTCTTCGGGTTTGTCGCATGGTGGAGGGGTGCTACGCAGTGCGTGAAATTAAGAATTATTATCACAATTGCTCGCACCCTTCATATACCTCCTCGTTCTTTTTTTCTCTCTCTCTCTTTTCTCCTTCATTCAGGCTATAACCTGACCATTCTACGATTCGTTGAGTATTCATTCCCCGTGATTATCACCGAGAAAATTGACGGCTTAACAACCAAAAGAAACTGCTCAACTCGAACTAGCAGCTGAAAGAGTAGATTTTATTCTACAGAAAAAGACCCACTTCGGAGATGCTGAAACTTTTCCCATTTCAAGTAGCCACTCGCTCTATATCCGTGATAATAATAAGAAATCCAGCAGCCTCACCGTCGATATATGTGTGTGCTAGTATGGCTTAGGATGTTTCAGGTTACTTTAGGTTACTTTAGGTTACTTTAGGTCATGTTGTCGCTCCGTGTGCACCCTCTGAGCTCACCCTCTGCTCGACTTTGCGCCTCTTTTTGGCCTGAATCCGATATAGATATACTTACTTCGTGCTTTGGTCGCCATGGGACTCTAATTCTCGCCACAGTTTATATATATTGCATTTATCACAACTACGTGCGCTGCGTTTAAATCCTATACGCCACTTCCTTCTCTATACCCCAAAACATTACTTTATACTTTTACTCACGATCAAATAAATATTCTAAGTCTTCCAATATATTTATACGGATACAATAAAGGTCCAAACTTTTCACCTCACCCCAATATTATCTCTAAAAACAATTATATAACCGAACCCGTTACACAGCTATAATCATATAACTTGAAAAAGTCACCACCCAGTGGTTTTTGATCTTAGTTTCATGATCCCTTCCAATTCCTATTTAATCAACGTAAGGAATAATAATTCCTGAAAATTATCGAAAAGCTTGCAAATTTTAGAGGAGAACTCTGACTTTTGAATCATGTTGTACACAGGCTACGTGTGAATGCATTTCCAGATCGATTGACGATTCTAAACTGACCTAGGGTCAACTAGGCTTTACCAGATTATAACCGGGTGAGTTTGGACCGAACTATCATTTGCAGACCACACATTTACCAGCATTGACCGAATATATTTGTCTGCACAACCCCATATGTTTGTTTATCAGATCTATAGGCCTGCAGGTTATAGCCCGGGAAACATAAAGTCAATTTAGTCATTTTGATTAGCATTAAAAAGCGTTATGGTGAAGAGAAAAAGGAACTTACACCAATTGCGTCCTGCTCGGTAATAAAAGAGCTCATTTTTTATAAATTTTCTGAGAACAGGCCTACCTAATTGAATTTAACGAGTGTTTAAAATGTCAAATACACACCTGTCTCACTGACGATAAATAAAATACTCTTTCAAGTTCTGACAGGGCGTTCCATTCTGTTTAGCTTTGTTATACGCCCCCTGCAGTAGATATCTCGTTTTTGAAAATTAAGAGATCAACATTAAAAAACCATTTTCGTGGTAGGTTTAGCTGGAAATTTATATTTACTTGGAAAGCCGTAAACCACTTCGGAAAAATCGTAACCCTGCCGTGGATATGGCGAGCCTCGTAAAAACGAACGGCTTCGGAGAACACGCTATATGTTCTTTAAATATTACGGCGACAAGAATCCTCGATGTTTAGTACCTAACGTATAGGCTTTGACGATTTGCTGAGGCGGAATATTATAAAAGTGAATCTACAGGGAAAATGAAAGGAAAATATTTTGAAGATTTTTCGTAAGGATTAGCGACGCATTATTATCCCTTCGCAGCGGAATTATAAGTTAACGAATGCTCGTTATGTTCTGAGCACAAGTACTTTTTTGTTTTGTTTTTAGTCGAAGTTGGTTTATAAGGCTTGGGTAAAGTTGAGTTCAGTTAAATTAGGTTAACGAATATAAGTGAAGTTATATCGAAGAGTTTGTTAAAAGCACCTGCAACCCCCTTGATTGCAGGCAATGTTAAAAATCAGTAATCTTGGCACGTCGTCGTAGTAATAATATTGTTTAAAAAGTTGCAAATCGTTGTATCGCCAGTGTGAAGACCTCAGCCCAGCCAGGACAAAGCAAGGAAAGTTTTAATACAAGAAATTTTGATTATTTCCAAAAGTTTGAAAATCCCAGTCATTTATATGCAGCGACCGATATCCTGCCACTTTTAAATTACTTTCTTCATTTTCCAATTTCTGTAAAACCCGACGAGCTAAAATCCTAATAAATTATTGAAAACCCGGGGTATTCATGAGCACCAACTGAATGAATATGTAACAGGCGATATCACGGTTTCCCCAGCGTTTATGCTTGATATCAATTTCACTCCACCAATATTTCGATACCTACACATGCCTTCCCGGTTATTTTAAGCTACTGGTTTTATTCGATTACTTTCAGAGTATTTGTCTGTCGATACAGCAGTTTCGTTTTCTACCCCTAGAAATTCTCCCTCAAAACCATTCGATTTCTCGAAATTATATGAGTATATTTATAATGTAGCCACACACAACCCTCCACCAATCCTCGAGTCTAACTGGTTCAAATCTGAAATATCATATTCAGTTCAATAACGTCGCAGACGTTCCAGCTCCATACTCTAAACGATGAGTACCACTCATCGTCATAACGCCGATTCGATTCCAAGCCAAAAATTCGCGTTTACGCAAATATAAATTCATATAATCCAATTTTTGTTCTCCTCTAAAGACTTCAACATGGCTCAGTCTCAATTCGAGCTTAAGTAAAAAGCACAAGAAAAACTACACTGTGAGCTGACTGCTGCAGTCTTCATTGAACTCACCTGTATAGGAATCCATGTAGACATTCTTCGTTTTCCACCCTCACGCTCATGGCTGCTCTGCAAATATCTATCCTTCTTGTACAGGTTCAGTTTACTGGATCCCCTGCATGGCCTCGTTATACCTTCTCTCTATTTCGTTCAGCTTATGTTAATACGGGGTGCTGAACGTACGCGAGTTTCATACACGTGTATTGTGTATGTATAATGTATATGCATGAATGTGTGATAGGAGGTATAATATAATGTACCCACATCTTTGCCAAACCGGCCTAACTGGGCGTTTCCGCAGTTTGTCGACGTAGTATAATCTACAGCGTATTCGCATTGTGAGCTTTCGTGTTACAGATGGATATTCGACTTGGTAGGGTGCTACATAAGGTCTCGATTAGGACTGCTCTATGGTATTTCGTATTACAGTGAACTGTTCTATAGAGACAGGTGAGCTTATCACGGTCATAACTACACGAATGTGACTACGACCTTGCAGGTTGATATGTCACCCACCAGATACTGTTCCAACTGTTTTCTTCATCGATGTAACCGAGAGAGTATGAACCCTTTATTTTTTTATTAAAGTTAGTCAATTATTTTTCTAAGAATATAAAACAATCGTGTGATTTATCGGCATTATCAGAATTTTCACGCCAGGAGTCGTCCGTGTGTCAAGAAGCCTTTGCAGTCTAGGCTACGAGGCAATAACTCAAACTTTGTCGTCCGGAGTGCTTCGCGATGCGTGTCCTCTCAAGGCACAGTACAAAGGCTGCGATAAAAAATCAGTTTACGGTCTTTCGCGACAGTTTCGGGTACCTCAACGTGACAGAGTTCCTCGCATGGCTGGGCAGCCGGTTTTCTCAAATCCCGTTGTCTTCTGGGTTATCCATTCGCGACGCCAGCGGCCTTACTTCTATGAAAACTAATTAATCTTCCAAGTTACCTAACGTCTTCCGAAATTCCTTCGAGGCGGATAATATTGCTCATGTTTTGTCCACTCGCTAAAAATCATCATTCTGCATCTATACACGTATATAATATGATGCGCTAAAAAAATTCTGGCTAACTAAAGCGCACACCTATATATTTGTGCCGGTTATTACGTCAACCATGAGCCGTAAATGCCTGGATAGACTCCAACGACGAAACCTTTTGTGTTCGTGTTCGACAGCCTTCGGTAGCCAATCATCTGCCAACGTAGTAACACGTATGATTGATGGTGTGGGTCAGAGGGTAACAAAGTATGGGTGTAACATCCGTCTACCTGGACATCCTCCCTGTAACAGGCACTCCTGGTTGGCTTTAATACACTTTAGCGAGATCCGCGTCACCCGAGATAAGCTCTTCGGGTATTTAACGAGGAGCGGAGTACTGGTATAGATATAGAAGCCGGTCTATTTTAATTACGTTGAGTACTTTGCCTGGGAATACGTTTGTCATGTTTTGAATTATGCCCCGCAAAGCTATAGATATACCTAAATCGTTATCTATGTTGCGGCGTTAAAAATAAAGCGAATATAGTCAAATATTCGCGTTTTTAGCCGTCATCATCTCCATCTACCAATGAGAGGAAAAGAGTTCGGCGATACGGACAAGCTAGTGAATGGGCTGTCCAGCCGTCCGGCTGAGTCCTTGTGTTTTCCACTCCATTTACCACTTCCTTCATAATATATAACATATATAACGGCCACACGCCTCACCCTTGGCCACCCTTTCGTACCCAGTGCTTCTACGACCACCACGAGCACGGGGAGCGGCACTCAACGCCTCTGAAAGAGCCACCGAATACTCTCTGAGCGTTCGTTCACCCGTGAAGGGAGCAAAACTTGTTACTATCAGCTGTTACAGATTTTTCACCATGTTTTCGCGCCCTTGAAGGGACCAAAAAACTCCTTAAATATACAGACCCGTATGTGTTTATCCCTAAACTATACGGTTGATTTTGGCCGTCATTGATTATTTAGATTGGCCCAAATAATAATAAATCTCACCAATGATCGTTCTCGACGTTTTCATTATATGGTTATAGCTGCACGGTGGAACTGACCTCGCGATAGATCGATATAATTTCATCGGTGTACCACTTATATGTCCTCGTATATATATATCGACTTTGGCAACGTTTCTAGTTTATCTGGTTATACCGACGGTAACCTTTGATAATTATACCCTAACTGGAAACCTTACACCGGGATAACAACGGGCGTACCGAGAGTACGATCGTCCAAAACATTTGGTAACGTTCGTACATTTGGGTCAAGAGCTCTTAACGCGTAGAGCTCCTCTTATAGGTTGGCGGTTACCTTACCCTAACGAGATAACGGAACACTGATCGCCAAATTACGCTCATGTTCTACTCCTGAACTTACGTATGTATGTATACACACGTACACAAGTGGAGAGTATGTATATAGCAATAAACTTCCGTAGAAACATACTAGGATAATGATGCCTGATCGTCTAACCCAGCTACACATTCGATTGCATATATGGTTATCGTTCGTTTTCCCATCCTCGAATTACAATATTCATCTCTTTGGTCAGTTCTCTTCTATTTAGCGTTCCTCGAGTGAGTACATCATTATATTTCATCAGCTTTCGTAAAGTACATAGTACCTGAATGAAAGAGACTAAGAAAAATATAAAATCCTGTCGAATCCTGGAACCACGTTTGCTAGGTATAATAGAACGCTTTGAAAGAGTATTGGTTATTCAAGAAAGGATCCGATCCAAAAAGGACATCTGGTTAGGTTCGAGAAAGACAAAATTCTCGTTATACCTTTCCACCTCTGATTTAATCCGAAGAGTCTTTCTTTTTCTTCCTCAAGTTCCGAACGTCCGTCGTGTTCCAAGTTCGGACTCGATGGCGGATGTCGCGGGTGGTTAGCCGTCAAGGAAAAGGGAAAGAAGGGAAAGGAAAGAATTGAGAGAAAGGAGGAAAAGAAGGAATAGAAGGAAAAGAGGAACGGGTCACCGATGGTGCATTAAAAGCTTTAAGCTTCGCCGTACTCGCGTGTTTCGATCAATTCGGCCTCCCTCTTGCTTCCCTCCAGGTTCATTCGGCCTCGTCTGACGGGGTTCGGGAATCCTGAATTCCCACTCGCCCCTTTCCTCTCCTGCCCTCTGAACCACCCCTCTCCTCCGCCACCTCACCAAACAAATTTAATTACGCGAAAAGGAAAAACAAAGAGGAAACGGGCTGACGCGACTCGCGTTGGTAACGGCTGAGCGGGTACGAATGGAAATTCATTTGGCCCGTTTCTCGTTACTAATGTCTGCGGTCTTTATTTGATTCCCAAATTAAATGATACTCTTTCGCCCGTAGGTCAAAGGCTATGTAACTCTCTCTTCTTTTCTTCTCTCGTCTTCATTCTCCTTTCGTCTCTCTATCTCTTTACTTTTATCTCTTTCGCAACGTTTTTCTCATTCAGTCTAACCCCGAGAGTAGGTACTCGCTTTCCTATACCCATCTATACCCAGTTCTCGCCTAATTGATTGACTAACTTAGATCAACTGAACACTCGAGTCACGGGCAAGGAGGCCTCAAGGGAATAACTAAACTGAATTATGTCACTCGTCGATCGTAAGTAGATGCGACTCGAGTGACTCCTTTCTTCCTTTGTCATCTCGTCTATCCATGATCCTCGCCTACATTCCCGTAATCCCGTAGACCTGACGTGACTCCATCCAAGCGGCGACATCCTCTAGTGAGAGTAAATCCACTTAAGTCTCGCAAAGGACTCGGGGGGTGGAATTAAACGCAGAAATTAATGCTTGATAAATTTGATATTTCTCATTGTATGATTTTTCCTAAGCTGTGAACAGCATATAACCCACCGGTATAACCGTTCAGAGAAATAACTCTGAAAAGTCGTATAAATTTCGTCACAATTTTCTACCAACCGCTGTAGTAATTTCCATGTTTTATTATAGGGAATAAACCGTGCAGCATTAATTTTTCTGTTTGTCAGCTCGCGGCGCAACCAGCATTGCACTCATTATCCCAGAACGTATATCGTTAGAAATTTATAACGTTCTATAGGAATGGTTTTGTCATTAGTTGTCTAGATTTCATGGCACATTTGGTATCCAGCCAACGTTTCTTTATCTATTTTTCACACTTTCATTTAATTCTATTATAATTCAATTTTTCCATTTAATTTCGTTGTTTTCTCCGTTACGATCCATATGAATTTCAACAAATACTAATTTTCTAAATTTGTCTTCATTTCGCATTACCCGCTGTGTCCCTTGGTGTTGCGCGATCTCTTGCTGCGGTGTCGTTAAAACCTGGGACGACACAAAAGGTAGGGGTGAGCAAAGCATAACTGATTGTCTTTTGTTTCACTGCTTTGTTCTTACGTGTTTCTCCCACTCGCATTTGTTCCCGCAGACCGCCGCGTTTGTTTAGCTTGAGTTCTTTCCCTCTCTGTTTTCCACCCCCGTCGTGACGCGACGCGACGTTACGCGACGCTACGGTCCCCGTACCACCTTCGCTTATATTTTAGTTTACGCGAGGGGCTGAGTAATGAATATGGTTGGGTAAGTGTGCGCTTTTGTTTTAGGGGAAAGAATGATTCGCTTGGGAGAGATTGAGATGGGTTTTTTCTCGAACGGATTCGTCGAACTACCCGGCAGGCGGCTCGTGATACCAGACCGTGTTATTTGCCCTCCGCTGATTGGAAGCTACGTGTCGTACGTGGTCGTCGAAGCGTGAAAATCGCCGGGACGCTTCGTCTTTTCCCTCTTTCCCTCTTTCCCTCTTCCCGAATCCCCTCCATAAGCTATTTTTCTCAAAGAATCTGAGTCTGTCACTCGGCATTAAGAATCCGACACTTTTATGCGTTACTAACTTGACGACATTTTCATCCTACCGAGGAATTTTGAGCGGCATGGATAGCTAGCGATTCCTCCGATTCCCATAAGTATCGACTCTTGAACTTAACTCGTTTAAATAATCACCCGAACGTACCTACCTAGTCGGGAACTAAACCCATTCTAAATCCAACGGTGTAACTTTCCTAAGATTTACTGCAGGCCAGGCTCTCATTTGGCAGCCAATTACAATGGCAGTCAAGTCAGGACGGTGGTGGTGATCGTCGTCCTGGTAGAGAGACTGTAGAACCTAACGGAAGTGGTTACGACCTTCCCCTACTATACGCCATGCACCCTCAGCTATTCCCAACCTACTTCATCCTTGCCACCCCCTTATACCTTTACCAACGAGGAGAGAAACTCCTCCTGAACACTACCTTACCGCGGATAGATAGATTCATGGTAGTAACACGGTTATGATTGCACGTGTAATTGAAACACCGGAATCCCACCTCTAAGCCTAGGTAAGCCTCGATTCTAGAGAATTATTATCAGGCTTCTCGTGTTTCCCACCGGTAGTCAGCAAGGATCACAGAAACTCACTTTACAACATCTAGGTTTCAGACAGAACCAGGAGTCAGTTGACTAAGGGGGGACCTCAGAGGAATTCAAATATTGTTGATCAAATATCACGTGATCTAATATTTATAACACAGGATATATTATATATATATATATATATATATATATATATATATATATATTATATAGGTACTAGACATAGTTATAATTTTCCACAAATGAGATCAATTGTCTGCAACGGAAGTCTCGAGACCCAAGTCAAATCCAACGTTCAGTCAAGGGATGAACACGACGGACATGTTTGAATCCGACAACCAGACCAAGACAGATTGCAGCTGTGTTTTATGTGCGACGCAGTCATTAACAGAGATGACGGTTGACACGGGATACGAACGGGTTCTACGGCGCGGAAATTATTTCAAACGAAGGATACGTACGGGGCGAAAGGATAGGCGCACCCCTGTTTCAGTCAGCGAGCGTCATCAACGATCATACGCTACCCTTTTTACAGCTGCATACCCCTCGGAACGAGAAGATTACAGAAATATTACTGCATTTCTACATTTCCAGAGTCATTTTGCATCATCCTGGTTTCTGGTTTATATATACGTGTTTTACGTCTCGCTGATTTCTTTCAGCGAAAAACTCCCCGACGATTCAACCGAGTACCAGCGTTAACGAACGTCCAAAACGAGATCCTACCTTGCGACAAATCCGAACTCCGTGAATACTGAGTCGAGTGACAATCAGACCCTTTTCAACATTCAATTTTCCCATTCGTCTTCGAAGACTAGACGCCTGTATTCGGCATCACAATTGAATACTTGTATACGTATAGATTTATTATAAGTGGGCCTGAACAGTTCATGCTTCCGATGGCAAACCAGACCATTTCAGGAGCTTCAAAAATACTGTCTCCGTAATGTCAAGGATCAGAATTAAAATCCTGTTGCTTTGTCAACAACTATCCTTATGGTAGAAGGTAAAAATTATCCCACATCGAAATTGCATAAATTGTTCTACAGACTTAGAAGTCATAAGGCAGCCTTTGAAGGTTTGACATCCTATCTTCGAAAGTGCTGATTCGACAGGAAGAACAATCGCGGTGAATATGATAACGTTCACGGAGGCTGTTTTGAATAGAAACACGGTAATTAAGTAGAGACAAAAGAATGTGTCAGCGCCGAGGAAAACGGACTGTCATGTAATCAGACACATTCAGATAACAATGTGTATTCTACCCTCAGATGAGACGGTCCGTTGTATGTACATAGACCAGCCTGTTCACGTTTATATTCTCGTCAAGTCACACAAATCTAAATCAGCAGAAACGTAAATACACAAGTAGTCTCCATTATGAGTCGACGTAGATATAGGTATGTGCAATATGTGCACACTTATACAATGCAACGACAGAGTCTTGACATATTCTTGGCAAACTGTTGAGACAATAATTACTATGTCAGTGTCAATCTCGTCGTATATTCACGAAAATACCTTTTGTGCCTTGAACATCATTAATTTCACGGAACCTAATTCTGGGCTGACCTTATCCGAAGAGATTGAGTAGGTACTGGAGGTCTCGATTGCCCCTTCGAATAATAATTATCGATACCTTTGTCAAACGACCAGAAACCCGTTAGTTAGACAGATCTCGGGAAGCCGGAAGTTTCATGTTCCGATAGGTATTGATCTGCTGGTCTGACTTTAGATTGAATTTATCGTAGCGTGGTGAACAAGTAACGCAACACCATCACGAATAGATGAAGTATTTAGGACGTAGAAATGAACATTCGTAAAAGTTGGGTCAGTTTTATTTTCCTCCGAGTCAGATATCCTCGGCGATAATCGTCATTTGAACAATTCTTCGAGTTCGAGAAACTCCAGGGAAAGACAAGGACCTCTTGGACAGCAAGGATCTCGCGAGAAATCGGCTGGAATTGTGTTTCACATCGTAAGGGGCTATCAGTCGTCGTCTTTCATACGGACGATCAGATTGCACTGAGCACAAAGGATCGCTTTATTACAAAAACTGATTTTCCGGTCCTGGATTCCAACGTCTAAAATACATATTATCACTTCACTAACGATCACCAATTGTTTGGGGAATAATATTTATGGCAATCACGGTTCTATGATATCACAAATTGTTTCATTCTCAGTTTTTTTCTCCGACGAATGGATTCTAGTATTCTCAATCCTCTGAGACATACGGGTACTTAGATTTATAATTGATTTAAAAAAAATCCTCGTTTACCGCGAATTTCAGGAGCGTGTTGATCTCAGACAACTTTATCTTGCTCAAGTTATCCCGACCTTACTCAATAGGCAGACACCTCACACATCCAGAAACAGACTTGTGCGCCACCCTTTGCTTGGCGCCCTATTGTAATTAAGTCACTTTTGAAAGTGACGTGCCCGAAAACTGTGACGACATGACTTCGCTAGGGCATACAAGAATACCTACACGAGTCCCATATCAAGGAAATTTGGCTTTTCGTGCAATTTATATATTTCATATTAAAAAGGAGAGCGTAATTTATCTGCACGATAAAATTGATGAAAATGGAAATTAATGAAATGGCTATGAAACGCTGTATATATACCTCCAGCGTCTTTAGCTGGCCCCATTAGTCGGTTTTCCCTTGCAGCCGATAGCCAGGAACTATTATTGTGCTCAGGGCTTAATGTGAAAAGAGAGAGATATTAAGTATAATAACGGGCCAGGGAAAATAGCCGAAAAAAATATTCGTACAAAAAGTATAAGCTAAAGGATGCTCTGTTGGTCGCCTCGTTATTTTTCTGAGGCTAGAAGGCTGAGAGGGCTAGAGGCTATGCCTTTGAATACGAGGCAAAGATTGCAAACGGTAATAATTATTGTGGGGTCTTTTCTCTAAAAGGTCACTGAATCCTTAATAACTCGCAGAAACGGAAAACACAACGTCGTTCAAAGGAAATTATACCAACGGCGTCCCAGTTATTGTAATATTTGTGTGTTATTTGATCGGTGAAAAATTATACAAATATTTATCAACTATACGAGAAACGCAAATATTGTTTAAGAGTAAATATAAAAATACATTTAAGCGTTCAAACATTTTACGATAGTGAGGGATTAAACATTTTCAAAAATATGTAAATCGAAAATGAATCGAGATAAAAATTTGAAAAAAATCACGAGCACTTCTTTCAGTCTACCGAATATCAGAAAAAAATTTGAACAAAATCGAGAGGGGTCGGGGTCAGAGGCTGTCCCGGATGGCGTGGAACTCCCCATATGCAATGCATGAAGCGCGGAGTGTAATCGATTGCGGTAAAATTCTGAAGTGCAAGAAACGGCAATTTAATAGAAAGAAGTTCAGCCCCCGGAGTATTTGTCCTTATCAAATGATCCGCACAGAATTATCAGCAGCATTACTCTCTTCAGAGTCCTTTATTTTCCTCGATTACTTCAGTCGATATTACCGATAACTTATAAATATATATATAATACCAGTTTTCATAAAGCCAGGATCACTGTGGATCGGATAATATGCACGTGACCTCTGCCTCTGCGCACAAAAGTTAATCCCAAACTTAAAATCAGAAACATAGCAGCAAACGAGCCAACAATTGTTTTACGAACCTAATTAGACATCGAGCAATTTTCCTTTGTTATACGACTGCATCAAGCACTGCTAGGCACAGCAATTACACCCTGGTAAGATGTCGGTGGTGCTGAATAAGGTCAGCCTAGTCTCAGCGACTCGACTGGGTCGAGTGACGTATGTGCTATGGTACTCGACATCTGGTTAGGTGGAGGGTTCACGTTGCACCAAGAAACTGCTCGTACATCACAAAATTAATTGTCCTTATTTTTATTAGAATAAAAAAATTGACGCTTATAATCGCGAGAAAATATAATCTTTAGTATCACATCAGGGTCACAAAATAATCAACCCTCTGGCTGTTATGAAAAATTCTTACGGTAGACATTATCAAAATTATAATACAACGAGGCAGGCAACCTTTTCCCTCTACTCGGAGTTTAGCTATAAGAAAAATTTCATTTTGTCGGATAAAGGATAATGTCTAGATACTTTCATTCTTTTTTAGCTTTATTTTTCCTTGTTCTGTCTATTGCGCGTAGCAGGGTTCACCGGGGAACGTAAAATAAGATATATATATAGGAAGTGAAAAATCAAGAACACTCTCACTCAGGGAACTAAGGCTGATAATCTTCTGGCTGGCGAATGAAGCGTGCGCAAAGTAGGCATCACGGAGTCTTGAAATGCCAGGTGAATCAATTGATTTAAGACCGTTGCCGCAGGCTTTGGATGCGGTAGATGGGTGAATCGAGGTAAGAAAGAGGAGGAAAAGAAGTGTTGAGAGTGGTGAGAAGGTATAGGGTGAAATAAGAACGAAGTCGGCAAGGGCCTGCGGAAAAACGGTCCTTTAGGATTAAAATAAATCCTAATCTAGCTTCGGTCGTAAAGTCAAGAGCGAGGAGTGGAACATGGAAAGGTGTTGGTCCACAGCCGCCATGAAACGAACTCAAGCGTATAAATATGGCGTCAGTATCTCCAATTCGCCTAACAGTTAACTGTGAATTATGTAGACCGAGTTAATCTTGAAAGGGATCTCCTTTAAAAGTATGAGAGTCATTTCTGTCAAATGTAAATTCAAAAGACAAATAATGTTTACGATTGGCGAGCAAATATTTGCGTTAGTTATATGGCTGTAGGTACCTACCTACGCAGAGTATAACGGGATATGTAATGCAATGCATTGCCAATATGAAATAAATCTGGAAACTGGCATGTCGCGGAATATACACCTCTGGAACAATGAAATCGTTTGCAATCTTTCCCACTATTCCCAATGTACTATATTCACTCGACTACTTCGTGCTGGCTGAATCCATGGACAGAGATGGAAAAGATGCACAAGTAATATTTCACCTGGTGTATGTAGTACACTGTAACGAAAATCCTGTGCAAATACACGTGATAAACTCAAACAAAAGGAATCGATTTGTGTCTACGAATATAAACCCGATCGTCAACCGTAAATATTCTCCAAATGTTTGCTTTGAAAATCACTGATTCTGCGTTTTTTATTTTATTTTTTCTTCTCATTCTTTCACGTGATTACATAACCAAGGGGTTCCTCGCGGTACGTCCTAAGTCCAAATTAATATTACTGCGTTAAATTGAGGGAAAATTTCAACCACGAGAAAAAAATATATATGAGAGCTCTTGATATCAGCGACAGCGTTTCCCACCGGGAAATCGCGGCGATTGCGCCTCGCTTAAGCAGTTTCTACCGTCTGTGATCAAAATTGAATTCATACCGGCACCCGATTTTACTTTAAAGTCATTCTACAGCTTGAACGCTAAGCCGTTTCGTTATTTAAATTAGTTTTTGCTTCCTTGAACGTTCACAATTTTGCGCATAAAATAACCGGCCACTTTACCAGTCTACCGTCTCTCGTAATCTTGACTTAACTGCACCGAGGAGTTGAGATAGTGAAGTAGATAAAACGATTTCTCATCTTGGACGAAGCAAGAACATATAGTTCATCTAGACAAGGCCGAGTGACGGAGAATTAAGACCTTATACGGAGGCAAGAAAATCGCAAATAAAAAATAGACAAAGTTAAATAAGATAAGATCGCGATCGACACATCGTTTGATTAATGCATTGAAATCTATAGAAGCAAATAGAATCGTATTCAAGATAGGTATAAAGCTGATATTTTGTCCAAACCCAGGTTTCTGTGTCAAATTCTAAATTAATAATTAACCAATAACTAGAATAAACATTATCCAAAATTTTTGATAGGTGATACTATCAATCCGAAATAACTGGAGTAGAAAATTTAAAAAAATAAGAAAAAGGTAAGTGAGCCGACATTTTATTTCGATAAGGTAGATCGAGAGCTTTTGCTGAGCGAGATTTCACGATCAGAATTTATTAAACTTCCTAGGCTCAAGAGTGTAGTGAAACGGGAATTGCGAAGGGTGGAGAGTGGCTGGCTGAAGGGTATATCCGACTAAAAAATTAGAGCTCCAGGTGTAAAATGAAGAATGAAGAGAAAAAAAGAGAGAGAGAGAGAGAGAGAGAGAGAGAGAGGGTACTTTCATGCGCTTTGCTAACAACAACAGCCTCGCTACGTTTGTTTTTAATTATCAGGCACTTATATCTCAAACTTGTTAAGGAACCCTGATTATCCCCCCCAAGCTTTAGGCTTAAAATTTTGTCAGAAATTTTCGATTGACCTGCGAGCAAGTATAATTATACGGTTCGTTAAACGCTGTTTGCTGTTCTTTGTGAACATACGTACGTACTACAGGCATAAGGTAGGTGGGTAGGTATAAAAAGATATATATAGCTGGAAAAAGAACTGACTCAATCGTGGAGAGAAGAAAAAAAAAAACATGGAAATTCTATGGCCGCATATGCTATCTACTCGCACAAAACTAAAAAGGCATTGATCAATCAGCCTTCGTTGAATAATCATCGTAAGTGACCTCTTAGACATACATATATTTGCTAGCTAGACGCGTACCGTTTCTCAACCCCAACCATCTATCGTAGTAGATCTGCAGGCTGAGCTTTCTCACAATTATCTTACATATTATCCTAATTTCGTTCCGTTGGGAACCAAATCTTCCCCGCTTCGAAGCTCAGCCCTAAAAACTGCCAGTATATTTGGGATCTCCAACAATGGTTGGACAACGTTATCATCAAGTGGCGCGATAATCTAGTACAGTACCTAAGAGCAGAGAAATCCGCTATGGTGGTGGATACCACTCGGCCCGAGGATGTACGAGGCAAAGTAAAAAGGCATCGTTACCAGAGGTAGCTCATTAGGCGAAATTACCCCCAAGACGCCTCTAGCAACACCTTCGTTCCTCGGCACCACTGCTGGACGGGTGGTTCGTTGCGGATTCAAGGTGGAGGGTGGAGGGTGGAGGGTGGAGGCTGGAGGGTGATGGGTGATGGGTGTTGGGTGACGACCAATACTAATTAGTTCCATACTTGAGCTACCTACCTTCCTCCCATTCTCCCTCTACCTACTTTGCAGTATTTGCTTTTTCATCCCGTCGTCCTTTCGTCCTCGCGTCCCTTCACCATTCGTCCTTCAGTTGTCTCGTTATTCTCGATCTTGTCTACACGCACTTTAGTCTTCTGCGCTGATGGATATTGTCATTTTCTTTTCTTTCGTCGAGATATTTTCTAGTTCGAAACAGGTGCAGATCCTGGGAACCAGGACTAGTTCCTAGTCCCGGGTTTCCTACGTTCGAACTTCCAACCCGCTGACGTTCACACTATACCTACGTAGAAAACTCGGCCAAGACTGGTTCCTCGTGAAAAACGAATGGCTTCGTAATCGTAAGTAAGTATTGCTCGCGGTTGTCGACTGCCAAAGTTCTTGCCTTAGGACCTGGAGGGTGGCCGATGGCAGGGGGTTCTACTTCAGCCAACCGCGACGGGGTTACGAGTTGAAAAGTCAACGACACGCGAAGAATATCTATACAGGGTGTTCGCAAACTCGTACACGTTAATAATTCCAGGCAGAATTTTTATTTGAAAGAAATTTTATGACGAAGTATTGTTCTAATATGCATGGTTTATGAGCTTATTAGATTTCAAGGTAAAGATGAAGAGCAGAGCCACGAGTAACCATTAAACGTCTTCGTTGAACACCCCGTGATTCAGAGATGGTAAATTATTTATTCTGTCTAGTGATGTTCTCGGAATTTTTAATCTTCTTTTCTTTCCAAGTTAAATGGATGATTTTTCATAAACACCCCGTACACATACACAAGCCTGTGTAGTGAGTCAAGCGACAACCGCAAGGGATCGAAGTTCGGAGCAACCCCTAGTCCTTGGGTTATAGGTTTTCTGCCAAAGGTAATTCTCGAAAGAATAGTAGAAATAAAATTCTCGCAGCTCTACACTTAGACGTTGTTCAAGATAAATATATACTGTCAAGGTAGAGAATTGCACAGTGGTATGGTCGTGGTGAATTCGAGTCGCACATGTGGCCCCACGCTGGGCGAATGAAAAGGAAATATATTTACGCGCACGAGATTCTGGTGCAAGGCAAAAGCACAGAAGCACTTCACTTGGCTTTCTTTCTTGCTTTCGGTTGACCTAAGCAGAAAGTGGCATTTCCTGTGCTGGGGAAAGGCTCCTCCCCGTCTCGTGGACTCGAAATTGTTACAGGGTGAGAGTTCTACTTCGTGTCTCTCGAAATTTCATCCGCACGTAAACACATTCTCGTAATCGTGACCGTTACGGGGGAATTGAAGGTATCAAATTTTCCTCCTGTAATCAAGATCCAAAATAACGGCGCATCGATCCTTAAGTCCCTGAATATAATCAGATAACTGCGGCAGGTATGTGCGACTGTACTTTGAATTTCCCTTAAATATCAATCAATTTTTACCACAACTATTTTCAAGGATTTGAAAAACTTATTTTCTCCCATACATTTTAAACTTTGAAGTTTATTGCAAAGGCATTCTCTCCCAAACCGGAATAAAAATGACCTATATTTTTACTCTGTGAATATTTCCTAGAAATGAAAACATCACTCTTCAGCTTTTTATTGCTCGTCAAATAGCTTACACATTCGGTAATGAAGTAAATGAATTACTTTTGCTGGACGCTTAAAATGCTAGCATAATAGTATAAAGTCGCATTGTTGAAAAATGAAATTCCAACATTTTTCTAATTCTGAAGGTAACTGGATTCCAAAGTAACGAATTTACGAACGCGAATCAGATTTTGCGGTCCGTGTAGGGGCCGTGGAAAAAGGCTCAGGCAAAGCGGGGGAGACAACGCACAAGCCGGATGAGAGTCATGGGAAAGGCGAGAGTGGAGTGTAGGAGTAGAGCGGGAGAAAAGGAAGCGAAGAAGGAGGGAAAGGAAAATATTTAATTTCCCGGGAAGGGATGAATTGTATAAAAGGCGCGAAATGATAACAGGCTTTATGGGTGGAAACAACGCGGACAAAGGGGATGTTAAGAGATACGGCAGCGTACATATTTTAATTTACATTTTAATGGTCTACACACAAAACTTTACTCAAGATTTTAAGTTTGAGTTGGATTCACCCACTATACCCAGTTATACGAATCACTTTGAATCGCTCTACCATTATACCGAATCCCCCTGGCCTGCAGGGTGCCCAGATTATTTGTTATTAAAGGACGTGCCGTGTATATAGACTTTTTAAATTGCCCTGTATAATTAGTTGACCTCTGTGAAAATACCGAATGACAGAGAGAGTTTTCAATTCTGGTACCGAAAAAAAAAAAAAAAACAAAAAAAAAACCTGAGCAGCGAGAGAAAAAATATCAAGGGTAAAACTTTTCGTCCGTTTTCAGATGGAATTATTATTTTTAGCATTATTATCATCACGCAAAGCCTGTCGGCTGTCGCCACACGTAAACTGACGGAGAAAAGTTTTTCCTTCTTCTTTTTTTTTTTTTCTTCTTCCTCAAACCTTCAAAATAATGAAAAATGAGGATCAAGCATCCAGTAAAAGTTTGTACCTCTGTCATCATAGGAAAGTTTTCTTAGGGGCCCCGCAGCTCAGACTCACTGCAATATGAATAAAGAATTCCCTACCAATCCTTTTCGTCTTCAGCATTTCGAATTTCAGGTAAAAGCCGATTCTGACAAAACGGCGAACGTTGAAAGGCTAGACTTTGTGTTTGCTTCATATTTTTCCGTTTCGTAATAATATACGTATAGGTTTCTGTATCTTATTTTATTTCGGATAGTGCTAACGGTCGGAAAATGAAAGAGGAGTTTCGGTATGATCAGAAATGAAATAAATGCAAATTATATCGCTTTAACGAAGATCAGTGAGGTTTTTTTTTTTCCAAATCGGAGGTAGTTTAGCAAGGGATGAATCGAGCCTAGGATTACCATTCCACTCGTAACAAGTCCTAGACTATACTTGTTGTTTTAAATAGAAGTTGTTCGCTACCCCCTTATCCGTTGAACTGAACCTTAAGTATTCGAAAAGTGAAAGTATCGTAAAAACTCGTCTGACTTTATTTATTTTTTTTTCGTCGGGTAAAAAAGCACCGTGTCTTATAAATCCTTGGAAGTTGATTCACATTGAAAAATCTTTTCCCGTATAATATGACGATAAAAAAAATAAAGAAAGAAATGTACAGCAGACAAATGAAGCAGCAAATAAAAAGATTAAATAAAAAAAAAAAATTAAAAAAATGTTTAAATCTTCAAACTAATGAGCGAAATATACATTTCATTAGTGCTTCACGTTCTGCGATGGGAAAAGCTGAATCGCTCTGACCCAACGACACAAAATCTCGGTATAACGAACATACGTTCAATTTCCCATCAGAACCCTGTGTATTAGAAATGGGGGTGTTCAAGTGGGGAACGCGAGCACGTGCGCCCGTAATTGTCAGGGTAGCTCCCGGGCTCTCGGCAATCCGTAAAGGCCCCAAACGGCACCCAAACGGCACCCAGACGTAATGGCCTCCGAGAAACTTGGCACATTCTTTCGACTGCCTTCTGTATAGACTCGAACAGCCCACGCGTCTTTGTTTCGCATGAGTAAAAGAGAAATTCTATAGAAGAAAAGTAAAGGAAAATAGCATGTTTTTACCCTCAATAAATTTTGACCTTAGACTGTATTGATACTGATACTTTCACAATTTATCTATCACCAGCTCTAAAAGCTATGGCGTCAAGGTTATCGAAGAAATTCGATCGTAGTTTTTCCACAGATACTGAATATCATTCGTATCTAGATATGTTTTATCATAACCGAACAGCTTCTACCCGGTCGAATTCTCATATTCTCAATTATCAAGACCCATAAGCAATATGAGCCAAAGTACATTTACTTTCACTGTACAAGAAGGTATCGTTCAGTTTCTGTATCAAGCGTATCGTAGGATCCTTGCGCTTGTCAGGCACGTTTCAGAGCAGCGGAAATACCACCATAAGCGGCTCTGGAGAATCCTTTCAAAGGATTTCAGCCCCGCAAGGAACAAAAATGAAACGATGTCTGGAGGTCGACTCGTGTAATTCTCTGGTAAGAATCTTGCGGTAAGAACTCGTCTCGGATTTCTTAAGACAATTAACGGTGATCCCAGATAGCAGCCATTTATACAAGATAATCTCATATACTAAATCTATTTTGCGTTAAACTTTGAGACTGTGCCAAATCTCATTGAATTAGACTCATTTTCAATTAAATATGTAAATCAGAAATATGACTCCGCTCAATCATACGTTGCGTTTAAACTAGTGTACACAATACATAACCGTAAATTATGTACATACGATGTATCGATCAGGGAAATGATTAAATTTAGCAAATCAACTAACCTAGTGGAGTGTGCAGAGCCGGATAGTCAAAGCTTGGTGTAGGGGAGTTGAAGTTATGTCGAATGATGTTTGTATACATAAATTACAGCAGAGACACGTTTATGTCTAGGAGGATTTGGCTCAGGGTATACCTATGCATGTATTTGTAAATTGTACATACGCCTCTCCCCTAGTGAGCTGTGTAAATTTTACCAGCTGAAAACAACGCGTCAGTTTCCCATAGAAATCGCCCCGCACACTTGATAGTTCTCAAGAAATCGAGAGAACTTGATACATGAAGATATATATAGGTACCATTCTGTCGGATATAATGTATAAAATCGCTGTGAATCACAAGGTTTTCAAAATGCTGGATTTCTTCGATTCTACAGATAATAAAATCGAGCTACACACTCACTCCTGGTTAGAATGGTTCCAACATACATTACCGTGTGTTTGGTTGCCGAGCATGGGACGCACTCCCGTCTGACATGTACAGGCTGTTACTACTGATCGCGTAAAGACGTCTGGATCAAATCTTTTCGTTGAGTTGATAAAAAAAAAATATATAAATTTATAAAACAGGGCATTTTATCATTTCAGAAACCCGTCGAAGTACCGAAAATTTCTATTAGCTATATATAATCAAGATATATAGATTCACATTGAAAAATTGAGTCCCATTATTCGTTCATAAGAATAACAAGATATATAGCAATTTGTCAAGATCATTATTTTTGTTTGAAGTTCTCTAAATTCCAGATATTTTCATCGAACCGTTTTTGAGATCATTCGGTAAGTTTTTCGGACAGACCGACAGAACGATATATCTGCCTAGAACACTGAGAGAAATGACGTTTCGCTTTCTGGCACGTAATGCTACATTTGGGCAAAGTTTTCCATAAGGATAGGATTTTATGGAACAGATTGGTGGAAATTATGTTCTTCGGTTTGGCAATATCTACAATAAGGATAATTTACCAGCCGTGTATGGCATAATTTGACATCGGACTTTGACTATGTGTGATTCAGCGTAGTATTTAAACCAAAATTCAGTATTTGAATATCCATTACTATGCCGGAGGGTAACGTACGTCTTACGGTTTCAGCACCTTTTAATGAATTATCATCATTTTTACGATGCACTATTGTACTATATGTTATTCGGTATCATTTGTTGGCATGCGGCTGGAATAGCTTGGAGTAGATATGAGATTAATTGCCATACAGGCGTGGAATATTGAATAAAAGCATAATAGACACAAAGCCACATGCGGATATGATTAATTGCGAAAAATATTGATGTGTCCCCCAGCTGCCATACGGACCGGCATGAAGTACCCAGATTTCAGGCTCTGAATGCCCGAAAACGAAACCTCATTTCTCTCAGTGAACCCTGTCTCTCGGATTAGTTGAAATGAGCATAAGTCATTTCAGCTCGAAACCAACATTTTCCTTACGTTACCTCGGTGATGTAAAGTAAAATTTTAGCTAATTAAAAAAAAAAACTAAAAAAAAAACGGAGTCTGTGGGTTCACAATAATCAATGACGTTGAAGTTGAGATAAACTAATCAGAATCACGTCTCAACAATTTCTGATCATGTCTGTTCGATTTACTCCCTGAACTGATGAAGTCAGTTCATCGATTCTGCAAACTTTTAAGTAAATAATTAATCCGCAACGAAAATTATTGTCTGTATTCCAGGTATCGTGGATGCGTAAAAGAGATCTTCACATCCTTACGTCAGCCATCTTCACGTATACGGGTGATGCAAGGTTTGCTGTATTACACCCAGAATCCTCAGACGACTGGGATCTGAGAATCGAATATGTCCAGCCGAGGGACGCCGGAATTTACGAGTGCCAGGTTAACACCGAGCCCAAGATCAACTTGGCCATTATTCTCAGCGTCGAAGGTAAAATGATTACATTTAGTTATTCGGATGAAGATAAACTTTCTTAAGATGAAGTGAAGCGGAGGGTGAGAGAGACTTATCGATACGATATCAAAAAGACCAACTTTTCTTTAGCGATATATTACATATACCAGCAGGCGAACGCGGATAGATGTGTTTATGTTCGAATCGTTGATACAGTATACAACAACGCGCGACATTCATTCATATTCAATTTTCGTTTTCGCTTGTGTCAGAATAAATGTGTGTAAAATTACATCCCCCGCACGACAATTGAACCTGTATACCTACATACTCTAAAACTTGAGAGTCGAGCACTCAACGACTTGAAATTAAGTGTATCGGGAAGTTTCAGCACTCTGGTGAGAAGACTCAAGTGTCACGAGGTAAGATCGGAAAAGTTACGTCAAGGAGACCGAAGGGGGTGGTTCTGGTCCGGAAAGTGTGATAGTTCGAACGAGGCGTTAACGTAATTGTTCTTCAAGTTAATTAGACTGAACGACTATGGCTAATAAAGTCAAAACAAAGTTCGAGCTCTACTTTAAGTTGAAAAACTACTGTAACTCTTGTTGGTCGTATAACCAAGCCGGACCCGCTAAGAGTATTACTGCTGGGATATCGAAAGTGGATCGGTAGGGTAAAAATGTACAATATATTCAGGGCTCGGCCAAATCCCCGTGCGATTCGAATTTATTTAAACTTTCCCGAAACCTAGTAGCCCTTCCTCTAGGGCACCGCCACCCGCGTGTCCTTATCTGGTACAACGTTCAAACTCGGAGCATCGCTTAACCATCGGTTGTAACATGGGACTATACGAGCGATGAATACCTGCGAGCGTAAAAGATCTCACCCTTTTTTTGTCTTCCATTTTTTCTTTGCTCTTTCTTAATTTTTTTTTCTTTTTTTTTTCTTTTTTCTGCCAACCCCTGGAATCACACATCCTACCACCAAGATTCAGAAAACAAAAACTGAAACCCCTCCAGTCAGGTCTTTTACTCCGAATGCTACATTACCGTAGAAAATGATAAGAAAAACTTACGAGCACTTATCGATCCTATCCCATTGTCTCACAAAATAGCAAACCTGCATTTTCATCCCTTAAAAAAAAAAAAAAGAAAAAAAATTGCAGATGAAACGCCCGCTTCAATAAATCAGGGGAAGGCAAATAATTTATGTAAGATCTCGCGTGTAATTTAGTTTACCAACAGTTTTCACCCCTAAACTATCTATTGATTAATTAACTCGAAATATATATATATATCTGTGATCCCGTTCCAGAAAGTGCCCCTGTCCCTGCCACCGCGCCCAACGCCATTCACCGGACCTTCAACTCAGGTTAGAATCATGTCAGGCCTTACCATTATTATTATTATTATTATTATTATTATTATTATTATTATTATTATTATTATTATTATTATTATTATTAATTTATGTTCTCTTTATTGTTATCACGTTATTTAAAAAATATCTACTCGCTATTGCTGTAATTATTGCCGATGTTATCGCAGTTATGATTAATATCCCATTTTTTTTTTTATTTCAAATTTAATACGATTACGTTCATTACGCAAATCCATTTTACTTTATCTGTGTCATCGTGGCATTAACAGGGCGTACGTTTTTATATTATTTTTCTTGTCTGATAAAAACCTATGCTATCAAGGCTTTGCTCGCTTCATCTTTTACGTAGCGTAAACTGTGTATATACAGGGTGACCCAAGACCCCCGGACCGGAAGGAATGGGTGAATTCCTCGTTGGATTTTGAGACGAAATTTCCTTTTCGAAAACTTCGTCCGATCAACGGTGTCCAAGTTATTAAAGATAAAGAGTAGCCAATCAGCGCCTCGCTTTAGGTCCGTGCCAGTGCCGGGTCAATAGTGAACGGCGGGCAGGGCCCGTGGTTTATAATAATAATAATAATAATACGCGTCGATCGTAAAGTGAAGAAGAAAGTAGCCAAATGTAAAATAAACCACGGGCCCTGCCCACCGTTCACTATTGACCCGGCACTGGCACGGACCTAAAGCCAGGCGCTAATTGGCTACTCTTTATCTTTAATAACTTGGACACCGTTAATCGGACGAAGTTTTCGAAAAGGAAATTTCGTCTCAAAATCCAACGAGGAATTCACCCATTCCTTCCGGTCCGGGGGTCTTGGGTCACCCTGTATAGTTATCTTTTGTGCAAATTGCACTTTTACGCAAACTCAATGCAGTCAATTCGATAAGACGACAGAAGACCTGCACTTGCGCTCAAAGCACATCAAACAATCCGTATTTAACCAAGAGAAAATGACGAATCACGGGTCAGGCTAGGTCCGAGAAAGGATAGATATTAGTTGAGAATAGTTAACGCTTGTTATATAACTTGGCACGGATATTATGCGAGTCAGTCACTGTCTCCGAACTTTTAATAACTTCTCGGCGACGTGAAAATCAGAACTGCATTTACAAGACTGCAGTTCATGGACCCCTCGAGATGGTCACTACTATCAAAGTAAAGCCTGTACTATACTCCAGGGTGTTCCACACCTCGCGACGAATATTTCACAGGGTAAATCTTGATCAAAAATGGGATCGAAATTCCCTCAGCCGATTTTTTCGGAGATGCATGGATTTTCCGTTATAATTATTTTAATTGCAGCTAATGACATGCGACTTATAAACGGCCGTTTGTCGGTGTAATCACCGCTCGGTTGTGTGCGCGTCTCTCGCCCTATTGTCGCCACGAAAAAAAGTGCACACAACCGAGCGGTAAGCACACCGACGTGCGGCCGTTCGTAAGCCGCGCGTCATTGACTGAAATTGAATTAATTATAACGGAAAAGATATGCATTTAAAAAAAAATCGGCTGAGGAAATTTCGATCCCATTTTTGATCAAGATTTACCCTGTGAAATATTCGTCGCGAGGTCTGGAACACCCTGTATACAAATCGAATATCGACTGAAATGATTATTTCCATACATTTGCTATTCGCTAGAATTCAACATACAGCATATCCATGCAAAATTACTCTCTATCGGTTGGTGAAGATCGTATTATAAATCGACGAGTTCAAATGCAATCAACTTTTGTGTAGGCGATGCAATTTGTTCCCTCGTGATTCAGAGATTGAAATTTTTTCTTTTTTCATTTTTCCTTTTTCTTTTTTTCTTGCCAAGATATCACGGTTCTCTGGTTTAGATAGCCTTCAGAGGTATTCCCTAGGAGCAGTAGACCCCCCTTGGGTAGTATTGAGATTTGAATAACATAAAAAGTTTTCGAGGCGTGGTAAAAAAAAAAAGCTGAAAAAGTTGGCCAGGCCTTAGGAGGCTGGACGTTGCGTCAAAATAACGCGGATACCCCTATACCGTCGTTCGAAGTTTGCATGGGTGGGTAGGTATAGATCAATCATCAAGAATTTTCCTTTTTAAGCGGGGTTAGCTTCGAACTTTGTCAGGAAGAACGTTTCGGGCTGTGGGAATCGAATGGCCAGGTTAAAGGAGCGTTTTGGCTTGACCACCGTGACCTTTTTATATTAAAAAGAAAGCCGACGGACTTGTTTTTTTGAAAGATTGAAAAATCGTTGAAAAACGATAACTGAAAATTCATTAATAATATCCATAGGGAATATCTACTGGAATATATTTTGCACATGAAACTGTTCCTCAGGATATATCATCAGACGGATTATTGAAAAGCTTATTATAACACCGTCAAACGAGTAACTGAACTGCAAATTATCCATGAAAAGCTAATTTTAATTAGCGGTAATCACCTTGCATCGCTATCAGAGCGTTATTGAAATCGTGAAATCCTCGTACCTACATTAGGCTGTACCTTTGATAAAATGTTGGAACTGTAGCATGTGTGTACGTTACATACGTATAGGCTGAAATAACTGATCGAATTATGAGAAAATGAAAAAGCCAGATGAAATAATGGATATCTTCGCACAACTGTACGGCTATTTCATGTTTACTTTACTCATTGTTAGCAATAATCCATTTCGCGTCAATATTCGTTATACACTTGTCCGAAATACGAAAATCCGTGATGAAGATATATCCGATTGAGAACACCGGTCCGCGGTATATTTTGGTACTCAAATCGTACAACTAGGATCTTCTAGGATGAGGAAAAGCGCTACGTGACGTGAGATTTTCCCGGAAAGCAGTCTAACTCGTCTAGTGTCACGTAGAACACAAAGTGAGTATGAAATACGTCAAAAATGTTCGTCTTCGTGAGCCCGCTTGACTTATGATTTACGCTGGTTTGTGCGCCTCGGTATAACACAGTCAAGACGAGTACAATATATGTAATATATATAGGTATATATTTTTGTATATAATTTACAAAAGATCGTGTCTGCCAAGATAACAAATAGATAGGGGCATAATATCGTCAAGAAACTGAAGTGATATTATTTGTTACAGCTGCTCAAGCGAAAATCTCTGGACCAGAAGATGTCTACGTGAAGAAGGGCAGCACAATCAGCCTCATCTGTACCGTAAACGTTCACAGCACACCACCGAGCAGCGTTGCTTGGCACCATGGCGTTGCAGTCGTTGACTTTGACAGCCCCAGGTTCGTGTAATTATCATATGTGGTTACATGTTTTTATTTTATGATTATCATTCGATATGGAGATCGCGAAATATATTAAAGGTAAAGAGCAAAGAAGCTCAAGTATTATTCCTATATGATCAGAAAACCTGAATGTGCACGTGATAAGTTATCAAACTAGTTGCTAGTGGTAAAAATTTCGAGAAAAGTAAACCGAACTACTTTAATATTAATTTAGTTTAATATTGAAGATTTTTCATCATTTCAGACACTTTTATATATGCGCTATGTTCAAAGCGAGTCACACTTATAATATCTTCTTCTAAGGGTATAAAGTAGAAAAAGAGCGCAATGATAAGCCACGGTATTTTTCATCAAAGCAACATAAGATAGCTGAAGCTAGAAAGAAGTATAGCTACGAATCGAATGATGGCGGGTCGCGATACTCTTTTTTTTTGAACGTCTAGACAAGACCATGAGACAAATGATGGAGAATTCGGGCTTCCAGTAGTATAGTATTCTTTTTGTGGTGATCGTTGTAGAATCCTACCCTATATGGGTTTTAATTTATTTTATTTTGTCAAATTGACAAAACGAATGAATGAAGTTGAAAATATGATTCTGATATACCAGGCATGAGAGAAACCATGGAGCCGTACATAGTGAAACGGAATAAAATAGGTTTACTTCTCAAGACCAAAGGCGCGTTTTATATTTCATTTCTATACGGTATGAAAAAAACAAGTAAAAAATACGATGTAAAAATGGCGAAGATCAAGGGATTCTTAACCGCAACATTTCCCCTCTGTAAATGTGGCATTACCCGCTTTGGCACCACGTCTGGTTTGAGGATTAGAGAAACTGGTATATTCTCGTAGCGTGGATAAG
The DNA here is from genome assembly GCA_943736025.1 of Tenthredo mesomela. Taxonomy (NCBI): domain Eukaryota; kingdom Metazoa; phylum Arthropoda; class Insecta; order Hymenoptera; family Tenthredinidae; genus Tenthredo; species Tenthredo mesomela. Next base: position 12,474,985 of record OX031013.1, read on the forward strand.
GATGAGGAGGAAAAAGGAGTAAGGAAAAAGAGGAAAAGTAGGTAAAGCTTGGCGAGAGGTTAGACGGGTAATAAAGGGGTAGGTTAAGCGCCAAAATGCCTGCGGATGCGAGAAGGAAAAGTTGCATGCCCACTACGAGCTAGAGCAATTGTAATAATTGCAAGATTTCACGCCGCGTGTACGCCTGCCGAGTTGCTGCACCGGTTGCAAAGTATTTTTCATAATTCAGCGTTCATCACAGGGGCGGTGTGTCACTGGAAACTGAGAAGACGGAAAGCGGTACCACGAGCAAACTCCTGGTGACCCAGGCGAGGCTGAGTGACAGCGGAAATTATACTTGCATTCCAAGCAACGCAAATCCAGCCACCGTCGTGGTTCACGTGTTAAATGGTGAGTGCGCCAGACTGCCTGTATATCTTTTTTTATTCTTTTCTTTTATATACATACATAAAACATATACACAAGTTCATATGTGCACTTGAGCTTTTCTCACTCCAGTTTCCTCGTATCGTAGCCACTGCTGCTGCAACTGAAACTGCAACTGCAACTGCAACGATGCTTTTCACAGCTTTTCTATTCGTGGATTATAGCTTAAGCCTTAAAGAGTACTACACGCATTTATTTGCGGAGAAAAAAATTCCTGTGGATTTTCATTCGAGAGCAAAATAGAAGGAAGTGAAAAAAGCCCATTCATTTCCTAAAGTAAAGAGTACTACCTAATCTTTTGGTAAACGAAAATTATATTTTAAAGGCAAAAAACTGATCGACGTTCTTTCAAATATATTATCATTTCACGTAGCCACCCGAGTCGAAATTTAACGCCTCATTAGAACCTCAAAATTTTACCGTTGGGAGGTTTTTGAGGGTCTAGAGAGGTTTATTTTGTATGGGAATTGAAACCCTCTTTAGCGCCTAAAACTCGTAGTTACCAGACAAATGCAGCATTTTAGGGTCAAATGAGGATCTCACGAGAACCTCGCAAAACCCTCACTGCGCCCTGCCGCGTAGCGGTGCACGGCTGCACGGTGATCGGACTTTATGAGTATCAAAATAGGCGCTAAATTATTATTACGGATTGAAAAGAGGTTCATTTGTGCGCTATGAGTACTCAAGCGGGCGCTAAATTTCGACTACAGAGTTGTAGATTGATAATAGGAGTTTGAGGTCTAAACAGGATCTGTAGAGACGTTATGAGTTGGATGCTATGAGTATCAAAGCAGGCGCTAAATTTCGACTACGGAGGACTTGTAGGTTCAAAATAGGAGTTTGAGGTCTAAATAAGATCTAGAGACGTTGAGTTGGATGCTATGAGTATCAAAGTAGGCGCTAAATTTCGACTCTTGAGGACTTGTAGGTTCAAAATAAGAGTTTGAGGTCTAAATAGGATCTAGAGAGGTTGAGTTGGATGCTATGAGTATTAAAGTAGGCGCTAAATTTCGACTCGGGCAGATATAAAAAGAAGTTTAGAAATTTTCACGATGCATTGCGGTAGTGTCAATGATTGCTACGTATGAAATAGGTCAAACGGAAAATTATTTTTTAACCGTTACATCCTATACCGTACACTTTCCAACTGACGCAACGTCAAAGATATTTCTGCAAAAGTTAATCGCTCACTGACCGCGTTCACGGTTCTATAAATTATTGTTTTTGGATGAAATGTTTACACGGTTGATGCGGCACGGTATTCAACCGTGAGTTGAGATCAATGGAACAAAAATTTTCAACCAATTTCGGAACAAAGAGATCGTCATTTCATTTTTGTGTTAGGTACTAATTCCTCAGATTTTAAATAAATAATTCATATTTCCCAGAACTTTAATCGTAATCTCATAAATGTGAAGTGACGTTAGGTATAATTCGCTTGAAAATCAGCATTACTGAATTGGTTAGCGATTATCCGGAAATCCATATTGCACCGTTCGCAAACAGTTTCCTATATCAAATACACAGACAGAATAATTGAAATTTATGGTTAATTTTAAAAGCTAATCAGCAGTATTTTTGAAATAAAGTTCGTCGGCACGAGCAAATATGAGTTAAGCTGCGAATATCGTGGTTCAATCACAACGCAAATAAACCATACGTCAATTTCGAGCAAGTAAATTTAAACGAATGGTATCGATATTTGCAAATATAAAGAACGATAAAAGGGAATAAAAATCACCTTTCGTCTCATAATTTGACAGAAAGAGATAAATAACGAGGATAGCAGTGCTGCAAAAATTTTCATCGCTGGATATATATGTATGTAGCTGAAAAGCTTTCGTTCCTATTGGTCATTCTACAACCGTTTTATGAAATCAGTTTTCCACGCGGTTATCAATTTATTCTCGGAAAATATGTACAGAACGGTAAAGCGTTTTCGTAGGTACATTTAATCCTTGAGCGAATCGGTTTCACGATCGTTTGTAAATCTTACCGAGTTTGTCGAATAACAAGAATTTTCTAGTTTTATGAATTTCGTAATAAAATCTGTTCGGCGACGTTTCATATTTCATATTTCTCATATCACATACTTGAAAATGTATACATGCTTCTCTGCTTCTGCCTTTGATCGAGGATTAAAGTATTCTCAGTCAACGGTCTCCGATAGTCTGACACAGCAGTATGAAAGATAAAAACATTGTAAATTAATCGTCGAATTTATGGATAAATTTCACAACTTATGCAAAATCCATTAGAAATTCAATTGACGCGTATATATAACATGTTGTATAGGTACAAATACAGTAAATACAGCTCGTAATTGATACTCGCAGAGTTGATACTTCCATTATAGTATAATTTGCCATTGTCTCATCCGAATGAGTTCAAACATCGAGAAGGTGCAGTGGTTGTCGATTGCTAATTAGTCATCTCATACCTATCGAGTTGCATTTGAGTCGTAATTTAGATCTCATGCCAATATAGCTCACCCATCATCTTGTCTGACCTAAGACTTGAGTTCGTTGACCCAAAATGATCTACTGTCACCTTGAATGAATATTTTTTTTACATTTTTAATTTCTTCCCAATATTTTTAAGTATAACAATTTTCTATTCCAGGTGAACATCCTGCTGCTATGCAACACGGAGGAAGCTGTGGGGTAACCCCAACTTTATTACTCGCTACAATGACATTGCTTGTAGCAAATTTGCTGAGGTGAGCAATTAGTGAATAAACAATGATCACTGAATTATAAAAGTGTAAACAGCCGAAGACGACTGTGTTAAAAATAAAAAAAAAAATAAAAAAAATACGCACGAAGTGAGCTGTAACAGAAAATAGATACTCGAAAGTGTATTTATAATTAATAATAAATCAAGGATTATCGGTGATAAGCGATACGTGAGAGATAATGTGTACAGTGAAAGTGGAGATGAACAGCTTCCAAATGAAATAGTAAAATTTGTTATTATTGTAAAAACAAATATTATATAAATGGACAAAAGTGTAATTAGGAATTGTACGTAAGGATAACGTTGTAATTGTGGTATGATTTAGGATGGATTATAATTACATCAAGATAATATAAACTTACGTAGTTAATAACGTTTGTACACTTAAATATAACCTGGGGGTATTCGCGAAAGTCGTGCAAATACAAACGTTGTAGATATATACCTATACGCGTCTACGGTACCGGGTCGAAATCGAACCCGAAGTAGTGGGTGCATAAGGAATGTATAGTTGGAATTTCGGAAGACCTATCTAAACAAGCTGACTGATCTTCGGGTCAGTCATTAAGCTTTGTGTCGGAAGGCCTAATGGATCGCAATTCGGAATCGCATTAGTCTGTGAAGCGAGAAAGGAACATTTCGAATGATTTTAAGCTCCTCGAATGAACAGTAGTTCACCTACCGCTCCCTGGAATCTAATGATTCTTGACAGTTCGTCGATCGGTCAAATTTGAACGAGCAAACAATTACAAATTTCTGATTTGAATCGCATGTTCGAGACTTGATAAGTTCCTAGAGCTCTAATATCGTAAAATTAAGATCACTGAGTACTCGTTAAAAAAAAAAAAAAAAAAAAAAAAAAAAGAAAAATATCTTCCCTGGGTTAAGAAATATGCAGACTATTTTGCCTGTGAGATATTCTTTGTCATAGTGCTCTCGTCAATTCAAAATTAAAATTCTGTTTTCGAACAACGAGTAACTGATAAATAACGAAGGATAATTTCGTTGGTTAAAAAATTAAATCACTATCTTCCCGCAATATGAAACTTTCGTGTAATTAATAACGAATGAAAAACAATCAAATTAACACTTCTATTAACGTGATAGAATCCTGTATTAAAGCGAAATCAACTAGGTATATAACTGTTGTATAATAAATACTATAAAACATAAGCATGAGTAACAAGGGTACAGTATATAATATTTAATATTACATTATAGTGAATTTGATATTAATGAATTAAAATATGGCCTAAAATGGTGATTAAATTAATTTTGAAAGTTGTTATCGTTCAAAGAAAAGACAAAAAGAAGTGAGAAGAAGGAAGAAAAAGGAAGACGAATAAGAAAAAAAAAAAAAAAAAAAATCAAGCATAAATTTTGAACGGATGAAATTTTTATCAAGGTCATGCAAAAGTACTCTTGCCTGTTAAAAATTAGGTTTCAACTTTGAATAGTCATAATAATTTATAGAAATAAATATATTTACTATACGGTAGGATCAATAATATTATATATATTCTAAGAGAACACGTTAAACTATTTCATCAATGAAATCAAAAAATGAATAAATAAATAAATGAAAAGAAAAAATAAATAAATAAATAAATAAGAATAAAAATAGATTTTTAACATCACGTTACGCGTTGAAAATTTATTATCAATTTTGATTTTCTTAACGGAGCTAACATTTAAGTTTTACCATGATTTTTGTACAGTACTCTATATATATATATTTGTGTATCTCCAGTCATCGCGAGATATAGGTATATATAAACGAAATAATGTGGATTGAACTTGAAAGATTCATCCCTTAAAATATAATTTCAAATTATAACAGATTCACGAAACGACATATGAATACAATAATAATTACAATTAGTTCCGCGATGAAAGTCTGTTTGACTTTCGATTTGGTTATACTTACATGCGTAGACGCGATTTGTGTAGAGGTCGTATAACACGAGTGCAGAATTTCAGGAAATTTTTCATTCTTATTATTAATATACTGTTTTAAAGAATGCGACAAAAAAATCAATGAGATAAAACCACTTTAGCCTAACGATAAGTGTATACTGTCCACGAAAGATTGTGTCGGGAAATAGCAGAGCTGACCACGTGGTAAGAGACTTACGATTAGCGATATCCGTTCTACCGCAAAAATGTCGTTTAAAGATCATCTCTATCGAGAAGAGAAAAAAAAAAGAAGAAAAAAAAACACATAATATACTATAAAAAGGAAAGAGAATTCCAGACAAGCAGAGAATCTGATACGTTATTATTATCATGATTAAAATGCATTGTAAATAAAAACCACACTATTAGTTTTATCATGTTATGATATGAGACTAAGATACGTCAATGTAAAAATGATAAGGAGTTAAAATGAAGACCGTATTGTAAAAACATTCCATGACGTAACTGCTGTTTAAATAAATGTAACGAGTCAAAATCAAATTTGTTTAAATTTAAAACCTTCTCTTCTTTATCCTGGTATGACCTATTCTAATTACTGTCATTCATTCTCCTCGTTCGTTAATACATTTTTCACAACGAATCCTGAACTCCTCTGATAATTCGGAATTTGTAAACTTTTTCAAAAAAGTAATTTCTCAAAGGCTAAGGCTCCAACGTATTTTCAGATTTGCTTTCCTTCGAGTTTAAGGAACTACTGATAAAGCAGCCACATCGATGGCGTAAGATCGGTCATGAGACGCATTGAACCTCCAAGAAAGGATAATTTATTCTTCGTAAGGGTTGGTCGGGTCATATTACATCAAAAAATTGCCTCATCTAATTCTATAAGATCAAAAATCTGCTTTTGGGCGGAATTTTTTCTGCCTGTACATATCAAGTTATTATACAAGGTACACTGTTGGAAATAATTTGTGTAAATGTCGAATTTTTTGGATGTTAAAATTTTTGTGTCAATATTAATACTTTTTTAAGGCTGATTCAACAATCCACCGTTATGTTATTTCGTTTAAAAATGTTAAACGATAGATTTAACATAAATGATTATTTTTCACCCGAAAATAATGTCATCAATGTTTGACTATAGAAAAATGTTAATTTGATGTTATTTTTATTGACACTACACAACGTTTGAGTTGGTATATAACACAAATTCTAGGTTGAAATACAGTGAGAAAAAACAAAGGCATAGTGTTGTATAGGCGCTCGAACGCCAGTTCTATGTCCGGCCACAACGTGGCGATCCCGGACCAGCATTCTCGCTAAGGAAGCAGCGTCGAGCCAACCATAATTATCTATCTATCACTCCGTAATAGTACATTTTATTTAGAGTAGATATTACATTTTTCCAAAGTTAAAGTTAATAACACGAATTTGTAGATTCAACAGTACCGTTTGTTAAATTGACATTTAATTTTAGTCAATTTAACTATGGCGCTTATTCTGTGATGCAGTATAATAATATTAAAACAACTCAAACAATGTGTGAAATTTTATGTTCATATTCACATCCATGTAAGTAAAAGTTGACATTCGGAAAGTGTAGGTTCAACAGCATTGATTGCTCAATCGACAAATTACGTTTATTCAATTATACGTTATCACAAAGTTGGAACAACTTTCAAAATGTGTTCTTATTACAGAAACTAAATGTTACGTTTGCGTTAATTTGATAACACATTTCTTTATTCAACATTTGACCTAAACAGTTTGTGTTCAATTGACATAAATTTTATAGTGGACCTCCTGGGACATGCAAAAAGAGTTAAATTTAACACATTTTTTCTAACAGTGTAGCCAGTCAGCCTGCAACCACCAGGAGAAATAAATTATTACGGTAAGTTGAGTGTGCTTATTCGTTTGTATCATATTTTTCTGTATAGAAATGGAAAATCTACTAAATTTAAATATCTAAACACACCCTTGTTTAGGTATAGAGATTCAGACATATCCCATCGGTCTCAGCTTAAGTCGTATGGCTTTCAGTCTAAACCCACCGCATAACCCTTCAATCTGTTAAATTTTGGAAATTCTCCTTTCAAGGACGGCGCTAAGACAACGCTCGAATCCCTTCATCCAATACTTTTTTTTTTTTTTTTTTTTCTTCTCCTAAACATACACGCGCCTGCCCTTCTGCGTGCATACAAAATGCTCAACTATTTCGACAATTTAATTTCATTTTAAAAATGAATTTTGTAAAATGGCTGTGAACCGTTGTGGTCCGTTAATTACTCGCAAGTACAACAGATGTGGGACACCTATACACCGCGCAATTCACATGTGATAGATCGCTGTACGCGTGCAACGTACTTCCACGTTCTACATACCGTATTTCGTTTTTCATGTTACATGTTTCACGTACACATACCTATACCCTCACTGATGCAACGCTCATTCTTTTACGAGTTGATAAAATATCAGCTGTTCGACGATACGTGCTAGCTAATATTTTAGGGGCTTAATTGTTTTTCGATGGCTGCGCCAGCTATTCTATCTAATAGCTCGCTATTTTTTTTTTTTTTTTTTTCAATTCTTCTTTATTTGTTCATTGATACATATACTCTATATAATATATTTATTTTTTCTCGTCATTTTTCAGCTCAAATATTCAATTGAATTTCAATCAAGAAGTGAAATTTCATAATCCATCATTTTTACACTCTCTAATGATTTCTATACAAAAAGCCAACACAAACTGTACGATATCTCTTCAACTGTACAAAATCTGATAGCGAGTTATCTCAAAAGCTCAATATTTTCGTCGAAAAACTGGGCAGAATTTGATAATTAAAGTACTACCCTACTTGAAATTAATGGGATTTGATTCACTAAATAATTTCCCCAGGCAGTTAATTAATCACGATTCCCTACACACATTATTTGCACCTATTTGGCTATCTAGATTATTGTCTATAGATTTAAACCACCGCACAAGTTTGAAGCTTAGTTACCTTCGGCGTACCGACGATGTCATTAACGGGTGTAGCTGGGTTGTATGTGAAAGTTTTTAACGACATTTATAATGATAAATATTATCGAACAAAATTCTGCCCTCCGGTATACTAGAGATAAATGTGTTTAATCTATATGAAACGCTCTGCCTTACCTAAGTAGATTTTAATTCATCAGCTTTTTTCCCCGATGCAATTTCTGCATTCATGTTTATGAATATGAATTGTTGTGTATAGGTATACGCATCAGCTGGGATCCGCGCACCGTAAAGTGAAAAAAAAAAAACAAAAAAAAAAAATATGTAAAAAAATGGCAAGTAAATAAATGAATAGTTGAGCCGATGACGGAAAAACGAAATATCCTTCATATTCACCATTGCGGTTAAAGTAAGCTCCAATTTCGAGAGACGAATTTATGGTTGTGTGCACACGGTGCCAATGTGGGTATATCTGTACGTCACCCATGCCACCCTGCCCCTGCGCTGCAAGAGTATAGGACAATGCAGTTTTCCAATTTTCGAACCACCCGACCGTTCATAAAGCATTTTGATTCATTCTCACCGAAAATTTGAAATTATTTTATTCGCTTTTCTAACGGCAGTGAAACGTGTCTATACACCGTATAAATTCAACTCAAACCGCAGTGTTAAACGTCCGATTTACGCAGACCCCGACCAAAACAATTATCGCTGTGACATGCCTTGGTGACATTTCACAGTTTACTCTGTGTACGTCTGACAGACCCTCGTTTTCACAACGTTTATTCCCCATATTCTTTATTAATAAAATATCGACGACTAGCAATGAAAGAAAACTGCAGTCCTGGGATTATCTTCATTCTTCATGCCCCATTTTTGTCATGAAGCTGAGAGAAATTTGCACTAAACATATCAACTGGCCATATTGAAACGAATAAAGGAGTTTGGCTGAAACGATAATTTTTTTTTTTTTTTTTTCAAGCTAGCTCATTTTTTTGGTAAGATTATTCCAGATAACTTAATATGAGGCCATTTCATCGACAATGAAGAGAAGACATTGGCAATATGAATCGGTAACTTTTACATAGTGGAGAAACTAGAATAGCTAAGGGCGTAGAGCCGAAAGATTATTTCAATTTAAAATAGCTGGTGAAATGAAAAGAGTTCAGAGTGAAACTGGTACCATTTCAATTGCTCCGTGGCTCGGAGTCATTAGATTTTAAAACATGCACCTTGCCAAAAAGCTCTGGAATATTCAAACCCATTTCGCAACCGTTATCGGAATATTTTATAACCCGTGAGAGAACCACGTCCCATATTTAACATCGCGTGGAAGAATTTCAAAGCAGGATAATGCGATAGCTGGCGTGAAACGTGTGAGACGTTTACTTAATTTATTTAATCATATACGTATAGTTTTTATGTTAGTCTTTACATCAGGGCCACAAGATTATTAAATAGCTTGCTGCAGAAATGAAATACGAAATTATACAATCGTATATATAATACGAAGGATAGTAATTAATAAAATTTTCGAGAAAGCTGGGAGCTAGGGACTTGGCATTTGTCAGACAGCTTAATTAATTCAGTTTAAAATTTAACGAAAGAAAATTGCTAAATTTAAGTTAATCACTGCTCCAGAGAACCCTGCACTACCGAATGGATTGTAACTGGCGCTATTCTACTCTCGTCTGTCCGTAACTGCAGTCGTGCCAAAGTTTTTGTACAAGTTTTGCAACCCGAGCGTTCTCACAAGTCTGCGGATAACGCAGACAAGCTTGCAACTGCAGCGAATCTCACTGCAAAAACTATTTCTAATAGAAAAATAAACTTTCTTATATAGTATAAAAAACCCGATTCAACCCTATATTCACTACTCTTCATTCTTGACCTTTGACATTGAAGACAAAAATCCTCAGTATATCGTAACCAGACTATTACCATATATATAATTCTACTTTTACTAACTTATACTGAAATTGCGAAAACTTGGTGTAAACGACGCGACGCTGTCTAAACCTCATAATCGTACGAAAGTTTGAAATTGTAACTTTTGTTAGTAGATAATAAAATAATTAACGCAGATATACACAGAGACAAGTTTTCTATGTAGTTCTTTAGTCTAGACGGTTTATTTTCTCAAATATATATAAACAGTTTGTTTGAAAATCTATCCCTTACCACAAACGAATTCTCTTACGCTAGTTGATTGTATGGCATTCATCGAGGAGTCAGTTCCACGACAAACCCCCATCTATCTCTAGACTTCAGCCAGGAGATCACAGACCCTCGGGAGTCGGGACCAACGAAGGGGAAAGGACTCTGCGCTTTTATTAGCTTTTATGCCTCGACATTTTTCCAAGATAACCGAGTTATTTCGAACGTTTTTTATCCCTAGTGGGTTATTCTGATCCTTTGGTCCACGACCAGCTTATCACAGGTGACGAAGGTGTAACATACAAGTACGAAGATATTTGAAATCACGATGCGGTCATTGAAGATGTCAGAAATATATTCGAATCATTAAATATAATATGGTTCCATAAAATGAGTGACGAGGAATTGAGAAGAACACAAATTGAATGAAATATTTCAAAATCTTTGACAACTTCGGCTTTTCTCCGCCCAATTTTCTCTCTTGGATTTCTACTTGTGTACGAAACGAGTTACCGAAGTAGGTACTTGCGATAAATCTATCCGGTTAGATTTAAAATCTTGGAAAATGTGAGTCAGAAAATTTCTGGAACATATATTCGTTCCTGTGAATGACACAAGTATTACCGGTGGACTTAAATGTGATATTTCTTCTTTGTTCATTCGCCCGTCAGATTCCTGTCTGTCCATCGAGATGTCATCCTGTTCATGCAGATGCTTCTTTTGGTGAACCAGTAGCAGGGTATTGTTAGCTTTCGTTCTCTCCTATAAAATCTTACCGCAGTTTCTTTCGCCCCCGTTCGTCATCCGGCCTCTGTGTTCCTGTCACTCCAAGTTGATGGTAAGGCCTAGAATTCAGCTGGTATAAAATTTACCTAAAGCTGAAAGGCAACCGCTCGAACACCCTCGTATGAAAAGAGTGTTGAAAAAAAGAAAAAATGAAATGAAAAAAAATATCTAATATTCGACAAAACATCCGTTTTCAATTGGTACCCGACTCTGTACGCGCCACGCTTATTCTCCAGCTCCAATATATAATCTGACAATACCATATATGTATTATATATATGTGTGTATACAATCATTTTCTCGGTACTAAAGTCACGCTAAAGGACGCCGTTATACATTGCTAGAACTTTTTTTAACGGGTTATATAATACAATCATGTGAGTATACATATAATATCCAGTTTTTATGTCGCATCAGTATATTTGCACATGATTAACTTTTTTTTTCCTGATGAATGTGCGAAAAAAAAAAGAAACAAAAAATTAGTGGACGATATTTACAATTGTTGGCACATTATATTTGGGACAGACAGCAATTTATACGTTTCGCGACTTTGGTTGACGGTAACTACTTTGACAGTAAAAGAAACTGATATTATTTCTAGACTTCAAGAGGATTCGACGCTGTATATATATAGCGAGGGGAATATGTCGTAAACTATTTAAAACTAGTGGTTGTTAACAACAGGGTTGAAACTTGGCTGTGAACTGGAACGATCCCTCGGGTCAATTCTGATGAAATTTCGCGGTAACTCCCTCATGCATTCAGCGATGCACCATATAGGTTTATATAATCGTGCGGTAAAGGCGAACGAGCACTGAGCTGACAAGGTGACGAGGTCACGAAATGACGAAGTAACGAGTTCTCAGCTTACCTGTAGATGCATGAAAACTTCTCATCGGATCACGCGAGGTTCTCTTCATAAGCGATGAGTATCTTCTTGCCCTAGATAAACTCGTGATAACGGGATAAAACGTGATGAGAGAAAAGACCCAGAGGGATGAAGAAAATTTATAAGAATGTGGCTTGAAAAATGGTATAAATAAATGTACGCGATATTATATCCATGTACTTTATTTTTCATTCATTTTTCATTCATTTTTTTTCTTTTGTCTATTCATTTTCATTTTTTCCGCCTTTTTTTTTTATCTTAGAATTAATTTATAAATTAATTATAATCATTTAAGAAAATTAATACCTGACCTTTACCGCCTAAACGTTCTACGCACTTAATAAATAGTCTATTCAACACTTCGGATCGGGACTGATGAACTAGAAAAACTGAAAGCTTATTCGACGTATAATCGTTGATAAATTATTATACAAATAATTTGATATTTTTCAAAAGATAGAATCTTATATCTCATCACTTTAGTTCGAGCTTTCTTACACGAAAGAAGGATTAGTGATAATTAATTTTAGGGTGAATTATTTTAGGGTGGAAACGGTGCACCGTCGAGTCGACTAGCAACTTGTACTAGTGCTACGGGCACGTTGTGCAGTAAAATACGTTTACAGAAATAACAATTATTACCAGCGCATCACCTGAATCTTATTATTCGAGGTGTAAATACGCGGGGATATATTGCACACGTATATATATCTACCTACCCTTGTGATTGTCAGCTTTTCCGATTATATGTGTGTGGAGTAAACGCAATCACGAGGTCAATTGCATCGATTGCAAAGGGCAGACCTGCAATCAAAGCTATCCAGGCAAGGTATGCATAGATCATAGCAGGGACGTAGTTTGAATAATAGTTTAAAGGGGATTGGATCGAATTAAAATTACTTTAGTTAAATAAAATTTTTCAAAAATATGTTCAATCTTAGATTAATATCGAATAAATATGAATTCCTTAATTTTAATTTCTTAGAAATTTACGAAATAACTTTTCACCCGTTGTTGTATAAAGCAACTCCGAAACTTAAGTCTCATACATATACATATATTTATATACAGAAAATGTAACTCGTTTAAAGAAATTTCAGTTGAAGGAGGAAAGAAAGAAAAAAAAAAAATTAAAAAGAAAAAAAAAAAAATTGTTCAAAGAAAAAATTCCGCGAGGGTCTTAAATCCAGTTTGAAATAAGTTTCTCTCATCCTACTTCTATCATGCTTCTTTAGGGAAGAACGATTTTTCATATGATTTTAATATACCTATTAACAAAAGATCGCGTTTTGATTACGGCACTGTTTTACCAGCCCCAATAACCGGTCATTCGTTATCGCCTGCTCGTTAAGGAAGTATTAGAGTAATCCTGTCTTTTGAATGGGATCCCTAGAGGTTCTCGATTTGACGTACCAAGTCACGATTCCAATTCTGCCACGTTCCATTCGGAGATATGTCCCGCTATTCGAATCGAACCAGACCTAATCTGATTCACCCTAAATGCGTAAGAGGATTTCGCTAATGAGCGATTGTACGTATAACGTTTCCTAATCTGTATACCAAAGATATATTCGGCTGTTTCTACGTGTATAATATACAACAATAGCAAAAAGAAATAGGATGAAAGCAGTATAAGAAATATGCTGAATAACTTTGATCTAAAATACAGACCTGGAATATGGGAATTCAAAATTTTCACATTATTTTAGAATTTTTTTTTTTCTTTCTTTCTTTTTTTTTTTTTTTTTTTTTGCCCCAAAGGAATATGAAAGAAAATTTGATAAAACTGACTCGGGATGAGAAGATTAATCATCAGTAAAGTGCGAAGGGGTATATGAGCGGGGACGAATTATGGCCTAAATATTCGCCAGGTTTAATCCTGTAGCTTAGTTACCACAGTGTGTGGTAAATTGGGAAATAAATTACAACCGGTAACTTTGTCAACTGTTTAACCATGATTTTAACGTATTTAAAGTAAAGGTAGACGAGGCGAAAAATAAGGGTTGGCAATAACGAACATGTTACGTTACAGATATAGTACGTGTATGGCCATGCGTGGTTACGTCACGACGCTTGAGGCTGTCCGCAAATTGAATTGAACTGCATAAAAGTTGAATAGCTTTTTCAGATATTCATTCCATGATGAATATCAACACCCACCCTATTCATTGAATCGCTCAAATTTCCATAAATTTCAAGTCACGCCGCTTATGTAATATTTATATTCCTACACCAGGAAGCTTATCCATATAGGATACTCCTTATAACCGTCTTACGAACTATATAGAAAATACTGCTGGGATTTGGTTAATACGTTGATACGTATTACGGACGATTTTTATCCCTTGAGATCGCCAACCACGTGACCAGCACAAATAACCATACGGATATTCGCAACCCTTGACATCCTGAAGTTGGAAAACTCGCGTCACGTTGCATGGCCTCGGTTCTCTCTCCTGCAACAATAAAAGTGAATTTTTTGAAAAATTTTCTTACTTCGAAATGAAATCTTGCAAAATTATTAGAGTTATAATCAACGAGGTAAATTGAACCTGACGGATGGGTTTAGCAAGGATAAATTGACAGAGAAAATCTCTGCGCAAAAGTAAAATGTAAAATGTAAATTGAATTCAATGCGCCAAAGATCTAGGCGGCGTGAAACGGCAATTTATATAAAACGGCTCTCCATTATTCGTCGGCTGGGATTCACTTGGTTATCCGAGCAGGCCATCAGGGTTGTCTCTGGTTGAGCCTGAAGAGGCGTCAACTCTGTAGGTTGAAAAGTAAAAAAAAAAAAAAAAAAACAACAAAAAAAAAAATTGTCCTACTCATCGTAGTTCTTAATAAATGGTCGAATATTTGCTTTTTGGAAAAACTCATTTCCCCTCTTTTTTTTTTTTTTTTTATCTTCACTCTTTTCGTCCGAATTTCAGGCGATTATTTCGTTTATTTGTTCTGTTTTTTCACCAATTATAAATAATTAAAATAAAAGTCTTTCGTTTAGTTTATTATCGAACAAGGGCAGCGTTTCGAGAAAGAATTTCTTTTCACCCGACCGCGACGTCGGTCGTTCTATCCCCGAAGGGCTTACCTCCCAGGACGCGACCCCGAGAGGATCCAAACCTCCCCAGCTTCTTTATGGACTAAAATAATATGGAATCCACTGCATAATGGAGTCCGTGCTTCCCCGATCCTTCCTTTTTTTTTTTTTTTTTTTTTTTTTTTTCCTTTTTTTCTTTTATTAAGGTACGAGTTTCGCGCGGTTTATTGAAACGCGAATCCCGTCAAACTCCCCTCGACAAGGAACGCAGAGAGATTTGTAGGTTTTAACTCTGCAGTATACCCTATATATATTTTCATCCCTTTCCCCGTCAGCTATCGCTACTGAAATCCTCCGACCTTTTAACTTTGAAGAAAAAACCACAAGGGACAACCTGCACGACTGTACGAACCGCAACATCGATCTCCATCTCTCCTTTCACACAGTTTTAAATTTAAAATAAAAATATATATATATATATGCGTGCTTAAACGCAGAAAAAATAAAACAACCCTATAATACACTTGTATCTAGTCATCCATCAATCAACCCCGAGGTAATATACCTAAAACAAAGATATATCTGATCATTTGATCTGTTTATACAGAGCGATTATAAAAGGTAGGCAAACGGGAAACGCCTGCATTGAACAGATCAAACATCGACGATTGGGTTTTATTTATGTATTACGTGAGAAATTTTGAACAATTCATTCAGCATCTCTTTGCTAACAATTATAGAATCAATAAAGTTGAACAGAGTTGATGTTGATCGTCGCGACGGTGGCTAAATTTCTCATATATGAGTATACCTATATACTGGGTGAGTATCGTTTTCAGTGCAATAAACATAATTAATTAATTCAAGAAAAGCTAGTTACGTGTAACAACGTCCACAGATTTTAGCTGCGGGGTTGAAACCTGATCCTGCCCGAGTTGCGAGGGCAGCTTGTGTTACTTGTTCGAGCAACAAGTACATAGTATAACCCTGCACCTATATATTTACTCATGTATATATTACATATATCTACGGTAGGTATAACTACATAGACATTTTTTATTCCAGAGATAGTAGTACATACATACGTATAACATACATGAAAGGAATAAAAAATGAAAAAAAAAAAACAAAAAAAAAAATTGATTTTATTTTCATAATAGAAATGCTGCATTGCGACCCCTCGAAATATTTCTCTCCTATTTTGCCCGCGGGTTGTGCCCGGTGCCAGGCGGGTCAGGCCACCGGTATATATTAGCCACAAATCATACGATTATTTGTTAAAGTCCCCTCGATTCGGTGTTAATAAAACTATTTTATTGCATCGGTGTGCGCTACTGCTACGCGCGAGCCAGCGCGTTCGGTGATTTACTGACTGAGAAAAAGTTTGCAAGTCACTAAGCAGGGGATGGTATGGTATGGCATGGTATAGTACGGTCTGACCTAAACCAGGAATCTCTTTTCTCGAGGGTACGACTCTCTGTGGACCGATTTGATCGCGAGACGCGTCGAGTCGTTAGCATTAACGTTCGCGTCTGCGTTATCGCGTTAGTTTACCGTTAGTCTTGGTGCCATAGTGATGTTGGTGTTGGGATTTGGCATGATTTCCCTCATCCTCTATGCTTTCACCATTTTCCGGATCTTATTATTTACCAGAGAAGACTAGGCTCCTCGGTTCCTCCTATAATTAGTATAGTTTTATTGAGGGTGCTTCGTCAAGTTTTTTTTCTTTTGGTTTTTTTTTTTCTCCTCTCTTCCTTTTTTTTTTCTACAAACCACGTTTATTGATCTACGTGAATTCACTCTCAAGGTTTCTATCTCATCGGCGTTAAGTTTTCTCGGGTGCTTTTAACTCTCGTCAATTTCACACTCTCAAGAGTGACGTGACGTAAAACAGTTTTATTCTCCTCATAACACGTCGCTGCCTCTGTCCTCCTGCCCCCATATTTCCGAAAAAAATCCAGCTATCTGGTTATTTAGTAGCAACCAAAAATAGGTGAAATGAATATTAAACGAGTTCTGCTGGACAGCCAATTGCCTTTTCAAAGTATTTTCGACCTCCACGTACTAATTCACACATTTTACAAACACATATACATGTCATGTATGTATATACTATATGTTCAAATGGTTCACAAAAAATTTGTTCAATGCTCGAAGGACGTCCTATATTTTATGGTACAAGGGGACGATGGTTGCCAGATAGCCTGTTCATAAAAACTGACTTCTAAAACAGTAGCTGTGGTTGGAAAAAACCATTGAAATATTTTTTAATACCATATCCAACTCATTCGCTCTCGTGGATATATAAATTTTTTTCACCAATTTCATTCTCGCACAAAATAGTCGGCCTGAAACTAATCGGGGATTTCATTTATCATGTTCGTTATCGTGGATGTCCTGTGCTCTCAATGAAAGGAAATTTACAGTGTTGAAGTGAAAAGAAAATTGTGATTCTCTACTCAACAAGATATAGTCTTTGAATTCACGATGATGTAGATCTCTTTTCTGACTGCAATCATAAATTCCAAATTAAATCTAAAAAGAAAGTGTAAGTGCATGGATTAGAATCCTCGTATGATATTTGAAATTTGAGTCAAATTTTAGTTACACTTTATTATTCAACCCTAAACGACGGTGAAACAGGTTCTAAATTCGCTAAATTTTCTTATACCTGGTAATGATAGAAAAAAATGACCAAAAATTCTATTGATGATTAATCTGAGGGAAGATCGAATTTGTGATCATAATTCAGTTGTTAAATGGACGGTGGACCGAATCCCATCTTAATCGTATCTCTAACATCTAATAACGTAATCGACGTGTTCCTCATACCCGAAACCAAACCATCCTAAGAGAATCGAAATGTACGATGTTGGGTGAAGAGATGAAGGTATATAAGGGGTGTGGTTGGAGTCGGAGACGGGGATCCAGGACGAGAGGTATGGGGATAAAAAGGATGAGGGGATAAGGAGGCGGGGAAAGGACAGGCCTGGGACTTGGTCGTGGGTTGGGAGTCGTTGTAAGTTTTGATATATGCGCCGACGTTATTTACGATCGCATAAGAATTAGCTCAGACAGCCACCCCCGAACGACAAAAACGTCTCCGTTATACCGACCACCGCGAAGTACTTAAGCCATTCTTGTTCGCTAGTTTGAAAATAGTTTATAGTTATATTAATAACCCTTCGGAAGTCATTACGCGACGTATAGGTACTACATATACCTACATATATATACATATATACCTACACCTATATCCACATCGACTTCCATAGTTCGGTGGTTGAATTTTCCCTGTGCAAAAATACATGTATCAAAGATGATAAATCGAGGTTTCTTGTTTGCATGAAAAGGTAACCAGCAAAGTGGAGTAAACGCGTATACCCACATTATATGTACATATTTATATATTTATATATAAATTTATATATGTAAGAATATAGAAGTCGTAGAAATTCAACTTCCGTTCTATATAGCTACGCTTTGTTTTCTCCATTTATATTGTATTTTTGGGTTTGTTTTTTCATTAACTTTGGTAATACCTCCGGGCCAATTAACTCGAGCGAGAAAACTTCCTGATTTCATTACAAGAGAAAGAAAAAGATCGTCTCTGACGTAACTAACGGAACTATAATACAAGCTACCTTCGATTTTACGTTAATCAAACGACGACTGACGAGACCAGGCAATATAACACCGCGTGTCAACACGGCGAGAATTCATGGTCGTTTAGAATTAATAGCCTGCAAAGTTATGCGTCGACAACTACTAGGTACCGCACTTGCTGCTGCAAATTTAATCCGTAACATCGCAAAAACATACGATACGAAACGGACTGTAAATACCCGGATAAATAAACAATAATTAAACAAATATTGACATTTTAAATTACGATCTTATCACCCTTTTGCTAGTTTCCTTTGGCATACATTTAAAGAAAACAAAACGTAGAGGGAAGAAGAAGGGATGAAATTTCCTCCGATTCGGATGCTGGAATTTCAATTTTCTCTACGCTTCATGAAGAGAATAAGGCACATCGTTTATTTTATAGAGTGAACGATGAACTTTGTGATTTTTCCGTAATAAACGATGTTTATTAATATTCTCGTCTTTCGCTCAGCGCTAGCAGTTTATTATTACTTAATTCCCTCGCGAAGTTATTACCACGCTTCTCTTTCTCACTCACTCTCTCTCTCTCTCTCTCTTTCTCTCTCTCTCGGGGTTGAGATGCAGTTTTACCCCGGCTAGAGAATCAGCAGTTGTGCAAGTAGTAAATCATAACTCGAGGAGATTTGTGGATGCAATATTATAAGTTGTAAATTATAAATTGTAAATTCACGTCAGAAACGGTTATAAAATTGGTAAAAACTCGATTCCACATTTATATCACTGCAGGCTATACAAAATCCATTTGGGATATTGTCGTACATATAGAATCTCGCGTCTGTATAGATACCTGCCAACCTATTTTCCGAATTGTTTTTCGTTCGATACTCTGCCGAGTATCCTGAATTTTTGATTACATTTTTTCATTATTTTTATTCTTACGTTTCTGCTCAATATCATTCGGGGGAAAAAAAAAAAGATACCCCCGAGATTTCACGAATCTAGGCTCACTATACCAGGACAATGGGAAAGGCTCACCTTCGTCCACAACGAGAAGAATCGTATCCGCACGCCCCTCGGTTGGTCGACAAGAATATTTCGCCCCATCGCTGGGGGTCACTCTTGCTAGGGTCAATTCGGACACCGTCTGACCCGCTCTCTTTTCCGTCTCTACACTGATGCCGCCTCTGGCAGCCTGCAAATCAAAATACACCCTGTGATATTATAGTTGAAAAAAAAAAATCTCCACGAACCCTTGTAGAGAAATTTTGGTAATATTTTTACATTTTTACATTCATTTTATTAGTTCCAAACAGGTAAGAGAATCTCTAACTTTATTTCAAAGATGTTTGTATAATTCTATAAAATTGACAAATAAGTTGAAAGAAAAAAGAAAAAAAAAATGTGTAAAAAATTATATTAAAATATCTCCGCTATGTTTGAAGTTATATCCGCCAAATATGTACGGGGGACATCGTATAAAATCTATTTTACAACGAATGCGGAGTATAAACTATAAAGAACCAGAGACTGTTACGGACGTATACCTGGTAAATAATACAGTTTGTGCAGAGATTTTATTTTTTTTTAAATCTTCTCCGTGGAATAGAACGGTATACATTATACAACCGTATAGCATGTAACCGTATAGTTTCCGGTTCATTCACATTCTAGTGAGTAACTCTTGTATACCTAGTTACAATATTTGCGGGTTTATACAGTAGAGTCTCCGTAATTTGGCTACTCTCTAAATTCTCGCTTCCCCTCGATGGTCACGAACGCAAGAGGAGAACGTTCCCTCTCTCCTTGGTCTTTGGAATGGCGGTGCGCGCGCAGCGAATGTGTAGTATGTGTGTAGCTCCGCCGCTTCTCGCAGAGTGGGAGTACTCCGTAGATTCTCAATTCTGAGAATCCACAGCCCCGAGCCTGAGAATCTACGGAGACTCTACTGTATAGGTAAATACTTCGACACGAAGATCAACTTGACCATATCGTTCATAGATTTTATTGTATAAAGTCTTGCTGGTTCGTGTCTGCTAGTTTTGACAGAACAAGACCTCGTCGCTTTCCCTGGTTGGATAGGTATACACGCATACAAGTCCACGCACAGATCCATGATATACATGTATAGATATGTATGTATATAAATATACATAAATGTAACGATGGAAAGTCGGGGGATATATATACGCTTATGGAAGTGATTTTCACCATTTTGGAGGAAAGAATTTCACGGAGTTGTGTAGCTGGCACCACTCGACTTTCGTGCACACATTCAACACCTAACGTATAACCAAATAAATTTATTTTATATAGATTCGTGGCGAAAAATTCTGCCGTGAATTTAGTGTGTATGTGATTTTTATTGTATCGTTGATATTTTCACTCAAATATGCATTACCGTAGGTCTATAGATTATCTATTAAATCCAACGACTTCACTTACGGTATATTTTTTTTTATGTATATGTATATATTCGGATTCGATATTACGATCAAATCTATCCCTGCACTTCGTATAAAGCTGGGTATTTATCACGTGACGTCATATTGAAACATACGTATATGCCTTCGAGGGCGCCTAGTATAGCAAGAACTCGCAATTTCCGGTATAAAATCCGACGATACGAGGGCAGCAAAAGTTTGAACGGTAAGTTTAACAAAACTGACAATGAAATGGCGAACAAATCCAGGTGATCGTGGCTGGAACGCGGAACTCGTTAATTTCCGGGAATTTATATGAATTAAAAAGAAGAAAAAAGAAAAATCATACTGCACTCTGCACGTACAGCTATATACATGGAAATACGAAGAAAAGAGACGGAATAAAGTGGAGAATAAAATTGCGTTAAGTATAATAATATGTAGGTGAACTTGTCATACCGGATGAGGAAATAAGTTAATTATAATATTGACTTTCTAATAAACTTTGAGTGTCAATTTGATTCTGAATTAAAGTAAGATTGAAGTAAAAGGAACGTCGTCATTTCACTGGCGAATGTAATCCGTCGCAATTGGAAATCGAAGATTGGTATATTAAAGTAAAGGTAGATGAGAAAAATAGTAAAGCACAAAGACATAGCTGATGAAAGAACCCAGAGCAAAGCAAAAGCAAGAACAAGAGTAAGGAGGTAGAGGTAGAGCAAGAGGTAGAAGGCGATAAGGGGTGAATTGGGGAGTTACATAAAGCTAGAAAGGGCGATAGGAAAAGGAGGTAAAAGTAGATTCATCACGTGATAGAAAAACGAGTAAATTAGACGAACGAAAGGAATGACTAATTACGGAATAGTATACGTAGTAATTACCTGGAATGTTATATGTTTGTTGTCCCTAAGCCATTGCACCCCTCTGACAGGCCTTGTCTGGTACGGGGACGTGACAACGCACCTTAGGGTGATCGTTGACCCAGAGGACACCCTTTGCTCCCTTGGTCCCATAATGGCTGCGAGTGGAGCGGTGCTTTCGTAACCTGAAGGCCATGTTTCGAGCAAATATTATACCACAAGTGAAACAACATTAAAAATACCGGATATTCGGGTGTAATAAAAATCGTAATCAAAAGGTAAGACCTAGCTACACCACAAGATTAATAGTTTCAAGCACACGGCAAAGGTCATTGAACTATTCAATGAATTTCCAACAAAATTCTTTGGAGCTACAAGCTCTGGAATCTCAATGCCGAGCACATAAATTTTTGCCTAAATTTCGTGACAACCCGCTGAAACCTTTACCCAAAAAGTAATCGATCATGACTCTAATGCGTCGTCTTATTCCGATCTTGTAGAAGGGACAGAATTTTAAATGCTCTTGTGCCAGACAACCCGTTTCTATATATAGAAACGATATATATATATATATATATATATATATATATATATATATATATATATATATATATATATATTATTATTATTATTATTATTATTATTTCTATATATATATTCTATTTTTTATATTTATTTTCCATATATGGAAAATTTATTGTATAGGTGCAGTATAACATGTCGGTATAAATATAGGTATGTATTGTATATATATATGTATAATACGTATTGGATATAAAATACCTACGTGGAAAAAGTATGCACCCATAGACATATATAATATATATGGACCTATATATCGAATAAAATTTTCTACTGCAGAACGCGTTCAGCTATTGCAAAATTGGAACGCAATAAAGTTCAAAGATATTCGCGACTGTGAATAAAGAGATGGGAAATAAGGAAAGGAGCAGGTAGACAGGCAGGTATATTATGTAATATATAGTTCGCTAGCTGTTTCTAGGGGGGGATAAGGTTTCCCAAGGGTTTTCGACTTTCGAGGTGAGGTAGATCTGTAGGAGTGGAAAATCGTGGGAGTCGAAGGATAGGTATATATGATAATGCAGACCCGGACACGGATACATAATTCAAAATGGCACTTTCCACAGGCGAGAATCATTTTCCACCGAGGTACCTCTCTTTTCTACGCCTTTAAGCCGACACGAAACTCTATCGAGATTAAGGATAATCCTATTAGACTTGAATTAATCCAACGAGCTTCGTGTCCTAGAGAAATATTATACCAAGATTTTCACACCTGCACCAGTTCCGGTATACCCTGGCGATTCAACGTCAACCGGAAATGACGTCGGACATATTAATAGAAAATTTTTATTCAATATCTACGCACGTAAAGAGCCAAGTAAAATCCCCATGGTTTTCATCTACCTATATATGCTCCACGAAAGTCTAACCATAACTTAACGATTTTGTTCGATTTTCTTTACGGGGCTCCATTATCCTTCGTTTTATGTGCTATGCACTCAATTCGATATTGCATAGGATGCATTCGGAAGATGTCTTTGCAATAAAAAAGGAAATTTTAAACACGATGTTAAATGTACTAATTGAAATTTGATGCAATATTTTGATCGGAAATCACTTGACCTTTCACGAAGTTTTTTTTTAAGAAGGGGATGCGCAGTGTTCAAAAGTATAGAAAATCGTCCACAGCCACGTTGAGCGAATAAAGCAAGGTAAGTAAGGCTCGGATTGTATAAGTAAAATAATCGAGCTACATTTTTTCTCCCGTCAGAAGAAAAAAAAAAAAAAGAATAAAAATTCAATTTCCAGAAGGGAACTTAGGCATGAACTCGGGCATGAATAATGAACAAGCGCAGTTAGGATGTAATCATGGGGCTGCAGTGAAAGCAAAGAAGGTCTTTCGGAGGTAAAAATAAGTCGCCAATCCGCTACACAGTTGATGGTACTTTTAATTATTTTTCTTCGAAGAAGGAAAGTCCAAATAACGACTTAGACGTTTGTGGTGACGAATACCTTTCGCTACGAATTTCCTATTTTTTTTTTCCTATTTTTTTTTTTATATAACTATAGTTATATAAACCCTTTAAAATTCACTATTTATGCATACTACTCGAGAGATGGAAATTATTTAGAAATTAATTTCTCGGGTACCTACACGGGAATGAGGCTATGCAGCTTTTCCACATATATAGAACATAGCGTAGCGTGAACCAGGTAGATGAGTATAAAAGCAACACAAATTACTGTATTGCAGTACGAGGTAAATAGAATATACACTTTGTTGCATTATTTCACCGAGGATTATTCACTGGTGAGGGTTTGTTGAATCTCAAAAAAACCTTAATGATTATACCCTCAGTTGTTAACTTTGTGTAATTCTATGTAACATTTTACTTCTTTATTCAACTCAGAAAGAATTATAAATCACCACGATGAAAACTTGTCTGAATTATCATTTTCTTGCACCATAACATATACCTACCCCTATATACATCGTATCTCATATAATTTGCGATTCAACACAAATTCATTACAAATACTCTTAATTTACTTATTATTAGACATTTACTTATATACTTACTTATGCGAGTCTGCTGAGAATGTGGCTCGTCGTTTGAATCAGGTTTGTCTGGATCTAAAAATGTAGGAAAATAATTCTAATACGTATTTTTTATTGAGTTCTATTAAGTCATTAATTAATTAATTAATTAATTAATTTATTTATTTATTTATTTATTTAATTCTACTTCTAAATACAGCGAGACTTTGTGGTCACTTACCTCTGACGGCCAGTTGTACAGCATACATCATCTTAGGCTCGGTGTTCACCTGGCATTCGTATCTCCCTGAATCCGATCGCCTTGCGTGATCTAGACGAAGAGTCCAGGCATCACTTCCTCGTGTATGTTGAGGCCCGAATCTCGCATCAGAACTGAAGGCTAAGTCATCAGAAGTCAGAATGTGAAGATCTCTGCTTCTTATCCATGACACCTGAAAAAATTACTGATATTTTTACTATCGACCCTATAATTTGACGTAAATGTATTTAAATTAACGATAAGGGTATAAAACGTCCTTAAGTATCGAATAATAAATTTCTTAATCAATCAGATTGTCTTTCACGCTTGCGCAGGTGTTTAAATAAAACCGCAAGTACAAAAATTTCATTTTTTTCGAGAAATTCTTAACACAAACGGTTCTCGTTTTCAGTAGATATTCTCTCATTGTGTCTGAATGTTCCTTCGGATGTAAATTTTCGCCTCGAATCTGTTTTGCAAAATGTGTTTAGATATTTTAATGATATAGGTACACTCGGTATATAGTGTATCAATGCCCGCGCGATCCGGATGGGCCTAGACTATTACAGACGAGGTGATTTTTCATTTTGAGGTAAAACATTTTTCATTTTATTTGATCGAACAAATTCTCTGTCGCAACTGTCAGAGTCTGACAGGGTAACAATGAGCGAGGATTGGATTATGAAATTAACAATCGATCTACAGTTCACAAAAAATGCCAAACCGATTATCCTACACGTTGAGTGGGTTGTACATTTCAAATTGTCTGATCGATTCGATCAACGATGCGAAAACTCTGCCCATTTTTTGTTCTCGTCATTTTTATCTTTTTTTTTTTTTTTTTTTTTTTTTTTTGCGCCTGTCACCGATAATTCAATATCAGCAATTATTATGCAATATTTTATTAGGTAATATACAGTGCCATACGGAGTTGAAATTTAAACTGACAATAGCTTTGAAATTCTGTGTTATGTTTGGATTTGACCGTATGCAATCGTTATAGGAATGCATGGCGAAAAGACAAAACCACACCGTAGATTTTAGCCTCACTGCAGACGTTGGAACATTCAATGTATAAATTGTAGCTATATTAACATATGGAAATGGGAAAAGCAATTTCCTGTACCCGAAGGTGTGAAAATTCTATTAACCATGTAACAACGGGTGCACTGAATCTTTTCGTATTTAATTCGTTGAAATATAAATGCGAAAGTGGTAAAAGAACGATTGAAAGTTATTACGCCGACGCTTTTATAAGCATCTTTTGTTTTCCACCCCCTAGGACGATCTTAGCGTCGCGTCGCGTCGGTAGCTAATCGTCACTTGTTCTGAGTCCTCGCTGGTATCCGGCGACTGAGTGAAAATGGACTCTTTGCTAATAACCTTTATACCTTTCCTTCTCCCTTTCTCTTCCTCCACTCTGCTTTTCCATAGAACCGAAAAAGGTCTTTGAAGGGAACAATTTGGTGCTCTGAGGTCGTGCGGCACAGGGAAAAAAGATTCGTTTGAGGTTAATGGTTACATAAAAAGAGACCCTGAAATTCGAAATGTCCTCATAAATTGGAAAGAGAATATCCCAAAAGATGAAGAAGGTTCAAGATCATTCATCGACGGGGTCAAAGCCTAGCTCCGGTTATACCTTATACCTAATACCTCATACCTTATACCCATTGTCTTTCTACCTCAGTGATCGTCGACCGTAAAGAATCTTTTTTCTCATCACATATCCGAGCGAAACCTTAAATAATTATTTACCGAAACCCGTTTTACTTCCATATCTTATGTATTGCAAAGAGCTGGATCATTGGTATACCAACGACACTGAAGAGGTGATTTTCACAACCACGCGATAGGCAATACAAAATAACGAAGCTTAGAGATATGAGAGTAGTAGGTGGGAAGATGGGAGGTAATAGTAGGTAACAGTAGGTAATATCGGAGCACAACGAACAGTCCACAGACTTAAGAAAATTCTACCCTTAGCTCCAGTAGTTGTAAGATATATAGTATAGAGAAAGAGGAGAAGAACCAAGAATGGAAAAGAAGATAAAAAAAACTGTAGCAGCAGTGCCTGCAGTCACACTATACTACCTCTTTCTCTGTTTCTTTTTTTTTTTTTTTTTTTCTTCTTCCATTTTTTCCTCTTTTTCTTCTTTTCCTCTTCTCTCATTCTCTCTTTCTCTTTTGCTCTACGAGTCGCAGGCGTAGCAGATGAAAGCGGTTATGTCGACGCTATTGCTATCTTTTGTCTCCTGGCCCGGCCTGCGCGCTCCTCTGCCCTCCTTCCGTTTTTCCAGTTTCTCCTTTTTCGCGACCTCAAAGCCAGAGTTCTATTTTGGACTTCCAACATGCTGGCGTCCGACCAAATGCCATATCCCGGTCCCTCGGAACGTCCCAGTGTTTAGTGTTTCCCATAGCCAGGGTGTCCCGGACCCTCGCCGAACCCCGCACCCTCCGCCACCCCTTTGTTATACAATAAGCTGCGAGTCATTGCGTTGCGTGGATGGATTTCAAACGATTCTGATACGCAATGAATACGACCTCTTAACAAGGTATCTACACTTTATTATACCAAAGATGTGTCAGAAACGAATAAATATCGGAAATTTGATTGATTTAACTTTTAATTGACGTCTCCGTTATACGGCACGCGATTACCTCAATTTCGAATTAGAATTAGAAGTGAATAGTTTATGAGCGCGGTTGCCCGTCTATGGCCTCTTTGCCACCGTCTCTTTAACGTGACGTCCCTCCATCTCTTGCGGAGCGGCAAAGATCAATTACGCGATGTCGAGCGACTGTCTCCTTAACTTGTTCAACGAAGGAACAAAAGACGGGCGTAATCTACCCTTATCGGTAAATCTGTCCTTTCATATTCCCGCAGATAAAATCCGTCTAGTCCTCCCGGCATTGTGATACTGGCTGACTGATTTTCTAATGGAATTCGTTTCGTAATCCAATTAAAATTCTAATTGACTGAAGGAATTTTGAATAACAGAGACGGCATATATTTAGGAGACAAATAATTTACACTATCGATCAATCGTAAGGCTTGTTTTAAACATCGCGAGAGAAATTCACGTTGGTGGAAAGTATGAAACTTCTATTTGAAGAAGAAGAAAATGAGAATCTGAATTGCCACGAAATTTTACCTCTTATTTTCTCAATCATTAAACGAATTTAAGATAGAATTTTTTTTTCCTACTTTGACATCCAGATGCTCATCTCAATCTTCCGCCGCATTTTACCAAAGCCGAATAAAACGGGACTACCTATGCACGCACTATTCTCGGATGTGGGACACAGCGAGCCAAAGAAGCAACGTGACGCGGCTGTAAAGCGCCACCGTCATACTAGAATACTTTCTCGTCATCTTCTAGTTTCTATAAAGCTGCGGCGTTATAGTTCCATAACGTCCATCGATGAAAAATGAATTTGGATCATTAATTAAATCGCAAGTTGTAGCTAGCGTTAATCATGTAAAAAGGGAAGAAAATTTCCTCAATTCCCTTGAATCAAAATCTGAGAAAAGTTTAATTCAGGTCAGGCCTGACCTGGGGTAACGAAACTGATCTGAGGCGTCTCTTGAAACGTGGTTTGAATCGATTTTGAATTTTCCAAGCTTTAGCTGGCGTATATTCAAACTCCAAACTGTTAACGGCGACGCAGCGATGTCGTCATGGCTCTAATACTAAACTGCGTTAGTTTTGCTGCAGGTCTTTCACGTCGCGTCGAAACGTATTAACGTCATTAGTATCTGGCATGAAATGAAACGCGATGAACGAAGTATAAAGTTCGATACGGTATATTATAATATAAGTAGAAAACTGGCCGGGGTGAAAACTGAAAATCAACCGGACTGATACACTCAGGTAAATAAAACGCATAGTAAATAAAGGTAATCCACCAATATAAACCAATGAGGGTGCAATAATTTACTGAAAACACGTACACCCTCACCCCGACCTCTTTATCATGGGCAAAAATTCTCCGCATATTCAAACCATCAGCAGGTGAATAGATTGTAGAAATTATTTTCAAATCATTGAATCGACGATATTTCCATTTTTGATTCACATATGAAACTGGAATACGAATTCTATCGTAAAATTAATTCATTTTTGTATATTATACATATAGTATATCGATTCGATGTAATCTAGGAGTAAATAATCGTCGATTCATCGCCAAAACCAGGTGCTATACAGATAATTCGACAAAAATTTCTAACATGGGAATAAAGCTTCTAAATTTGGAAAAATCTATGTGAATTCTCTTTTAATTGCGTCAATAATCGGGCGAGAAAAGTTTTAATTGAAAAGCTCAACAGATATTGATCTGTGATCAGGTTTCAAAAAGCCTCTTACGTCAGCAGTCATTTAGCTCGTCGTTTTAAAATTGTCTGTCTCATTTGTGGATATAATTTTGAGAGATTCTCGTAGCTTTTCTTTAAATCAGTTGATGCTTTTTTACAGTGAAAATTATTTGACAATATTGGTAAAATCGTCTGTCTACGGGCCTCTCCTAATATATATATAGCAACTATTTATTTGACGTTATTGTGAATCATCTCTGCATACCGACGCTCGATTAGATCGGAATGGTCGTGGATTCCTTTGGTTTAAAAAAAAGCATACGGTGCATTTTCTTTGCAAACTAACTTCATTAGGACATCAAAGAGACGAGTGTGCCGGCGGAGATCAAAACAAAATATATAACCGTTTCATGCCGGGTAAAGGACGCTGCGAATGACGATAATTATACTCTGAGGAACTGTAAAACGACTCGGAACACCGTCCGGGGACGCTCTATTCGGCGCCAGCAAGACGTTACGTTACCCTGCGCGACGCCTCGCGACGCCCCGCGTCTACCTGGGACTATGAACGTTGGGATACAGAGAAACCGACCCGGCCAGGCCACAAAGAGGCCATCCTAACGTCGCGCACCTCGCGAACGAGTGACGCATACCGATGAACCTGCTGCGAGAAGGTACCTGCTTTTCATCAGAAGCTCTACTTATTCGAAATGTTTCACACTTTCATACGTTTTCTTCAATTTTCAATAGTCCAATCGGAATAGCCGAGAAATGATATTAGGCTTAAGAAATGGATGAATAAATCATTCAGTACTTCATCGTATTTTCAATTTTTAATTCGCATGAAAAATTGCGACGTATTCTCTTAGTGGTTTGAGGTCCATCGCTCTTCTGGCATTACGGATTCTGATAAGCAGTGGGTATTCCTCCGATAGCATAAAGGTATAGAAATGATTTCCTCCCCTCTTTTTATACCTAGTCCTCTCGGAAAATCCGGGATTACTTGAAACCGACCCAAGACCTTCACCGACCTCTTCAGGCGTGGTGAGAAAGGCAGAAATCGCAGTAGTGGACACCCGAAGCTAGCTGATCGAGTTACCCGCGCTACCTACCTCCGTCCTAACCTGATTTCTATTCGACCCACACCGAGTTCATTTATAACTTCATTTTTTTTTTTTTTTTTTTTTTTTTCCAAACCAACCAATATCACACCCAACTCTCTGTTTTCCTGCTGGAAATATATTGGCATCACTATACGTGAACCCGTTTGGTCAGGTTGGTCAGTTTACCGCAAGACTATCGAGTCTAACCGAACAGTCGAACTGCCTTTTTTGATTTAACGATGAAATTACGGGTTTCGTTATAATCTGCAAATTGAATTTTGGCGAATATTTTCCACCCTATAATATTATATATTATTTGTTTGATTGAGGGAAATTAATCGGAGTAAATTTCTCGTCAATTACACATAAGAATGGTAGCGATGAAAATATCTCCCATTAATTTCATTCGGCATCCATCCCGGTTGACCACAACCCTTTCCCGACGATCCCGTGTCCCGTGTCATTCGAACCGCACCCCCTGCCGTTAACCCCTGGTGGTGTGAGGCCGATAGACGCCAAGTTGACCGGGGCTAAACCTAGAGGAATTTCTATTTATCAGCTATGAAATTTTAGCCGTTATGGTCTCTTCGTGACTCGCAATCAGAAATGCCGTTGGCGAGACGCGATCATCGTCCGATCAGAGTTAGGAAATTTTTCGTCCTTTTATTTTTTTTCTTTTTTTTTTTTTTTTTCTTCTTCTGTTTGGTAGCTGGTGAAGGGTAAGGGATATATTATTATGCCGGTACCAACGGGGGTTTAGACTCAGCACGTCCCTTTCTTGCTTTCTCGAGAATCTCCTGCCCGTTGTGTATTGTCATGGTGATGGTCTCAGGCCAAGACTCTTTTTCTCTCGCCATTGTGCTTTTACACTTATCTATATGCACATACGCGTATCCTTATTATAGGTATAGCTAGAGCGAAGAACCGGGTCGACAATTGACCTCGAACAATCGAATCGTACTCGAACGATCGAGTATAACGCAGGACGTGTTTGCCTGTTTTTTTTTTTTTTTTAATTTTTTTTTTTTTTTTTCATATTCTTCCGCTTCTGTAATCGGAAACCAGCGCGGCAACCCCTCTCGAATTTTTATCCCATGTCCGAATTTTCAACCCTCTATGTCGATTGAACCGTATGATCGATGGAACGCGAGGCATCCCAAACGCGGCAAAGGTGGGTTCATCGTATTACTCTTCAACAGTAAAATACCTCCACCCAGGGAGAGAATCAAACGATTTATATATCGCGTTATATGTACGCTATCTCCATAATACCCCGATTATTCGTCACCTGGTCTCTCTGTTTTATCGAGTTAGAAAATCCCCCATCAATCACGAACTCGTATGAGAAATAAAATGTAAGTAGGTATACGGTAGGACAGAAAAGAGAAAGAAAGAAAGAGAGAAAAAAAAAAGAAGAGGCTCCAGAACTCATTCCCAACAATTATAACTAGTGATATGTATCACATTACAATTTAGGGTATCGCAGCGTTGCAGGGGTAGTTCAATTGGTCAACCGGAAAAGCCATGATAATAATTAAGCACTTGGCTAGCCAACTAATTCGGTTTGAAACGCACGTTTGGAAATTGTCGAGCCGTGACCAGTTGTCCGGGCGCTAACGTCGAGCTTAACAAACGTAGGGTTGAAATACATTAAATATATCAGATAAACGCAGGATTTGATTTTGGTGGAAAACGTCTCATATCTAAACCATACAGTTTGGCCAAACTAATCATTCGTTCGATATTGAAAAGAAAGAATGAAAGAAGAATAAAAAAAAAAAAACGAATAAAGATATATAAATTATTGGTGGTTACAGACAAACAAAATCACACCCTCGTGGATTGTACAGTACTCGGGGTATCATTTGTACATAGTTCTTTTGCGCACGTCACCTTTAAATTCGAATGGAACCAATGAAACGTGTGGAACCAAAAGAACCGATAAAACCAATAAAACAATACAATATACAACGGAAGGGCACGCTTCCCTGTCCAATAGACAATCCTGCTTGCGATTCGGCACATGTCCTATGCTCGTTGGGCCACCCCTAGGCCCGGTGGAAATGCGGGAAATAGGGGAATGGCGGGGAAACGGTGGTAAAGGACATCGCAGGGGTGGAGAAGGAGCGGTGAGAAGGAAGAGGGCAGAGGATATTGGGGATAGCCGATATCCTTTCAATGTGTCCGGCTCCGTAACTCTGTCCTCTACTCGGTCGTCCGCTCTGATGACATCGCGCCACGCTCTAACCCCGTTTATCAAGAGACTCGATAGAGTCTTGCGCCAAGTACATTAAAAAGGAGGCCGCGACGGCTGCTTTCCGGCGGAGTTCAAATAGAATGACGATATGAGTAATCGTATTTATCGAATATATGAAACGATCTGCGCTTCACGGCCGAAATGAGGATTCACTCAGCTTAGATATAACACTAACGTTTTGAGTCCAAAATTAAGAACCTTGGCGGGCCGATATTTCATATCACTATAGGATTCCACGAAAGGCTCACAAAGTCCCACTACCTCCTAATTTTTATTTTTTTAATTTTTTTATTTTTTTGAAATGTGGTTTCACGCTGACTATAGAAAAACTACTTCGAGTCTTGATAACGCGATCGTCACAAATTGATAGGGACAAGTAGGTACTTGGCGATACGTGCAGCCAATAGTGGTATCTCGTTTCCATACTTTTGTAGATGAATAATAAAAGATTTTCGCAGGTGGATATCGAAAACTAATTTTTGTAGGAAGACAATTTACCCATTCTTGAATATCAATGAATTTTCCTATTTTTAGTATAAAATTATTGTGGGAATAACTACATAAATGTACTTGGCGGAAGATACTTTTGCACCAGGGGTGCTTTTGGGGGGGGATGTACCTATATTATGATATATAGGTGTAGGCAAGTATGCAATATTTATCTATCCATGCGGTTTTATCGTTGAACGCTTATAGACTTGTATGGTATTTATTATACGGAGATAAAGAGAGACGGTGGTCTCATTTTACTATCGATCTTTCGATTTTGTGCCCCAAATTGACTGACCGAAAATTAGGATAATGAGTTATGAAATCGAACGTGTGAGAGAGAAGTTATTTCGAGAAAGTAACCGCGATTTTTTGACGTTTTTGGTATTTTTCTTTTTTTTTTTCGTTCAACTGTGAGAAAACAGCTTGTGTAAGTGTATGAATTTATGTAACTTATGGTACGCGGCAAGAAATAGTATATTTTTGCTTATAAAAAATAAAAAATGAAAAAAAAAAAAAAAGGAAAAGACATAAAAGTTGGGGATTTGCTATTCGTGGCGTGAAAAGTTTTCCGAAGAAGCGATCGTACAGTTCGTTAAATTCCATTGGCGTGGAAATCGCCCGGTCGAGAAAAGATGGTAATTCTGGAGCCGAAGGGGAAAAAGAAAGTATTAGCCGGTCGATGAGTATAGCAGTAATGAAACTTTGATAGAAAATCGAAGAATTCTTTAAAATTTAAAAACTCAGATGCCAAACGCATCTATGGTAAGTGTATGTAGTATAATTTTCAAACTTTCAGCCAAATCCGGTTGCCAACCCAGTTAACCCGTCTTTCCTTTTTTACTTTTTCTATTTTTCTTGTAAATTTCTATTATCCATTAATATATTTTCACTCCGGGTTTCTCGCGACAGTCTCGAAGGTTTCAACAACTACGTAGACATCATTCAGAAGGTTACCCAACCATTTTTCTTCTTCTTCTTCTTTTTCTTGTTCCTCTCAGTTTACTCTTTCTTCTTCTTATTGTTATTCTCTTCTCAGAATCGCAATCGCGCGACATTCTACAAATTTGCATCATATCTCGTCATTTCATTTTTGGAAGGGCGACACCAACACCGCGATCCAAGGATTGACGAGGCCCTGTTTTATCTGCCTTTGTTCGGACGTCAGTCCTTCAGTTTGTCTTCCAGAGACCAGCTAGTCTTAGTATGGGTGTTGAAAATCTCACACTTAGCCAAGGAGTGGTCCAACGTAAAGTAAGAAAGATACACCCGTGGCTAGGAGGTGAAGGAGTAAAGGGGTGAAACGTCTCAGCAGGGCATACCATGGGTTAACTGGGGTATATTTCCCGTGGATGATAAATAGCAGTATATCTATACACTGCTGCAGAGCCGAGTGTCTACAGAATACCTAGGAAACCTTCGCCACGGGGCAGGGTCACGAGCTGGTTGGTTGAGAAATTTTTGAGAATATTTTTACCTCGTACTTTCTTTTTTTCTTTTCGTTTTTTTTTTTTCTTTCGTTTTTTTTTTTTTTTTACCCCCTTTCTTTTCTTTTCTCGTTTCTCCTTTGTTCATTAATTTTTAGCACCCTCTAACGAAGCAGGACGTCAAGAATGATTCAGTGAGATGAATCTTCAGAGATATCCTTTCCTCAGTGGTCGAGGGGGTGTGAAAAATTGATCATTTTATAAGATAAAAAATGTAATCCAAATTTTCGTCTCGTTTTGTAAATTCATTTAAAAACTAATTAATCAACTAACTTCGCTCGGTTTTGTTGCCCATCGTTTTCCTGATACAAAAGTATAATAACCGTTGTCAAATATCCCTTGAATTATGCAAGGTGAAATGAGAGCGAGGAGGATAACCGGGGAGTAGGGAATCCATGACAAGGGATGAAAAATAACAAAACAAGAACCCAAGTGGCTCCCTGCTGCGCGAGAAATGCCAACGCGAGACTCGCCTTAGCCGTTACGTAATTTATCATCCAGTCAATTATTGGATAACCACGACTGACGGAGTTGTAACCGAATTAGTTACCGAAATAATCACATTTCCACAAACAGATATAACTATTGTATATATCCTATAATATACCAATAATCATATATACCTATATATGTATACTATAACTTTCATTAGAAACAATTTACCTCAATATATTTTTTTCACCCCTATATATGCAACTCGGTATACACGTTGATGTTTGAACCGTTGTTAAATCTACACCCTCTAATTCCTCACTCTCAAAAAGTTTATCCTTCTACCCTTCTCCATGTATGTATACCCAGTGGGTTCTAAGTGCGTGGAATGCGTTTGACGCATAGGTGCGAGACACGTGTGTGTATAACGATATAGCGATATAACGATATGGCGATACAGCGCAATGTAGCGATATATAGCGATATAGCAGTGACTAGCGCACGATATATATATATATATATATATATATATACCTCTTTAAAGGGGAAGATTTTGAAACGTGTTATCTCGCTAGTTGTGTAGTAGCACGATATACGGGGTAGTAGCAGGAAATTAATTGTTCACAGCTAATGTAGTCGTGCTTCAAACTGATATACCTACCTACGTATACAAATTTCGCATACATTATACCTATTTGTCTAAACAAAGCAGAACCCTATTCTCCTTGAATTTTCGGCGTCGCTCGAGAGGGGATGAAGGGTAGTGGGGATCGGGTAAGGGAAGAGAAGAGAAGGGAAAAGCGTCTTTTCCGTATAGCTATGGCTCAAGTTCTGTTCGCACGACTTCCGTCTAGACCCCCTCCCAATTCTCCGTTCTCGCCAACTTTCTGTTCTCTCAAACTTCTTGATTAGGGATTTGATAGTGTTTTTTATGGAGTTCCTCTGACGTGAATTCAGAGCCGGTAATCGGGCCGAACTATCTTTTTAAATCTCTCGTGAATTCTGGATAAATTTAAGTCGAACTATCTACGAACGACCGACGATCAGTGACAACCTTCCTTCCCACTCGGGTTAAATTAAAATCGAGGAAATATTGGATTACACTAGGTTTTACCCAAGTGTGGCAAGGCATCCCTTAAATTCGAACCCACCCTCGGCTCCTTTAATTAAAATTCGGAAAATATTGGATTAGTCCGGGAATTCGAACTCTCTGCACGCGTCACTCGTACCTATCCGATCGTCTGTTCTCCATAAAAGGAGCATTACATGTATATGTATATAGGTATTAGACACGCGTATCCTGAAACTGAATTAGTGTCTAATTAATACCGAGCGCTTTTCAATCGTGCAACGTTCTTTTCGGGGCACGTTTAAACTCCGGAAGATTACTCAAAATCTACAAACGGCTTTTCGGTTCGATAATGTCGTCTACCCTTTGAAATTTAACGAGTTAAAGACACGCTGAAGCGTCTAGAAACTCCAGAGGCTTTTTAAATGGAAAAATGGTTGGAATAACGTTGGATAAATGAGAAAGAGAGAAAAAAAGAAAAAAAGAAAAAATTGAGAAAAGGGATAAGATTTCGCGAAAAAATATATTATACCTACTCGCAAAATCCCTCAGTTTTCCAGTTTCATATACCTGCGTATTTTGCACCTTGTTTTACGCGGGGTAGTCATGGGATCAAAAGAATTACGTGGGCGGACGGATTGACGAAAAATGAGTCATCTAAATTCAGACTTTGCTCGTGAAGAGGATCTTTTCTTGACCGGGATCGGCCCAGTTGACTACTTGGCTCTTCGACGAAGGTGTCCGAGGCAGTTCGAAAAGGCAATCGTGAACGAGGATCAATTCAATCGGTCCCGGATTTTCAGACAGAAATTGAAATTGCAAAATAGTTATTCCCTGCCACTCCCACACCTGAATTCGCTTCACATTTTATGCTTTTTCAATAGATAAATTCCACTTCAGGATTTAACCGATAGTAATATAGAAAAGAAAACGAAAAATTCAAAAAAAATAAATTGAAACTGAAAAATCTTTTAATTTCTCTGAAAAAAAAAAAATAAAAATCATCTAATATGTACTCTCTAAATTTTTTGGAGTGAAAAACTCACTCTTTTCTCTTGGAGTTGCGCTGTTTTCACTCCCTTGGAGTGAATTTCACTCCAAGGGAGTGAAAACAGCGCAACTCCAAGAGAAAAGAGTGAGTTTTTCACTCCAAAAAATTTAGAGAGTAATTTTGTTTTATTAGAATCGCCTCATTTCAGAAAAGAGTTCAATCTCGTTACTTCTGTGAGATACTATAGATTTACATTCGCGATTCTGAAACTACATATGGTCGAAAGTAGAACCAGTCTCGAGGTGGGTGTTGTAAATAGAGGAGAATAGTCAGCCGTCGTTTCTCTAGGGAATTGTGTAGCGTCGCGGACCGCGGTGTATGCCCGTATGTAACGAAAACGTTTGCAAAAGTTCATTCCTATCGCATGAACTTATATCCAGTGTATTCCATGCCTCCGGCGATTGCGGGTAACGGGCAACTATTGACATGAAGGGTAACGTCCGCCGCTAAACTAGGGATTTCCGAATAGTCGTATTTACTACCGAAAGGGGTTCGCACACCCTCGACCTCAAGAGCATTTAAATCAGCCCCAAGTGCCCCTCAAATATACACACACCTAAGGTGATCTGCGATAAGCGATCGGCTCGATTTCCTCTCTTTAGCTATATTACAGAAACCGCAAAAAAAAAAAAAAAAAAAAAAAAAAAAAACGAAATATATGGTCAAACAGCTCAAGAAGGGATGCTACGGATTATTATTCGATTTTCTTCTGAATTATCGATAATATCGACAGTTTTTTCAATCGGAAATGAAGAGTTTGACGTTTGTACTGTAGTAACCCGCACGGAAATATATATATGCGAAAAATATATGCAACATATATGTCGCACTTATAACATATATGTGCGCAAAATCCAAAGATGTTCGCATATATTATAACATATATGTACGCATTTACATATATGTATCCTATATGGGTGATGAATTTTACATAGTGTTGACATCTATGTCGACATCTATGTCGACATACATGTCACTACATGTATGTTGACATTTATATCAAACTTATAAAAAATAAATGTTACTTATATTTTAGCGCAAAAAACAAATATGTCGCATATATTTTTCGCATATATATATTTCCGTGCGGGAAGGTATCGTATAAAAAATGAATAGTGTAAAACTCAGTTAACTAATAATAAATAGAATTTTTTAAATGTTGATAAAAATAATTAGGTATAGGTACTTTTGGTATCGGTAATGATAAATCGACTATCCAGAATTATAGAAGAAATCGTTATATAGCTATACTGATGTATACGCAGGAAAAATATTCCGAGTATAATAAGTTGTCCGATGGTAAGTAACACGGAGCGATCACTGGAAGACAAAATTAACTCAAGTTTCTCTTTACTTTAACAATTTGTCTTTTTATACGTTGTAGTACTACCTACTATCCGGGCGACTAGCTAAAGTCGCTCGAGTCTTTCGGCCAATAAATCAAACACAAACGATCTCTGCGCCTCGGAAA
Source organism: Tenthredo mesomela (assembly GCA_943736025.1). Classification (NCBI taxonomy): domain Eukaryota; kingdom Metazoa; phylum Arthropoda; class Insecta; order Hymenoptera; family Tenthredinidae; genus Tenthredo; species Tenthredo mesomela. The sequence continues at coordinate 12,513,310 of OX031013.1, forward strand.
AGTTAACTCCTTGGTTATATTGAGCGAGAGAAGAACAGGGAATAATCAAAAAAACGATTCCGCGATTTCTGCTTCTCAGCCTCTCGCAATAATTAGACCATTTCCCATCTCTGGGCCCGAGGCGATTTTAGGCAGAGTGAACGACGACCGTACTAGTCGGAAACAAAGACTTCCGCCAATTCCTCCCTCTCTGCCGACATCAGCTACGAGCAACATCAAAAGTCGTCTTGGTTTTATGACATTATTTTCCCTCGCTCCAAACTTTCCGATTACTTTTATTAGAATGCAACTCGGAAAATTAACGTGCCAGAGAACTAAGCCGGCTTGTTTGCGAGCAGAGTTCGTCTTAGTACGGCTTGACTTTATCCACGTCTTCTCTCATACTCTTTCATTTTCTTCATCATCCTTTTGCTTCACGATTTCTCTCTTTTTTTCTCTTCTTATTATATATATTTTTTGTCTTGTTTCTCCTTGAAGGATCCTTATAGCATCGAAGACTCTAAACGTCTGCGAACCTCTCAGAGATTCCCTCATTTCCCAGCTTCTTATATAGACTCTCTGAAAATTATCTTACCCTCGTTATTTTTTTTTTTTTTTTTTTACATTTTTTTCCCATCCATTTTCCATTCTTTTTTTTTTTTCACTACAAATAGACCGAGAAACTTTGCTGCAGCTTCCACCCACGAGCATAAAAGTACACCGGAAGTTGGCTAACGCTCTGAAATCGCTGCATTTATGACGGTTAAGCGAGTTTCTAACGCGTTTAATTGATCCGCTCGACCGTTCGCCAAGAAGATTCTATCAATCAATACTAATGAGCAGCCGGTTTCGCCACGCATTAACACGCGGCCTCGTTTCATACGGTCAAGCCGAAAACCGAAAATCCTCTATTGCAAAATGCGTTCAAAGATCAAGTTTAACTTCCTGCTGAGTACATGGCACATCCGAAATTTTGTCCAGCCCGTTTTACATATTGAGAGCAGCCCACGGTATGTGTATGTAATATAGGTGGGTGTATTCGCATGAGAATATTCCAAATGCCTCGTCATATAACTGAACGAAAATATGCAAAAACTATCGATATTAAATTCTGAGCTATATTCTAGGAGTAGGTATTTATAGGTGATGACAAGACTGTCGAAGCTACTTGTTACGTTATGCTGACAGGTAGGTGTACCTATACGAGTGATTAATGTATCATAATCCGAATTTTATACGCTCTTTGAATTTTGATTTTAGACTTTTCGGCTCATTGCCTTTGGGCTATGCCCGGTGTAAATGTAATGGAAAGATCGTAACGTAAATTGTAAAGGTTCGTAGAAGGAATTATGCACAAATACCCGTCGGCAAATTGGCCACAATTTGTTTAACAACTTGTTTTCAAGCCGGGAAAGCTGACATGCCGTAAAAGATACTGCGTGAGACCCGGGTTGTGAGGCCTCGTAAAATCTGTTTAATGAAGTGCTCACATACACACCGCTTACTCTTACCAATATTGGAACCAATATTTTTCCCCGTAAATTATTTTTCCTGCGAAGCTTGAGGCTGAAGATAATTAGATTTATTAAGTCGGCCGGTGTTTACACGAGCTTGGGAGCGTGATTTATTGAAGAAGGCCCCTCGACGGACAGGAACCGGGGCGTATAAGGGAGGATAGAGAATTGAGGGAGGAAAAAGGCAAGAGGATAAAGGAAGGGAAGAATTACGGAAGAGTAAAAGAGGAAGAGAAGAGACCGTTTGCTAGGAAGATTATGAGGTGAACTCTCTAACTTTGTCCAATAAACTGCTTTGGCAATTCGTCGTATTTTATATTCCGTGTATGTATAATGGATATATACACATTGGATAATCGCGTTGAGCCGCTATAGGTAGTGTGTCAGATATAAACTCACGGTTTTATTCGCACATATAATAATGTTACCCAATTACCCCAATTAACAAAATTTTCAAATTTTTTCAAACAGACTTTTCAAATCAGTTCAATATCGTTCTCGTTCTTCTATTTACCGTTAACAAACGTCATTACTCTAAAATGTATGAGATAGTAGCTATGATAAAAAAAAAATCAAAAAAAAAAAAAAAAAAACGAAATATCGTATGAATTGTATATTTCGACGCTGTAGAGCGCAATGGTTTGATTGATGTGAAGAAAAAAAAATTTTGCAGATAAAAGATAAAAAGAAAAAATTCAAAAAGAATTGGCGTCAACTGTGGCGAAAGGATATAGTCACGTGGATGACACGTGTCGATAGTTTTCCATCCAATATGTGAAAACCCGATAGCGTTCGGTGAGTGACTAAAAATAACCGATGAGATGATCGGACGAATTAAAAACAGAGGCTGATACGGACGAAAAAAGAATTTCCGAGGGATGAGGGATTGTTCGAAAAAGTTGAAAAAAAATTTGTTCCATAATTTGAGGCAATTGATTTTCAGGGATAACCATGATTTTGGCATTTTCTCGTTATATTGTATACACAAGCCAACGAATTTTTGTCAATTCAAAGAAATTTGATAATTTTCTCGAAATTGTTGAAGCTAATCAAACTTAATACCCATAACATGATTTTGACGATCAAGATTCGCGATGTTTGTAGAAAATAATTTTTCTCAATAACGCCTATAGACGTATACGTACTCGCCTCTAAGAATTTGCAGAAAAATAGATAAGCCGAAGTCAATTTCACAAGCTCACCGCAATCACAGCAGGACTTTTGAGACTAAAAGAAAAAGAGGCATATAGTAGAATAGCAGATAATACGGAAAAGAGGATGATTGCAAAAATATCCCAATTTTAATTACAACCACTGTTCATAAGTCACGTCGTATGAATACGCGGCAATAGTTTTCCATCCAATCTAGAGAACGCCGCTTTTCAGTCGATATGCTGGGCGATTGAACTGTCGCAAGATTTTATCAGGTCGTCGCCTTTTTTTTGTTATTCTCTTTTTTTTTCTTTCTTTCTTTCTCTCTGTTACATCTACAAAAGAGGCCATCGAATCATGCGGATGGCACTCACGCCCATTTGAATAAACATTTCAAACTGATCACGCTCGTCCCATAGTAATTCTACTTATCGCAAGAATTTTAGTTCTTTTTCGTTTTTCTCTTTTTCTCTTTATACTCTCTGTCAATTTTTCAGGCAGAGAAGCCCGGTATTCTTTAATACGTAATTTGCAAGACGAAAAAGAGGGGAAAAAAAAAAAAAAAAAAAGAAACTGGAGAAACAACTCTGAGATTCTTGAAATAATTGGAATCCGACGAAATCTATTTGTCGTATCAGGATCAAGAACGATTTATTTCCAGATTTCGGAGAGTGAATAACGATATGAAAAACGAAAGAGAAAGAAAAAAAGGAAATTAAAAAAAATCTTTCCTTGACAATACATAATCGCTTCGCCTTGAACTGAGAGAATATCACGGTGATATATATCCATACGTACGTGAAATACATGTATATATATACATGCGTACGCATACACCAAGATCGGAAAGCTACCACAGAGTTACAAACGATGACGTGGTATTATTTTATTATTTATGGTTTGAATTTCCCACCGTTCTGTGACGTTTTTCCGATTTCGCGGGATTAAGTTACCACGGGCGCTGAATTAAAACGCTAATAACGAGCGGACGATATTTATTGGGCAGCTTTGCAACGAGAACTTCCCTCTCTGTTTCCCTCTGCTCAAGCCTACCTTTACTCCTACGATGGGAGGGTGACCAGGTTACCATTGTTTTCATCCGGGGTACGACCTTACATTTTTATGAGGGCGATTTCGAGCTTATTTCCTCACCTCTCCTAACTCCCTTCTCTCGGCCGCAAAATAAACCCACCGGAAGCTGGAATCAAGCGATTTCTTTTTTTTTTTTTTTTTTTTTTCCCCCACCAAACTATGGTACTTTATAAAGTCACGTGATTACTACGTAGGTATAAATTTACAGTATTTTAACGCCCTGTCGCGCGCGTGGTCTTCTTTTACACCCCAAAAGAGACCTCGACTTGTCTCTGTTTACTGTGCAGTCACCTCGAGGGGAACGTCAGCTTCAACCCTTTTCAACCCTCGACAGGAATATATAGCCAGAGCTGGAAGTATACTACAGCCAATATAATACAGCCAATATATGCATATATGTATATATATAGGTATGTGCTTGTGGGCAGCACACACTCGACCACGGCGTAATCTGTAATGATTTTCGTAGACCCTTCTCAGAGAATCACCAGTCAGATTTTTACCGATTTCCGAGTAAATAAAAGATAATATGTTGAAACTTTATGAGATACCGTCTTGTCAATGACTTGATTTTGCATAAATACGGTCCAGGTACTGTTCGAAGAAAAAAAAATCGTGAAAAAATTTCAAAATTTTTCGTGGTCAACGGTTACGTGTTTAAAGCTGACGACAGTGAGCTTGTGAAGCATAAGTTATATGCAATATTGACAGGCAGAATCCCTTCGGTAAAATCAGCATTCGCGTTTGTTCATAAATCAGATCAGCAAATCCCAACATTACACAACGTTTTACTGTGCACATACAGGCGGTGAGAAGAAAAAAGTAAAAACCGATAAGTCTATAGTTTATAGACGTATTTTTGTTCCACTTTAAAATTCAAAGTTCAAATCTTGTAGTATCATCTGACAATAACTAAACCATTGGGCGAAAATTCATTGATAAATTCTTGAATCAGCTGAAATTTAATACGAAATACACTTTGATCGAATCGGAGTAGAAGGAGGTATTTCCAAGACACCACACATACTTTGACGCGAAAGTAAAAGGAAATACGAAAAAGGAAAGAAAAAGGAAAGAAAAAGACAGAAAGTCGATAAGCCCGTGGAAGGGACTGTTTCGACAACCTCAGGATTGAGATTATCTTAACCTTTCAGATCTTACGTATCCGATTGTTGGTCCTGCAGGTTTAGGTAGAGGTAGAATTGTATGCTACAAATGCATGCTACATAATACGTACACACATATATACGGTGGTATATTTACTCTCAGGAACCTAGTGCTGTCTGTACAACTTTGAAAAAAGTTTCCAATCGCACTTCGCGTTCCCTCTGATTCTGCAGTAGGTAAGCTGTGTAGATATCGAATAGTGATCACATCTTGTTCCATTGAATTTCGTATATTCAGTTGAGTGGTGAATGTGGCCTGGAGTGAGGGTTATTTTTCGATTTATCCTGGCCTCTTTGAATCAGAATAAGTCTCGACTTATGTTATGTTGTTTGATTTTGTCAAGTAGCATGATAATAAAAAGAGGGAAAAATCTTGTAATTTTTTTCATTATCTTTTATACTTTCTTCTTTCTGGCTCTTTTTTTAATCTTATGTGGTACGAGTACGACGATATTGAAACCAGCGTATAACATCTGAGTCTCCGTTGAACTCGTAGGACCATTTTCGTTGTACCCTTGAGATAAGAACAATTTGAATCTTCCTCTTCGTTCTCTTGTACATTTTTAATCTACTCTTTACTTGTTCGTATACACCTAGCAATTTCATGAAAAAAAAAGTTTCCACGGCTAAGGTGGAAGCCGAGATAAGGCAGGAAAATTTTTTCTGAAAACCTCATTGCCTCGACGACACGACTCAAGTTTAAATACTTCAAGAATTGAGGTTTTATTTAATCTTTGAAATTACACAGCTGTTTTTTTTTTTTTTTTCTCTCTTCTCTCGTTTTTTCTTTCCCTAACGAAGTACCAAAACCTTATCTCACCAAAAGAGATTCAAAGTTACCAAAAAATAAGTTGAAATTTCACTGACACGTGCCAAGCTGCGGTACTATACCACAATTATTCACCTCCCACCTGATGGCTAACCAGATTATCATAATTCACAACCAAAAAATTGATAATCATATTATAGCTGAATGTAAATGTATTCGAGCTCAACCAAGGCCAGACAATGACGGCTCCAGTTCATTTTCTATAGAACCACCATGCTGAAAACCGGCCGACAAAGATAAGGGATGTTTTTTCGACGGCTTAGGCCCGGACGCCTGTTACCAGGTCGTCGTTATTCCAACGCTTTCTCGTACTCTTGACTGACGATTTGGACAAGTGTGTCTAGCCCCATTCAGATTTAAGTGTAAAAAACAAGGCGCAATGAAGAGATACGATCCTGTTTTTCTCTTTTATTCTCTTTCAACCATTTTAATTTCATGTAGAAAAAGTTTATCGCCGATGAGTGGCAAAGAGCGAAAATTAACAAGGGCAATTATCGTGGGAAATTACTCGAGATATTATCAATTAGTAGAGAAAACCTGCCACGTGACTACCCTTACATCCGAGGAGTGTGGAGTGTCAAGTGTGAAAAACTGGTCTAATATAGCAGCCATAGATACGCCATGGTCAAACGAGCGGCAATAATTTCCGAAAGGGTTGCTACTGGAAGATTGCCAAACGTATCTGGCTGGCGTTGAAAATTGCTTTTTTCATGTTTAAAAATGCATACGTTGATTAGGCAAAAATTTTGCGTGAAGATATTGCTTGCACTGTTCTCCCCGGGTTTGGTTGGAAAATTTTATGCAGTCCCAAGAGTAAAATGAAAATCTAAACTTCACGAGAACTAGCCATACATATATCTAGATACTACCATATAATAATATAGTTACAGCAATCTTGAGCTTCGTATCTTGATTCAATTCGTTAATTATTTTATCGATGAATAACAAAAAATTTTATCTCAGAGAAAATGAATAGAAAAATGTGATAGGAAATTTAAAAAAAAAAAAAAAAAAAAAAAAAAAACCAATTACCTGCGAAGACCAACAACCTGTTTTCAAACAATTTATCCTCTCGCCCCCGACGTCGGCCGTCAGGAGAGACAGAACGCGCTTTGGAACGTTAATTACCAAATTATATGACCCGTGGCTAATTCAATTACGTAATTTTGCGGTCAAACAAGTCAGACTCAATGACCCATGAATCACCGTGACAGATAAAGTGTTGAATCGTTGTTTATTTCAGTCCACCCTCTTCCGTACGCCCTTGGCAACCCCTACGCCCCGCAGCGCCGACCCCGTATTCTAGAGGTCTTTGGATGATATAATAAGTGCCCACATTTTTCTCTACTAAGGCGAACCGCTTTATACCATCAAATGAATTATACATGGACAGAATGGCATAGATATGGACATATATAGATATATACCTATACTGTTCGTATATATATATATATATATATATATATATATATATCTCTCTATATTATAAAGATATATCGCCGCCGCCGCCGCCGCCGCCGCCGCCGCCGCCGCCGCCGCCGCCGCCGCCGCCGCCGCCGCCGTGTCAGACTTTCCATGGCCTCCTCGCCCCCGCTCGCTGCCCCCCCCCCCCCCCCCTTTCCATGGCCTCCTCGACCCCGCTCGCTACCCCCCCCCCCCCTCCTCGCCCTAGGCCTTCCTGACCCCACTCGGCTCTTCATGCCCTTCCCCCCCCCCCCCCCCCCCCCCTTCTTTCCATGTCCTGCTCGACCCCGCTCGCTATAATATATATAGTATATCGTACTATATTATATAAGATATCGCCGCCACCGCCGTGTCAAGAATCCTATCTTCGGCTATCTTCGGCTATCTTCGGCTATCTTCGGCTATCTTCGGCTATCCTCGGCTATCCTCGGCTATCTTCGGCTATCCTCGGCTATCTTCGGTTATCCTCGGCTATCTTCGGCTATCCTCGGCTATCTTCGGCTATCCTCGGCTATCTTCGGTTATCCTCGGCTATCTCGCCCTCTCCCCTTTCCTGGGCCTTGGACCGAAAGAAGGACCGGGTTCGGCTCCCTTCGGTTATCTTCGGCCATTCTCGGCCATCTTCGGATATCCTCGGCTATCCGGCTCCCTTCGGCTATCTTCGGCCATCTTCGGCTATTCTCGGCTATCTTCGGCTATCTTCGGCCATCCTCGGCTATTCTCGGCTATCTTCGGTTAACCTCGGATGGAGGACCGGGTTCGGCTCCCTTCGGCTATCTTCGGTTATCCTCGGCTGTCTTCAGTCATCCTCGGCCATCTTCGGCTATGCGGCTCCCTTCGGCTATCTTCGGTCATATTCGGCTATTCTCAGCTATCTTCGGTTAATCTCGGATATCCTCGGCTATCTTCGGTTCACCTCGGATGGAGGACCGGGTTCGGCTCTCTTCGACTATGTTCAGTTATCCTCGGTGATCCTCGGTCGTCCTCGGCTATCCTCGGCTGTCCGGTTCCCTTCGGCTATCTTCCGTCATATTCGGCTATTCTCAGCTATCTTCGGTTAATCGCGGATATCCTCGGCTATCTTCGGCTCTTCTCGGCTCTTTCCGGTTCTCTTCGGACCATAGACCTTCGGATCATAGGACCTAAGGAGGATACCACTAGATAAAAAAAGACGCGCCAACATCACGAAAAACTTCGAATTCAAACTGGATTTGTTTTCTGCATTATTAATATGATTTCCTACTTTTTGTCTCAATTCGATTTCCTTTGCAGCATTCCTGTGAAAAATTTCGATCGAGTAATCAAGCCCTTTTGAACAATTCCATCACCATGTAGTTCAAGAATTGATACAACGATGAAGATTCCTTTCACATAAAAAATACCGAATTGATAATAGATTAATATTGATCATTGTACATCATTTACAAAATCCATTATATACTATTCATATTATTCGCATTAATTTTCCACATAACCTTGGGATGTACTCTACTATTAAATAAATAATTCTATCCACGCTGAAGATTAGAGGTCAATAATTTGAATTGCACAAATCTATCGTTACACTTCTTAATTCGAACCTCTAAAAATAGACTTCAAAATGTTCAGTAACTATATAGGAGATAATGTTGGAAATATCGTAGACAATTCCCTATAGTATTGGCATTTCAATTAGTATGGTATTGGCAATTCAATTAGTTGGTATTGGCAATTCAAATCAAATATATACAAAACAATTCAAAAAATTCAGAAGAAATTAAAAATGTAGTCTGGAAAGAAATTTTAAAGTAAACATATTTACAGAATTAGCTATAATTTAAAAACAACCATGAACCTAAAGGGGAACCCACAAAAAATAAAAAAAAACGCGTCGACATATCTACCGTAATTAATTTATTAATTAATTAATTAATTAGGCTTTTTGATAATATATATGTGATTCATAGATGTTCAATATTAATAAATATGTATAATATATAATACGTTAAAAGATCCATTGAAAATTTCCATTGCTTTGAAACCAACATTGATAATAAGATAATATAGGGCTTGGCGCGCCAAGTTTGGTTACCAAAATGATTATTGGTTATATAATAAGAAATAAATAATGGCCAATATAAAGATGAATAATCGCGGGTGACAAAACCTTCACTAGATTTCATTACACAATCGTTTTTTTTTCGAAAAAATCCGCAGATTATTTGACTTCAACAGATGATACACAATGGGGGGTTGGCGCGCGTAGCGCGCAGGGGGGCGTAGCCCCCCTAGTATATATATATATATATACCAGCCGGATCACCAGATACGATCGCATACAGACTTCATATTCTTATACACATGTATGGATACATAGATATTTTATGTACATCTACGTATACATGTATACAACTATACGATATATATATATATATATATATGTACCTATAAATATATGTATGTATAATATATATAGTTATAGAGAGAGATGCGCTGCACGCAACAGCCGAAATTATTGAACCTCTTACAAATGTGATGACAACCTTAGCGACAGATGGTAGTAAGACGGCGAACGTTATATTGTCAAGAACTTGCTCGCGTAGTAAGTTATTTATAGAATTTATATCTTCGAGTTGAGCAAATTTTTGCTTTTTTTTTCCTCAATTTTACCTCTTACATATATCTATAAGTATAGTGTTCTGGTTGAAAATAAAATACTGCATAATTTGGAAAATATCATATGGTTGAAATCTGATGAATAGGATATAAGAGAGAATAAGTGATTCGACAAAAATGATTGTCGAAAAACGATAGCCACGTCAATTAGATATTGAAAACGAAAAGCCAGACGAAAAGCCAGACCAGCTTTGAGAAATGAGAACGAAGACCATGCATGCAGCGGATGAAATATTATAAATATTATAAATGTATATGATATATATGCTGAGAACACGAAGTTCTGGAATTTTTGTAAATTTTTTATCAATTGTCCCCGTGGTGCAACGTTCCGCAACGCCGATTCCCCCAACGTGAAAAACCCTTCACAACAACCACTCTGGTCTCAAATTCGCACCTTTGATTAAAAACTGATCAAAGCCCGGCCAACTGTGCTTCAGGAACGGTTGACGGCAATGGCGGTGCAGAAGGGAAGCAGCAAGGGACGGTGAGGCGAGGAGGCCGAGGGATGAAGGCCAACGTTTTTTAATCCCTCACTCTTCACGTCAACCGGAATGTTTTGCAATTTTCGGCAAGGGGTAAAGTCGTAGGGGTTGGTTGGGGTGACAAGGGGTGAAGGTAGGAGTGAGAACGAGAGAAAGCGAGATGAGGCGAGGGTGAAACCGCAAAAGAGGCAGGAGATGAAAATAGTTGAATGTTATTAAAGCTCTACAGGGAAAAATTCGCCGTTTATCGAAGTTATAACTGAAAATTAGAATTTTTTTTTTTTTAAACCTTCCCTCGAACATCGTTATACATATATAAAGGTCTCGCCGACAATGCTGCAGTCAAGGGTAAAACGATATAAAGCGAGAATTCAAATCGGGGGAAGATCGTTGTCGACCGAATATAACTCTGTTAATTATGTGTTTACACACCCTTATCTTTTCGTTATGCATTTATAAACTCTAATCATTTTATAAGTTGACAAATAAACTCCTGGTTTATATTCGAATTGACATATTATACACAGGTAACCGCCATACCTGTATAAATACTACAGTATAGTTTAATTAAATTCAATAAACATGCAACAAACTTCGCGACACTTTACCCAACCCAACATATATACAGTATTTTCCTTTACTTTTGTTTAAAAACTTCACCTTAATGCGAGAACACGTTTAGAATAAACTTTTACTCGAGAAATTTAACTTGCAAATATCAAGCCATTTGCGTTATTCTATTGTTGATGTTAGTTTTTTCTTTTTCTTTTTTTTTTTTTTTTTTTTTGCAAATTTTTTCATGTCAGTATCCTCATTTGAAATTTATTTTTTCGTTGTTATTTCTCGTTTGTCGTTTGTCGTTTTCTTCTATTCATATCATGCGACAAAATAAGAATGAGAAGAACAAGAAGACCGTATACAAAAAAAGTTCATTATGAAGCGAATATCTTGTGTAAAATTTCTTCAGCTACCTTCATATATGAAACATATTTTTATGTACAAAGAAACTCACTGTTTACACTGAAGTCCTGCTAGATCTCGAATAGATGCTAAACTTATCGGATCGTATATCAGGGTGAAAAAAGAAAAAAAAAAACGCGGAAAAACGTTGTTAAAGCAACGGAGGTAGCGAGAAATAATGCATGTGCGGACCAGGTAGCTGCATAATGCATCGAAAATGGAAATAAAATGGAAAGAAACCGATAAAAACGCATGGATGTATGTAGTACCTTACCATCTAGTACCTTTAGTACCTATACGTCCTATAACGGGAGCGGATGGTATTCAATTAAATTTACCAGTAAAATGTGGAAATGTCACTTTATGTAACGATAAGTTACGGTCCGGGTTACGTTCACTCGGGTCACGTTGCTTTTCATTGCATTGCGTAATCGTGTTATACGCATATGCATTTATAAATTGCACGTGCAGTCAAAGACGTGCCAAGGGTTATAGTAGCCAGTCATTATGGATACTGCACTCAAATGTGTGAAAAAATTAGCCCTTCTGACTTCTATTCAGTTGTCATTTATACCTACCACGTACTCATGCATACAATCATTAATCATCAAACTCGATGTGATTTTGGAAACATATTTGACGCATTCATTCAACCCCCGTAGGAACTGATTCTATTTGATCAGGAATTAATCTGAGATGCGAAATAGATAGGGGAGAGCGGGGCAAAACGGGCAGCGGGGCAAAACGGGCACCTCGGCCAAATTTTCGAAATTAAATTCAGAAAAAAATCAAAATTCATTGGGAAACAATTTTTATTGAAAAAAAAAAAAAATCTAAAATTTTCCAACATTTTTTTTTATTTTTCGGGGGAGCTGCCCGTTTTGCCCCGCTGCCCGTTTTGCCCCGCTCTCCCCTATATAGAAATGGGAATAGATAATTAATAGAACTTACTGATTCTATTACCTTTGGCATTGAAATTTAATGTAGTGTAAAAATTCACTCACCACCTTGTCGCCCAGATTCCTTACACGGCAAGGAAGATAAACAGTTTGCCCTTCTAATGCGCTTACGTTCGCAGCTGTAGGTTCGAATACTGGCAAATCATTGTCCGCAGTTTCGCCTACGTCTGGCGAAAACGTGGAATTTTTTCCTCTCCAGTTATCAGATATTGTGGCACGAGGGTAGACGGGATCTATAACAAGAAAATAAATCGACGTGATTAACACGACATCGAGACTAGATTTTTAAGGTTCCTGAAAAGTTTCTCAGGGAAATAATAGGTCACATGATCATTTGGCGAAAAAGAATTTGATACTATGGTAGGATCATCATGCGGTTGAACTCTGAGAAAAATAAATCTTCGACCTGGTTAATGGACCATCATATCCCGAAAAAAAAGGTTTTTCAACAACCCTGTTCTATCATGGTAATTCACTGTTGGTTTTAAAGTATTACCAGGTAAAAATCATGATTCGCGAGCCGTCTTCTCTGTTTGTTAAATCCAGTCAAAGTAAGAGCGATCTCCGCGAGGCCTCATTGTCAGATCAATCTTACTTTGGATTTTATAACTCTCGCCGGACAGTTATTTTTGTTTGGACTGCATCTAACTATAAAGAATGTTCCACATAAATCGTAAATTTACTCCAACTTGATTATATTTTCAAATACTATAGTAAACTGCTGTGACAAGACTGCGGGTATGAAAACTTCCTTTGGGGTTTGACAAGTAGCTATTTCAGAGCGTAACCTCTTGAGAAATACTTCGTCAAAGACGAGCTTTTCGCAATCTTTGAGTTCATCTAGTTTGGACAGATGATATGCTGAAAAATGTAAAAGTCATAGTTGGATATATTCCAGTGAGGGTATAAAATGAAGTAAGGCCATCGGTGTCCCGTAATAAACTACGACCTTGCCAAATACACCCCTCCTTCTCCCCAACCCTTAATTCGGTACTCCCTTCCACGAAGAGATAACACCCGTATACACACCCACTTGATGACGTTACACAAATGACCGCTTCCCACCCTCTCGCACACCGCTCTTCCCTTTTCCCTCTATTCGCTTTTTTCCCTTTTCTACCCCGTGTCTCTCTCCCCTTTCATCGCAGAGCACCGTATACCAAACTCCTGATAACTCCAGATTAATTGACAAAAAACTCACCCTGGAGTAAATAGGCCGCAGAGCGAGCCGCACGATATACACAACAATCTCGGCATTAACACGAAATTAAACCAGCGCCGTTGCTTATATATGTATATATCTGTGTCACGGATTTACCTCGTTACTCGCAATTAAAGCTACACATGGCTTCTCTACTCAGTTTACTGTTATACTGATTACCGTTGCAGTCTTGCAGAAATTATCACTCAAAAAATACTAATCGTCAATCATGACGTGGGTAACTTGAAAATGAAATTGAAAACACAAGGTGTCGAAAAACGGATTCAAAGGCTAGTCGAACAGCAACGGGCTCGTATTAAGTAACTAAATGTGCTTTACAAACCGAAAAGCAATCAGCGAGTAGGTATAGAATTATTGATATGGAATAAAAAGGGTAAATCCTGCAGTTGGTATAGTGGTGGATACTAACGGGGAACGGTTCGATTACCTTCGTGGTATAGGATCGAGCAAGAAGGCCTCTGAGTACGTCGAGCTTAAGCCTCAAAGAAGTTTTTTTTATCTGTTCTTTTTTGTGTGCCTTCTCGAAAAAGGGACATGGCTCGTTATTTTTCCAAAAGGTTGGAGAAGGAAAACCTGAAGCAATCTTCGAAAGGAGAAATAAAAAGTAAACTTCTCTATGTAGCCGTTCTCAGATGCATCCAGTCGAACAGTTGGTTTCAACGTTTATGTATACATACATATAGAGCGAACGGAAAAATCCTATAAAACCAGCATTCAATCCCCCCGGTTTGCTACAGCCAGCTTAAAGCAACACTCAAAAAACACTGTAAAAAAATATAATTTATGTATCCAGACTCGATAGTTTCGTGGTTATTCGCTCGCGATGGTCAACCGCTGCGAAATAATAAAAATCACTTTTACGACACTTATCGTGCAAGCGTATTTTATAGTTCTTCACCCATCCGTTCGTCAGTATGTCTTCAAGCCAGAAGCACGCTCGAGATATTGTTGCGTAGTCAGTAGATACCTATACTAAACTAATCTCAAGAATTTCGATTGTTTGCTATACACTTTGCAGTTTGAAATTTCACATCGTCTGTATTCAAAGACGGTGTGTAGGTACCGGGTAGCAAACACCGGTGATCCCTTACGAGTTCAGAGTTTAGAACGAGTCTCGAGACCCGAATATCGGAGAAAAGTACTTTCCCTATCCCCAACCACGCGATTCTCACTAACTTTTTAGTCGGCTTACAAAATTCAATTGAGTGTAACAAAAAGCGTATACAGTTACAGTCAAGAGATTTTTACTATAGTAACTTAACAGGTCTATGCGAAGGAACAATGACACAGGAAACAGGAAACAGGAAACTAAGTAAATTCTTTGATGGAAAGACGTCAGAGTTTTCATTGTCCGTTATGGTGAGAGTATACCATGGGCTACCTTTAGCTAATGAATCTGGGTATACCTACATATTCGTAAGAAATCTTTGCTACCGCAGGATTTACTTGAAGTATCGATTGACATTTTGCAGCTGATCGCTCATCAGGGATCATGTTGCTCATCAGGATAATTTAAAGAGGAAGAGGAGAGCGATCCTCGTTCGAACTATCGGATTGCACAACGAGCTACCACCATGAGTGGATACTGCAATATCGATCAAAATCTGACGTTGAAATTCGAGTAGTGTCTCGAGAGTAACTATTTCGTTCTTGGATAACTCAAGAGGTGCAATCGACACTGAGACCGTTTCGCGTGATAAAAATGAGAAAAAAGTAAGCGGAAGAGAGGAGAGAAAGGGGTGAAAAGAATAAAAGAAGAATAAAATAAGGATGAAAAAAAGGTGGCAACGAAGCCAACCGCACGACTTTGAAAGAATGGCAGAAAGAGAACAACAAACAGACCAGCGCATGTAACTCGTAAGAATTTCCCCACGCTTTATGCCCCATATTCTGGGTATTTTGTAGCGCCATCTTCCACATGTTCACGCCTTGAAACACGCTACACATAAATATATGGTAGACACATATTCGCCCATCCCCACACATACAGGGGGTACGTATGTTCGCATGCCATCTATCCACAAGATGAGCATAAATATATCCCTGAGGGTGATCCCTGGTTTGCACAAAATATTATTTTTCTGCAAGAGATAGAAAATCTCCTTATTTCACCCTGCACCAAGCTCTTACTCTCGAATAACTCGCCAGTATCATCATGCAACAAGACGTCTTTTTATTTCCACTCTTTTGCTCATCGATAATTTTCTTCCCGTTTTCATGATTACGTGACTACAGTAGGTATTGTTCCGCATCTATTGCTGCATCGATCTTGTACGATGAATGAAGCTCGTATCAGTGGCTGGGCTCCAATAACTATGAACAAGCAAGCAATGCCACTATCGCACCACTTCGACCTCCACTATCAACTACCTCGATGTCATTTCAGTGGGTTGGCGTTTTCTCACAATATAGATCCGTCTGTGTATATAACTATGTATATATTATATATATATATATATGTGTACACACACATTATACATACTCCACACACACTTCTTCTCTCTCTCTCTTTCTTTTCTTGTGTAGTCTACATACCTCGCTATATAGTAACGGTGCAATTTTCACAAAGAGTCTGCCTCAACCCAAGGTTCGCGCGATGAACTACGCCCCAGTCTCGGGTAATGGAACTAGCGCGTGAACTGAGAGGAGGCAGAAAGAAAGAGGAAGCGAGAAACTGAACAACAGGGGAAACAAAATAGAAACGAAATAGTAAAACTAGGGAGGGAAAAGAAAAAAATGATAACTATTCGGTGGTAGGATGGGTAGACCTCGTGTATAATTTCATGGAACTTTTTTCACTTTAAGGAAGCAATTCGCCTTGCATATAAGAACTTCATTTTATGGAATGGAGAAAATTCAGCATATATACCCACTACACCTAGATAGAGGTACATAAGGGTGAGGGTAGATAGTTAGGTACATACGTAGTACATACTATTGCTTGTGACTTGTGGAATGACGGCTACGTCATATCCGGTTTACTGTGAAGCAGCGTAGATTGTAAAACGCATAAGCATACAACTGCGCGCTACTGCAGGGACAAATCTTAGTTACGACTTTATACCAACCTATACCAGGCGGAGTAACCGGGACAGAAAACATCTCGAAATAACGAAATAAGAGAAATACTAGCTTCGACATGTGGCTCCTTTTCCTTGGCGCCAACGCTTTTTCGTGTTCCATACTACCGAAACTAATTTTACTGGGAACTACAAACAAACAACCATCGCATCAGCTACCCAACCAGAGCATTGGTGTCTCTACTTTTCGTCACAAATTCTTTGCACCACGACGAATGAACGTAATTTCGAGTTTTTAAACACAGTGTATACTACAGCTGCGTCGGAGTTAATAATTTATCTCCAATTTTTTTCTTTTTTTTTTTTGTCAAAATTTATCGAGTTGCAAAATTTTCTGATGCGTGAGCTATTCGTCGTACGTAGGTCGCTGGTAAAAAATAACGACGCATTTTGTTAAAAAATTATACAAATTGATAAAACAAAATTCAAGCTACTTGGTACGGCGATTATTCGCGTGGAACATTTCGCTACGTAATTGGATCAAACTCTCTTGCTGTTTCACATATATATAGATATACTATATGAATGGGCGACTCACTTTTCTACATTTGAAATTTGTCTTGTTTTTTTCTGCTTTTTACTCGATACGCCTGTATATTTAATACATTTTTATCGAAAGACAGCTAAGCGAGGAAGAAACGTTCACCTTAAAAGTAATTTTCTACCGTCGAGCTTTCAGTCGCAGCCCTTAGATCTTGGCACCCAGCTTCCCTTGTTCCTTACCGTATTACAAGGGAAACACGCCACGTGACAATATAACCTTGGTTAATGCTTCCTAAATACATTACGCTTCTAAAATTACTCACCTTTTTACTGCGGCTACACCGTTTTCACGGCTTTCAGCGTAACCTGCAGATGGTGTCGACAAGAGCACAGTTCCGGCGTATGAAACAAATTTACACGTGTATTTGTTCATTCTCGCAAGCTTTTGGGATTATTCACATATAGAGATGAAAGAAATATCGTAAGCAATTGCCAAAAAAATTTTACCATATCGCAAGAATCCCTGATACGACCGTAATTCGAAATTTCGAAAATCGGCTAACACAAGCATTTTTAAAAATTTATATATTTTGATTTATCTACTAGGCTGCTCTAGCCCCCTATTCTATATGATCCGTATCGTTTTTAGAAAATCTTCGACTCCACCGGAACTCTCGGAAATTTAACGAAAAAAATTTGATTCCAGGTATGAGCGACTCGACATGAAATACACATTCCGAAGCTACATCGACTATCCATGTAGTTGCCACCTTGATTTTCGCCATAACAGAAACCCATATTGGAACGATGTTGCCGCCACATTCTTGTCGATCCTCGATATTTAATATGGTCTACCGATACTACTGCCATGCTAATGCGTGACATATGTGGCATGTGGGCTGGCCATGTAGAATGTTACCCGTGTATTATTAGGCTATAGTGAGAGGATCTACGATCAAGCGTATGATTATATCGATATACGATATCGAAAAAGCAGCACAACGTTTTTCGAAACGACCTCGTGACAAAAAGAAATAAAACTCGGAAATCCGCGCAAATCCATTACTTTGGTAATAGGCCCCGCGGCTTGTCGACGTTCCGATAATCACCAGATTCCGAAAAACCAATTTACTCGAGCACACGGTCTTATTTAGATAGGAAGGTATTAAAAAAAAGATAGATTCCGCAACGTCTTTACGATTCGAGACTTATATCGTGTACTTTGACGGTCGAACCCTATATACTTGCACGAGTATATAGTTCTATATATTTAACAGCAGGATATCATCGCGGAAGAATTCGCGAATAATGAAATGGATGAAAGCCGCGAAGATCTCGTAGAGGTTTCAGCGACGTGGCAAATAACTGTTGAGCAAATTATTTCTGACGATGAAACATCGGTTGAACATGAGAAGCCGCGGTCAGTCGGAATAGTTTCTGCGGTTCGATCGAGTGACACACTTCTTATGTATGTCTATATGTTTATACGAAACAAACAGATGTCCGATCCTAAACTCTGTCAGTAAGTTAAGAAGGCGGAGTGTAGAGAGGAGAAGAAACTTTGTCGAGGTGCCGAACTTAAAATATCTTGAAGTCTTGCGAGCTCCGTTTAAATTAGATCGCGCGTGCCGCTCTACCAGGCGTGTAGGTAGGTATATAGGTACTCCGATAAGAGTAAGAGATGACTTTCTAAAGGTGACAAGGAAAGCGATCATTATCATTCGCGAAATAATCAGAGATAATTATGAGCCAAAGATCGGAGGTCAGAGATCAAATAAAATAGAACGACATAAAAATCGACTTGCGAAAAAAGACGGCGACTCTATTGCTGCCTAAGGAACATAAGGGAAGAAGATATAAAGGAAACATAAAAAAAAAAAAAAAAATGAACTGAACTAAAATGGGGAAGAAAATAAAAAGCAAAAAAAGACTCAAAAGCAAGTGAGTGTTCATTCCAACCGAAGCTGGACAACTCGCTTCTAAATCAAACAACCGGGACCAACGAAGCGATCGGAGAACCCGACCGTCCGTTTGCCTGGTGCAAAGCTATATCAGTAACAAACCTTGCCCCACCCGCTTTTCTCTTCCTCCTACAGCATCCGCGTATTCCTCTATTTATAGGATGTTTACATCGCAATGCTAGAATCGTTTCCGCAGTGATTGAAATATGTTCTTGAAATTTTTGGAATCGCCGTAAACGACGGTAAATAGTTACTATATAGTATATATTCTATGTATATATAACGTAGCGAAGGATTTTGCAGAAACTGATTTAAATTCTTTCCATTTTCTGTTTTTGACCTATTCTTCTTTCCTCTTCTTTATCTTTTGGTGATGCTAACTGGATGAGACGCTATCGAATTTTAATTATCCAGTTGTACATGGGGGCAAAAAGTGCCGCTGACATTCACGAAGCTATTCGGTATAGCTGCCGAGTAAAAAGATTTAATTTTCTTTCCTTTAACTGATACGTATATAGAATTGGTAGACGATATTGTACAAGCGTCTCACGAAACGACCTTATAGCGTTAGAGGAAATTATTTCCACTTTTACATCAGTGATCGCGGAACGCAAATCAATTTATTTACGTCGAGCGAGATGTATACGTTTTTCACTCACCTTTTTCCACCATTATCGCACGGTTAGTAGGTACTTTTACGTTAAAAGGTTCGACGCGAAATTCGAAGCAAATTTACACTTCTAAAATCCAACCTGACCATGGCGTGACCATTATGTACAAGGTTAAGGTATATGTAGGTACATATAAAGTTAATACCAAACGCGAAATAACCATCGAGAGATCGAAAACGAATGTGTTCACTTTTCCAATACCGACATATCATCCGGATTAAGCTTTGACATCATTTTTTTACATAGACTGAAAATATTCGTCCTATATTTTGTATCTAATTTCAATGTTTCAAATATTCTTATTTATAGTTAATATCCTATAGATTTTACTAAGGCGCACTGTACACATTAATTTCATTTTTTTTTTTTAGAAAAAGTGCAACGATATACCTACAGACGAAATAAAAATGAGGCAAACGAGAATAATTTTATCCCTCGTCACAATTAAATTTGTAACAAGATTCACATCAGGGATTCATTATAAGATCCGAAATCAATATGTTGAATATTCATAATTAATAAAAAAAAAAAATCTTGACCGACTCTAGACTCATAATAAACATTTGGAAATAAGCGTATCGTATAAAATATTGGTCGACCGGAGTTGAAAATCTCGTTAAAATCAGCAAATGTTATTTTTTTTATTCATCAATTTTTTTTTCGTGAAAATAATTCTTTCGTCTCAGTTACAATTCCCATCAATATTCACGTATCAATATTAATCATAATATACTCATCCCCTGACTGCGTATATGTTTATAGTACAAAATTGGATTAAAATTGTACATGCGAGTTTTCTTCCGCTGATATTTCTATTCCGTATCTTTCACTCTCAATTTTTACCTGCTGTCTACCTATATCCCTCTGTTTTGTTCCCGACATAAAAGTGGCTTGGAAATAATTTTCAACCCCTAAACAGAACCGGAGACGATATGCCGAGTAAGAAGAAGGTATATACGGCGAGTGGAAAGAGCTGTTTGTCTTTACTGTATATACCAAAGATTAAGATTTCAATCCCCCCCCAGTGAAGTATGGTAAGGGGTAAAGGGGGTTACCGGAAGAGAAAGGAATTTCCGCCAACATCGCATATATTCGAAAATTTAATGAAAGGTTTTCGGTGGTCTCGGGGTAATTTTAATATCGTGAAAACTGGAATGGTATACGTTTTGTATTTTGTCAAATATATAATATATCGAGACCAAAATTGCAGATATATATACCCTGCTGCAGAAGGTTTCGAATTTTCACATAGTTAAATCCATCCGGATTTAGTATGTGACGGATAATTGATACTCGCATAGAGTATCTGTCTCTAATTTAAGCTAATGCATATTTATACGTAGAATATATATAACCTATGTACAACATGTGTAATTATTTGCCCTGAACATACACGCAGGTACATACGTACCCCAGCTGTCTAATTAGTTAATCATAAAGTTGAGAGGAGAGAAGGCACCACTTATGCTTGATCCTCGACAACGAAGCCCACCCCACGATTAATAGGGAATGGCCGTGCTAAGCCGAACGCATAATCATACCTGACGCTTTTCCACTGCTGGTGTAGAGGAAAGCTTCAAATGAATCTTACATACCGAAACCTATAGACTCTCATGTCAGTAGATCTAGCAAAGCAGGATTGAGATTTACGTGAAATCCCGAATAAAATGAAGTACATTATAGAAACAAATTATCGCTTTGTGATATGAATGTTCTTCATATACATGAGGCTTTGGCCTTCAACACTTGAGGTTTTGGGGTTGAATGAGGTTTAAATGTGCTGTTGCACGGGGAGCAGTTAGGCCTTGGTCCCAAAATTGTTTAGGACTGGTAACAATGGGCGTTCGTTCACGACTGGATTTAAATTAGACTTCCTGAAAAGCGTTCGTCTCGGTAAGAGAGCACCGAATGCGGCCAGGCGCCGGGACGTTACTCATGCTTAGGACAATTTAGCTTAATTAATTAACCGTGCGTTGTGACGTCGCGGTAATTTATGCTCATAGAATGATTCACTGCACCGCTATCCAGCCTCCGGTCCACGGACTCTTCTCTCGCTGTTATAGTTCTCCGGGTTTCATATAAACTCGACGACTAAACCCTTTCTCGCGATCATCAACGCCAATTATTATCACGCAGCATTTAATTATACGATCCTTGAGAAAACACGATCGACGCAATTGCTTGATTCTTATACAAATTTCGATTCGAAGTAAATTAAAAACTAAATATTCCACAAAAATATTTAGCTTTCTCTCATAAGGCGTGACTGAGATGAGAGTTTGAAGGGAAAACTGTTGAAAATTTTCAACAAAGTCATTAGAAGACGACGCTATAGTCAGATGTACCGGAAGTTTGCGAAGTTTTTCTTTCAAATTTCGACGGAATCATCGATCGTGAATACGTAGACATATAATATACACATTATATAGGCATGTTTTGGATGAGAAGACGTGATTCATTAAATACGACGACCAGTAGGTATAGTGTCCAATAAAAGTCAAGAGAGTAAAAATTCGTCTTATAATGGGAGACTGATGAAAAAAGTTTGTCATTTTAATTTGTCATTTTGAGATATATGTATAAAAACACGCTTAAGGCAAGCTTCTCTCGGGCCAAAAATTCACGTAAAAAGGTACCGAAGTGATGAAGTTTCATTTTTACCTGGTATGAAACAAATTGCGATTGCATCTCACCTGATGCAGCAGCATGGAATTGCGAGTGTACTGAACGAAGGGAGGACAATATTTGCAAAATGTTGTATGTATGTATACGTGAATAATGAATATATATAGGGAAGAGACGGGCAAAACGTGAACGGGGAAAGCAAAACAGGGTACCATACGAAAATTTGGTGAAAGATGTTGTTTTTACAAAATGTTTCCATACCGTCATTATTATTACTCTAATTATCATTTTTGTGCATGAATAATGTATAAACAATTTTATATTATTATAGTTTTGTGTGAAATTTTGCAAAAAAAATTCCACTTTTTCTGCCCGTAGAGATAAAAAATGAAAAAATTTCACCACAACTGAAAATTTGTTTTATTTATTTCAAATAGAACTGATAATAAAAAGAACCCGTGCAGAAATTTGACCAGTTTGCCTGACCACTGGCCAGAGCCAGTTGTGGATTTGCTGGCCAGAGCGAACTCGGCAAAGCCGAACCTGGTACTGGCCAGATTTTTGAAAAAAAATCAAGCCTGGACAGGCACTCGGCAGTTTTGCGTTACATACCTGGCTGGTCACTAGCTAGAAAGACGGAAGACTGGACAGGGTCTGGCCAGCGCCCGTTTTTAATTTCTACACGGGAAGATGCAGCATATTTGAGTTCACGAAAGTCTATTATTCCGCTAGTGGTTCCGTTTTACCCTGCGCTACCTTGCGTATACATATATATATATATATAGTACATAGGTGTACCAAGTCAAAAACAACCACATAATACGTACTGACCTATAGGTACAAAGTACAAACAAACACGCATCGCTTGCAGCCTGGTAAAATCTGAACTAACCTGACTTTACTTTAGCCAGCACTCCTCTGACGCGTGTAATGTACACGCGTGGGCACGAAGGGGTAGTAAAGGTATACTAGCAAACAATAATAATCTTCCACGGCACAGCACAGCGGAGTAGAGGCAGAGCATAGCATAGCATAGCAGAGTAGACTATAGAGTAGAGTAGAGTAGAGTAGAGTAGAGTAGAGCACAACACAGTACAGCACAGGTACATATATATACACCTTGTATACGCGGTGGTTTATTTGCTAATACAAAACTAAAACCAAGCAAGGGAAGGCAAACCAAAGCAACGTGAATAACGTGGGTATAGGCGCACGAGGTGAACCTGGACTACCCCTAAACTCGAGAGTTTGCGGAAATCGCTCCGCTATTGCTTTGCTTCGTTATAGGTACTCGAACTATGAATCAACTCGTTCCAGGTAAACAGGCGTTTAGACATATCTCTCGCGGTTCAGAAATTATAGGGGGATCGATCGATCGTGGTAACTATATCTAATTACGAAACGGATCGGAGAACGGTCTTCCGTGATAACATAACGTTTATTTTCTGCGTTTATCAATATCCGAAGTTACTTATGATACTCCATTACGATAGAAACTTTAGCTATCCTCTTAATACTCTGTCGAATATTTGAAAAAACTCTTATAGTAATCATTTATTCAACCTCATAATTCTCATTCATTTAAAAGGTGTTGAGATTTTTTTTCACCCGTATAACATTATATAATGTAAGTATAAATGAATCGTATAGTGAATCCAGTGCGTCTATTATAGTTTGAGTTTCGTATATAAATCCAACCTGCACTTTATATGTAGAATTACACGGAAAACAGTTTCCAACTCGTATATCTGTTTGATGAAACGTAGAAATGAGATCCTGATTAGATTACTGCGCAAGTCTCGCGCGAGGAATCAACGGAATACGAGCAGAGGACTTAAGCCGGGTTTCTGCAGCAGCTGGTTTCTGAATCTGATTAAACGACGGCTGTTACGTTTTTTTTTTCTTTCTTTCTTTTTTTTTTTTTTTTCTTCAAATTCGATTAGTATCGAGTTCATTAATTAGTCTCCCATAGCAATTAGGTTGTTAACATTCAAGATTTCATTACGTCGAACGATTCTCACGCTTTTATAGTTGCAATTCATTCCACGCAAGTGAAATTATTCCGTTCAATGAAAAAATTGAAACTAGAGGATACCAAAAAAAAAAAAAACGTAAATGTAACAATCCGGCAATTTTCATTTTATTTCACATTGAGCCTATACGTACTTACCGGATATCGCGAAATTTGGCAAGAAAAATATCGTCATCGCAATCGTAAGTAGTGGGAAGACGCGGTGTACGATTCCGCGGCCGCGTCCTCGTCCTTCCTCTTCAACGTGGTAATGGCACCGAGCCAACGGCTCGCTTCCGAATCTCTGTATCATCGTGTATCGCACCGCATACTTCCGAATTCACACTGCACGTTACGCGTACTCGAAGACACGCGACTCATCGAAGTTTAACGACGGCGCGTCGTTCCGCCCCAGCTGACAGTCCGGATGGTGTAAAGGCGGGTTTTTGAATGACCGCACGATCCTGCGGGATGAATCACTCGGATGTGAAGGAATCTCGTCTATTTCTGAAAAGCACCAGAATTCAATTTTATATTTTTCACATTCGGTAGCTACACTGTTAAAAATGATTGTGAATTTACAACATGCCTTACTAAACAAAAGTATTGGAAAATTACAAATGTGATGTAGCAAAAGTAAATTGCTAAGCTTGTTCTGTAAATTTACAAATAAATTCTTGATTTTACTGAACCTTCATAGGAAAAACACAAAATTGTATTTGAATTTTCTAATAATTGTTTAGTAAGTTTGAAGTATTTGCGAATTGATTTTACAGGAAATGTCTTGTAAATTCACTACTCATGTATCTGCCAAAAAACTTCCAATACAATTCCAAATGTATAGGAAGTTTCACACAGAAATTTTTAACAGTGTAGGATCTATTAGCCGAGTAATTGAATCACAGCTTCTCCCTCCATCTAAGAAAATCCGCAAATCAAGTGACCACATCGTCTCTTACATAAAGCCGAATTGACAAGTAGATATGTAACCTCGGATTATGATTTTTTATTCACAAGCTGAACTTTTTACGATAAATATTTCCAATTTTATGACAAATAATATGGGTCACGTTGATTCCTCGATCTATGATATACATATACAATAATGTAAACGTCGAACATCATGAGCCATATGAATGTCCAACCATAAATCGGTTCCCTGCGTGAAACACAGAAGCTGGACTCGAGATACCCTCTATGTGTATAATAACTTGGACCCATGATGCGTAGTAATATAATAGGACTTCACAATATACATAGATATATATATATATATATATACATATTACACACATATGCGTAGATATTGTAGAGACCGGTCAGTTCTACCACGCGATTTAATTAGCCGTATAACCGCGTTCGTGGTCACCAAGACCACCTGCAAATTATTTAGCTAAAATAACTTCCCGTTGACTCGGAAGGGTGATGAGATTTGGAAATCTCAGAATTTTCCTAATTTTTACAGGATATCGTATAGATATATCTATGTGTCGTATACTGTGTACACGGTAGCTTTTTTTCAGCTTCTGTGTAAACTACGAGAGCGCATGCATGTAGGTACCTGTATACCGTATACGTGATATATATAGACAGATATTTCTATATGATTAATGTCCAAGGTTAGGGGGTTAATATTTTTCGTTAATGACCTTGCCACGAAGGTTTGCGTGCTTCTGAGAAAAACGAAATAAAAATGAAAGGCGTGAGCTCTAAGAAAAAGAAGAAAAAGGAAAGGTATAAGGCTGCAGACACGCGGGGGCTAAGCTTTCGCTCTGGTTACTTTTCGCATTTTCTATCCACTCGCCAGACTTTCCAGGGCGGACTTTACTCGAACTTTACTCCAATTAAACTTGACTTCTACAAACGAGCTTTTTAACCAAATCACGAACTAACTTCACCAAGTACCTAAGCTGGCTAATAACGACCTTCTCTAAAGACGATGAGAAAATATTATTCAATACCAAGTAATTACCCTTTTTTATTCGATAAAATTCAGCAGTCGGGGATCAAAATCAGGCAATTCCCCAAGCAATTTTTCTTCTACTTTTTTTTTTTTTTGTCACAAATTCCAGAAAACAATTTTTTTGCCTTTCTTTTATTAATCTGCTAGAAACTTTCGTTTTCACACTTCTTTAGTGATCAGTAATCAATTAGTCATTCAGATTCTTGTCTTGAATTCGACAAAAACGGAAATTTCTGAATTTTTTTTTTTTTTTTATTCTAATCGAATAGAACGAGATAGACGAAAAAACTGTATCTTCTATTGCAGGAGATTTGTCTGAATCAGATTAAACACCCATTTTACGGCTTACTTCGGGAATAATTTTGCTGTTTTCGATAAAACCTGGAATTGAAATCAGATTTCATTTGAGAGAATGCATGTTAAATCAAAAAAAAAAAACAAAAAAAAAACTGAGTTTGATGAATTATGGAGTTGTCTGGTTTTGATCCTCTACTCGTTAATTAGCCTATCCGCGAGACTTATAAATACGTGATTTGGAACATTGGCTAGTTTCTGATTTGTTTATATAGATGTTTACAGTGCGTATGCATATACGAACGGTCCCGGAAACAAGGGTCATAAATTTACGGGCTTAATCAGAGTTCTAAACCGCGTCAAAATGTTTATCAAATTTCCTAACCGATTGTGTAATACAGAGTTCGTAATTAGACGTGTATAAAAAATCGGAAGAAATATAGTCCGCGCCGATTATTAACTTCGAAATATGTAACATCTATACAAGTTCCTCGGAATTAGGACAATTCTCGGTAGTATTTTCAATGTTTCAATATTAATAAAATGATGAAATATATCGTAATATATTGATTAACGTAACGTATAAATATACCTATGTGGGTAAATTTATCACCACCAATTTAGCATATACTTGTTTATCCAAGTGTAAAAACGGTTTTCTAATTCTATCGCGAAGCGTAAAAATAAGCTCCGAATTATGAATATCTGAAAGTAATTTTCGCTTCCGAAAAAGCCAGATATATATACTATATGCGAATGACGAGGGTGCAGAGTTCTATAAAGACACGTGGACTTCCGTCCTGACTGAATACTTTGACGTTGTTAAATATACCACGAAGAACTGCTGTCACTCAATAGGGTTTTGGGCGTGGAAAACAATTCGGGCAGCTCTTCAACCCGCTTCGTTAGTTTATTATTACTCAACCGAAATCTTAATTGGAACCGGCTAAAATTAGATTGTTCGTTGTCAGTGGTGATTACACCTGTTAAATATAGAAAGTAAAAAAGAAAAATTTGAAATAAAAATAAAAATAAAAACTTTCGTTTCAAACTCGCAAATCTTTCAATTACCAAAAGATACGGGGGCGTTTCTTTGATTTAACGTTGTAACCGAGTGTACCCATTGAAATTTCTCGAACAGTAATCACATTGGTTTAACTAAAAACTTAATTAGCGTACCCAAGTTAAATTAGTTTATTTATTTCCTTGAGCTTGTTTGTTCTCCTATATTCTTCACGGTCCTTTGATTTTATCAAACCCTCCTTGTTCATCGGGCAAACAAATCAAAGAAGAAGAAAAAAAAAAAAACGAGACACCTGCTATAGGTATAAGATACGATTTATTGTTCAGTTTTATTTTCGGTTCATAAATTTGAAAAAAAAAAAAATCAAAAATTCTATAAATATTCACGGGATTTATAGGTACAGAAATATATTTCCTCTTTTCTATTTTCTTATGATTGATATAGAATGGCTCCATGCCCTGCTTGCTGGCGCTTTTTTGGCACTAGATTTCAGGAATATATTTATATTATCAGTCAATTTTTGAAGCCTGATGACCACCGGTTGTATGAGAAAATTCTATTCGTATAATTTCCTTGAAATATTAGCCTAATTATTAATCAAAGAAATCAAATAATGACTATCATTCATTTCTCGGTCACGGAATAATATCTTTTCCATTTAGTTCGAAAAAAAAAACCGAGTTATTACAGGCGGTGAGGTTTTCAGTTTATATGAAAAGCAGAGAGCAGTTATAGAGAGGAAAGGAAAAAAAAAAGTGAAGAAACGGAATCTGGTGAGACTAAAATACAGTGCAACTAAAGTAGTGTTTAAAATATAATTTTTACGGTTCAAGGCGACGACAGGGGTGCTGTTGGTTAGTGTATACCGTGCTACGTTTAAACGGTAATTAAACGGTGTTTAAAAGGTTTAAAAATAACACCCCATTGTTTCGAAAATTTTATACGAAATTTTATACTCGGCATAAAAACGTAAATTAATTTATCGAAAGTAATACGTTTCCGCTACGTTTCAAATAACTACAATATGACATTCTTTATCCGTATGAAAAATTCCATTCAAAAGTGGTTTCGAAATTACGCGGAGATAAGATTTGCGAAGAAGACCCGAATTCTTCCCGGAGTAAATATTATATTTGAAAATAAAATTAAAAAATATGTTACAGATGTGATATATTCCAGCCTATGAAAACTGCTTTTTGTATAAATCGTTGTAAATTGTGTTTAAAGAAATTAAAAACGAAAGTGATATTCTCATTCGTTTTTTTTTTTTTTTTTTTTTCTTTTTGCCTTACATTTTTAAGGATCCTCTTTGATTTCACCGAGATATATTTTGAAGCGTGTTAATTCAACATTTTTTAACAACTCTAACTCTTTCATCTTCGAAAGGGTAATTAACTTTTGTAATTATGTATACGCGATGGGTTAGCGAAGAGCTTTACACTCGTCGACTTCATGCGATATACCGTATATCAACACACTTGCTATTTCTCACGATATGATACAGGATATATATTATTACATCCATATCATGTAAATGAATAAGAATACATATATATAAACAAAAGAATCCATAAATTTGAACGATACATAAGTAAATACGTATTTACATGAATTTTTACACAAATACGTATTTTTTCAAGGTTCATAACGCGCTATCAAATTTCCCCTTTAAATTTCGGTTTTTGCATTCTATTGCACCTGCAACAAATCCACATGCACAGTGCAGAGCAAATAACGATCACTCCCCATGTCACGGTTGAACGAGCCTGTTAACTAATAATTAATAAAGCCAGAGAGTAATTTACACTTTCGTATAGTCTACGTACCGCAGTGACTAAACGCTAAATTTATTTTCGTCAGTGTAGGTATATAGTACCCCTGAGTGAGCTGGTGACATATTTCCATGTTTTTACTTTTTCTTTTTTTTTTTTTTTTTTTTTTTTTTTTTTATTTGGCATAACTTACTTTGATCTAAAAATTCCTCTGAAGTTTCAGACTCTACTATACCTATAAGACATGGAGAACAGTTGGAGATGATTAGATCGTTCGATCGAGTAAAGTATGTATTTCTATAAAATACATTTTTTTTTTTTTTTTAATCCATTTTAGTTATTTTTTTTTTCTCGAATCTATACAAAAATGTAAGGTGTTTAGCAATACATACGAGCACCCACGTGCGATTTTGCCATAGAAAAACGTTTCTGAATAGATATCGCGTGCAAGACTTAGTTCGGCTGTCTTGGTAACGTGCACAGCCTTCTCGTGCGTATAAAATTCAATGTAAACTCACAAAGGATCCCCCGGATCCTGAGGCCCTCGGCTCTCGCAGAACCCCCTCCCCCCTCCACCACCCTCCCCGGGCTTATCGTGATCGAAGCGTAAAAAACATTCACGCGCACGCGGATACCTTGGGTGCATATATAAAATTGAAAAAAGGAAGTATAGAGAAAGCAATGGAATACAGATAAAGTAAAAAAAAAAAGTAGATCAAAAAAATTTGAGAGAACAAAAATCGTATTTTTTTTTTTTTTTTATTAATCATCGCGCCCACATACATGGAACGTATGATTCTTCACAGGGTATGTAGTGGCGGTCATAGTTATTCATATCTATCGACGATCGGAGCGCAAAATCTACTTCAACGAGTCCGAATTATAGACCTATACGACGCGACGTTGCGTTAATGTAATGAACTCGCAGGTATTAGTGAAGGGCCGGGTTAAAGATCCGAATTTTCAAAAGCTCCGAATGGTAAGAATAAATTCCGGATTCAAAACCTTCGAAAATACAGATCCCCGAAAGCCCAAGAATTCGAAAATTTGTATCTATCTCTCAGGATGCGAAGACAAGAAGTAGCTCATTCTAATTGAGACCCTCTTTACGGGAACCTATTTTATCTACTTCAAATGATGACGTCGATGTCATAAATGATTGATAGGATTATGAAACTAGTTTCCAAAAATTACATCTCAAGACGCTCAATTGGACCCCTTATTGGTTTCGATGCGATCAATACAGCCCGAATTATTGGACACTGAATTGATACATGTGTGAATTTCAAGTTTCGGAGGTTTGGCCTTACGGATTATTAGCTTTCGGGATTTTGAACCTTATATGCGGGTGTTCCTCGTTTCAAAGTTTTTGGGACCGGCTGTGTATGGATTTTCGGGGAAATACCCTTTCTAAAGTCTGCAGTGAGTCGGTAATATTCAAATTCGTAATTTTTACCGTTCGGGACTTGTAAAATTCGAAACTTCAACCCGGCTCCATAAAAACAGCTATGAAAGTGATATTTTCAATAATTTGAAAATTATGTATCGATTTTGTATAAACATCGATATAACAGCAGGGGAGGAGGTCCGCCCCCTGCAGTGAATTCAATTAAAGTGAAGTTAGGGTGTGATCAGTGGAGGTGTAGAAAAAACAGAGAAGCAAACGGAATGACGTAGAAGAAATGATCTCAAGTCCCGGATATGTAGGACTGACAATTATAAGGATAAGAATAATGAATTCATTGAAGATGAAATATACTGCGTGTATATAATATTTATGGGTATATAACACAACCCTCGGAAGTGGGAATAAATAAATATCCCGTTGATAATAAATGCAAACGATTCTAATTGGCCTGAAAATTTGAATTAGTAAGCTATGTACATTTAGGGCGTTGAGAACTTTTTCACCTGTAAGTGATGCGTATGGAACGGAACAAGCAATGAGAAACAAATAAAGTAAGAGAATCAAACAAAAGGGGAAAAAGAACTGGAAAGAAGAAAATGAAAGAGAAAAAAAAAAAAAAAACAGAAGGATGTCATCGACCGTCACCTGTTACACTCGACGCGTGTACGCTGCTCTCGTGACGTCACCATTTGAGAGAAGCCCCTGCTTTTTACGGGCCAAAATCGCAATTGAATTTTCAAGGATTTGCTACCTTTTTTACGCACGCTTTACCCCACACGCATTCACATCTCCCCTATATTTGTTCAAAGCATGACACTTAAACGCTCGCGTTCCCCTTTAGAGTTCTGGCTATATATGTAGATTGGTTTTTCGTGTCTAAAACACTTAGTCGGGACGATCCCAATTCCCAAAATTCTTTTCAACCCGAAAAATTTGGATGAAAAAGAAAAAATCAGAAAACGAAAGAAAAAACAAAAAAAAAAAAAAAAAAAGAACTAAAGCGCGTTTATTTTTGTCCGCCAATACTCATTTCTGTCGCACCCAAATATTGTCCATAAAGCAGAGAGATGAAAGGCTTGTCGATCATGGGTGACTGAAAAACTGATCGTTTACACCCCTAATTGCACGAATATATTTTCGTGTATTGATACCAAGCTTTATTTCTCATTTTCAATAACACCCGGTGCCGCTCGGATCTCTTTTTAATAACGAATCGCGTTCATTTGATAATGCATATATGTTTAATAATTAGGGAAATTTTTATGCTGCAAAACGATCCGTAAATTTGCAAAGAAAAATAAAATGCTCAACGACTTTTTGTATAATAATCAATTTGCAATGAGCACCTGCGTATTATTTCCACCGAATCGGTACGGAATTTGGAATTTGGAATTTGTAATACATTCATTTGGAAATACATGGATAGATTGTAATTTCCAATAATCCATGAAAGTAATAATAAAATAAAGAAAAAAAAAAAAAAAAAATAGATTTGTAGTATAATTCGTTCGATCGATCGTGTAATCGTTGTTTCAATATCAATTTGTATTATACACATGCATATGCATGCATATAATAATTGTCAATTGATTTGTAGAACGTGCGACCAGCCATATGATGTGATTATAATTATCACTATAATTTGAAAAGGAGAATCATCTCTATCAAATTTCGTTGATTAAATGACCGTATCTGTATAACCAAAACAGTGTGAAATATATATATATATATATATATATATATATATTAGAAAAAAAAAAAAAAAATGAACCACACCATGTATCGGAACACTTAACAGGTTTGAAGTAACATATCAAAGCATTTTACCCCATGTATGAAAGTTGGAGTAAAAATGTTTTTGTAATTTTTTTTTTTTAATATCACCCCGTCAAACACCATTCCCTTTGGCAAGCTAGCTCGACTCAGCTTAGCTTAGCTCAGCTTAGTTCAGTTCAGTTTAGTTTAGTTTAGTTTAGTTTAGATTAGATTAGCTTACGATAGCCAAACGCGCACGTGGTTCTACGACAAGCGTGCCAGCTATACTGAGTGAGCCTCTGAGGTCTGAAGTCTGAGGCCCCGTGAGTAGCTTGTGTCGAGCAGTGTTGAGTGTTCACAGTGTTTGGTGTTCAGTGTTCAGTGTTCAGTGTTGAACCAGCCACGCGGTTCGTCCATCTGTCCTAACAATAAACTACCATGGTACTATGCAGGCATCACCCAGGCACGCACCAGCCTCTCCTTCCTCTTTCATTTTTCCTCCTTCCTCTCAGACTCTTATATCTACTCCTTCTTTTTTCTGCACTCACTTCCTCAGCCGACTCCTCCTTCGAATCTTTCCACTTCTTTCTATAAACTTCTTTTGAAGAGTGATCGGTCTCTGATGTGGGTGAAAACGGTACCCTACATAAAAAAAAAAAAAAGAAAAAACGAAAAAAAAAAAAGAACCTACCAGAAATTATATCTGGGTGAAATGTGGAGACAGGAAGAAAAAGTTGAGCTTCACCACAGCCAAGACTATTAAGTGGTTATACAATACTGCAGGTTGATAGTTTTCCAGCTGTGAGTCTAGGATTACATTTGATACACGGGTTTGTTCAATCCAGCGAAAGCTCTGGGATTGTGCAATGGATGCGGTTTACATTTAGCGGGATTTTATGGAGATTAGATATTCATTGATATCGTATTTCGCGATACGCCGAATATGTAGAGGGAAATCGTTCGTAGTGATGAATCCAGGGGTGAAGAACTAAAAACATTAACCAGCCGGCTAATTAGGACTGCAGGTTACTAATTGCGTACATAAAAATGTTGCCGGGCTGCTACTGGCAGCAGGGGTTGAAACTATAGAAAACGTATACAGTTATACACCCTCCCTTGTTTACAGTAAGGTATCTGTTCCTCACCCTACCATTTGAAACCAGCGATAAACTTTGAAACCTTCCAACGATCCAACGAGACTGATTACTTTTTAATTGCCTACGGCGTTTCTTAGCCTCTGATATTAACTTATATATACCTACGTAGTAGAAGAGAAAAAAATTTTCAAGCGTTTTTTTTTTTTCCATTCAAACGAAGATAAAAAATTGTTTTCTTAAAAGTAATCACTGGGTTCTATCGAAGCCAACACTCTCGTCAATAGATAATAAACCCCGAAAAATTTATCGACTCATCTTTTCCACTACCCTATACACTGAGTGTACAGCTTGGCCTAGACTCTAGAACTCTGGATTCACTTGAATTCCCCTCAAGCACCCGTTGCGTGGAATTGATCGGGCGTGTGGCATCAATTGGTCATCGGAACTTGGTCCATGGAGGTGCGGGGGCGTGAGACATCAAAGGCTTGCGACTTTTGAAGTGGTTTTCTGACTACAGTCGAGGGTTACCCCGATACGTTCAGTGGTCACGAAAGACAAACAAATCCGATCGTAAATTTGAACCGTAACTGTTTGAAACTGTGTAGGTACGCTACATGGTCCGAAAAGTGAACCTGAACCGGTGAATACCAAATTAACTATCCTTTCAATTAAAGAAATCAAAGTTAGTCCTCTCGCCGCGTTCATTACTCAGATAATTCCATTCCACACATCTGTCGAATATATTTGAAATATGAGCTTGATTCAACAATTTTCTCTGTTTTATTTTTATATTTTGGCATGCGAATACTATGATATGTGACATTAAAAAAATATAGATAAAAGGAACCTCTGACTCCTTTGAACTTTACTTATTGATAGATAATTTTACTTCAATTGATTTATACTGAATACAATAAGTTCAAACGTTGGCTTTGCTTCAGCCATCTATAACGCCTGTCTGATTATAAAAAAAAAAAATCTCTGAAACGGTGCACGACGTAAGCAAAAGCTTTGTGGTATCAACACTTTTATGCTCAACCAGGTAGACTTCTCTTTGTGTGACGTTACGTGGCGATTGTACCTCATTCCACATCCTGTACAAGGCAAGAAAAATGGAAAATAAAACTTCGGGAAACAAAAAAAAAAAAAAAAGAATAACAAAACTCAAATAAAATAAGAATGAAAATAAAAAAATCAACGCGAACTGACACACACGATGCGTCATATTGTGCCCTGTGGTCTTATCTTCGCGACGTGCAAGGGGGATATACGTCACTTTAAGATGTTCTATCCATACAAAAAAGGTGCCGTAAATTTCGGTGAATGTCAGCGTGAACAACGCTACGGTGGTCCCTTCAAGTGCTTTGTTTTCGACCAAATTTTACAGCCGATCGAAAGCCTTTATCACTGTCGTAGAATAATTTATGTATAGGTATGCACATTTGCGTTATGTGTTTTTGGGGGTGAGAGATTTTTCTTTTAGGGTAATGTACGAGCCTATACTGTTACTTTCAGAATAAATTGAAAAATATATGTAGGTACGTGCGTAAATGAAAGCTTCGCTATTCATTTTTTGCGTGAAATATCGTGGGGGATGATATTTTAGAGAATTATCGACCGCAATCAATTTTCAACAGTCACTAATATATCGAATGGTGGAAAAATCGAGTCTTTAAATACTCACGTGTCTTAAGAAAAAGAAATTTGTCGTCAAAGTTTTAACTTTTAACCTAGTTACTGTTCCCAGAAGCTTGCGCCCTTAATGATCCCGCTAATGAACGTTTTTTTCTTCCGTTTCTTCCTCCTTGTTACACCTAATAAACGGCTACCGGGTAACTGTCGTCGACTCAGGTTACTTCCTCGTAGGCATTTAATACACCACGTGTTTTTTTTTTTCTGCCTAAACTATTGGAAGTTAGAAAAAAAGAAATAAACCGAACAACTAATTGATCCGAAATTTTCATGAAATCAATCCTTCGAAATAAATAAATCAAATTCTACTAAAACGTTATAGATCTTTGTGTACTTTGTCACTCGAATAGACGCCGTATCCAGTTCACATGACCCTCTTGGATCTCCGATTTAATTAACGAGCTTTTTTTTTTTTTTACTAGGGGATGATAGCTCTGAGTCAAAAAAGGCTCCCGGCTCTATGGGGAAAGGTATAGCAACGATTGGATGAAATTGGTATAGGAGAAATTCGTCTGCCTTAGAAACAGAGGAGCTGGTAACGCAATACCCTCGGATATCGGAGGCCGGAAGGTGCACGGCTACCCCTAGTGCGAATTACAAAGACGGATATATGCACGTATAAAAAAAACAGGGAAAGAAGGGATGGGAAGGATGCGATGGGATGGGATGGGATGGGATATAAATGGTAGGCAATGCGGGCTGGTCTGGTGGGTTGGATAAGGTATATCGTTATGTATCTATACGTATATAGGTATATATATATATATATATATATATATATTAGACCGGTTCAAAAAAATCGACTATTCTTTTTCTTTCAATTTTCGCATTGAAATACTTTCGGGGGGCTGAAAAAAGATGCCTGTTAAAAGCGGAGCTCTTAATATTAAGATTTAGAGGTCGCTCATCGCGGATTTCTATTTTCCATTTGAATAGCATAGGAAATTTTTTTTTTTTTTTTTATAATTTTGTATCTCACAAACCAATGAACAAATCCAAATAACTCAAACATATTTTCATAGGAAATTGAACACTCTACAAAAAGCTTCTCTAATCATTTTTTGATAAATTGACTCCTTCCAAAGTTATTCAAGCTCAAATTTCAATTTATAGTTGAGTAAACTATTTTTTTTTTGTGATTTTTTTTCCACAATGATAGATACATTTTTTAGAGTGTTCAATCCCCTATCAAAATATGTAAGAGTCATTTGGATTTGTTCATTGGTTTGTGAGCTACGAAATTCTGAAGAAAAAAAAATAAAATTCCTATGCTATTTAAATGCAAAATAGAAATCCGCGATGAGCGACCTCTAAATCTTAATATTAAGAGCTCCGCTTTTGACAGGCATCTTTTTTCACCCCCCCGAAAGTATTTCAATGCGAAAATTGAAAAAAAAAGAATAGTCGATTTTTTTGAACCGGTCTAATATATATATATATAAATGTGTGATCACCATCCGGTAATGAGATATCCTAACGCGGTAACGCAATCCTCTACGGGTGTGGTCTTACACGTGTGTGCCCCGCCGAGATACTCCTGGGATTAATTTCCTTTTGAAGAAAAAAAAAAAAAGGAAAAAAAAAACGAGAAGAAAAAAAGAAGAGGGAAGAACCAGATCTTACAATTGCAAGTCTAGCACCCCCGTAATTAAAACAAAAGGTAAAAGCGGAATCCTAAAACTTTAAAAAACTTGGTCTTATTGTCTCGTACCATTCTAACTTTAGAGAATATCATTTTCACCTTTCACACGAGGCGGTTTTGCTTCTAGAATAAAAATAACCAGATGAAAAAAATGAAAAATAAGGAGGAGGAAGGCATCGAAGCATAAACGATCAGGTGAACGAAATTTTGCACAAGTTACAACTTTACGCGACTTACTGCCTCTTTGATGGACAAGTTCTTGTGCGCATGCTAATTATAGAGAAGGCTTGGAAAAGTTTTCATTGTTAGATTGTTGGGTTGGGTTGGCTTGCTGAGGCCCGTGGGCCTGAACTCTCTCTGAGTAATTAATGGAAACTTTTCGTACAAGGAAGAATTGTTTTTATTAAACATTGAATAAACAATTTTTCTTCTCCGGAAGTAATTGACCTATGTATAGAAAACAATGCGTCGGTGTTAATCTGGCAAGTAGCGCGTAGGTGTGGAACATAGAGAGTTAAAAAGTCATTTTCGAAACCCTCCATCTCCGGTAATCAGGTACCTAATCGTCGACGCAGAAACAATACGACGACACGTTTGACCGACAATCGTGATGATCAAGTAGTTGTTCACAAACCAGTGGTAAATTTGATACGTGTCAAGTGATCACGGCCGCACCTCGTACTTGCGTATGTCGGGGATCCCTGAACTCGCCTGAGGGGGAAGACGGAACATCCTATCATTATCCAATGATCTACATTTATAAGCCGTACCGCGATCCGCCAACTACTCAATGCTCGATTGCCTCTGGGAACCTATGAGCAGAAATGAGGACCCCGAACTGCGGACTGCCATTTTCGCACCCATTACAATGATAGAAAATCAAGAATTTCTTACCCAAATTTAGATCGAGTCAAGATGAGAACAGAGATAATCGATTCTTGAAGAAAATCTCGGATGGAAAAATAAGATTTTCTTTTAATCCAATTTTTATCCATTTTTTCAAATTTCGCTTTTTTGGAACCACCCTTCTGTACAGTATTAAATTTGATACTCAAGATGTAATTTTGTCATATAGTTTCGCAAAAGAGACAAAAGTAGACATGTAAGCCTGCGTTTCGCAGCTGCAGCAGTGATCAAACGTACGATGCACCAGTTCTTATCTAACTCCGAAGAAGTTTGAACCGACAACGTTAATCGGAACTTCCTAAACTTAGTTACCGCAAAGCCTATACTAAGCGGGTGAGTGAAGATTGCTGTTATATTATCAATCCAGTTTGCTTCGCTTATTTCAGTCAGTTATCTGTTTTGCAGTCTGGGAATTTGGTTCTATAATTATTATAAAATGAAATATATAATATTCAGTTCATTATTATGGAACAATTGAAGCAAATGAATTTTTGGATTTGACAATTGGAGATAAAGCGAGGAAATACGAGAAGATTATTTGAAATTAGTGTAAAGAGGGGGCAATGTAATCTCGTATTCGTATATAGCACTTAGCTTACTAGCTTAAATGCCGGGCGATTCTCTACTCGACATATTATTTAGCGTGAATTCACATTTACTCCATCTAATTTGGCTCCCAGACAAACGAGCTAAACTCTACCCGAGCGAACTCTACTCGTAAGAACTGCGGAGCCGCGTATAAGTGCGAGTGAAAGAGAAAGAGGGATAAACGGAGAGAGAGAAAATACCATTGTCACGATTTATATATACACGTACTCAACGGCCGTCTATATATTTCTACCCCTCTTTGCCGAGTGCAGTGGATTCGTGATTGTTTTAGCTACCAAAATAAACGAAGCCGTCTAAATCGAGAGGATGCGGCCGCGCTGCATTTCCAAATTCCGCTCAAGAGACAAGCGCGGGCTTCGTTAAATCCGGGCGATCGACCGATCGTGAGAATGCCCCAGGTATTGGACGGTCGGGTCGGGTCGTTATTCCCACTTTTTTATACCTCCTTTTTTTTCTCTCAATTTTTTATTTTTATTTTTTATTTTCACTCGTCCGCACCCTTCTTATAGGTATAGGTATATACTTTAATTGCGATCGATCCTCAGATTATACGGTTTTAAATAAAAATAAATACTGATTATACAATTTTATGAATGCAGAATATGTAAGGTCGGTTCTGTCGCTTTGCTAAAGCTCCGAGTTGGAATTGGTGACCGGAAATAACGGAGAGGACGCAGGAAGTGTACAAGACCGCGTTATAGCCGAAACCGTGACCGACGAGGCGACGACTTCAATATGGGTAAAAATATATTTAGATACTATAGGAATGAACGTTTCGCACAGATGACGGTGAATTTTTTTTTTTTTTTTATTATTTTTTTTCTGCGAAACGAATTACTAGAGCCGGTGATAATCATACTTCTAGTTAATCGCAAGGTCCCTTTCACCTCTTGAAAACCGATCAATAAATAAAACGCCTGCGGGAATCTTTACTCTCGGAAATCGAACGAGTAGGCAGTTCTCCTCATTTATCCGCTGAAATCGCGACATTTTCGCACCTTCCGAAAGATATCGAATATTCGAATGTACGTTACGACGGATTTATTTTAACGAGGGACACCCAGTGTTCTGATTTATCTAGGTATATACGTATATAGGTATTATATTCGCTGAGTACAGAATGAAGATGAAAAAAGAATGACACCAGATCTTCGACGACGAATCCTACATCTTCTTCAAGCGTATTATATTATCATTATTATTATTATAATTTAAAGTAGAGAAATAATTTCTCCTCCGTTTTGCGAGAACAAAAAATTTTTTAATGATCGCATCTTTCAGGGTGAGAGTCGAGCTGATTTGCCTTCGGCGTCAAAAAGTATTACGGTAATCCAGTACGCGGCCGGTCTTGCGAAGATCGTACCTCCTTGCAGACACGTCGCATCTTTCGCGGTAAACATCTTTTTAATTAACAAAACTCTGAAATCTCGTTTCTGCTGCACCTCGTTATATTGGTAAATCTCTGAAATGCCCCTCAGCGTTTTCGAGTGGTACTATACTAAATAATCCTAAATTCCTCAGTTTACCTTTAATTAATGTATCTAACAATATGAAAGATATGATTTGCCAAGGGATTAAGCCTCAGCCTGCCTGCGGCTCGGTCAACTGATGACCTTGTCTGTGCTATCGCCTATCTTATACCCATCCCCTCAGCCCATAATCTCGTCTGGGAATTTCATTAATTGGGAATTTATTTGCGCTGGTTGATGCGGCTCGACGCCCAAAACAAACAACGAATCCAGTGATGTGCACCCCGCGTCGCGTCGTGTCGCGTCAGAGGATGTCCCCCGAGGTTGAAGTGCGAATTCGATAATTAATTCAGGGGACCAACGATCGCGGTTTTCACGTAGACGAAAGACCCCTGGGTCCTATTTCAGTTTAATTACTCAGGTATATTTTCCTATCATTTAAATTAACGCCTTTAGGATTCCAAAATGCATATATTTGATGAATGTGTCAACATTATCTCATTGAGACCTTCTCTCGCTATTTACCGCAGATAAAATAACAGTTTCCAATCTAATTTCAGGAGGAGACCTGATGAATCAGCCATTTTCTGACTTCGATTTAGCGGTATGAAAATCTTTGTCAAATATCTGATAAATCAGTAAATTATCAGTCATATCAGTAATTTCAGTTTGGATTCCTTAAAAATACGTTCTTTCGGTGTATATAATTGTGAAGAAAAAAAATCCTCAGCCCTCTTCGAAGCAATTTTGGACAATGTCAGGTCGATGGGCCATAACTCGGGGCTATTGACCATCAGGTGGGTAACTGCAACCCGAGTACCTACGCGGGTAGGTACTGAGAGTTTGAAATTTAATTAACGCCCTCGATATATACTGCGTAGTCAGGCCTCAGGGAAACCCTTCCTCTAGCTAAGAAACCACCACGTACCTCTGGCAATCCCAGCTGCTACTCATATGTGTCTTATAAGGCCTGTCCAAAACTCTAAACCACCGTGATATAACCGAGGATGAATGCAGGGCGTATAAGGCGGTGAATTTTCGGAGCAATATATATATATACGCGCGTAGTAGGTACAGGGTGGTCTCACATCCGGTTAAGAATCCTTGTCGAATTGTGGCAAGCCCTACACCGTAATAATACACACGATGGGCTGTCCGACACCGTTTAATCATACTATATGAAATATAATTCAATACCAACCGGCGTTCCTTGGGGCGGAACGTGAGGGTGAAGTACTAAAAATGACGTACAACCTCGGACTTTGCGCAGGATGAATCATCCTCGATAATATGCTCCTACACCTACTAAGGGTTTCGGATAAACTGCAATCGCAACACTTTGCAAATCTCGTTGTTGGTAGTCGACGTTGGCGAAACTCACCTACCCTATAAACATCGAATATATCCACACCCGAAACCGGCATGTGAGGAGGGAAACGTTTCGGGCTCCTAAAATGTGGTAATAAAGATATAAGGCGGCATTTTATAGGCTCCGTGGGCTGCTGTTAGGTCAGAAAGCCGAGGTATAACGGCCAGAGAGACCCTTGGGCTAGCATGTGATGGCTCTGAACGGACCGTAGAACCGAATATGATTGTTGACGGTTTTACTTTATTTTCTTAGATTGCCTTAATAATTCCCCTAAATTGATCAGCGTCCATTTTACGCCTTGATATAGCGACTTAATTATATCATTGATTGAAAAAAACAGGGATAAACGTTTCCTTCATGAATTTTTATACCTACATCTTATATACTATACCTACTATGCGACTAGGTATAATAAAGTCAAAAACTTGGCGAAAATCCGCGGGTCTAAACCACGGACGATTCTTTCGTGGTATTTTTTGCGAACTAGCGATATATACACGCGAGGGAATTCCCGGTTTCCGGTATGATTCCCGACGATTTCTTTGTCTCCGTTTGATCACGTCACAAACTATGAGCCAACCAATCATTTTCCGGATGCGTACCCCTTTATATGATGCCTTTATGGAATGGCATTAGCCGCAAT
Organism: Tenthredo mesomela; assembly: GCA_943736025.1. Classification (NCBI taxonomy): domain Eukaryota; kingdom Metazoa; phylum Arthropoda; class Insecta; order Hymenoptera; family Tenthredinidae; genus Tenthredo; species Tenthredo mesomela. Next base: position 12,555,261 of record OX031013.1, read on the forward strand.
TTTCCTTACGTCGACATATTTTATGACCAAGATAACTCTTTTCCACGGCGTTTATTGGGGATAAGTGAGAGCCAGGGCTGCTGGTCTTATTCATTTTTTTCCTCCTCCTCCTACTCCTCCTCTTTTTTCTTCCTTCACCGTTACACTACTGCTTTTCTTACAAATCTTTGCAATCTTATAGAGAACGTCGATGATTCGGATGCATTGTGATCTTTCGAGATCTTAACGCGCCTCTTCTCTGGCTCTTCATCTCTTTTTACACAATTTGCAGCACACCTACACACGCGCACATATGTGCTGTTCTCTTCTCTCGTTTCGAGGTGGATACATTCTTTGTAAGGTAACTTTATACCTTATAACTATTCTAGAATTTCATCCTCCGAAAAAACAAAGGCTAATTCATTTTCATATCAAATGTGTCGGCAGTCAGATCTGATTCGAAAGTCCTACTCCAATTTCAAGGACTCTATTCACAGTCGTTATATTACTTGAACTTTAGTTCAATTTATTGTTCGGGACAATGGAGGTCCAAAAATTCAAGTAAGTATCGAGTCTCAAGTTTGAATTTAATGGAGGTATACAAATTCCTCGATATATGAAACATTTTACGACTGCACAGCTGTTGCTGAATCATAATCTAAGAGACACACTCCCTGTTTTTCATATAGAAACACGCAATGGAACGTTGGGTACGTTGTGTCATTATTCTTTTCGTGGAAGCTTTTAATTGAGAGATGACGTGCGGATTGATAGTCGTAGTTTAGGGCTTTGTCGGTGGTAAAGATCGACCATGGTCTCATGACACACGTAACGTTTTGGTATATACAGAAACGCGACTGTATAGAAGTAAGAAAAGTAATCTAAGGTAATAAAGATATATTACATCTCTCCCCTATCCCCACAAAGCGCCATTTTAAAGTCGTTTCCTGAAAATCTAAGTTTGAGAACCTCAGCCCTACTTGTCCTCCATAATGGCAACTTGAAAAATTGCCTTCAAGAATTATTTTTTCGATATTACCGAGGCTGCGGCACAGCGATGTTGCTCTTGCTGCTGCTATTGCTGCTGCTTATGATTTTGCCCTTGCTTTTGCTTTTGCCCTTGCTTTTGCTTTTGCTTTTGCTTTTGCTTTTGCTTTTGCTTTTGCTTTTGCTTTTGCTGGATCTCGATGCGGCACGATAAATTATGAAGGATGTTTCATCGGAGTGGCTGCGACTTAGAGCCTCACAACTTAAAGGGTATGTCTACGCTTTCTACTGGTAGAACCTAACTTTACCTAACCAAACCTAAATTCTCGGATTTATCGACAGACTTTTTGAACCAACAAATCTTCAACTTCTTCCTGGTACATACCCCTGCCGTTCCACCCTATTTTTTCCAATTGACTTTAATCTTATACTTTCAGGAACCGATCCAGTAAGATTTCGCTTATAAATAATTATAAGAAATACATGTTACATACATAAAGTTCTATAGATATAGGTATACACAATATATAGGTATGAGGCAATCTTTTATACTTCATAAAGTTTCAAGTTACCTTACAACAGCGCTGAAATTATAACATCAAGTTTATAACTCGCGTAGCTATAACCATAGCCTCCTTCAAAAGTTTCGAAACGTTTTTGTTTAGATCGATAGATTAGATAGATTTATTAATAATCCTCTGCAGAAGCTGAAAATTTATCCCTTCAAGATCAAGATTCAAGTTAAAACGCGAACCACGAGCTGGCGAAATAAGAAGTGGACTTTCGGGAATAAAATATCGAGGGAAAAATCTAATTGGATGATAAATAAATAAATCACAATTATACTGAAAATGAAATAGAAAATGTCGATTTTTTTTTTCCGGCTTAGCATTGAGCTCATCCAAAGATATCGCACAATGGAAAAATTGAGGGATAAGAGATATCAGAAATAGAGTCGCTGCAGGATCCAGGATTCGTAAAGCGGAGTGAATCGCCTCTCCTCAGTCAATGACAGTGCTATTCCTCATTTCTTACTCTTCACTTTTCCATTGTGTAGCGAGGTTCAGCGAGACGGGTAGTTCTGAAAAAGCAACTTGACCGTATAGCTACTCTGCCTTTATCCCTATATCTATAGATACCATCCCCATCCCGTTCACTTCACTTCACGAAAGTCGCTCGACTTCCTCGAAATTTAATCAAGGTAATTAAACCTAAGTTAGAAATTCAAGGACTACGTTAATTATAAGCAGTTGTTAGAGGGCGGCAGCTCTATTTATATTGTTCCTTCAGCTTCCCCTGAGCCATTCATACAGGCTTCTGTCACCCTGCGGTCTTTCCGCGTTAAGGGTTCCGGTTCTAAACTTCAAAGGTAGCACTTACGTCCGGGCTGACGAACGATCGAGCTTATTATTAATTAGTCGTCTTTGAGGCTTTAACGGATCCGGCCATAGGTGGCCTAATAGTTAACTCGACTAAAACACCATACCAACTAAGTATTAACTATTCAGAAACATTAATTTCGTCTCGTTTGACGGATGGCAATTAAGCCGCTTCTACCTGCCGTCTGGGAAGAATAACTTCCGCATTACTTGGTGCTTATCACGCACGCAAACCTGTTTAAGAAAACTCGATAGAATCACTATACCACAAATTTATACTTCTTTATTTTTTTCTTCACCAGTTAGATTCGAGGCACTGATGTGAAACTTGGAGTAAGTATCGAGTACCAAGATATACCTACTACGTTTCGTTTTTAAAACCGCAGAGTCAACTGCTCAAAAAGTCTCAATTTCAAGAAGCTAAACTAGAACTTCACGGAGCTTTAACATCCAATTGACTTCCTTAATAAATAAGAAGATCGATTTTGTCAGTGTGTTTCTTCCATTTACAGTGAAAATTAGATGAAAATAAATTTTTTACCTGGATAAACAAATATAGTTAAGTTACACACCTAGCTCTTATTATTTAGTCATTAGTTACAACTTTAGACGTGTGAATATATAATTAAGATTAGCAAAGTGTGCGTCACGCAATAGCAGATAATCAAGGAGTAGGTTCAACTAATTAGTGGTACGCGGCAGACTCCCTGTGGTGAACTGCTAATTTACATCTCAGGAAACGGTCGCTGTGTGAAAATCGTTACTAATGACGTCATAAAACCTCTGGAGCTGGCACATGCACGAGATTTGGTACTCGGGTGGAAGATCGTCAATTTTTTTCTCATCGCACGCCCTATACGATCCAGCTCTGAGAAAACACATTAATATACGAAATATAATGTTGTATTGCACGAGGCCAGGTTGATGATCCGAATTTTTAAAGTTCTTAATGGTAAAAATTCCGAGTTCGTTCGAAACAATTTTAGGAATTATCAGAAACGTTGAAGTTTTGAACATTAAAATTCCGAAAGCCGAAATTCCGAAAATTTCGGTCTATTCCTTAGAATTTAAAGGCAAAAAGTAGTTCATTCTCATCGAGACCCTCTTTACGGAAACTCATTTCAGCTATTTCAATCGATAACTTCAATGTCATAAATAATTGATAGGATTTTGAAACTTTTTTTGCCGAAAACTAAATCTCAAGATGCTTAATTGGACCCCTTATTGGTTCCGATACGATCAATACAGCCCACGTTATTAAACTCTGAATGAATACATGCATGAATTTGAAGTTTCGGAGGTTCGGCCTTTTGGATAATTTAGCTGTCCGAATTTTGAACTGTCGGGGTTCTTCGTCTCAAAGTTTCTACACTTCCGGGAAAATATACCCTCTAATAAGTCTGAGTCTGTAATATTCAAATTCGGAATTTCGACCGTTCGGGACTTCTAAAATTGCAGCCCCTATTGCACATGTTACTATAACCACGTCTCACACAATTCAACCATTCATACCCTTCCAATTATCGTCAATTACCAATGTCTCATTATTTATCACATCGTCGGCTGGGAGGAAGAAGGTGCTATCCCAGCTTCGCCGTGAAGAAGGTGCTATCTCAGATTTGACTTGAAGAAAGTGCTATCTCAGTTTTGACTTGAAGAAGGTGCTATCTCAGTTTTGACTTGAAGAAGGTGCTATCTCAGCTTCGCCGTGAAAAAGGTGCTATCTCAGGATTGATTTGAAGAAGGTGCTATCTCCATATAATTGTATATAGAGATAGCACCTTCTTCAAATCAAATCTGAGATAGCACCTTCTTCGAGTCAAATCTGAGATAGCACCTTCTTCAAGTCAAAACTGAGATAGCACCTTCTTCAAGTCAAATCTGAGATAGCACCTTCTTCACGACGAAGCTGAGATAGCACCGTCTTCCTCTCAGCCGACGACATTTTTCCTCAAGTAAGGTGAAATATTTTCATATCAAAAACGTAGCGATGAATATTATAGGCAGGTTATTATCATACCCAGGATTGAAATTAGCCCCTGAAGACTGGGTAGGTATACTATATAACTGACTATAACTAGGCAGATAAATAATGTCTAAAATAATAATGAACCTCGTAATTACAGTTTGGAAAGGTCATAATTATTCAACGTCTCATATATTAGTTTGCAGGGGTAGAATTTTAGTCTTGTTTTATATGAAAAATATAAAGTAAAAATAAAAATAAAAAAAGTAAGCCGCGAGTATGAGACGGGAAGGGGGCTTTGGTGTAACACCACTTAAGTACATCGGGCGAGGTGCCTTGAAATCTTTGTCGCAGGTTTAGGGATGGCGTGCAAGAGGACATCGCGAACAATACGACGCCCCACGAAAGGATTTTAGTGTAGCGGAAACAACTTTTTTCGTAGAGTTTCGCGCGGGACCACGAAACAGAATTACGAAAGAGCCTGAGCTCTTCCACCCTTTTCCTACATTCGGACCCCCCCCCCCCCCCCCCCCCCCCCCCCCCCTTTTCCCAATCTGGGGAACGGGGAATTGATTAATGGGTGAACTGCCAATGTGGTTTGGCACAAAGTAACCAGGATTGCTCTCCCCTGGGACGACGTAGAAGTGTGCGGGACTCTGTGGCAGACGAAAATCTCCCACATGACCTGACCGCACACCTGCAGTCATTTCGCACATACATGTATAAAAATATGTGCTACAGTATAGAAGAGATTTTTCTAGTTTTTGCCATCGAAATCAGTTATATGAAGAACACAAGACGCGCAGACTGCATACCAGCTACATCTCAAATGCTAAACGGTGCTTTATTCTTTCTCTCTAGTTTAATAAAATCTGCAACAATTCTTGTCATATTAAAACTAGACGATATATTGTATCAGCACACAGATCTTACGGCAATTCTTACGGATTTTACTCGAGAATACCTGTGTTCGTGTCATTTATCATTCGCGACGTGAAATATAAATTTCTTTTCTTTCTCTAGCTCCGTTGGATTTACCTAAGCAGACCAACATTTGTTCTCTTCCGTTCCGCTTGTCTTTCATTTTCATTTCATTGTTTTCCATTTCTACATAGGTAAATATCTACTTACACCTGTTGCTCAATGAAACAGTACGTTATCGGATACGTTATATGTAGTTCAAAGACCGCACTACATACACCTATAGATATTTTGTTATAAATAATCTAATTATATTAAATTTCGCCTCGTAGTTTCACTTCTGTTTCATCCGCATATAGTGATTAGTGCTTCAAACTTTGCTTTTCAACACTATTTATTTATATCTATACGCAGAGGATCAGAAATATGCTAATTAATTATGTATACAAATATTGAATAATGTTTGGATGAGCTACATATTCTATTGTTCGATTACAACCGCGTTTGAAACTATACCACGCATGATATTTACACGTCTGCATCCATATCCGTGCGGACGTAGAACGAAAGCATCAGAATGTTTCGGTAAATTAAGTAAATTTAATTTTCTTTTTCCTAATTTCAAATATTTACTGATACATGATTGAATTATGCTTCATATTTCTAGTATATTGATAAAGATGTTTGACGATCAAATATTTAGCGATTTTTATTCATTCGATATTAATAATTATTCTTGTACAGATTTTTTTCCAATTCTTGCAATCTTGCGTCTGCAGGTTGTGCTTAGAGAAACGTAAGAATAATTTCCTGCCTCATAAATACGGCGAAAATTACTTTACGTAATATCTCAAGGTTTGTGTCACTCAGTTTCTAACAAACTCTTCAAACTTGGAAGCATTTCCTAGTTCTCATTCTCTCATTTCCGGTGCGAAATTCCTACTATTCAACTGTCAACTCCAGGTCAAAGTTATTGTTATAATTTCGATTTCCTCACAGAAGTGGGTACACGATGTATTTTACCTACCTTGTCGACTACTCATCTCCTTTATCGATCTACAGTTAGTTATCATCAGTATACATGCACTGCTGTTACCATCCAAATCTGAGTTACCAAGAACGTTTATCTTTGGTGAAAAGAAGCTCAGTCATTCTACGGTCGGTAGAATCGCATTTAAAATTTCAAAATCTACCGAGAGTATGCGCGAAGACGCCTGCATACAGGCAATTCATATAAAAACTGATCACTTGATGTTTGAGTTGCCTGTAATGCAAGAGTTTTCAATTCCGTGTATAATTCTTGTTTTTTTTCCGAAGCCATTTCAACTAATGGCCGGTTTCACCAACGTCGAATAACTTTTTATTCATAGAATAACGCTATTCATCGAATAAAAGTCGCAAATACAATGTAAAATAGTCGTTTGTTTTCAATGAATAAGAGTTTAATCTATGAATAAAGTTATTCGACGTTGGTGAAACCGGGCATAAGCAATGCAATTCATTTTATAGAGAAGAAAAATACTAATTCACTGTTATGATAAGCATGTATTGAAATATGATTTGTAATTTAGAAATGGAAGAGGAATTTTATTTAAAAGAATGGGCCTAATAATGACATAGGTCCTTTTATTATCAACATTATTAATAATACAGCAAAACAAAGAATATCATACAATAAAATAGTGCCGTTCCACGATAGTGCGTCGTTAAGCTTTTTACATGTTATGTAGCATCCAATCAAATATTTCATTATCAATTTTTCAGTTCTGCTCAACTCGAGAGTGATATATACTCTTTTAGCTGTTGGTCAGTATCGACGTTGAGAGTAAGCATCATTTGATCAAACTGACTCTCCCCGGCCAGTCTGCGGAGTGCAATTAGCTAAAAATTGATCAATTTCATTATTAATCGATGCTAGAAAAACATTTATATTCAATTCTTTTCAATAAAATTGAAAATTTAACGAATTATATAATATACAAGATAAGTTACTTGGGTTTGAAGCGTATCTTGTAGAGAGACACTGTGTACTGGATCACCAAAGGCTAGTCTTCTCCTGCGCTGTTCATGTTCAGTTTCGTAATCCACATCTTCATATTGAGAAGGGCTTGGTTGATCGCTGATCATTAGAGAGCTGGAATCGTTGAAAATATTATAAATTTGAAAAAGAGTCGCGCCCGATTATATCCGTACAAAAAATGCATCAATTCAATGATTCGAAAAATGTTTAAAAAATTGTTTATCTGGAAGAAGTAAAATGAGATTTTAGTATGCAATGGAAGAATCAATAGCTGCCTACTCAATGGGACATCCCATATCGTCGATCTTAGTAATGTCGTTCAGGGCTTCAATGATATTCGATATCATGCAGGGAAAATGTTGAAGAACACATGGCGGACTGTCGGCACCCAGCAGTGAGCAGAGCCCAAGTGCTAAGAGCTTACGTCTTTCTGGCTGAGATACAAGAGGCATTCTGTTCACCCAGATCAATACCATTCGACCCAGTACTGCTTCTTCGCTAGATTCTCCACCACCTACTTGTCTAGATAGCTCTCCTATTACCTGAAACATTATAATATTCATAAAGAGTTAGATTTCATTCTCAAAAACGAAAATCCCACTGGTTTTATTGTTCCTCTGCAAAAATGAGTAACAGTTGTTAAATTACCTGTACAAAAATGTCCCTTGATCCTAAAAGCACACGAGCAACAATTGATAAATACATGGACATGACCATTGGGTATTCCTCGCCTTTATAAACACTCCTGTAATAATATTGAGATTAATTTTTGACCGAGTTATCATTCAAGTTGTAGTTCTTGCAATAAATACTTACTCGAATATTTTTGTGAGCAGAGGTTTTATGAGCTGTGCTCCCTGATGGGGTAAGGCTCTCAAACACGTCTCGACCAATCGCATTGCCATTACTATTCCTTCGGATCTTAAATCCCCTAAGATTGATCCCAAAGTTGCAACAATCAAAGCTCCTCGGTCTCCTAGAAATTCTTGAGGACTCAGCAATACGTATGCCTGTACTATGTATAAGCATAGCCTCAGGTTTTCCGATGACGTTTCTGTACGGATAAATATGGGATGATTTACAACTCCATGGCGTATTAGATATGGAAAAAATAGAAATATAAATGGCACATGATGTTAGGCACTGATTTAGTTTATAAAAAGCATGATTATGGATCATTTGAACTGATTTCAATGATCTATGGACTCGCTCTATTCTCCATGCTAGGCGTGCACACCTTGTTTATCTCACGATGTTATTACCGACCTAAAAGGGCAGGCATGTTTCTGAAGAGATCCATAATCGGAGGTGTAGATGCTGGGGCATTCTCAAGAAGAGCTAACCACAGCTCTAGTCCATCTTCCAATAAATACACATGACCATCCTGCGTTACGTCACAGCTCATTGCTACTACGCCTACAACCATAGGTTCTAAGACTACACTTTCAGATCCCAGAGCCTAAGGATGATAGAAACGTTATTGAACAATTTTTCAGATCACAGTATGGTGTTAGGACCAATTTCTTGACCTTATTTTCACTCAATATTCACACAAACCTTTTCAAGATGCACAAGAGTGGATACAATTGCACACCTAAGCATGTTGTGCTCCTCAGACTGCTGCCAAAGGGCAGGTAAATACCCGCTCAATGCTCCTACATGGGGTCTTATTCCACTTCCCACTCTCTCAATCACGAATGATAAAACGAATAAAACGTGCATCTGTGAATCGAGACACGTTATTATGAAGAAAATGTGAAGTGAAATCAATGGTTCAAGTTGAAATTTCACAATTTTAAAGAAATTAAGAATTTTACATTAGGAAATATGCAGGAAATTTCGATTAATATATACGCTAGGCTTCTTACTTTGGTATCACACTCATTGACCTCCTTAAGTAAAGTGAATAGTAATGAGAATGAGGGTTCTAAAAAAGGTGAAAATTCATCTGTGTTGAATTGGAAGTCATCAATTGCGCGTTTTAAGGCATCACTAGCTGCTAATCGTACTCCAAGATCTTCTTCAGGGCTGAGGGATTCTACCATCAATTTATACAATTCTGGTCTCAGTTCTGCACTAAGTTTAACACCTGAAAATTGGATCGTATATATGTATAAGAAATAATTAGTTGACTCTATATTGTAAATAAAATAATGCAATTCTATACCCAGGAATTCGAGATTTCTATCAACTTGAGCTTAATCAATATTTATGAAAACTTGAACTGCACATCTTCAATCACCGTCTAATAAAAACACACGATTGCTCAATTTAACTAGTTTTGGTGAAAGTGGATAAAATTCTGCAGCATTAAGGTATAGAATTACAAGTGTTTAAACTGTTTTTCCATAAACCGACCAGTCCATTGTCCGATGAGCCAGCAAACGCGTCTTCTAATTATCCTGTAATTGGTACTTGTAACTTTTAACTCTTGTTTCAATGTAGTTGAAAACCATTGGTCAAAGTTGACCTGAAATTGAGGAAATTTGTTAAACACACTTCATAATCCATAGAAAATATTCTCATAAAATTCAGAAAAATCCTTCATAAAAAGTTGACGCATCATGATTGAGTTACTGCTGTTACCTCATCGTATAAGTCAAATGCTGCAAGTCCAACAGCATTATAAACAGCATCTTTTAAAAGAATAGCATGCAGATTATTAGGATCAACGGGCTGATGATGGCTCTGCATCAATCCCACTAATACAGAGACAAGCACATCTCTGAATTGGTGGAAGACAGCTAGAAACACTGACTCCGTGCATGGCTAGAAAAAAGATTTGTACTTAAAACAAGGAACATAAATTTCGTATATATTTGTCAAGAAGAGCAAGATTTGCACATTTATTTATTGGCATTTTAATAGATAAGAAATATCTGTGTCAATATTTACTCTTAAGCTGTATTTCCAAGCCTCCCCACCGTCGTCGATAACTAGAAAATAATAATAATTCAGTTTGAGTGAAATAATGAGTTTATTCATTCTGTTTGAGATGAGCAAGGTAGGTAATTGCTGCAACTTATGGCATCATATTACCAAAATTTTCAGGATCTGAATCCCATTGCTCCAAATCAGCAGGTGTAAGAACAAAATAATGTGTGACCAATCTTGAGCAAATTTCAGTCAATGTTTCCGCAGTAAAAAACTCTTGCCTTAGTTGATATGCCCTCAGGGTAAGAGGGTTTTTAGTTTCTGTAAAAATAACAAGTATCGGTAAAAGAAATATTCTTTTATCTGCTATCAAAATAGTATAATATTAAACATTGGATATTTTATTTACCTTGTATTATTTTTGCAGGCCTGTAATCACTGCATAACAAGATACCTTTCATAAGATTCAGGCACTGTATAATGAACCTTTCGAAAGCCAGTGCTTGACCAGATTCAGTGAAACAATAAAAGACTGAGAACTCTAACGACGTGGGTATCAGTTCGACGTAACAGAACGCATGCATTTCCAATACTCCTTTAAGAACTTTTGTTAGATGAATAATGAATTTATCGCAGACGTCTAATTGTATTCCACGTTCAATCAAGGTTTTTCCTGAAAATTATTCAACAATTGAAGTGGTTTATATTGTGAAATATCGAGACACAAGCGAATGGAATACTTACTACATTCCAGGCTGTTCCTCGCCCGATCAAAAACAACTTTTAGGAACAACATCGCGTCTTGAGATTCCGATGGTTTGCTAAATCCATTGACAGTCAACTTTCTGAGTATCCTTAATAAGAGTAAAGCCTTTTCTAATGCTTCTTGAATTTGATTTGGTTCGGCGGAATTTGATGCTAATACAAGAAATGACTCTGTATAAGTGTTCCACAAGTTGAGAATAAAATTAAACACATTTGTAGTTAACTCCTGGAACAATGTTCTGTCCGCAGCCAGTCTTTTAGATGCTAGATTTTTAACAACATGATGTAGCGTTAACAACGCTCTGTGTTGTATCAACGGATTATCTCCTCTTACTCCTTCTAGTAAAGTTGGAACCAAAGAACCCCATTCCCTGGGACAGTCATACCTAATAATTAAAAATTCATTCATAAAACGTCCAATACTTTTAATAAGACAGAAAATTATGGATTGATGTAATTAGAATGATTCATTTCATTCGTCTTCTGATAAAAGAAAATGTTTTATTTCTCACCTAGCTATCTTAGCAATTGAGACTGCTAGCTGTACAGCCAACTGATTAACAGGCTCACTAAAGTCTGCAATCAAATGTTGTCGAAGGAACTCTTTTTCGTCTGCAGCTATTTCACTGTTTAAGAAGAATGGATTGATTAAATAGTAAGAATTAGATGTAGATTTTCATTACTGAATATGTTATGCTGCTCAGTAACTGAAAATGGATCAGTAAATTTTACTTTCAACGATATCGGATTGAAATGGATTAAAAAACGATCTGGATTTATTCAATCCCAGATCAATCTTTAATCTTTAAAAATGGGATTTGCCAATCATCTTTCATCTATACTGAAAAATTAGAAAGATTTTGCATTACATTGAAGCGTTTATAACAAAAAAGACAGACTCACTCCGGGGCGTTTTTCCTCCAGTATCTATCAACCCCATTCTTGAAATACAATATGGCAATCCATCTTACGTTAACATCCAAGGAATGATTTGAGAACACATTCTGAAAATAACATTAACATTTTTTTTTTATTGTATTCCAGTTGCGTTGCTTAAAATTAAAAAATGTACACGTTCCATCGTAAGTTTACGTGTATAAAGTAATAATATTGTCAATATTTCTCAAATAACTCTGCTAGTTTTGAATCAGTGTCACTACTTGTAACACGACTAAATCTTATTTTTCATTTTATTAACTACACTTACGAATAACGCTGTGTAAAATCCACGCTGGGTTTCCCACTCTTTTAGGGTCTGTTCAGCTGGCTTGAGTATATTTGGATCCTGGCTACCAGCCTTATGTAAAATATCAACGACTGCTGCATCCATATCTTTGTGCTAATAGAATAAAAATCATTTTTGGACAATTTATAGAATGAAAAAATCCCTGAAATTATTCCTCAAACAATCAGACTGTGTGAAAATTTATCTTTAATATAAACCTATTGGAGGGTTTACCCTTTATTTCAGCTCTTTGTACACATTGCTGAATATTTTTCTATAAAATAGGCAGTCAGGGCCTATTTCTCTTTAGAAAAATGATAAAATACATATATCAACTGTAATTGTGAAATAAAATTGACTCTGATTGTGAGAATGCTTGCATATTATGACTCGTTACAACGATAGAATACATAAATATAATAATGAATATACTATAGTGTGATAAATATGTGCGAATGGAGCTAAACTATGCTAATTACTAAATAAAAACATTGACTAGTAATATTCAAAGCCTTCAAAGATCAATGGTTTAAGATTGTTGTTTACTTGTTAACCGCATGAATAGTGTAAATTTAATCCTGATGATAATCTGTTTGAAATAAACGCTATATTATATCCTTAGTATTGTCAAAAGAGCAATAACGTTTAAATAGTCAAAAATGAAAGGAAAATTTCGGAGAAATTGATCTATCCGAATTGTTTAGATTTTTAATAAATGATGAATACGCATTAGTTTAATCTATTCCTATAAATTTAATTCGTCGTTATAAGTTTGTGTAAATATTAAATAAGAGTACCCTTACGTGTTGGATATTTTTAACGATCGTGTAGCGAGGTGTATTGGTTTAATTTGTCTAAAATAATAAGGAGTCACAATTTAAGCGTGCGGTATAATTTGGGTGGCACAGGGCTAACCTATACACAATATTTAGTAAAGAAACGTGTTACAAATTTTACCCGGTTACCTTACAGAATGATGTAATTTACAGAATTACGTTCAAAACACTCCATCTAACGTGAATATTTATGTATAAATATAATACATAAGTTAAATTCCACAAAACTTCTCTATTATTGGAATGTCACACCGCAAAAGTCGGCATTTAGAATTTTGGGAAAAAGCCTTTTTTTTTTTTTCTTCTTCTTCTATCTCTCTTTATCTTTATCTTTATTTTATTTTATTTATATTTCTACACTGTTGGCGATACTGGTTACCGTCGGGGGTCACGTGGCTTTAAAATAATATACCAGAAGAGTACTTCCGGAAAGCGCACTCTATCGGTCTTCACGTACAACCGGATTCTTTCTTTTTACATGGCTCGTGGCACGGCATAGATCTTGTCACCATGAAGGTAAAAATCCGATAATATCGCAGTAATCCTTCAAATATTTCACCAAATAAACAACAGTGATTAAAGCGTGATTACTCAACAACAGTTCTGTGCATATATGGTTTATCCGTTACAATCAAATCGTTATACTTTTGTTTTATCAAATTTGTGTTGATCGACAGGCACGGGGCTTGTGTATTGTTCCGGGCAAACAATTTATTATAACTTCTCTCTGAACATCCCACAATTATTTATCATCATATTAATTTACCAATTATTATTTTCTACACAACAAATAAACTTTCATATCCATAATTTCACGAAATTAAATCTTACGTCAGATAATTAATCTAACCTATAAGTTTCGACACAGACGCAACACTTTCTCACTTGTTTATTATATCGAATTAGAAATATATCGAGTGATCATTTATGTTTAACAATAATTGAATCATAGTTTTATCGATCGATTCGATCAATTTTTATTAATATCGTAATAATTATTTGTACATTCGTAAATTTATTTATTATATTTATTTATGTTTCTTTTTTTCACAGCTGAACGTATCCTTCCCGGCAACAGGATGCCAGAAGCTATTCGAAGTAACGGACGAGCACAAGCTCAGAGTATTCTACGAAAAGCGTATGGGTGCTGAAGTCGAGGCTGACACACTAGGCGACGAATGGAAGGGCTATGTGGTTCGCGTTGCTGGTGGAAACGACAAGCAAGGTTTTCCCATGAAGCAGGGTATCCTAACCAACGGTGTGTATACTTCAATACAGAGTTTTAAACAGAGATATATTAAAAACAATATTTCAGAGTCAACATCTATACCTGAGTTTTTTTTTCATTTATTCAGAATCGTTTTTTACAATCTAACTAGACTTAGTTATATTTTCAACCAGAGAAAATTTGATTTTTTCATTTGTAAGAAAATTATTTCAATGCTCAATATCTGATTTATCAAAATGCTGAATTTAGCCCAACTAACGAATGATTTTTTTTTTTATTTTTTCTTGTTTTCTTTGTTTTGTTTTTGGGCCAATTTTGTTTTACTTATATTGATGTACTTCTTACGCAGGTCGTGTACGCTTGCTTTTATCGAAAGGACATTCATGCTACAGACCACGTCGTGATGGTGAGCGTAAGAGGAAGTCTGTGCGAGGTTGTATTGTTGATGCCAATCTATCGGTACTTGCTCTTGTAATTGTCAAGAAGGGCGAGCAGGTAATGAAATATCATTTTGACAAAATATTAGAAATCATAATTGTGCATATTATCAACGTTGGCTCTATTTAAATCGTGGTTTAAATCTAAATGTGATCTTATCTTCATTTTATTCAAAACTTGAGTGACTTTAATACATTCCAGTTTGTTTCCTTTCTATTTTGATCCTCAAATCAGTTTTTTCAGTACCGTAAATTTGTTTCTTGCGTTTATTACTTGAAATCACTGATATATATATCAGTGCTTGAAATGAATGAAATGCGGAATGAATGATCAGATGTTTGAAACAGTATTAAGTTCGATTGCTACCTTCACTGTGTACAATATTATTGACTCTTCTTTATTTCAGAAAAACGCAGATTCAGATATTAAACTGATTATTCAACTTTTTCTCTTTAAACCACGATTTTTTCTGACCTTGTCTATTGCATGATTGATTTTCTCTGTTCTGTATTCTGTAAACTCAGAACTTATTTACTTAATCTTATTATGCCACGCTCAGGCAGTGTCCAATTATCATAAACTCTATTGGGGGCGTTCATGTGCGTGGAAAATAAAATTGTCATTTATAGATTTGAGAAATTGTGTACAATATATGCACTCTATCTTAGTGTACGAATGACACATTATTTTACGAAAATTTTCTTTTTCTTTTTCTTTTTATTCTGTTATTAGACCTCCTGAATTAATATTGAACGTTTATTTATTGATTAGGAAATTCCGGGGCTGACGGATAAAAATGTGCCACGTCGTCTTGGGCCTAAACGTGCTAGCAAAATCCGCAAACTTTTCAACTTGACCAAGGAAGATGATGTCCGTCAGTTCGTTGTTAAACGACCAATCCGCAAGGAAGGGAAAAAGGAACGTCATAAGGCACCCAAGATTCAGCGTCTTATTACCCCACTCACTCTACAGGTAAATTATCATTTTATTCAAATGTATAATCAGATATTTCAAAACAATTTATTATCAAACAATTGGCCACGCTCAGGCAGTGTCTAAGTGTAGATATTATCTTGGAGGCGTTCATGTGCGTGGAAAATAAAAATTTCATTTTAAGATTTGAGGAATTTTGCGTCAAAAATTGCATTATTTCTCAGTGTACGAATGATACATTGATGTAATATTATTTATTGAATCGACTTTGTCAAAAAATCACCAACTATTTGATTATATCTATATTCAATTTATCATTTTTCTTTTTTCTGCAGAGGAAGAGGCATAGGCTGGCATTGAAGAAGAGGCGTTGCCTTGCTCGTAAGGAACAGGCTGCCGAGTATGCTAAGTTGTTGGCTCAAAGGCAAAAGGAAGCTAAGGCCAAGCGCCAGGAAGAGCTTAAGAAACGTCGCCGCAGTGCATCCATGCGCGATTCAAAGTCATCCAATCAGTCGGCACCAACTGCCGCTACAAAATGAACTGACTAAAAAAAATTGCATTCTGTAAACAATAAAAGCAGTTTCAACAAATAATTGTCTTATTTCCAAATACACCTTCACCCCTTTTACTATTCACGTTCCACATCGACAATCGAAATCGTTATTGAATATAAAAAGAGTCATAAAATAGACGTGTTTTTTAGTTATGCTCAAACATTTTCCTTTTCAATAATTGTATTACAAAACATTGTTAGTTTACTTATGGCCGGTTTTATCAACGTCAAATAACTTCTTATTCATAGAATAACTATGTATTCGTCGAATAAAAGTCGCAAATACAATATAAAATAGTTATTGATTTTCAATGAATACGAGTTTAATCTATGAATAAAGTTATTCATCGTTGGTGAAACCGGCCATTAGAAAGTATTCTAAAATCTTATCTATTGTGTGTGCGCCTTATTATATGCAACCCGCATGTCAAGCTTACACTTCTAACTTGGTTGCGTATAATAAGGCATGTATCAGTATTATGTGTATTTGCAGCAGCAGTAGTTCGTTAATTTGTCCGTGAGATGGCGATACCATTTGTCACCCCGTGCGCCAATTTTATGATTTCGAACTTATGTATACGCATTCAATTTCGGTGATTTTCGACTTATAGGCAAGGAAAGGACGGGGGAAAATGATTCAACAATTTATTATTCACGATCTTAAGAGATATTTAATGAAGAATGCGCCAGTTTATTATAATGATACATGTTTATTGCATAAACAATTTTAATATATGATTACAATTTGTATACATAACGTTAACAATAAGCATACAATATAGTCGGAGAGCTGACGACCAAAATGGTCAGGTAATTTTATCGCCAATGAAACTCAGGATAATACTGACCTGAAAGACCCTTATGCGAGAATCGTCGATCCGGTAGGCCGCTCCTGGTGGGTTCAGATATTATGGGGTGGGGGAAAAAAAAAAAAAAAAAAAGTAAAAGTATCGTCTTTAATTTTTGTTGCAAATAGTTACGCTATACTCCAAATACACAAAAAAAAAAATTTCAAATCGAACGGTTGGTGGAAAGGTGTTGCCAGCCTTGATTATGATTGTAAAAAAAATAATAATTTTATTTTAATTTTATTTTTATTTTTATTTTTATTTTTTTTCAATTTTTTTTTCACTATTTTTGGCTGGCTTTATTTTTTTCGGCTCATATAATAAATAAACTCTTGGCAGAAAAAAAATCAGTTCCCTACTATTACCTCAAAATTATTATTTTTTTCACAATCATCAAGGCTGGCAACACCTTTCCACCAATCGTTCGATTTGAAATTTTTGTTTGGTGTATTAGGAGTATAGCGTAACTGTTTGCAACAAAAATTAAAGACGATACTTTTACCTTTTTTTTTTTCTTTTCCCACCCCATAATATCTGAACCCACCAGGAGCGGCCTGCCGGATCGACGATTCTCGCCTAAGGGTCTTTCAGGTAAGTATTATCCTGAGTTTCATTGACGATAAAATTACCTGACCATTTTGGTCGTCAGCTCTTAGACTAATAACTTAAATTGAAATAATTTTTGATGAGAAAAATTAACGGACGATCCGGGAATCGAACCCAGGATCTACGGACGCCTATCCGGGGACTTACACCCGAGACCACCTAGCTCGCCCACGGATCACTGCAATTTTTCTCATCTTCTATTCTTGTGCTCACATGTATGTGTTGTTATGATTCTTGGGTATGTAGCACTGTAGTAGTACGCAAGGCAAAGTCATATACACTATAGTGTATGACTTTGTGCACTATAGTGTATATGACTTTGCCTTGCGTACTACTACAGTGCTACATACCCAAGAATCATAACAACACTAATAACTTAATATTGTATTGATGCTATAGCAATGAATTACCAGAGATACCATAATAATTAATCGCTTCGTTATGTTCTACTATTCCCTTCCTGCAAGCTCTCTATTTTTATGTATGTATCGATATAGGCATGCATACGTATGCTCCATGCACGTCGCTAGTAGATTGAAACTTCCAGCTCATGATAAATGTTAATTTGAATGTAAAAAATCGCAGAAGAATTCTCAATTCTGCATCTACGTCTTACCAGCTGTGTATTTTTTTCAGCTCTTATTTCCACAAATCCATTCAACGACGTCTTACATGATAGCAGTGTTAAAAGTTATGGAACCGCACCTCTGATCAATCCTAATCAAGCTTCCAAGGCAACAATTTGCTTTACAATATGACCGATTTCCTATAGTCAATAAAATGAAGTGAATCCCCTGAAAGAGTCGATAGGATCAAATTGTAAATATAAAAAGCTTCCTGTCAGGAGGATTAATGGCAAAACGTCTTGATGAGAATTCAGCTCACGTTTATTAGAACGAATAATGCTTAGGGTAAGATGAAAGAGCCACACACGCAATATATAACATTGACTAGACCCTATTCAATGTTACCACTACGCAGGATTATTCCGTCAACTCTCGATTTTTCATCATGTGTTACACTTGGGATCCTCACTTTTTGAGAATTGAGTCTATTCGCTATGTGCGTTACTACATGTAGCGCCACAAGTGACGAAAAATGGCAAAAACTCTGGTAACAGATTTGGTCTGATTGGGTAGAATTTCATGACGCGTTTTTGCAATTCGAAACTAGCCTATCAAATGCCTGATTTTTCCAGGAAAAACGCCATTTACTGCTACCATGGGCGCTGTCATAGTTTCATCTATCCCCTCCAAAGACATGCTCACAGCGTATAATGAAACTGAGTAATCACTGTGCTAGAGCATACAGATGAGTGCCAACATTTTTGCGCGTCGTTTTCTATTCTTGACTCTACATACAAGTGCCGAATTCAAACACGATACTCCCTAATTCCAAATGATCTGTCGGAGTTGTCTGTGGAACTTCATAATTACCCAGACAGCATAAACCTTCAAAAGATATCCATAACACATCCATGAGATGTCTGTAAGTCCATAGGACATTCATAGGACATATTTTGAAGTTTGATGCTGTTTGGGTATTTCCTATACACAGTTACTACTCTAAAGCGCGACGAGTTAACATTCCGGATGGCGCCAATCAAGTTCAATGACTGTATATTGTATGTATAGTCCATTTCATGATTTCTTGTTCTCATGGTTACCTACGTGCTTTCATAATTAATTTCGAATAGATTCATACAACGGCATATATGTGGACACCCCAGACACTATGGTAGACTCACACGCAGGTCACACTTTATATTTATAAGGCAATTCCAAAGATTGGAAGTGACGATGAGAAACAATTTGAACAGTGATAAGTCAATGCGTTGGTCCAGATCTGTAGCAGCATGATGGAAGGTTATATAATCAGTCACGATGACGTAACGATATAACAAATTATCCGATTATTATATAAATGTCGGTGGGTATGTGTGCAGGAAACCTGCTGCTCGCTATATAAAAATTGCGGTTGTGTTATACACAATATATAAATAAGGCGGTTGCGTTATACACTTGACAAAGATAAGATATAAAGGCAGTGCTCCTCCGTAAATGCCCATATTTCTGCAGTTCGACTGGCGCTAGTTAACCACATAGGTTCATCTGTACCAAAGTTATTTTCGTAGTGAAACTTTGAGCGAAGATATTTACGGAGTAATCGACAGTAAGACAAACCAGTAGTTTTTATGTTGATTCGTTTCATAACACAATGATCATTATCATAACTTTCCCGATTGAATTGCACTGCAGTCATACAATGCATTCATGTTCACTCCACTTAGTTTCACTCCAAAAAAAGAATGATTAGAACTAAGATTTCAATGGCCTAAGTAAGTCTCAAATGTCGTAACCCACAAATGATCAATTTTACTAGAGAGAGAGTAAGAACGAATTATCCCTTGAAATATCAACAATCATAATCAGTTATCATTTTTTTCATAAATAATTAAGCGTAGGAAATTATTACAATTGTGAAAATAAATATTTTTATTTATCATTAATTTTTTATGTGGCTCACGACATTTTGCTTTTAACATTGAGTGTGGCATATACCACAATTAGCAATAGATAAAGGTCAATCAATACAACAGTAAACATACTTATTAAATTCTTATTTCTTTACTACAAAAATATAATTGCTAAACAAATGATATTCATTTTGTATTTTTTCTTAAATTTACGACTTCCGAGTTTTTGAGCGTTTATTTTCTTCTTTGTTTATCACATTCCGTTCACTTTTACGTAAATTCAGCTCCCTTTGCGAATTTTTTATTTGAATATGTTTAGTATTTCTCTTTTCGGATTTTTTGTTTGCTACGTCAGAAATCACGACTAATAATAAATGAATGATAAAAATGGGATAGCAGCCTAATTGCAGTAAAAAAGTCAATTTACCAAATTTTGTGGGTTACGACATTTGAGACTTAGGCCATCGATTTATAAGATTATGTAAGAATAACTAAGCATTTGTAGTCTTCAGCTATGGCGTTGGAGAGCTCGGCTTGGCTAGACGCGCCTTACATTCAAAAGATACTACGGAATGCTGAAAAGGACGAAACCATCAAGGTTTCTGGTATAACTGTGAAGGCAGCAACGGCCAAAGGAGACAATTATTCGAGCGACGTGCATCGCGTAGCGGTAAAATTGACACGGATTGGAGATGGTCACGAAATTCAAGAGAAAAGATCGCTCATCGTCAAAGTTGCGGCCGAAGGTGACAAGCTTGAAGAACTGGTAACTATCCAACGAAGGGGTAACTACTCTTGAAATATAGTGTACACCTCTCCATGAAATATTACCAATCTTCCAAAATTCAATTTAAATCATTTGCAATAAGATAAAATTATGTGGAATCCTTTGAAATTTCGTATTCTGGTGTACACAAATACTCATTGGTGGTTGACCCTTCGACGCCCGATCAGAACTGCTCATATTGAAGACAGAATCATATCAGTTTTCATTTACTGTCGTTGGCTGCATCAAGTAGATACAGGATTCGGGAATCTTTGACACGGAGTTCTCCATGATGTCAGTGACATTGCCAAAGATGAACGAAATTCTGAGCAAGATAGGCTTAACGTCATTAGGCGCAAAGTGCTTTCACATGCAGAACGAGAAACCGACTCATATCGTCATCGAAGACCTGGCACCAAAAGGTTTTCGGATGGCTGATCGCCGAGCAGGTCTAGATCTGGACCATTCGTTACTTGCCATTCAAAATCTCGCTCGGTTTCACGCCGCTTCGATTGCGCTCAAAGAAAAGGTAAAACTAAAGGGGGAACTATCCTTGAAACATTTTGTTTCTTATGATAACGTTTTAAGGCGCAGAATACTGTTCTTGCAGTCTAACGTGAATTCGAGTGAAATAAATTGGAAACGGGACTTATGTGTGTTGGTGCTCCATAAATATTAGTTGTTCCATAACAACAATTTCAAATATTGATTACATTGGCTTACTCTATAAACTATCGCATGTTTCATGGTCACGTTCTATCACATGTCCCAAACTTAAGGATTCGGAGGCATACTCGAAGTACAAGAAGGGGATGCTTGACAACGATCAACATGAAATGACGCGTACATTTTTCGTCTCGAGTGGAAAAGCCTTCGCAGACGAGGTAGCCAAATGGCCCGAAATCAATCCAAAGTAATTGGGAAAAGAAATTTGGTATCAAATTATTTGGAATAAAGTGGTTGAATCTATATTTTTTAATGTTGCATTATTTCCATTGCGGAGGATTCAGGAAAAAGTCTACAAGCTCTCCGAAGTCTTGTTCGAAAGAGGATGCGAGGCTGCCCAGTGTCGAGAAGGTGATTTTAATGTCCTGAACCATGGAGACTTCTGGGTTAACAATATGCTCTTCCGCTACGACGAACAACGAAAGCAGCCGATAGATCATATATTTGTAAGTGGATCAAAATTATTTCCATAGTCAAAATTTAAAGCTCGATTCAGCATCAATGAGGGCTTTCCTTTCTCTGAAAATTACAACGCGAACTCAAAGATTGTGGCTTTTACGGACAGACTTTGAATTCAGTGTCTGTCTCTAGATATAAAATGCAGAGTTAATTTATATAGTAATCTCTTTGTACAGTTGATAATAAAACGTAAGCTTTTGGTTTAATAATATCCATCACTTACTGCATGTACTATGTGTCAAATACAAACTCACTGTATGAAGTAATGCTCACATAGGCATACATTGCTTTGCGCAGTTTTATTAGTGTAGGAACGTAGAGGGTGATGTCTCTATATGACACAACGGTTCTTATTCTTAACAAATCCCATGCAACTTATTGAACCTAGCTTTGATCTTATAATCATAGGTGGATTTTCAAATTTCGTATTATGGGTCACCGGCATTTGACATTCTCTACTTTTTGGGGACAAGCCCCTGCGACGACGTTCGTCTTCACCATCGCGAGCTGCTCTTACTTGAATATCACTCTACACTGACCAGCACTATGATCAAGCTCAAGTGCGAAACTGAAGTACTGAGTTTTGACAAACTGCAAGAGGAATTGAAGAAGAGAGCTGTGTGTGAAATGATTGCCTCCATGACATCATTTCCGTTTGTCGTGCTCGAGGAAGGTGAAGAAATAGATATAAACGCAATGTTGACGGTGGATGGAGATCGTCACGAGTCGGGTCATGGTGGAAAATTGTACAGAAAGATCATGACTAGACTTCTCCCTTGGTATGATAGTATGGGATATCTAGATGTGTGAAACCATAACGAAGTAGTCGGCACGAAGTAAACGGGGGAAATTAATAATTCATAATGATGATATACTATAAGTTGGTGTTATAATTTACATGAAAAACCATGTGATTGAAATATAGCTAGGAATAAAGTTTAAGCTGCTAAAAGCAATGGCAATCATGAAACTGTACCGAACTCTTGAAGCACGGGCCAATGATTAATCACGATATGAAAATATTCATTCATAGAACTACCATGTTATTACCTTATTGATATGCTTCACATTGATATAGTTTTGATTTCAGACAGAGCTGTGCTACTATGGTTAGGAAATTCGTACTGTAAATTTTGTCGGCTTGTGAATAATTGAAAGGTCATAAGTTGTGCCGATTTTCCATCAGTGGAACGAAGTATAAAAATATGATATCTATGTATCAAGATAAAAGTAGTATAAAGAATTAATTTATCGCTTCAACTTATTATTCATCTTATAACATATTAATTTATCGAGTAGGGGTCAAGACACCCTAGCGAGCTCATCGACGAAGCTGCTGTGCAACACGAAAACCCTGAGCTCCGAAAATCTGCAGAATTGTTGCTGAATGCTCGAGTTTTTTTTTCAACCAATTTTTGAAAGCAGGTTTCGGCGATTGGTCGTACACCAAACAATTTCTCCTGATAAGTTTTCCTCAATTGCTCTAGCTTTAGCTTTAGCTCCATATCCAAACCCAATCGGTGACCGGCCCGTCTATTTTCTCGAGTATTTCCGAAACGGGGTAATCAATCGACTTGTCCTTTCGGCAGGCAATGTTTGACGAGTAATGAGTTCGAACTGGTACGTTTGATCGGATGAAATCGGGATTTTTTCTTTTTTTTTTTTTGATCCAAAAGTGTGGGCGTGCCATTTATTGCGATTTATATCCAAGCCCACGCATCAAAAATGCAAAATCGGGATATGTAGCCCGATTCTGTGAGGGATTCTGAACACAACCTTCCCAAAACATCTTTGTTTTCGACAACGATGAAGGGGCCAGTTGTATTCCACGTTTTTGTGGTAATTTCCGTGTCATCGTGGGTCTCACGCGAAAACATTCAGAATTAAACACAGAATTTTCGGTAATTTTTCAAGAATTCTCGAAACGTTGGAACATGGTGTTGCGTTTGTTCAAAATGTTGAAAGTGCTGAAAAAAAAAGAAGGAATAATGATCCCATCATGGAAGGGGCGTCAAAATGATCAAAATAAAAAAAAAAAAAAGATTTTGAGAATTTTTCGAGTTTTTAAAAAAATGGAAATTTCAAAATGGGTTTGAACAATCATGGAAAATTAACGATTGGAGGAAAAAATCTGAAAAAAATTCGGCAGTGCTTTTTCGAGATCGTAGAATCGTATGTAAAATCCTGAAGCGAATCAAAAATGGTAAGGGAAAAACATTGGTCGAGTTCACTGTACTTAAGTTTTCGAGAAAACTTAAGAACAGTATTCAGGTAATTTGGACTTCCTCTTTTGACTCAACTTGCCCAGCTCTTATCTCATAAACCATCAACTTTAGGAAATATCTGGTTAGGTGTTTTTGATGCAAAATCTGATGCTCTTTCAGATTCTGTGAAGAAAACTTTACCATTCCATTTAAAAAAACCAAGTTGACCTTCACCACAGCTCAGCGCCTCCGCCTACAAAAGATATGATTGCCCCATATCCTTTCCCCCTTGATATCCCATAAGTTTTGTCTGAGGTGTTTTTCCGTATTTTGCTTGGTTTCGGAGATATCAGCCTGGGGCGATTAAAAAAAATCACCCTGTATATATATATATATTATATCTCTTATGATATACAATCCAGTTGTAATAATCAATATTAGTTTGTAAACAAGCCTAAAATCGGCAGTAAATATTGAATGCGTTTTTAATCATTTATATATTTATACATATACGTATGTATACAACTATACATACATATATCTCTTTTTTTCTGTATGTTTGTGTCTGTATAATATACGTATATACTATATACAGAGCGATTCTGTGGAAAATAACGCGCCTAAAAGGTAGGCAACGGGAAACGCCTGAATTGAGCGCTCGAACATTGACGATTGGTTTTTATTTCCCACGTAATAAATAAAAACCAATTGTTGATGTTTGATCTGCTCATGGCGTTTCCCGTGAGCCTACATTTAGGCGCGTGATTTTCCACAGAATCTCACTATATATGCGCTTCATTGTGTACAACCCGCATGCCATTCTTACACTTCTAACTTGGTTGCGTATAATAAGATGCATATTAGCATGTGTAATTGCGGCAACAGTAGTTCGTCAATTTGCCCGTGAGGTAGTGATACCATTTGTCACCCCGTGCTCCAATTTTATGATTTCGAACTTATGAACGCATTCAATTTTGGTGATTTTCGACTTATAGGCAAGCCCAGTAAACGAACACGAATTGGAACGAATTGAGTATCTGCAAAACAGAATTAACACGAATTAAATAGAATTAAAAAAAATTGCTAAGAATTGACACACAGGTCTTTTTAATTCCATCTAATTCGTATTAATTCTGTTTTCCACATACTCAATTCCTTTTCGTTTACTGGGAGGAAAGGACGGGGGAAAATGATTCAATAATTATATATAATTTTTCCACACGGCGTGCGCAAAGTTCGATTTTGCGCACGCTCCGCGTGCATAAAATTCAACTTAACGCGCGCTGTATTGAAAAATGAAGTTCGACACACGTGCGAAAGATGATTCTCGAATCGTGTGATTGTCACCCTCGCTTCGCTCGGGCGAAAAACTTCACACTCGTCCGAGAATCAACACTTTCGCACTAGTATCGAAAAGTACTATATTATTTACGATCTGAAGAGATATTTAATGAGGAATGTGCCAGTTTATTATGATAATACATGTTTATTGGATAAACAATTTTAATACGTGATTACGATTTGTATATTAGGGTGTCCGTTAAAAAACCCAATTTTGAATCGGACCAGACGCACCCCCTACAATGATTGAAAAAAAAATAAAAAAAATTTCAAGCGCAATTTGATCCTTATATCTCAATTGAAAGGCGTGCCTAAGTGTTCAAAGACTTTTCCATTTGAATAACATTGATTTTGGTCTTTTTTTTTCAATTCCAATTTTTTAAGTTGAAATCTCCCTCATATAAGTGGAAGTACATAGAAAAAAATCCTTCTGGCCGATTGTCTCGTATGTACGGAAAAATAAATTTTTAAATGAAATGAAGAACTGATCCTTTCAATAACGCAATGGACAAGAAAGTACTGATTCCATCAGGCTGGTGTTGCACGTCACGGTTTGCACGTAAGAGATTGTAATTGAAAAGAAATGACAAAAATCAATGTTATTGAAATGTGAAATTATTTGGACACTTAGGCACGCCTTCCGTTTGAGATAGAAGGATCAAATTGGGCTTGAAAATTTTTTTATTTTTTTTCCAATCATTGTAGGGGGTGCGTCTAGTCCGATTCAAAATTGGGTTTTTTAACGGACACCCTGTTGTATATACATAACGTTAACAATGGGTTGGGGTCGAAATTTCGAAAGACCAATATTTCGAATGACCAATATTTCGAATTTTAAAATAGCGATGGTACGAAATTCAAAAGGCCAGTTTAGAGAAGGCCTATCAAGTAGTAACTAAAAAATTACGTATATCGAAATGTAGAAAGATATTTGTACTAAAATAACAAATTGGAACGGTCAGAATTGCGAAAGACGAAATATCTAATTGAAAACATAACGAAACGTCTGATAATTCGAATAGTTCAATATTTCGAATTGTCAGACTTCGAATCTTCACGTATTCGAATATATTTTAGCGACAGACCGAAAATTCGAAAGGTCAGAATCTCGAATCTTTCATACGGTTTTTTGGATGATGTTTCAATAAACAATAAAAATTTCGATCCAAATTCATCTACGCAGAGAAAATACGTTCGAAATATTATTTTTCGAAGTTTAAATCTTTCGAGATTTTGGTCTTTCGAACTTCTGGTCTCTAACGATTAAAAATTTAGAAATATTGACTTTATACATTTATATTTTCTACATTATACTTATTCAGTATAATGACCACTCTAATGCGTACGTTGCTTCATGCACGTCGTTCTATGTTTATGTCGCGTTACTAATGCCATAAGGTCGTAGGCGACATTATCCGAACTTTTGGTTTTCTTAAAACCAGAAAGTCGTATAATTTTTTTGTTTTTATGCCATTCGACCAAAAATTCTCAAATATGAATAAACCAGTCAAAATTTCGAAAATCGAAAATTTTGGTCGATACGATCTTCTGGCTTTATCTTTCCTGATTTTATCTAAAAAATAAAGCCAGCTATAAAGTCGTATGGACCAAAATTGTTTTTTTTTTTTTGGGAATTTCAATGGAAATACGCGTTTTCGTCAATTTCCAGACAATTCCGAAGAAAAAAAAAAAGGCGGATACGATCTTCTGGCTTTATCTCTCCTGATTTTCTCGTAAAACTAAAGTCAGAAGGTCGGATCCGTCAAAAATGGTTTTTTTGCGAGAATCTCGATGGATCTACGTGTTTCCATCGATTTCATGGCGAATCCGAGAAAAAAAACGGTGGATACGACCTTCTAGCTTTAATTTTCTTGATTTTTTTCTATAATTAAAGATTTTCCCAATTTCAATTGATCTACACGTTATTGTTAATTCCGAAGCGAATGCAGAAAAAAAATTATACTACCTTCTGGCACTTGAATCGAATTTTTGGCGCTTACGACCCTATGTCATTAGTAACGCGATATATAACATTGACTACACCCTATTCAATATTTGGTGTGACAGTTAATTCCATGTTGTTTGCTTTACCACTTTGCAGGATTATTCCGTCAACTCTTGATTTTTTATGATGTGTTACACTTGGGATCCTCACTTTTCGAGAAAAGTCTATAACGAAACTGAGCAGTCACTGCGCTAGAGCATACAGATGAGTGCCAACATTTTTGCGCGTCTTTTTCTATTCTCGACTCTACATATAAGTGCCGGATTTAATCACGATACTCCCTAATTGAAACAATGACAAACAATTTAAACAGTGATAAATCAATGCGTTTGTTCAGATCTGTAGCAGCGTGATGAAACTGGTTATACTCAGTCATGATGACACAACGGTATAACAAATTATCTGATTATAATGTAAATGTTGGTGGATATGTGCGCAGGAAACTTGCTGCTCGCTATATAAAAGTGGAAAAAAGATGATGAGATGTTAGTATAAGGTATAAAGGCAGTGCTCCTCCGTGAATGCCAATATTTCTTCAGTTCGACTGACGCTAGATACTCACATAGACTCATCTGTACCAAAGTTATTTTTGTAGTGCAACTTTTAGCGAAGATATTCACGGAGTAATCGACAGTAAGATGAACCAGTAGTTTTTATGTTGATTCGTTTCATAACACAGTGATCATTATCATATCTTTCCGGATTGAATTGCACTGCAGTCATACATAGTCGGAATGTACACAAGATCAGTCGACTTATTTGTTATAGCCGGCGATTTTTGTACAAGTCAATTGGACAGTCAGGAACATAACCCTAAGTTCGTGTATTGAGTTAGGTCCGGGTTTTGCTGCAACAATTAATTAAAAATTGAAAACACGCCATTTACACGTTACTTTTGTTGTTGTGAGTTTTAGAGAAAAATGTTCCCTACAAAAGTTGTTCTCCGAATTTTTTTTGCAAGTTAAGTCTTATAAAAAAAATGACGTATCATTGTTAGTTTAACCGTAAAATGCAATCAAAATTGAATTGATTGCATTTCGTTTATTGTAAGTAACTCAGTGAATTGTCAACGCATCGTCATGAAACTCATCTGGCATCTAGAACAACCTGTTGTCAAGAGAAATGCGCAAAGTTGACCAGGCTATCTCGTATAGTTTAGTAACAATGACCGATCTCCGAAAATCCGCCCTTTGCTCATAACTTTTGTAGGGATGGTCTCACAGAAAACAAAAAATCGTGGTGGTAGTATTTGGAACGTAGATGCAGGATATAACATAAAAAAGTGATTTTGTATTCAAGCCTGGTCAACTTTGCGCACTTCTCTTGACGACAGGTTGTTCTAGATGTCAGATGAGTTTCATGACGATGCGTTGACAATTCACTGAGTTACTTACAATAAACGAAATGCAATCAATCCAATTTTGATTGCAATTTACGGTTAAACTAACAATGATACGTCATTTTTTTAAAAGAACTTGACTTAAAAAAAAAAAAAAAAAAATTCAGAGAACAACTTTTGTAGGGGAAATTTTTCTCTAAAACTCACAACAACAAAAGTAACGTTTAATTGGCGTGTTTTCAATTTTTAATTAATTATTGCGGCAAAACTCGGACCTAACTCAATACACAATAACTTAGGGTTATGTTCCTGGCTGTCCAATTGACCTGTATAAAAATCGCCGGCTATAACAAATAAGTCGGCTGATCTTGGGTACATTCCGACTGGACTAACAATGTATTCATGTGGTTTCACTCCAAAAAAGAATGATTAGAACTAAGATTTATAAGATTATATAAGAACAACTAAGCATTTGTAGTCTTCAGCTATGGCGTTGGAGAGCCCGGCTTGGCTAGACGTGCCTCACATTCAAAAAATACTACGGAATGCTGAAAAGGACGAAACCATCAATGTTTCTGGTATAACTGTGAAGGCAGCAACGGCTAAAGGGGACAATTATTCGAGCGTTGTACATCGCGTCGTGGCAGAATTGACACGGATTGGAGATGGTTATGAAATTGAAGAGAAAAGATCGCTCATCGTCAAAGTCGCGCCTCAAGGTGAAGGCAAATTTGAAGAAATGGTAACTATCCAATGAAAGGGTAACTACTCTTGAAATATAGTGTACACCTCTCCATGAAATATTAACAATCTTCTAAAATCAAATTCAAATCATTTGCAATAAGATAAGATTATGTGGAATCCTTTGAAATTTCGTATTCTGGTGTACACAAATACTCATTGGTGGTTGACCCTTCGACGCCCGATCCGAACTGCTCTTATTAAAGACAGAATCATATCAGTTTTAATTTTTAGTTGAAGGCTGAAAAAATTTTTGACAAGGAGTTCGACGTGATGTCAGTGACATTGCCAAAGATGAACGAAATTCTGAGCAAGTTAGGCTCAACGTCATTAGGCGCAAAGTCTATTCACATGCAGTACGAGAAACCGACTCATATCGTCGTCGAAGACCTGGCAGCAAAAGGTTTTCGGATGGCTGATCGCCGAGCAGGTCTGGATCTGGACCATTCGTTACTTGCCATTCAAAATCTCGCTCGGTTTCACGCCAGTTCAATTGGGCTCAAAGAAAAGGTAAAACTAATGGGGTAACTATATCCTTGAAACATTTTTTTTCTTATAATAACGTTTCAAGCCGCAGAATACTCTTCTTGCAGTCTAACGTGAATTCGAATGAAATACATGAAAAACGGGACTTATGTGTGTTGGTACTCCATAAATATTAGTTGTTGCATTTAAACAACAATTTCAAATATTAATCACATCGCCTTACTCTATAAACTATCGCATGTTTCATAATCACGTTCTATCACATTTCCCAAACCTGAGGATTCGGAGGCATTCTCTAAGTACAAGGTGGGGATGCTTGATAAGGATCAAGATATGATGCGTGCATTTTTCACCTCGAGTGCAAAAGCCTTCGCGGACGAGGTAGCCGAATGGCCCGAAATCAATCCAAAGTAATTGGGAAAAGAAATTTGTTTTCAAATTATTTGCCAATAAGGTGGTTGGATCTATATTTTTGAATGCTGCATTATTTTTATTGCGAAGGATACAGGAAAAAGTCTACAAGCTCTCCCAAGTCTTGTTCGAAAGAGCATGCGAGGCTGCCCACCGTCGAGAAGGTGATTTTAATGTCCTGAACCACGGAGACTTCTGGGTTAACAATATGCTCTTCCGCTACGACGAACAACGAAAGCGGCCGATAGATCATATATTTGTAAGTGGATCAAAATTATCCTCTTAAGGTTGTACGCGCACTAAAGCAAAGTATAGATCACGAGCTGAATTTTTAATATGTTATTAATCGGTATTAAATACACATAATTTAATTTTTTGAGTAAGATCTGACGTGTAGTTTTTGCATAATTAATTTTTGAAAACTGCATATTTAACATGTATACTATAGGCAATCCCGTTTGAAACACGCATTTTTCATATAATTCAGCCATAACTGCTATAGATTAAAATCTAGAAAACTGACGTTTATATTATTCAATTCTCGTAGATTATGTAAAAATTATTAAAAAAGTATCTTACCGTGTGAGTTCGGAGATATTTTAATTGAAATAATCTAAAATGTACTAAATTATCTGTCAGACATGATTAAAAATAAATGAAATAAAGGGGTTGTGAAAGTTTGGCAACGTAGAACGAAAAGTGGCGCGCATTTCGAAATTAAATAATTACTGCTTGCTTCAGTCGGTTATAGGTAATGACTTTATTTTTCTGAAATCAAAGATTACAGAATTTAAATTTCATCAATCAAAACCCTAAATAAATTATTTTATTTTTATAGAAAACTGACTTGCTGATCACTCATTTAAAAAAAAAATACCTTTCAGGGTTATAAAAAAACAAACACTGCATGACAGTTATAAACAAACAACACACACAGCTATTACATGCGGTTTTGCCAGATATATTTCTTGCAAATAAATACCGAATTCAGATAAGATTTGATTTTTTCAAAAATAATTGTATAATTAACTTTAGCGGACTTTGAATGGTCTTAAATGAGATATAAATTAAATATATTAATTTACACAATTGTTTTTTTTATTTTAAAGATAAAAAAATTTAGATTTTATTTCGACTCCCTACGTCGTGCGCGTACAACCATCAAAATTCATAGCTCAATTCAGCATCAATGAGGGTTTTCCTTTTCTGAAAATTACAACACGAACTTAAAGATTGTGGCTTTTACGAACAGACTTTGACACCACTATCTATTGTCTCTAGATATAAATCGCACAAACAATGTCAAATGTAGAGTTCATTTATATACTATCGGGACGTAAAATCGGGACACGTGGGTTTGACACACTACATCTAAGTGAAAAGAAATCGGACAGCCTTTGGATACGAATCATTTTCAAGCTTGTTTTATTCCCCGTTAGATCAGCCAAAGACCATTGTTGTATGAAAATTAAGAAGGAAGTTATCGTTCAATGTATGCAAAAAAACGTGGTTTTTACACATTCTCTTTGGTAGCTTCACTTCAACTCACCGCCATTCTTCCAGAATAGCCGGGAAAATTTTTCAAAAAATCATGCTCAATCTTTGAAGCTTTCTAAGTGCAATGCTTTTTGAATTTTGGAGAAATTCCCAAAATTATGGTCATGGCAGTGGAAAATAGCCCAAGTGGTGATCTCGGAGACAAGTAACAATAGAAGGTTCATCAATGGCTGAAAATTTAGAGAAAAATTATAGTAAGCAATTGCCGTTGCGATTTAATATGTTCGATGTATTGTTCAACAGTTATTGCTCCTGCAGCCATAGGCGCCGCGTGCGAGATACTGTTCCGAAAGCTCAACGCGGAATACTTTGCAATAACTGTTAAACAACACATCGAACATATCAAATCGCAATGGCAATTGCTTACCATAATTTTTCCCTAAATTTTCAGCCATTGATGAACCTTTTATTGTTACTCGTCTCCGAGATCACCACTTGGGCTATTTTCCACTGCCGTGACCATAATTTTGGGAATTTCTCCAAAATTCAAAAAGCATTGCACTTAGAAAGCTTCAAAGATTGAGCATGATTTTTTGAAAAATTTTTCCGGCTATTCTGGAAGAATGGCGGTGAGTTGAAGTGGAGCTACCAAAGAGAATGTGTAAAAACCACGTTTTTTTGCATACATTGAACGATAACTTCCCTCTTAATTTTCATACAACAATGGTCTTTGGTTGATCTAACGGGGAATAAAACAAGCTTGAAAGTGATTCGTATCCAAAGGCTGTCCGATTTTTTTTCATTTAGATGTAGTGTGTCAAACCCACGTGTCCCGATTTTACGTCGCGATAGTAGTAATCTCTTCGTATAGCTGATAATAAAACGTAAGCTTTTGGTTGAATAATATCTATAACTTACTGCATGTGTGTGTCAAATACAAACTCACTGTATGAAGTAATGCTCACATAGGCATACATAGCTCTGCGCCGTTTTATTAGTGTATAGGAACGTAGGGTGATGTCTCTATATGACACAACGGTTCTTATTGTTAACAAATTCTATGCAACTTATTGAACTTAATAGCTTTGATCTTCTTATCATAGGTGGATTTTCAAATGTCGCGTTATGGCTCACCAGCACTTGACATTCTCTACTTTTTTGGAACAAGCCCGTGCGACGACGTTCGTCTTCACCATCGTGAGTTACTCTTACTCGAATATCACACTACACTGACCAGCACTATGATCAAGCTAAATTGCGAAACTGAAGTACTAAGTTTGGATGAACTGCAAGAGGAATTGAAGAAGAGAGCTGTGTGTGAAATGCTTGCCTCCATGACAGTATTTCCGTTTGTCGTGCTTGAGGAAGGTGAAGAACTCGATGTGAACGCAATATTAACGGTGGATGGAGATCGTCGCAAGTCGGGTCATGGTGGAAAATTGTACAGAAAGATCATGACTAGACTTCTCCCTTGGTATGATAGTATGGGATTTATAGATGTGTGAAACCATAGCGAAGTAATCGGAACGAAGTGAACGAGGGAGATTAATATAATTCCTAACGATGACACACAATAAGTTGTTGTTGTAATTCACATGAAAAAACATCTGATTGAAATATAGCTAAAAACAAAGTTTGAATTGCTAAAAGCAATGGCAATCATGAAACTGCACTGAACTCTCGAAGTACAGGCCAATGATTAATCACGATATGAAAATATTTATTCACAGAACCACGATGTTATTACGCTATTGATATGCTCCATGCATGGATATAGTTTTATTACAGATAGAGCTGTGCCACTATGGTTAGGAAATTCGTACCGTAAATTTTCTCGGTTTGTGAATAATTGAAAGGTTAGTTAGTTATCCTTTAACGACTTATCGCCTTATACAGGCATATAGTCGGAAATAATTGAAAGGTTATAAGTTGTGCTGATTTTCCATCCGTGAAATGAAGTATAAAAATATGATATCTATAGTATATGAGGATAAAAGTATAAAGAAATAATTTTCCATCATTCTAACTTCAAAATCGCAACTTCGTCGCAACTTCTCGGCAATCCTGATGAAAAAGAATGATCGTTACTCATACGATAAAGGCTTTTTGACGAACCTCGTTACAGCACTCGCCTTCGGCTCGTGCCGTAAACATCTCGTTTCGTTTCCTTACTCGTAATGAAATGTACTATATCGCACGCAGGAGATAGCTGTTAAGCTCGAGTATACTCTTCCTCTGATAGAACAAATACTCTCGAGTCGCGAACTTGTTTCATTAACCGAACGAAAAAATGATTGTACGTGTAGTCATTCCATGTAGGTGCTCTTACATTAGTGATAAAAAAAAAAAAAACTTAACACCAGAGGTTGAGTAACGAACAAAACAAAATTTCATGCTCGCGTTAAATATTGATTTTCATATCAAAATTTTAAACGGATTTTCAACTCTGCATTTGTGGCTCGCTAGAAGTATATATCTATACTTAGTTATTCACATTTTGCACGTTTTGCACATTTTGCAAGTCCGTCCAACGACGTCCAGCATCTTATTTCTGAACGAGTAGGGGTCAAAACACCCTAGCGATCACCTCGACCGAGCTGCTGTGCAACACAAAAACCCTGAGCTCCGAAAATCTACAGAATTGTAGCTGAACGCTCGAGTTTTTTGTTTTTTTTTTTCAATCAATTTTTGGAAGCAGGTTTCGGCGATTGGTCGTACACCAAACAATTTCTCCTGATAACTTTTCCTCAATTGCTCCAGCTTTAGCTTTAGCTCCATAAAGTTAGCCCCTCATGTAAATTAATTCTTGTTGTAATCGACTGTAGATCGCTAGTAGACATTAGCGACTCACGGTTTTTAGAAAGGGTTTTTTCCGCCGAAAGTCTACGTCGCCGATTTAAAAAACCTTCAACAAGAAGAACATCGAAGGCTAAAAATTCCGACGGCTCAAGATCCGAAGGGCCAAACCTCCGGAACTTGAAATTCACGCATGTGAGCAATTCCACGTCAGACCGGACAGCTTTCTGACCTCGATGTTACCGATTTCGCTATCATTTTTTTTACGGGTTCTATGGAACAAATAAATGCATCAAACAATTTTTTTTTTTTTTTTGGCCCCTATTTTCCAAGTTACACGGGGGTGAAATTCACGAAAAAAAGCCAAAAATCGAAAACATACTCCTCTTCAAACGGTCATATCTTTGATTGTATTCATCCTAGAGACTTCATCCAAGAACCATTTCAAAGCTATTGAATGACACTATTATAATATATTTATTTTATTTCGCGGTAACAAACAATTCTATTTGTTATAAACAAATATATTATTCAAACGTGATTTTCAACGCAAATACCAAGCGATAAAATCATCAAAAAAATATGAGCGTATTCCTTGATCAATTCTCTACGAAATCGTTGAGTCAATTTTATGGAGAACCGATGGGAACCATGTTAAAACGATTTATTTATAAGCGACGGCGCGCGCTGCCACCGAAAAACCGTACCCGAGCCGGTTTCAAAATCCTATAAATTATTTATGACATCGAAGTTATCGATCGAAGTAGATAAAATGAGTTTCTGTATAAAGAGGGTGTACCTCGAGTAGAATGAAATTGTTTTTTTTCTTTCCATCCTGAAAAATAGACTGAAATTTCCGGATATTTGGGCTGTCGAAATTTCAATGTATTCTAAGCTTCAATGTTTCTGAAAGTTCAAAATCGTATTAAACAGATTCCGAATTTTTACCGTTCAAAACTTCAGAAATTTGGAACTCCAACCCGGCCTTCTTCGCCTATCCGATCACATTAAAGACACTTAAAATATCGTTCTGTAATTTCACGTATGTAATGCCACTCCTGATTCTTATTCACGATCGTATTCACGATAATGATAAAAAATAAATAGCATATCATTCTGTCGAATTAATTGAACTGCTACTGATTCTTTGATCATTTGAATCCTGATAAGAGTGATAGGTGATTCAAGGTAGTGCAGAGGAGACTGGAAATTTTCTGCTGGAATAGGTTTGGATCAAAGTTATTGGTAGAAAAAACGATTGAAAATTGATTTTGTTACAAAATAGTTGTTTATTGATCCCCTGGCTACACAGGTAATTTCCCCATTACATTACTTTGTAACAGCTCTCAATTCAACAGTTATAAGATTCATTACGAATTCTTGTTAAGGGTAAATTGCACCTTAGTTAGTCTTAAAAGCAATTAATGAATTTCGATTGTTTCTACAACCATAGGAATGTTATTGGTGTGCTCAACAATATAACAATTCAATCCGTGCAAACATTTGATATCCAAATTATTAAGCAAGTAAAAATATTTTCATCCTCGGTACACACGTACGACTTTTCTTATATACCGATAATATATGAATATTATATGATTTATTAGAGAGAGATTATTTGTTTCCTCTTCGAAAGCATAACATGATACTCAAAACGTTGCAGTTTCATACGCGTAAATAAATAATATAAAAGTACAGAATAAATGAACCTGCATTCCATATGTTTGAATTTGTTTCGACGTACGTAGCTTTATGCCAATCTTAGATTTAAATTATATCAGCATTCAAAATTTGTCTTAATATTTTAGGAGCGTTGCTCATATAGGTATATTCTTTCCGACCAAAATTTCGAGCGTATATTATTACGAGAGCGGTATATCTTTTAGTATATATAATTAATCGGAATTTAAAAAATTACAAGTTGTTGTCTAGATAAAAAGTTGTTATATTAATAATATATGTATATACGTATACGCACTCATAAATGGCGTCTATGTCACGTCATATATATATACCTATATGCGTCATAAATGTTTAATATACGTACGATATAACTATTATACCCACGACGTATTTAATACTTCCTTCATTTCGTTTTTCTGTATCGTATTAATATGAGGAAAGAAATGAAACTATGATTATTTTATATTTTTAATATATCTTCCAAAAAATTATTCTACGTCGAATCAATCAAATTTTTAAACTGTTCCAAATTTTTTGATCCTGCTAGACATTCCGAAGAAAACTGACATAGTATAGATTTTAGAAATTTATTTCCCAAGTCCTCCTTGCAAAATAAAACTTTTCGAATTATTCCCAAACCGTGAAACGCCATCCTTTTACGAACAGCGCGGGATACAGTAAAACTATCGATTGATTGACACAGAATAATGCATAGAAATGTTTTTCAAAATTATCTACGTATCGACGGCTGCGTGGAATAACCGGCTATCTCAGAGTCCGGTTGAAAAAGCGGCTATCTCAGATTTCGGTTGAAAAAGCGGCTATCTCAGAATCCATTCGAAAAAGCGACCTGTGTCTATATGAATAACATATGCAACAGGCGCTTTTTCGAATGGATTCTGAGATAACCGCTTTTTCAACCGGATTCTGAGATAGCCGCTTTTTCAACCGGACTCTGAGATAGCCGGTTATTCCACGCAGCCGTCGGTATATGCCTAATAAACAATACGTCATTTCATAATCAGTTATCTACTGTAGCTCAAAACAGCGCACTCGCAAAAGTGTTCAACGGATAGAAATATCATGTGATTTGTGAAACTCTACGCGTTGTCTGCCCATACATAGGTTTTACTACTTGAGGATTCATCGTTCAACGTATTGTACAGAGTAGTACCGTTTTTGGAATAATAATGATGCCACCATTCGTACTGTCAGTCCGAAATGTGTTATAGTTTAATTTGAAAAATGGTAAAAGATAGGGTAATAATTGAATCATTTGCGAGTGAAATGTCGTGATGCGCTATAATCGTTCGGATAATAAATATAGTACCTACTACAATTCGCATAAAAAAGATTGACTTACGATTTATTACCTCGTATATTAAAATTTTCCTTCATCTACGATGCTTTCGTACGCTTACCAAATACTGAATCACTAAATGACTAAAATACTAAAATACTAAAATACTAAATGACTAAAATAGTTAAATAGATACTACAGAAACAACTAAAGGAAGTGACCGCTTTGCATTAAAATTGTTTTTTTTTTTTTTTTTTTACTTCAAATCCATACTTATGCTGTTAAAGATTTGTCTCTAATTAACGTAGACATTGGGGTCTGCTGCAGAGAATCATAGCCGTAGCGTATGACAATTATTATTATACGATAAAACAACGATGATGAAAAAAATATCGAAAATTAATAGACGAATAAATAAATAATTGAATAAATGAGCAATTGAGTAGACAATTATATACATATATATATTCGTGTTGTTCGCAGACTAGGACAAAGATGGTAAAAATAATAATCTTCAAATCACACGTAGGACATCTCTTCTCTTATCGTCGTAGGACGACTCTCATATCTCGCACGAAGTTAATTTATTTAACAGTACACAACTATACTCAGGCACGCTTGCAGTAGTTAAACAACCCACGAATAAAATTATTAACAACGTAACGAACTTAGCCAATATTAATTCCGTAGATATTATATGCACCTATATATATATATAATACAATATATGTATATAATATATACGTTCATATTATATATATATGTATATCTCTTATAATTTACAATCCAGTTGTAATAATCAATATTAGTTTATAAACAAGCCTAAAATCAGCAGTAAATATTGAATGCGTTTTTAATCATTTATATATTTATACATATACGTATGTATACAACTATACATACATATATATATCTCCTTTTTTCTGTGTGTTCGTTTCTGTATAATATTCGTATATACAGAGCGATTCTGTGGAAAATAACGCGCCTAAAAGGTAGGCAAACGGGAAACGCCCGAATTGAGCAGCTCAAACATCGACGATTGGTTTTTATTTTCCACGTAATAAATAAAAACCAATTGTCGATGTTTGATCTGTTCAATACAGGCGTTTCCCGTTTGCCTACCTTTTAGGCGCATGATTTTCCACAAAATCGCTCTGTATACATATGTATATTAGGGTGGTCCTTATTTGGGGGTCGGTGGAATTTTGTCCATGCCGCCCCCTCAAAAGATTCGAAATAAATGAAAAGAAATCCCCTGAAAATTGCAGCTCTTTATCTCGATCCTAAAACGCCCCCCAAGAACCTTGTTTTTTTTGCCATAAGAATGACACGGGATTTTCATAAAAATTTGAAATCTATTTTTCTTTCTTCCTAGTATACCGCTAAAATTTTTTAAATTATCATCGATTACTGAGTAAATGAACTATCTTTCAAATCATTTTTTGGTTTTTTATTCACATCATACGATAGTGCCGTTATCGCTGAATGAAGATCAATGAAAATTCACTCTTCGATAAATTTTTTTTAAATTTTTTTTTCGTTTTTTTTTTTTTTTCTTCAATTTCTGTGAAAAATAGTTCATTTACTCAGTAATGAATGATAATTATAAAATTTTCAGCGATATACTAGGAAGAAAAAAAAAAAAGATTTGAAATTTTCATGAAAATCCCGTGTTATTCTTATGGCAAAAATACAAGGTTCTTGGGGGGCGTTTTAGGATCGAGATAGAGAGCTGCAATTTTCAGGAGATTTCTTTTTATTTATTTCGAATCTTTTGAGGGGGCGGCACGGACAAAATTCCATCGACACCCAAATGAGGACCACCCTAATGTATTATAAATACAGGGTGATTCAAAATTCGTGACGAATGTTTTATGGGGTGAATCATTGTTAAAATTGGAGCCAACAGTTCTCGAGACATTTTTCTGAAAAAAGGCTTTTTTCATTCAAAAAAAGGAACAAATTTGGAGAAAGACAAAAGAAATGTATTTTTTTTTTATCCATAATTGAGATCGAGAATATTCCCTGGTAAATTTCCTAATGATTTTGAAAGAAAGTAATTTTGTTTTCTAATATTTGAGAAATAATTGAGGGGATTAGGCGGAATAACAGTGTAATAACTAAAAACAAAATCGTTTTCAGATAAATAAGAAAAACGTATGATGCCAAGTTGAAATTACAATATCTTGAGCAAACTACAATATCAATATCCAAAAGCTATCTGTCTAACTCCTAAATATGCAATCCATTTTTGAAAAAAAAAAAATGTATAAAATGTAAATCCTTGCGGTCAATGATCATTTTGATGCAATTTCCGAAAAATGGTATATCTCGAGTCAAATATGTACCGTTATTCCGCCCATCCCTTCAATTCAAAAAATATTTAAGAAATAATTTTTGAAAAAATAATTTCCTCAAAAATTACCCTATGACACATTCGTCACGAATTCTGAATCACCCTGTGATTCAATTTTTCTGGTGTGCATATATACATGTATACACACATATATATATATATACCTATATGTATGTGTGAATGTATCTATATGTGTATAATAATAACTTCTATTACGTTACTTTACGCGTTAATTAAAACTACTTAACAATATATACAAACGTAGTATTCTTATATCAACACTTATGTACAGTTGTTATTTCGTGAGTTCTGTAAGTCAAAGTTTACGCGCTTGCACCCGACATACTATATTATATTAATTCAATAATTTAAACAATATTTTTTATTTTTTATTTTTTTCATAATCATCATAGTATTAACAAAGTTCAGTTTCTTTCATTTCTTTCTTTTTCTTTTTTTTCTCAAATGTGAGCCAGGTTCAAAATACAGTCGGAACATAAAAAATTTAGCTCTGTGTTGGTCCTGATAATTATAGGGCCCCGACACATAGACATCGAGACAATTAAAAGACGGAAAATGTGAATGTGAATATATATATAGAAGAAAGAAAGAAAGAAAGAAAAAAAATTGTAATAAAAATGAATATACGGTGTATAATATCGTCGCGTAAAAGCGTAACTTTGTCAAAATTATTTATCTCGATGTAATTGTATAAGAGCTTCTCTCGCACTATACGGTACCCATATCATGTGTTACATATTTGCCGTCCATTGTTATTAATATGCGGAGCTCTAATATGAAACACCCTGTATCACTGTTGTAACCTAAACTTAAAAATGTCTCCACAATATAATTCCACACTCTCTATAATCTAAGTTGGTATTTAATATAGTAATTAGTAGGTAATCTTTGGTCAATTGATATAACAACTAGATGGCAATAACCACTGGATAATGTGTAAAGGCCTTGCCTTAATTTATAGTTAAGACTAGTTATGTAATTTTAATGACAGTAACGACTAATAATAATGATAATAATAATAATAATAACAATAATAATAATAATAATAATAATAATAATAAATAATCACAATCAAGAAAGTATAAACGACGATGATAATCATATAGGAATAAAACAGCGACAGCTTTTTCCCAATCGTAAAACGATGGAAGGAAAAGTTTTAACGATTTTATCAAGATTATTGAATTCGATACTATATGATTAACGATAATCGAAGAGGAAAGTACGAAATGAAAAGGAAATAAATCATAGGTATATATATATATATATATAGAGTAAGTGTTTAGGTACTTGAAAAGTAAATGAAAAATTCGTATATAAATCGTTGAAACACTAATTTCCATATTAATGTATATATGTATATGTATTATGTATATGTAGCTATACATATTAATATATTGTAGTCGTAAAACTTTAATACCATAGCATTCCCGCGTAAAAACAGCGGCCACCACTTAAATCTTCGTATTATCCTACGCTACGCGTATAATTTTTTTTTTTTTTTTTTTTTCAATTTTTTTTTTCTTTTTTCATGTTAATTTATTTATTTTTTTATTTATTTGTTTGTTTATTTTTATTTTTTATATATATATATATATACATATATGTATATATATAAATTTAACGTTACAGTAGGGATTTTAATAAAATTTAATCGATGATATTATCTTCAATTTCAGGCATAATCTGCTGTTTTTCAATCGCTATACCTGCATATATGTACCTATATTATATTGTATCATAATTAATACGTACTTATAGCAAGTAAGAAAAAATGACAAGGCTAGAGAGAATAGTTTAGTTTTATTTTAGTCTAATTTTAAGTTAAGTAATTAGGTAGAGTTTTTCCTATAAATTACTTCTCGTTTCATTAACTCGTATCTAATACGTTGTCACTTTATTATAACAATTTGTCGTCACTGTTAGCGACAGAGCGCATCTTCAAGAGCGACCTGACACTCGTATATATATATATATATATTATACAGCCATTTATATATATATATTATATATATATATATATATTATACACATATAATATGCGTATAGTGTAATCGATCTATACAGCATAAATCAACTCGAATATACCACAGGCGAAATTAATACAACCTGCGTCATGACCAGCCATCGAATTCCCCCAAAGTCAATAATTACTATACCTATACCCTAGCTGTTTGCCTTTGTATTCCTCGACCCGAATTCGAAGCAAGTACATTTCGACGTGTTCAAAATCCTCCTAGTTGTTGTCAGACGACGTATTATGCTGCTTTCGTACATTCGAGCTGATTTGGATTGTATAAATCAGGTTTGCATTACGGTATATTTAAAGGGTAATGATTTTATTATTTATTCACTTCATACGAATTTTTATTGCATATTATTCATATTATAACTATATATATGTATTATTGTGCTCTATCGATCGAATTTTGTCTCTCGTGAAACTGCGCTCCGAATTTTTCTTATCAAAGCCTTGGCTGACTGACAATGAGCGTTGAATGTGATTGACAACCCCATTTGTTTTCTAGTTTTCTTCCACAGCTCCACTCGTGCTTGGCCATTATTTACTTTACTTTTTTTTTTTTTTTTACGTCGCTCTGTCTTTCTTGCTTTTTTTTTTTTTTTATTATTTTAGTTTTTTTTTTCTTATTTTTTTTTCTTTTACATTTACTTTTACTTTTTATTTTTTCTTTTTATGTTATCTCTTTACAACACTCCAGTGACGAACCAATGCGCGTGACAATATTGGCGCTACGATGCATCCACCTTCAAGAAATCTATATAAAAATAGTGTGCAGTTGTCGTATCCAGTGTGCGCGAAAGACTTGACAGAGAATAGAGGGCTTTGACAAACAATAGCGTTGGTCTTCTTGGTCCCGTTACACGGTATATACCCTCCTGGGAATATCCACGAAACTGCGTATTCAAAAATTACGGACAAGACGAGAGATGATATCGTTATCATCTCTTGACTTCGAAACTGGCTCTGATCCGTTTGACAAATCGCGATGATTACCGCACGCGGTTATGAAAGGCGATTAGAGTGCCGTCATAGGATGTAGAAATTCACGTTTTTTTTTCTTTCTTTTAACTCTATAATCTCCCAACTGTAATAAGAAGAATTGAACATCAATATAAAGGCGATTTTTCATCCGTATCAGGTCCATCAGGCTAATTCGATCGTGAAGAATTCTATAGCCGTAAAATAATCGAGTTTATTAAATTCATTTTCCATTATTAGTATTTTTCTTTTCTTAATGGTCTGTCCGCGATTTTACAAGATGTATAAGAGAGAACAGGTAAGAGATGGGTGTCGAGTTTAATGACGTTAATACATTATAACATTAAGTAAAAGTTTGAGGCACGGTTGTCGGGCAGAAGGCAGTCCGCAGCAGGTGGAAGAATCCCTGCATTTCACGTTAACCCTGCCGTTTCTC
Source organism: Tenthredo mesomela (assembly GCA_943736025.1). Lineage (NCBI taxonomy): Eukaryota > Metazoa > Arthropoda > Insecta > Hymenoptera > Tenthredinidae > Tenthredo > Tenthredo mesomela. Next base: position 12,598,863 of record OX031013.1, read on the forward strand.
ACGAGTTTAATCCTATATACCGACCCTGGTAACAGGATTAACCATCCATCGCGAGGAGTACCAGATCGAACAGTGGTTCTCATCATGGGGTCATGACCTCGTATTCCTCGCGACCTTGACCCATTAGGTATGTTAAGACTCGAATCTTTCGCCGACAGCGACGCACTCCACCAATGCGCAAATATCACGACGCTCTACATTAACTAGTGCGCTCAGCTAAAGGATAAGTTCATATACGAGCATATCGATGCAGACGCATCAGGTAAGGACATTAGTTGCGGTTACATCGACTCAAATTTCATTTAAAACACTGCATAGAAGATTCTGTGAATTTCATTGTTTCGAATTACGCGCAATATGAATAAAAAAGTTATTCACACGATGTTTCATATCACTATGGTACATGTATAGTATTCAGAACTTTTAATCGTCAACGAGCAAAAAGGAAAGAGAAAAAAAAAAAGAACATGGGACAGGAGTTTACTCGTTATATTCTACTTTACTGATTATTATTTTTTTTTTTTTTTATATACATATAATATTATGAGCAAATGAGCAGCTGTAGTTTATTTTTCGTGATACATAATCAAAGGAATGTGAAGAACTTTACTTTTTCCCGAAAAGCTTGAGGGCAGTTTTGACCATCGTGTTAAAAAATTAGGCTCTCATAATTGTATCTGAATCTAAAATTTGTCAATTGAACATCTCCACAAAAATGATGAGAAAATATTTCGGACCTTAAAGAACCCGATGTTTCTGACCGTCGAGGAGCGTCTGTAGTTCAATTTTTCAAATCGCAACTAAAATGAAAAGACTTCGGATTTCGATAGATGCCCTTACCCAATGTGTATACCTATATACCTAAATAAGTTTGTCTAAAATCGTATACCGTCCTCGAAAGTCTTCGCTATCTCTGCCCAGGGTGCAGTTTTTATAACGCTTGAATCGACGAACTCTCAATACCGACATCTAAGTCGGCAGAGGAACGCGAAGCGCATCGGACAAAAAAATGGCCCGCTGATTAGTATGAGTGCTGCGGCTGCAGGGACGAGGCTCAGCTGGGTGCTGATTGCCCTGGGCCTTGCTGGTTGTTATTTGTCCCAAGTCCTGTCGCGGACTGAGAAGTGGTTGGCGCCGAGGGTTGGTGTGACATGGCGCCATGGTGTCTCCCAGTTTCCGGTATTAGATGGGGTGTACGGCTGGATATTGGTGGAAGAACCGGACTGGCTGGCCAGGGATGCAAAGACGCTGTACTCGGCGCTGATGGAACACTACGCGAGTGTGGTAAAAGTGGTGAAGTGACAAGATTTCCAAGCGGATGATGTGCCGCGGCTGTACTTCCTGGTATACCGATACCAAGCCCACCGCCACAACCGGAAGTAACGATTGCCGCTGTATCTGGATGTAAAAAGTTGCGTCTTTGTTCGAGTCTTTCAGCATGCTGGGCCAAGCTTCGGGTCAAAGCTTCCGGTAACATCTCAACTTGTTCTTGAAGGGCTGTTAGTTTGTCCTCAACACTGACCAGCCGCTCCTCAAGAGCGTCTTGTCGCGTGCTCATGTCCGAAACGATCTCGTAGACGGTATTCTGCGTCTGCGCACACGTACGGACTGACGTCAATAACTTGTGTAGTAGAGGGAACTTTGGGCTATGGAGGTAGGTACGCGGGTTAGGGTTTAGGTTTGGGTTGGGGTTGGGGTTGGGGTTGGGGTTGGGGTTTGTATTCGTATTCGCCAAGGTCACACGGGGAGGATTAAACTCTAGTAGATTTACGAGATGGAGATAAGATATCGGCCGTTTCTTTGGACTCGGATTCCCTTATACTGATTGTTTTTATTCTCGGTCAGATATAGGTATGAAGTAAATGATATATTATAGTATGCAGGTCGAGATATACCGAAGTTGTAAACTGGTACCGAACGATACAGTTATCGCGTTTCAAACGTCAGAAATTGACTATTTTCCATTCATTATGAAATCCGAGTTATTCAACGTGTTTTATGATTCTGATACGTTAAAATATTTCGAATTTCGAGAGGGAATTTCAACTATTTTACATAGCAAGGTCGAAAGTGTTGGATATAAATCTCTACGAGACATGTATACGTATGGAAATTTTGGGGAGGATCGTAAAATTGTCAGAAGTTTGATAAAAGCAGATAACCACTTTACGCACCTTGGCCATGTCCGTTATCGTGTTGGCGTTGTCCATTAGTTTTCGTTGATCCATTTTCACTTTCCTCAGCCTAAAACACGTCAGTAATAAAATATTTAAGTGGTAGCATTAGGCCGTTGAATAACAATTAATATCGATTCAGAAGGTTGATTGATATTAGAAAACATTATGCCATGGACATATAGGTCGAATAGCGAATGAGAATGTATAATCTGTGATAACACATGAGATGGAAATTTTTTTGTCAGAAGTTGAAATCAAGCGTGAAAATATACGCGATAAATAGAGAAAAATGAGACGAGGGAGTTGGTATGGATCGTTATAAAAGCGAAAAATCGTATTGTTGGGAAAAAATTATTACTTCAGATTTTTCTTATATATTAACTAATTTTTGTTTCACGGAAAATTAGGCAAGGTTTATAATGAATATTATACTTACGCATAAATTGCCAGAAGAAATTTTCGTTGATGCGTTCTGACGCGACCGGGATTGACGCGCTTTACCAGCCTCGTGTGTTTGTAGATGAGCCAAGTTTCCCTGAGAACGTTGGCAGCTGCATTTTTCAACTGGAAATAAAAAAGAACTTTCAAAACACATCGAATTGAACTTCAAGTCGTTTATATATTTATTATTTTTTATATCTTTTGGCAAATCGCCTGCAGTGTCTCGCCGATCACTTTCACTGTTACGTTAATTATTCGCCAGAGGACTTCTGGTATTAATTAAATCTCAGTTAAGGCTCAAAGCAGTCAGAGGCTGCGCGGGTATAATTAATCAAATGTTTACGTCGTCGTCGTCGTCTTTGAGAAGGGCGCCATATACGTCAATTAACATTGCATGTTATGAATTATGTGGAGCAGCATGTCGCGAATAACGACTTGTCGGAAATTAATCTTCATAAGCATTTAATTATCAGAACAAGCCTAACAGGACTAATTTGTCATGACCTGAAATTTCTTGCCAAATCTATGCCTAATAAAAATAAACTGAAAGTAAAATTGAGAGTGGAAGAGCCAAGGAAGAAGATGCGATAATAACTCGGGAGAGAAAGATAAAGGAAGGTTGCAAGAGTTATCGTTTGAAATTAGGGAAGCATTTCCCCGGTTATTAAGGTCTGCTTAACGCAATATGAGGAAATTAGGACGCGTTATTAATAATGCATCACGAGATATTAGCTCACCCTTTTAGTCAGCTGGGTATCCATCATGAAATTGTGAACGTGTTTTTCGGCTCTGGTCAGTTCAAGCTTTCTGGAAACAACCGCCACTAGTAGAGCAGTGCAACCAGCTCCCTGTAAAAATCATCGATCAAGCATTAAACTGATTCACTGATTGGAATACGGATTATAAATATGGTAAATGGGCGCCTTAATTACGGCGTGCAATTTCGTGAAATCCCAAGTGCTACGGCGATACGCGATTCAGAGAATTTCACATTCAATTCTGATACTCTCCAGTATGCATTACTGAAGCAAAAGTTTGAAATATTCGGAATCTCCTATGTAAAGTTTGAGACTTTTGCAGACCCTCATTGACATCGGTGCAACCGAGCAACCGAGGACGATTTATACTGAGCAGGTTTTCCCCAGGGCCCAAGATACCGACACCGGAATAAACTTTGCCTTGAAATGTAACCTTAAAGTATACATTTGGATCGCCCCTAAATTCTTCAGCAAGGACCACATTCCTTACGATACGTGTTCGTTTCGGCAGCGTTCCCAAAGGAACCCTTAGATCCCCTCGGGAACTACAACGCTAAGCGAACACCGATACAAATGAGTTTGCACAAGTACCGCGGTCTGTGAGCATCGCATCTGACCGTTTATCTCGAAGTTTACTTGACTTTTGTACTGTTGTTATTTGCAGGGGTGTTTTTTTTTTTTTTCATCTTTTTTGTATTTTTTTTTTTTTTTTTTTCATATCGAGTAACGTGGCCTTGCTCGTTATTGTAATTTAGACATCTTACCATCATCCCCGTCGATACAGCAATGCCTCGGCCGCAGTAAGTGTTCGGTACGATGTCGCCAAATCCAACACTCAGGAAGGTGATGGCGATGAGCCACATCGCGTTCAGAAGGTTCGCGTGCTCCTCATCGTGAAACCTAGCAATCCATTTGTTTTACCAGCCAATAGAAGGGTGGGAAATTTCGTTTCGATGCCCAGGTGTACGAAGAACCCCAAGGAAGTATAAAACCGATCAACGAGAGGGAATACTGTTTCGTAAGGTTTTATTCCGATTCGATTTCGCCGGGGCTTAATTTTCTAGTTTCACATTCTTTTTATACGCGATTTAAGATTTGGAAATTTACTTATCTGTCAGCTACACAGTTAGTTATGTCAGAATTATACTGATATTGGCAGGAAACATACTCCCATTTCCTTGACAATAGTGGAATAGCGTTTGCTGGTGTGAATATAAACCGTAAAAAGACCTACGTACTGGATTACGTCGCGGAATCGATTGTCAGGTGAACATGACAAATCAAAACTTATTTTATACGAACATCAGGTATTGGCAGCACACTACCAACAATAACGCGATTGAAATTCAATTCTGAAATACAATATGTTTATATATACGTACGATATATTGCGCGTAACGAATACGTAATACGTATAGATTGAACAAAATTCAGTTTTTTTTTTTTTTCTCTGTGTTCCACAATCAGAAATAGCTTACGGGTGTAGATGATTCGCGTTAAAACAATGGTAGATAGGTCCTATATCCTTTATGTATTACTTGACTCTTATCGTTAGCATCGCAGCAGACAAAAGCCGGACCGTCATCACTTCGGTAAGCGTCAAGGAAGATAGCAGGCACAGATTTCGACTCCTCCATTGAATAAATCATGACTTTCGTAGTGGCAATCTGTGGCTACATTTAAGGCCATAAAACGTACGAGGCAGACGGCAAGGTCTTCTAAAGTCGTTTGGGTGATAATTGTGCGTTCAGGGAGAAACGGGCAGACAGATAGACCTGAACTAACTGGGGATAAGCGAGAGTTAGGGTATTAGACGTGACTGACGACGAGTGAAAAGGTCGTTTTAATCAGATACGAAGCACTTGGAAACAGAAGCCAATCGACGTAAAGTGCAGGGTACATACGTATGAGGAGGTAAATACGAATTTTATGGAAGAATACCTTTAACACTTTTATGAATAAACGGCGATGATCCGTGAGCATTGCGGTCTTATAAGACTGCCGGATATATGAGCGAAACGATGAAATTTTGCGAACACATACATAATATGTATAATATGTAGCTGATGTATATTTCTATCCCTAATTATAGCCTTACCGCAAATATCTTGTGGCAGGTTCGACGCTAAAGACATATGGTCCACGACTGACGCGGAAGAAGCTCATCGAAAAGTTTCGCAAAGCCAGTTGTACGAACTGGGAAAGTTAACTTATAGTTAAACAAGTAGAATTTTATCGAACATCTAGAAGCATGATTGGTTCTTAACTTTGTTACCAAACTATAATAATAACAGATAGAAGAGTCGTTCGCTTTATAACTTCTCGCTTCTTCGACAAGTTTGAATTTTGGTAACGTGATTCGAGAGCATCTTTCGCGACCAGTCGTGGCTTTTACGTATAAGTGCGATGATGTTGGATGGATCCGTGCTTCTCACCTGTAGACCGCACCGTGCGTCTGGCCCTTGGTTTTCCTTGGTGAAACAGAAATGACTTACCATCATGCCGCAGGTGAGAGTGATTCCTCGGCCTCCGTACGTGCTGGGAACAATGTCGCCGTAACCAACGCAGAGAAAGGTGATTGCGATCAGCCACATGGAGTTGAGTAGATTTCCATGCTCCTCGTCGTAGAACCTGCAGGCGGATATAGAGCCCGGTGCACACACGACAACGCCACGACATCGACACTTTTTTTATTTGATATTTTTTCATTTTCATTAATTTCCAAATCTGTTTTTTCTTTTTTTTTTTTAATTTTTTTATCGCCATATTCCCTGGTCCTTTTCCCCGTCACCGTCTCCGTCACCATCTTTCTTTTTTCTTTTTCTGACTCCCTCTCTCATTATCGGTTTTTCCACAGTCAACGAACTCTTTTATTTGTTCATTCAATAAGTTTTCTCACAGTATTCCGATTTTTTTTTTTTTTTTTTTCAATATCTCATTCGACACCAAAATCCCGGAATTCCGATATCGGCAAATTGCCTCCTACTGATTGAGCAGACCCCATGTAATCGAAAATAAAAGTCGTATCCAATTCCCGAAACTAATGTTATAGCCCTCTTTTTATCCGCAACTCAAGTTTAGTTCGCGATTTTATACTGATTCCTTTTAATCAAGCTTATTTTTAGTTGAGAATAATTTCACCATTTGTACGTCGACATTTCAGAACTCTATTTATTCTTAATCATGAAACTAACGTGGAATATAAATTTCGATCAATTATATAATATGTAGACGAAGTGGAAGTCGGTGCGACGACGCTATGGATATCTCGAGTACTCTGTATGCAATTGTATTATTATAATCGTACTACAGTTGACAGGAAGTATTCATTCAATTATACTTCGTTCATTTGTATATTGCGCTGAACGTTGGATTCTGTTCAAACTACACTAATATTGAAACTGTGATTTGGTCTGTAGAAATAATGTACAAATTGTTAACGAAGTTTTCGACGAGAAATACAACCGTGCTTTAGTATGTATTGCTGAGAATAATGATTTATATTAATTGGTAACATGACATAAATATCGAAATTCATATCCACCAGTTGACATCTGAAATTGCGCCTTCAGATTTTAGGGAAAACAATGGCGTACATTGATTAATTCATTCGTGATTTTAATTGCTTGATGAATTCATAATTCAGGATTCTAATTACCATCACATTGATTAAGAATTACATGAGGTTCAGTTTTGATTCACGTTGAAAATTGAAGCTGCTCAAATTTGTAGAAAAAAAAAAAAAACTCTGTTTGAGCGGTCACTGTACATTATTCACTGTATAAATTCCCTCCGGACAATTTAAATGAATTATTTTCAACCCCAGATTTGATGTGGACAAATCTTATCACTATGGGACTAAAATTTATTCAGAACTTGACGTCGACCGTAATAGTACGGGTACTTTAATAATTTGTAATTCACATCCACCTCGTCTAACGCTGACGGCTAATAAGAATCGAGAAAAGGTAACAAGAGACTGACATAATACATATCGTTTCGGCTAAAAATGTATTAGATCGAAGTTTGGCAATCGTCGTGATGCAATAATTTGAAATATTGCTTACGATTGATCAGAAAGTTGTCACCAGTCGGTGATGAAAGTCGGCAACGGAGATCAGGGATCGGAGAAAAGATTCAAGATTCGACAAGCGTGGATTGCAGTTAATACTTCGGCTGGCGATAACGCGGGTTTTTCGTCGTTAGGCTTACGACTGTGATTCGCGCTCGATTGCTTGCGTTCCTCTTCGTTGGCGCATCATAGCGGTCGTCTCTGACCTGATTCGATTTGCGGTTAACACGACAATAACATTTATTGAGCAGATAACCCTTCGTTTGCTGGACCGATGATATGTGTAAGCCTATATGATCGCGGGTTTTACGTTAAAAGTAGTATTTGTGGAAAAATATTTTCTCGACTTTATATGTATACTTAATACCTATATGCCCCCAGTAATCCTTAGGTGCCCTTTGCTAATTGGAAAATAAATTTGATGCAGAAATTCAACCGCGACTTCCGAAGAATTGTGAGGTTCAGAATTTTGCCAATTTATTCGAGGTCAGACAGCGAACTTAATGAAAGTATATCGATTGTTAATTTGAATGATTAAGCCTTTCAGATTTAATCTAGATTGTTTTTTTTTTTTTTTGTTGATAAGTGAACGGAGTATTACTTGTTTCACCGCGTTATCGCCGTACCAAATTGTCTTTAAAGTTTTTCATTTTTCATTTTCCCTTTTTTGGTTTTTCATCAATTTATTTGTTTTATCATAAAAACTTAGTTTTTAATGTGAGGCTTTTATAGCGTTGCATTTGTAATACCAGAAGCTTACGATCAATGTGTAAAAAGTAAAGGTGTCGAGTCATATAGGAGGCGATTAGTGAGTTGGGTGAATACATTAGGTGAGTTAATGAGAAGTATAGGTAAAGTCAACAGTCAAGATGCCACAACGTTATATATATATATATATATGTGCTGAAAAGTAACGAGAAAATAAGCGCATACCACATTCATAAACCACAAAACAGAACGAAGAAAAAAAGAAAAAAAAAAAAAAAAAAAACTTTATGAAAAAAATCTAATATCGTATGTCGTAGGTACTGTAATATCAAGTATATTACGTACATTAGGTAATACACACTTGCAATATAACAGGCGGCTGGAAATTTGAATTTTTTTTTTCACACGCATCAGTCTTGCGATTTCATTAAATATTCCGGGATCAAAATACGATTTCTACTTTTCAAACTGTTTCAGGAACACGCACTTTGGTTTCAATCATTTTTAGATAATGTTCTATACCTACTATAGTTATATAAAGATGAGTAAATTATGTCACAGATCGGGTTAATGCATGACAGTTAATTTCCTATATATATGGATTAATATCACGTCAGGGTGTTTAAACGAAAATTCAAACCTCTCAAGCAACATATTTCGATAAAAATGAGACACACGCCAAAATTTCAAGCGACAATGATTTAGTTCCGACGAATATAATATCCAAACGTTATTATCATTGACAAATTTACCAAAATTAACAAATTTGCGGTGATAAACATGAACAGCGCAAGGCTAGAGGCATAGCAATACATAACACTCATTATACCTATACTAATTATTGTAAGATGTATGTCTTTTAATCTGACCGTAAATTATTTTCTCGTCGGAGAAAAGGCGAGAAATGGTTTTTTTTTTTTTTTGATATCTAGAAAAAAAGGGGATGAAAGTATTTCCTCATCGGCAGTTTATTCATATTAAATTGTCAATAAACTAATTCTGTATGCATTATTATTAGCGAATCTATCAATTTTCTAATTTATTATTATAGATTACACCTAAGCTGCGAGGTATGACGTTAATTGATTGATTATTTCAAATATACACCGCTCTTATGGTAAACAAAAATTTCTTCAAAAACTATTTTCTACCATTTTTAAAGACAATATCAGCTTCAGCTATACCCGTGTCGTTATTCTCGTTGTTTTCCAAGATGGATCGCTGGCGCCATAAGAACACCGTGAATACAACGAAAGCCTAGCGTAGACCTAAGGCCAAAGGTTAATATTGTTGACTGCGATTTGACAGTGCTATCCATCAGCTTTGCAGGTCGGAAGGCTTTACCTAGTTATCATCATTTATGAGATATACGGTCTTGCGCCTGGGCCATGGGATTTGTTGAAGCATGAATATAGGAGGTGGTTTGAACCGAGACGAGAAACGGAATACGAAATGCATATCGAAATTAATGAAAACGATATTAAAAAGGTGAGAGGAATGAACCTAAAGAAACCAAGAAGAACTATTTGGCAGTTTGTGTGCTTAAAATGCAACTAATTAAAAATTTAACGTTCTACCTATTCTATGATATATTCAAAAGACAGACGAATGCAAAAATCTCTTGTGGTATATTCATCCATGTTCGGGGATCGGGCGAAGAAAATCCGCCAAAATATTACCGAGATTTGCATCTGAGACCGAACTTTTACCTTTATTAGCTCGGGATTTTCCACCACACCTGTAACCATTGCAGTTTCTACTTCCCGTTACGTTGTAAAAATAAAGAACCTTCCGAAGTACCTGCAGTGTAGTTCTTAGTGGGAATGGAAGCTTTGCTATTTTTTATTTTCTCTCATTTTATCGCTCTTCTTCAAGGTATGAAAGTCTAGCTTGTGAAATCATAAAACTATTTCGAAGTTTGTAATCAGTCTGGTAAAGTGTACGAAATGTACCACCAAGTTTAGAACAAAATTTCTTCGTCTTTACTAGCTCTAATACACAAAACTCACCCTATGTAATGTCTTCAGTTCGTAGTCCTTTTTCTGAGATAAATTGGACCTTGCAATTAAACATTTTTTCATGAAATTATGGGGTAGTCCAACTTTCAGGTACTTTTCATGCAGACGGAAAAAAGAAAAAAAAAAAAAAAAAAAAAAAAACGTCCCCTAAAATGGGACACGTCTTCGTGGCGAGAAGAGACTCAGCAGTTATTTCTTTGTGACTATGCGGAAAATGATTTCACACCTTTAATTGAATTTTCAAAACTTATTAAATTCACGAAATGCTGTAACTTTGGTTTAAAATGGAGCGAAGCGAGATGAATTTTTTTTCATCTTTGAGGTGGTAACAAATGCAAATGCTTGTCTACAGTTCCAAAAATCCCCATCCACTATGTTTTGCGGAATCCCGTATAGTTCGAACTCAGCCATCTCCTTCGATTTTACTTTACATAAAATATCTACCTTCTACTGCAGCTCTATTCTATACCTTTCTCTCGCTATCGAAAGGCTCATTATAAAATAACATCACCGTGGCTTTTGATGACGTTGTCTTTTATACGCTACGAAGTACCAGAAGAAGAAACTGGGAAGATACGACGTTGAACCAACAATAATCGTTGATGTGCTCACTTGTTATCTAGGTAAAATGAATCTTATCATTGGAGCAGATGTTGGGACGCGGCAGGATTAAATGAAAAAAGTTCCGAGTAATATTACGTCGTTTTGGTGAAAATTTTACTAATTTCAAGTAATTAGACTCGACTGGGAAATGTTTGCACTCTCTTGAATCAACCTCGTTTTACTTCATGTTCAAACTCCCTTTCTTACTCAAGAAATTAACTTTCTCGAAGAGTCATTGATCCTTTTCTTTATCGGCTCAAATCTGCAGTGGTGACTAATTATTGTAAAAACCTCAGAGCGTAAAATTTTTCATTGATTTTATCATATTACGAATGTGAAACTAAGTTACTAGATTTCTAAATGTTGATAGTTTTATAAATCATAACTATTTCTATGGTACTATTAAATGGAAGTAAAAAATTGTCTGTTATATCATCCCCGAATAACTTTACACAGGTAAGGTAAGTAAAATGCTTACGTAAATCGGGGCTATTCGTACACCGAAAATGTTTTCAAAAGCTCAGTCATTTGCGAAGGTACATCAAAATTGCAGGGCCAATATGCTGAAGTTGCTCAAGGTACGTAACTCTGTAGCTGCAATACGATACAAGACAGAAATTGCGCAGTCGAAATAACATGCACTTGTTTGAACCATATACCTATTTAATGAGACTCATCGAAATTAGTATGAAAAATGTTCAATTTAGAATTTCGAAATAAGAATAACCAAGTCTGATTTCTGATCGACGCGTTTATGTTTTATTGTTTATTCTTGAAAAATGAGAACGTCAGAATTAGATTCTAGAAAAATGATGTAAAAATAAGTATTTTCTTCGCAAATGCAGTTTGCTACTGTCAGAAGCCAAACGAATCTCGGCAGCAGCACGGCTGACGTCCACGTCGCGACGGTAACACCTGATACAGTCTGCAGTTGAATTATGTACTTTATTTTTCTGTTATGAAATAAAAAAAAAAAAAAAAATTCCAAAGAAATAGGAGAGACAATAAATAGAATTTTCATCCCTCAGCTCTGCCGTTTCATTTCGTCTCGCTTTATGCCGCACGACGTAAACTCGATGTTTCTTCGTTTCTTTGAAGATATTTTGGGAGCTGTTAGCTTCTTTTTCAAAGTCAAAGAGCTTAGCACTGAGGAATTGAAGAGATGGTACCTTCAATTCTCTTGAATTTCTCATTACACAGACGTGTAATACCTACTGTCCGCGTTACTAAATACTCGGATATTGGTATTGTCAGTTTTGCAGAGTGATAATTACTCTCGTATGATTTCGACTGCGCAACTGTATTGAATTTCTGAACTTATGATATGTTTCACACGTAGCATGCACTAGATTGTATAGCTATATATACGAACTCATATATGTATATAATATGTTACATACGAGTTACTATATACAAGCTATGGCGAAATATTTCAATATATAAATATATATATAATATATAGAAATACGTATATGTAGACATATACATATAGACTATTTTTTTTAAAGAAATTGTAATGAAAGCTTATGGCAAAGCTAAGAATTAAACACTAAAAGAAATTTAACAATTTCTAACTCTGTCTAAGAAGAGGTTTTAGCCAATGGGCTCACATTTACAGCCAATTGCAAACAAAGAAAAACATCTATATACCGCCATATTAATTTTCTTTATTGCATATTATCGCTAGAACAAATTAATAAGGATAACCAAGACGAGAGATAATCGATTCAAAATCTGTTTCAGGTTATTTCGTTCGGTTAACAACAGTTCGGCGTATTGCTTTCCTGGATTTAATGACCCATATATGTCAGTTACACGCTGCAGCAAATATACCCATGTATAATCCGACGGTATATCCATATTTGCATCTACAGAATAATTTGCTACAGTCCTGGAGCAAAGCCCGAGGTAATGAATTGAAGAGAGAATAAAAGAAAAATATGAAAAATGGAAATGAAAAATGAAAAATGAAAAATAAAGAACAACCGTAAAACTAGCAGAGATTTCTTTATGTTTGAATAGATGTTAGATTTTCCTTAACAGATATGCGTACTCGAAAATTGCAAAACTTTTTACACTGGAGATTCGAGAAACGAGATTAGACTGTCTGCATCTAACGCCTTTGGGTTATACGATATTCCAACATGCAACGTCTGAACGATTTTACATCGGTTATCTCTGCGTCGTACTATTTTCAGGAACCACGCCACTGACAGTTGGGTGATTCGAAAGATGGCGTTGAGGATAACCGAGAAGGAGTTATCGTTATCGTTTACAGTTCCGTGTAGGAATATGGAATAGGAAGAGTATTGGGGTTGAGTACAGTTTGCAGTGTTGTCTGTAACGATTATCGTCAAAGCACAAGCATATATTCTCCAAGTTAGGAAAATACACGATGCAAATAGCCGGTCGACGAGGGTTCGTTTTCAGTCAGATACTTGACCCACAAAAATTCAATTGACCATTCGCCAGATTTTATAAAATTTTCAATTCTGCTGGCAGTTTTCACGTCGACACGCACAATGCTAGTTCCATTTAGCCCCTCGATTATGAGCCCGTTTTTATTATTTAACAATAACGGAATACCAATTTGTTACGTGGTTCGACGGTTTTTGTTTTCCGATTATCAGTCAAAGATTAAAACTACTGCAGTTAAATGGTAGAAATTTTTCCAAGCAAAGCAATCACCTAGACATGTTCGAGAGCTAATAAAGAGTAATTGACGTAGGACTCAAAAACTCTATTCGAAACCATAGCGACGATTAAATTGAAGTTATTTCTCCACCGTGAAACCAAAATATACGTTTTAAAATCAGGCTGCACTAAAATTCCTTGTAATATTTTCCAAATTTTGATTAAATGATATCACGCTGATCATTTTGAAGGCATAAAGTCTACAATAATTATTTCCCTGCACTCTTTCGCGGGCTTAGCGTATCTTCATAATGTGCGACTAGCGAGTGTTACGATTGTGATAAGGACGACCGTCCACACATTATAATGTGGTCCTATAGGAGTATTGAGTAATCGAAGCACAGCGTGACTGCGATAATCCCAGCAGTATTCTACCGCGAATATGGAGAGCGGTAACAGTGTAGAGGCACATACAAATACTTAATAGTTGCACCCATTGTGAGCACACTACGCGCCCGAACAGTTTCTTTGTTGTAATTTGCGCACGTAGATTGGCAGTATTTCCACGAAGCCATATATCCGCTGTTTCATACACGTATGTAGGATACGTATACACAATATGATATATTATAATTCGGCTACTACTTCACGGCAAGAAATAATTAATCCGAGTTGTATACGCTGGGTAAAGGACGCTTGACAGTTCTGCCATTGAATTCAATTAGTCCTATGTACGAGCTCAGAAGTTGGCTGTTATTGTTCGCGACATGTGCTACTGAATTACACAGCAAACTGTTTATACCTACTTCCGACTTGGAAATATTAACGCAATTTTAGATTAACAAACTTTCTACTCGGGGTCAAAGTTGCGTTTAAAATTCCGACTGTGACGTACTTAATTTTTACAAATAAAAAACAGTTATGTGCTCAGAATACACACTCGAGGGAAAAATTTGCAAACTACTAGTTCGTATGCAGTCAAATTATATGTACAGAAATTCCTGAAGTAAGATCAAAGATTTTTGCTTGTCTTTATCCACGAACTTTCGACCGTTTGTGTGTTCCAGATATTTTTAAGATATACTGTCAAGTTTTGCTGTGCTGTGGTGATGAATGCGATGTGGAAGTAGTGGTATCTCGTCATTTTTTTCAGAATCAAGGAGATGGCGGATGCTGAAAGGTGTCTTCCGTGCCCTAGGGTTACACGCGAGTCACTGTAACGTGAAGGCAGGTTGGTTTATCATCGATTAATCATTACGACTAGGAACTCTTCCGTCACATTTTCGCTGCAATAAAGCTGGCGTCTGATAAGTTCGCCCTGATTTTTGTTATCGATGCCGTTTATAGCAGAGAACTTTCATTTTCATTTTCACATGAAGGTACGGGCGTGGTTTTTTTTACGCGCGTGAATCTATACAGTCGAAAAAGGTTCGCCGATAAAAATATCTAAGAATTGCGATTATCAACGTAGGAAGTTGTCTGCAGGATGATCGAATTACGCCAGTAAAAAATTTCGACAATATCTATACCAGTAAAATCTTTCAAATGCCATATTTCACGTTCGATATAAATTCCCGGTACTTACAGGTAACCCGACCATATCAAGCACAAGATACGTTGAAGAATAAAAGAGCAAGGACTATACATATTTTTATAGTTTAAATGCCCACCCGTCCGTTTCATGCTTCACTCAATTCATCATGAATATGCGCTCGGAGCATCCTGTTTTGCGGATCGACAATTTCCGCGTTCGCTTCCCTCTAATTAACAAGGGTTTTGTTCTCTGTAGGTATTTACTAGCAAACTCGAAGCGGTTCTCAACTGAACTGTAAACTGACTCTTCAAAGAGCATTACGTACCTACTCGTTGAAAATTAAGCACTCTAAATTAACCACCAGATATTGATTTCTATAAACTCTATCAACCCTCGGCAATTAATATCACCCCTTACAGGTGGCTCTTGGGAAGCACTTCATTCTACTTTCTTGAAATTGCTGTAACTACTGAAAAACGTAGCCACATGAATTAGATAGGGACTATACCTGCGTTTAAAAAATTGCAAGTTTAGGGATAATCGTGAGCGACCCTTGGGCACGGATGGGTAAAGTGTGGAACACGCGTCGTGCTTTGTAGGGCAAAGCAGGGGATTATAAAGATAAATTAGTCGAGACGTACCTTTCGCATTGCCGCAGTGTCCAGGAGGCGATTATCCAGAGGGATACCATGAAGACCAGCAGTACGGTACCCGGGCAGATAGTCATCAGAGTCTTCAGAACAAACCTAGTGTTGAAGTTTATGCGATTCAGGGCACCTATACTCCTCGATGATGCATCGGTGAAGAGTTTTGAATGCAGTAGCATCACACGACAGATTAGGTAGAGCCTGAGGAACATTGGTAGCGACAGAGTGACGTCGTAGGGGACCCACTTCGACCCGATGTCGCCACCCTTGTTAGCCAGCTTAGTCGTCCACAGGAAGTAATATTCCCCGGGGATAGGGTGTATGGCGCAGATGATTAGCTCGATGGATATCTGAGAGATTCGTTGCCATGTCATCGCGATTCGCCAGTCGTCAGCGCAGTTGTCGATCATGAATAACTGTCCGGGAATAATAAAAACCATTAAAGAAGACTTGAGAATCAATCATTATCCTCCGCCATCCGACGCCCTTTCAGAACTTCTCAATTTTTTAAATCCTCGAATCTTGCCCGAAGATATTTCTCCCCAACTACCGAGATCATCATTTATCTTGCCCGTCATGTAATACCAAATACAAGATCCTGAGGAAATGTGTATGAAGTAAAATTGCGCATGTAGGAACTTTTTCGGCATAAAAGGTCATGCTTGCTGTTTATCATGGGTTTTAATTATTCACCTCGTTTCCCATTTCCCACATATGGTGCTTTTCATCCTCTCAAACCGAACGGTATCATCAATGCCCTTTATCAGATATGTTGCGATTTTTTTCTTTTTATTTTTGTTTTCCATGCACTAATCGATACGAACCGCGAATAGTATCCGCGATATCCCAGGTTTAGCAAGAAAAAACTAGGAATGTGTGCAGATTGCAGAGTCTTGACTAGCACTGAATAGTAATGATTGTTCAGTATCTATGAAACGAAGCGCGCTCAGGCTTCTCCGATACTTTGGATAAATATGAAATGTTGCAAAATCGATAAAAAGAGTTGTGTGTCATTTATAAAGTACCTGGCATACCTACTATTACCGATAAGCAAGTAAAGAAGGGACCGTGTAGGTATGAAATGCTGTTAAAAAAGCACGTAACGAATCACCTTATTTACATAGTTTGATTGAAGGGGTATTCATGTGGAAATAAATCCAACGTATGTTATGAAACGTGAGTCAATTTACGTTTTCGCTCTGTAAACGGCAAACGTACCTCGCGAGTCCTTCAATTATCTTTCGAACGAGCTTTCATCCCATCGAATACGTGATCAATTTTTATTATCCACCTTTCTACAAAAAATATGATCGCCAAACGTTTGAATTCTTAAACCGAAAATCATCTACAATCTAGGTAACCACAGCCAAGCGTTATGTCGGACAAATACTGGAATTAGAATTATACTAGGAACAATAAACTGGTCTTCTGATTATCCTCGGCTCAACTCTGTACAAGTTTTCGGATGTAACCTTGTAGTTTAATTGAAGAATTAATTAGAACTTTAACTACTTGATCGTAGCGTTGGGGTTTAACTAGACACGTCAGCCACTTAATCCCTTGGATACGTCTTTCCGCTAGTCCTTTGAGTTTCTCTGTATTCGTGAACGCGACCGCCAACTAATCTGACAAGATACGACACAGCCATTTACCTTCGCTGAATTCCAATTATACATACTGACGTTATCTCGTGGGCCAATTTGTCCTGCACCGCTAAAATGCACGAGTTAGTTACCGTTGGTTCAATGTTGGCAATGTGATTTAATCTTCTTTCATATTCTGAACTAATTATCCTAAATCATAAATCAATAAATCAACAAATCAACAACAAGAAAAAGAATCTATCATCATTCATTACTTTCATTATAGATATACATTCGAAGAAGAAGTATTTGATTCACACACAGTGAAATGACATTGTTAGTGGTGTAATTTTCGTGTGGGAAAAATCCTAAGGAAATAAGAATTTCGCCAATTGTCTAATCGATTAATCAGAGGAGCCCCTAATGTACAATCGTCAATCTTATAACTTACATTAGTTGGGCTTGGGACCATCTACCTTACCTTGATGCCGAAGGTAACAATTTAGACCTAGGAGAAATCCACTAATTCGTAACTGTCTTCGGGTGACGAAGGTTCTACGAATGTCACCAGATCCGAACGATTGGCTCCTTCGAGAGAATTTCAAGTGCCAAGCTTCTAGACATATCGCGTGTCTAATGGCATAAGGACGTAAGCGCCATTATACGACTTTTTGCTTTTCGTAACGGCAAAAGGTCGTATATTTTTTTTTTTATCGTATTTAGGCGAGAAACACGAAGATTCGTTCAGAAACGTTGAAATTCAATATTGGGTCAACTAAAAGCAGAAGGTCGTATGTACTGGTAGATGCGACCTTTCAGTCCTAACTTTGAGAAAAAAAATGGTCTTCACTAATTGCATAAGGTCGTATCCGCCAAAAAAATTTTTTTTTCAGTTTTTGTGGTAAATAAAAAAATTATCAATCAATGGCAGAAGGTCGTATCTACTGGCAGATACGACCCTTCTCAACTAATAAAAAATTTGAAAAAAGTACCTCAACTAATTGCATAAGGTCGTATCCGCCAAAACTCATTTTCGCTATGGCTAATATCGCTCATCCAAATTTCCACGTGCGTACATAATGTGATAGAAGAGAGAGAGAGAGAGATGTACTGTATTTTTTCTTACTTGATTCGGGCTTCTCACAACTATTCATAATCAATATTTTGTGAGGGCTGTTCCTTTCAATTTATCTATACGTTTCAGGTGTTTTTATGACTTTTGTGTCGAGGGTTGAAAAAAAAAAAAAAATGGCGGATACGACCTTCTGCTTTTATCTACGAATATTTTTTATCGAATTTTCCGAAATGTTGTTTTTTTTTATTTATCTTCGCGTTTCAGGTGTTTTTATGACTTTTGTGTCGAGGGTTGAAAAAAAAAAAAAAATGGCGCTTACGACCTTCTGCTTTTATCTACGAATATTTTTTATCGAATTTTCCGAAAAGTTGTTTTTTTTCATTTATCTTTGCGTTTCAGGTGTTTTTATGACTTTCGTGTCTAGGGTTGAAAAAAAAAAAAAAATGGCGGATACGACCTTCTGCTTTTACCTTGGTATTTTTTTTCTATGAATTTTCAAAACGAGGTCGATTTTGATTTTTCTTCGCGTTTCACGAGTTTTTAGAGCTATTTGGAAAAATAACGAAAAAAAAAAAAAAATTGGTACTTACGACCTTCTGCTTTTACCTTGGTATTTTTTTTGCATGAATTTTCGAAACGAGGTCGATTTCGATTTTTCTTCGCGTTTCACGAGTTTTTAGAGCTATTTGGAAAAATGACGAAAAAAAAAAAAAATGGCGCTTACGACCTTCTGCTTTTATCTACGAATATTTTTTATCGAATTTTCCGAAACGTTGTTTTTTTTCATTTATCTTTGCGTTTCAGGTGTTTTTATGACTTTTGTGTCGATGGTTAAAAAAAAAAAAAAATGGTGGTTACGACGTTCTGCCTTTACCTTTTTCTTTTATTTTTCTTAGACATTGTAATGAAAGAACGACGTATTCACCCAACATACGACCTTTTGCTTTTACATTTTGAATCTCGTAATTTTCCATTGATCTATACGTTTGGATCATTTTTAGAGCGAATGGCGTGAAAAAAAAAAACTATACGACCTTTTGCCACTTAAATCACGTTTTTGGCGCTTACGACCTTATGCCATTAGACACGCGATATAGCATACGGAATCCATCGTGTGATCAATCAGAACGTATCGTATTTAGGTTTCCGAAAATTCACTCTTTTCCTAGAATTCTACTCTTCCACATTTTTTTATGCATTGATCGTCATTTGTTGATCTTGACGAATTCTCAAGTATATTAGATCGTATTCTCCGTCATCAAATCATCTGGTAGCAACGCATTGTCGTATTCTATCTCTCAAATAGTCTGACAGGTAGTGCAATCGTACGGAATACCAATAGTCTGGACTCATGAATTTGATGGGTTTCAGGGGTTGGTCCTAAACCTACATAGTCCTTGCACTATTGCTGACAATATAAGCAAGCACATTCACTACCCTGTATACGTTGCTCGGTCGAACGCCATGATGCGAATACCTTATACGAATGTGCATATATACTACGCTGGAGTTTATCTATTATCGATTAGAACACGAGTCTCTAAATTCTATAGATACTGACGGACATTCGAATGCCGATAAATTAGTTTGATAGTTCTCTACGCGTTCGATAAACTTTTGAACCCTGTTTAACAATTCATTGACAGAGTCTCAGCTCGCTGTATGAGAGTTTTAAGAAGAATACACTGAGCAGACTGTGATACTAGATACGTCGACGGTGTTAACAGGCGTTCTTAGTTCCTGATTCATGCCTAGGGAATTGTGCAGAGTTTGTTGACTCGAAACTTCGCCGTCCAGAGACTTCTCGACATGTCATGTAACAATGTTACCATAGAAATGTTATATCAGATTTAAGGCTGCATGTTTCCAGTCGTCTTTCGAGATCCAAGTTTTTATTGGACACCATCTGTGAATGTGAGAGGGATGTCATCCTAGATCCGTATTCTAGATTCTAGACTCTTGGGGATTGTGCACGAGTCATTTTCCTCGGTAAGGCAGATTAACGCGGGCTTATCTATTATCTTTCACATTGTCGAATAGAGTTTTGCTGACTCGTAGCTTATTGTTTGGGTTGAGCAAACTGCAGCAGTAATTTCAGATCAGATGAAGGCAAGGAAACCTGCTTCATAAAATTCCGACAGATTTGGTGACTCGGCATCCTGACCAATCACGGTAACGCGCATTTGGGATAAGTCCAAATCCTAATACGACCATCCCAGAATTTACAATGACGAAAAATCCGAGGCTAAGGTTGGATTCGATCACCTTTATCTAACATTGCAGAATATCGTCACAAAACGGAGCAGGACTATATCCAAATGCTGAAAAAACGATTTCTAGTCAAAAAAGGTACTTCGGCGCCAAGGTCCTTTTTATAAATTGTATTGTTGGGTGAGATCGCTATATTAGAGACTATATACTGAAATTATTCAAAAACAGCAATTCACTGAATAAACAGTCGCAAAGTCTGATGATCTAATTATTATTTGCACATTGTTTGACATAAAAATGAAATGGTATCTTGTCGCAGCTTGGAATATTTATTTTTATTGTGTACGTAGCTATCATGAAATGATATCAGACCTAACGTTGATAGAAGGCGAGTTACTAAAGAAAGATCGTCATACTTGAACCGATGTCTTTAAATCGTTATGAAAGTTTCATGGAGCCCATGTCGCTTTTCCAGAAGTTAGGTTTGAATCGATAGAACTATTCGTATTGAACAGGACCGTATACGACGACAACGATTCGAACTGATTGTGAGTTACGAGGGGCAGCATGTGGCTGCGACGAGTTACAAGTCAAACTCAAAAGCTACAGCGGGACCGTTCTGCTGAACTCTATCAGGTAAATGGAGCAAACACAGCCGGCTAAACTTCATTCAGTACAAAGCGATAGAAATTTGCTAATATTTGTAGCTACTAATTTCCTGTTGCTTGCAAAACTTTTCCTTTGTATTTGGACTTGATTGTTTTGCTGCGTGGTCAACAGGGCGCATTTCTTATACCCCCTGACCGCAGGTCGAGCCGCAGGTAATATATTTCGGCATTTAGCCTGACATTCGATAAATCTTGAATCTCGGTGAAGAGGTAGTTGTCCCCGGTGGAGATGGTCTTTTTTTCCTGAGAGATAATGTGGTCATTAGCCCATGGCGGATTTTCCATTAACCAGAAAGCGTTAGAGGCGGTTGACCATCGAAGGACGAAAATGAAATAGTTAATAGCATCGTCGTTGAAGGTTGAAGAAAGATTGTACTATTAGAAGGAAATTAAGCTACAAGCGATTCGAAGATTAAGTAAAAGGGTTCTTGAATTTCTTGAGCTTTTTATTAGAGTAGAGAGAAAAACCGATACCGTTGAGAATGGTAGGCGTTGTGTTTGTATATTTGATAAGAAAAGAAGAAGCAAACAACTCTCTACTAACGGACGTTTAAGAGAGCTGCTCTTGGAGATGAATTTTCTTTTATAAATCAATGCCAGAGCAGAACCTCCTCTTACATACAATTGGGTCAGATGTACGATGTTCGTCTTGTACGATGTCGTATTTATCGTTCGGTAGCTCCTGTACCCTCCGTCGTTGAGAGCTGGAGTAATATATTGATCAATAAGAAGCCTCCCGAGATCTCCCGACGAGTCCTCAGATATAAGATATACCTATTGTACGATGTACGAAGATACCCTAACCCTGGAGTCTATTGTTGAAACTGGTAGAAGTTCCGTATATATGACGTTGCAAGATAAATGACCTCTGAATTATGCGAGTTTGTCCCATTTCCCATCATCATTATCGATCATTATGATATTAATCTTTACTTATTCGAATACATACAATTTTGAGACCAGGTCTAACGTGTAAGCTTGTCGATATGATGTTGAAATGTCTTGATTGACGAGGAATACGTACCTGAACTTCTAAGGCATGATAAGCAGATATGAGGCCAAGCAGTATCACAGTAGACATAGAGATCAGGGTTTTCAGGGCGGTAGAGTAAAACGAGGCCTGAAACATATGGAAAAAATAAAAAACGGTTAATCGCATCATGAAAAAAGCAGGGTTCAAGCTTATCATTAAACTTACATGTGATTGGAGGTGGAAGTTTACATATAGAGCGTGATTAACTCAGCAAGCCAAAAGCACGTTTATACAAAAATAAATTAACAACTACAGTATTCCCTGTTGCGTTCGTGCACCAAGATCACGGATACCGCGAGTTCTAAATGTGACTAGCAATTCATCACGCGACATTATTGCTATATTAATAATTTTGCGATTGTTTCACTGAGCAATATATTGAATATAAGGTATATGGTGCTGAAGAAGGAATACAGTTGGTCGTTAAAGAGAAAAGAATCAATTGACTAAAATAGGAAATCAAATACTCATTTGCTTCCTTTCCATTTCTTTCACAATCATACATGGATTTATTCCTGGCTAATGTATACATCGTGTACGAAAATATCGTAGCTCAATAACTGTTTCACGCACCGTCAATCCATCAATTGAAGCAAGATAAAGGGATACCAAGCCCCTTTAAGTAGCGAATCTTCAATTCCATCCAGAACTCAGCCCGTATCTAGATTGCTATGCCGCCTCTAATGTTAACATATACGTGTCTACGATAACTGACCGACCCGGAAAGACCGGTCCAGCCTTGCGAACCTCGAATTGGGTTGGATGGTTACTGTTTGAGCAACTCAACCTTAAATCCAGTAGCCCCTAATTGCCACTAGCGGCCTGTACCGTGGTCAGGTTACGTCAAGGGTTGGGGTATTTCTACCCCTTGACCTTCGTCGACGCTTTATGACAAGAGACAGTAAGTGTATTTTATACCTGTGTTCAATCGTACGACGATTACCGGGTTGGTTGAATCAGGCAATAAAAATACCCTTTCACTAATTATTCAGAATGAAATTTTTGCTGAAAGAATTCGCTCCAGTAAATCTATTCAAATGTTCTTGAGTTCTAGGCTCCTGAAACCTGCAGGGTGCTCGGATGTTTATGTATACAGACGTATACGGACCGGAAGGGAAAGGGAAAATTAAGGGCAGTTTGTATGTTTGGGGGTAGTCTGCAATGGGTAACGCTAGAGAACGTTGGAATTTTCGTTTAATTCCATTACCTTCAACGAGACATCTTGAATGGACGGGCGACAAATTGGCATCGATTTCTGTATTCCACGTAGTTTCACGACATTCGATACTTTGGCAAAGTGTAATTTGTTACCTCAGTAATTTTGGGCAGGTAAACGGAAGTCTGGTTGGCCCTGATGTGACATACGAGATTACCTTTTTCATCAGTGTATCTATCTATTATTCCACGTCATCAGCCTCCGAGGTAATTTAGTTAATTAATTTAATAGTTAACCGAAACTACCGTACTTAGCCTTTGGTATTTTGTTTGTATACTCGATTTGTTTTCTCATCAAACTTGAAGCTTTATTGCCAACTCAATTACCGGGAAATTATCCTGGGCTGAAAAATTATCCTGCCCAGAGTCGATAACTTTGGTAAGAGATAATTGCACATCTTTTCATCCCACGGATTTCAGATTTATAACATTCTCGTAACAGCAGGTCATTTAATATATCCAAGTAAAGCTTTTTTGTAACACATGCACGATTTTTGCGTTTTTTTTACCCATTAAGCGGGCCTAAAGTGACGGTTTTCAGACGAGCGGGCGTTTTCAGTTTTTATTTGCCCGCTAAATCGAGCAACGGGCGTTTTTAGTTTTTATTTGCCCGCTAAATAGAGCAGCGGGCGTTTTTGGTTTTTATTTGCCCGCTTATGCTCGAGTAGCGGGCAAATAAAAAGTGAAAACGCCCGCTACTCGAGCATAAGCGGGCAAATAAAAACTAAAAACGCCCGCTAAATTATTTTTCAATATTTTCATGAAAATTATCAACAATGATGAAAAAACGCGAAAATCGTGCTGTTACAAAAAATATGGTGTGCACCAGGGCTAAGTGGGTTTTTTGACCTTGTGTGGTTGCAGTACTCGTCTTCGGCTCGCAGACGCACTCGTCTTCGACTCGTGCTACCTCGCCTCTGACTCGTACTGCAAACTCCACACTCGGTCTAAAAAAGCCCACTTTACGCCCTTGGTACACAATATACTATAACGTATTTCTATAAAATAGGAAATTTCGAATTGCCGTAAAAGGGGCTCGGTAAATATCACCATCAAAATGCCCAGCGATTTTCCAGTTACAATCATATAATAATTATCAAGCTGGGTGCAGGTGCTCGAATGCAATATACTACCACATTTACTACTGGTATATTAATTATTCTATGTAACATTGCTGGTTGTGGTTTGTGCCAAATGCACATCGTAATTCGTACACGAGCGTCACATGTGTACATACTGCTTCACATTTGCGTACATACATTTGTTTATCTTTTATTGTTATAGTAGCTACTGGTTTCAGTACTCGCTTGCGTGGGTGCGATAACGACTCATGTCAGACTAATAGATCCGTGTATCCTGGGCAGCGATTTAATATTGAAAAAGTTTTTTTTTTCCTTCCTTTTTTCGTAAGCGTCCATATTCTATGACAGGTCTAAATAAAAATCGAGTAATTGGAACCAGCGGATAGCGAAGAGTTGTATTAGCCAAAGTTTTTATCTATCGCTGAGTCTGACAATAAAAGTGGAACTTTTTCCACAGGATTGGGTTGTTTATTTTCAAGGTGGGCCGGGAAAATCGACTCTCGCTTTGGAGTCGAGGGCGTTGCTGGTAATTGGATTCATTTTTAACTTCTGACCCAGAAATGTCCAAGTATCTCACGACACGATTATATTTCGAGTCTGAAAGATTGCTTTTAGCTAAATTATATTTACCAGGCACCAAAATATCGCAGAAAAAACTAAATGTTCTTCTAAAAGATACAAGATAATTCCGACCGGATATTATCTACTTGAAAATCCCCCAAGTTTTGCATTAGGTATGTATAACTTCGTTATAATTTCTTCCTTACAACTTCTCGAAACTTGACTGTTGGACTGTATTTTGTAACACGGATCGTCCATTAACGATACCTAACTTTCCGAGATAATTTCTCGAAACATAAAACTGCCGTGATAAATGGAACTGCAAAATTGATGGGCGAGTGCGTAACAGTAACTCATCGAATGATATCATGCTTTCATAGTCTATGGCTCGCATTCTCTACGCGATAACGTACCTATTACAAACCGCAGTGTACGTAGGTAAGGGTTTGATTATATCACGTGGATTTAGTTCGATGAGTTCGGTACTGAATTCATCGATTTCGAAGCTGATGTTCATTTATCAATTAGGATAGCACTCTGAATATAATCAAAATCGCTGAAAACTGATTGAAAGACACTTCTACAACTTTTGCCAGTGACAGAAAGTAATTATTTGGACTCTACTCCGAGACTTACAATCCTTAAATGATTCATCTGCTCACAAAGATCAGGGATTTTACATCCCTACATTACTTTACTGCTGCTTTCTCCCACGGGTAAAGCTCGACGACATCCCTAGCGATTAAAACATATAAGTGTTTGCTCTTACGAGCAGGCTATGAGACTAATTAGGCGCGTGAACCCACGTGTTAGGCCCGCTATATCCTCGCAATTGAAGAACCTAAACGGTCAGGTCTAAACTTTTGTCCCAGGAGAGAAGAAGATGAACATATCTGCCCCGCGTGTATCCCAGAGTAAATTCTACATGAGGTTGAAAAATCTCGCGAGTCATTCTGAGAATGGAAATCGATGAGTTCCGCTGCAGAGTGGCACTCCGTTACGAATACACAGATCTTACAGATTCACAAAATCCGATCGGAGTTTAAACTTGGCAACTTCATTTCTCCCAAATCTATTCAAACCGTAAAGGTTCTATCGTTTTGTCAAGGTATATAACAATTCACTAGCGCAAGCTAGTTAACTGTAGTGCTTATCGTTCTCACCGCATCAAGTATGAATAATTATCCACCACCTTGATATATTGTCCGAAAACCATGAAACTAAATTATGATTAGTCGTGGTACAACGCATTATCATGTGGCCACCGCACGAGGAAATACATCTTCCAGATAGTGATGCACATCGTAGTGACAGGGCAATCGTAGCTAAACTTTCCGGTTATAGCGTACATATCTGCGGGTGATAGTTTACCCGCCGTGTCCTCAATTACGTGCCATATGAGCACGATACGGACGGACTAGCGTTCATTAAGGATGTTTGCTCGGTTAGCTATGAGACTATAGGCGGAGGCCTCGAGGTTTGATGCTTGATCCTTGATCCTTGTTCCTCGATCCTCGATCTTTGCACTCAGCCTTACCCTGTGTGCCTCATGTTTGATAAGAAAGTGACGGGAAACAAACCCGTTAATCTTTAATTACGTTCTACCCCCCACGTCTAACGCGTTGTCGATGATAGTGAATTCTTAACGAGCTTCTCTCACGATTCAGCAGCTATTCACTTTAAGAGACTAAGACAGATTTTGACATATACCTACCTACTACTTTCCAGGCTAAGTAAGTCCCTAAGTGATACATTGAAAAGAGCTACTAAAATATTAAATCAACTTTAGGCTCAGTTCGACGTTGTGTCTGCCGCCTTAACGAACTGAACATTTACAAGAAAGTTTGAAAGCCACTAAGGATGAATGCCACTAAGGATCAATACCCATCCAGAAATGTCGAGGGAACTAATCGTATTCTGATGCTTTGAGAGGGTAGAAATGCGGACTAGAAAAGCATATCAACTATTGTAGGTATAGGCAGTATGTGAGAAACGTGGTGGAATTTTTGATATCACCGAAGTTTGTCAGTTCGGTTTTCTATCAAATGGCAAGGTTCAACGTCAAGACGTTATTTCATGCCATCACTGTCAGTTCACTATCAAGGAAACCTTGTTGTTACCATGACCGTGTATCTATATTTGGCTTCAAGAGGCAAAGAGGCTCTAGAGTGACTTAATTGGGGCAACGAGGAGAGCAAGGACAGTCCGCAAGTTTTCAAGAAATTTCATTTCGCATTCGTAGAGATTTCTCTTGTAGAATTCTCTCTCTCTCTCTCTCTCTCTCTTAATGGTTTGACGTTCCCCATCTCGCCCCTTCCTCTCAATTCTCTTCGTTCTAAGAATCCCCAGAGTCTGCGGAGAAGATACGGCCAAGAGTCCTTGGGATTCGAAGTGATTGCTGAAATCTAGCGCAAAGAGATATAGCGGGCGGTGATATCTTCTCTGCATATCATTGAAATGCTAAACAATCGTTTGCGAAGGATTCTGGAACGAGGGGGGAAAAGGTGGCCGACCTAAAACAGGACTCGAATATACACTAATCTACATATATATATCTCACTCACAAGAGTGATGGAATGCCTGTTTTCCTAGTCGGATGAAAAAACTTTCGCGGGATGTTGAGAAAAAGTTGGAAAAGGCTTCAGGCGTTATCGCCAAAGCTCAACACACTCAGCTATATATATATATATATATATATATATATATACCTGTGTATACATATACACACACACACACGCACACAAAAATGGCGTGATTACGTGTGGGGTTTGTCGAGAATGACAAGGCGAAGGTAGATGAAGCGCTGAGAGGCTCAACGAAGGCATACAAACTCTCAACTCCTTTTTCCTCTCCGCTTGGCCTGCAGCATGAAACGTACAAACACGCGTAGCTACTCAACAGGGAATCCTTAGCGAGGATCGGTATTCCCTATCTTCCTTTTCCGCTACCCCAAGACCCGCAGGGCGAACAAAGCAGTCATTGATTCGTATGTTATAAGTAAAGCACAGAATCAGTAACTAGGTTTTCTGCTAGCTTGACTATTGTGTAACATCATACATTTTCTACTTTCTTCCTTTTCAATTACACGCTCCATATACGTCGATATAGTATAGGTACACGTATCTGCATATGAATACCTATAAGAGTGTTCGGCTGAACCAACGGGTAGACTGCTGAAGTATGTAATTAACTACACGCTGAATTCACGTGTCCTGGTAGGAGTCCATTCAGAGGTCTATTGTCGTCGTAAACACGGAGGTAAACGCTGATTGGAGCCAATTGAGTCTTGCTTTACGTAACGGAGCTTCGAATCCAGTTCAAGTATCTGGATTCGTTCAAATTCCATCGCGTCAAGTTTTGTGGTGAAAGGGTGGTAGATGGGTTCTGTATATGCCAGTTTTAAATATCGAATAGACTAAGGAACCACGAGGGATTTCTAGCCGAAGATTACTGCTGATTGCGAGAAACTATATGCATATATATATATATATACTACCCCAAGTAGGTAGTTGATATATATATATATACTATATCTTACGATAAATCAGAATGAGTCCGATTTTATGCCGAGTGAGGTAAATGTTGATTGGAGATAATTCAATTTTCATCGCGTATTTTAGTTTGCCTATCCCATATGCGGAGACGTGTGAAAGCCTTGAATGAATTGAATTGTTTGGAACGAATCGTAATAGAACCTATATTTGTTTCTCTAATTCTTATAAATGCATAACTCGTTTCACTTCCGCAGTTTAAGGAAACTGAAACTATAGCAGGAAGGGTTGATTGTAACAAGCTAAGGTGTACTGGCGGTGGGTAAGCCGCTTCATTGTTTTCAGTTTAAATTCACATTGTTTGGTCGAGCTGTGCGTTAAAAATTTTGCATGTAATCCCCGCTGTGATTAATATTATCCACGATATACCGAGTAAAAATTTTTCTGCATAAAGGCTTGACGAGGATTGCGCGCAAATTAATCCTTTTCATATTAAAGAAAGGGGCAATTATTTTTTCCCTTCTCTTTTGCGGATTTATTTGACCGTTATGCTTTGACTGAAACCAAACGAAAAATATAATCACGTTATTCCTTTGATATTTAAATAAATTTTCCCCTGCAGAGTTCCTGTCTTCTATACGTCGAGGTATAGATAAATTCTACGGTGCCCCTATTCGCGGCTTGCTGAGGAATAATGGTCGTTCAATTTATATGTCCGCTGCATCGCTTACTGGTTTTATCAACTGCCTTCATCACGAACAGCGCATCACTCTTGCACCAAAGTTTCTTTTTATCTTCCCTTCGTTTCTTATCTCTGGTTATTAATTTTCACGCCTTGGACGTAGATCGTCACCTGCATTTTCACAAGGCAAACTATTTTTTACCACTAACATTCCACTCATTCCTTTATGAAGAAGTGCAACAATAATTTGCGCTATGTAAAAGGACAACTTTCAACGGTGACCGTACCTGCAAAAGCTGGCAAAAGCCAATTCGATGTAACCTGTCCTGTCTATTCCAATTGACAGGCTGAAAATCTTGGGGTCCTTTCACGGGATACATCTCTCGCGCAGAGACAGATTTTGAGAAAAGATAGTGAGATGGATTTTCTGGGTGGATACAATAAAGGAGGGATTTTAGGGTTGGTCGCACGCATCACTGATAAAGGTAGCTCAAGACTCTACAAAACATACCGAGGCGTAAGATATCTGGAAATATTTTTCAAGGAATGGAATATCATGCAGAATAATATGAATAAAATAAAATAAAATAAAATTATTTGCGATTGTGCGCATGCAGTACGTGTCTTTTGTATAACGGGGAAATTTCTATTCGATAAGAGTTCTACTCTACGTATATTGCGGAATTTTAAATCATGATGAAAGTTTCGGCGAGTAACCTAAGAAATACTTGGTGAGTGTATGATACGGCCTTTTTTCCTGGCTTTGTTAGCTGGTATATTTTGCAGTCACGTTGCCGTTTGCCCACCAGATATTGACTCAATCACGCGAAATGATATTTTGTTTCGATATAAACTCTCAAGATATTATCGGATTCTTGGAAATAGCAGACGAGGCGAAGAAGTACCCTGGAAAATATTGGTATACATATAAAATACGTGTATATCTACTATAAGCATATCCAGTACCCATCCCGCCGTTTTGTTTTATACTACGAAAGAAAATAAAATATCGCTCGCTGGGTAGTGAAAGTTGCCTCGCGCAGCATTAATACGAGTTTAAGCAGACGAGCTACCATTACCGAAATTAATTCCATCTTCATTTCGAATGCAACGTTCTGCCAACGGCTGCTTATTTCCTTTCGCCCGCGTATAATCCTGACTTATTTCATAACTTCGTAGCGTCAAATTTTGCGGACAGTTTTATAAGATCTTCGTATTCTGACTTGCGACTTATTTGCAATATCAAGATTGAGGCTTTGCGGGTTTTATTATTATTATTTTTTTTTTTTTTTCCATGATTGTTGATTAGTTTTTCAGTGTTTTACAGTCGTGTATAATCTTATTGATTTTTGCATAAAACTCAAGAACGAGTTTGTCTGATGAGATATCTGCTGAGCAATATCAAATTCAACTGTAAAAAAGCATCTAAAATGTAGCAAGGATTGGCCAGATGGCTGAATCCGTTGTGCAAAACAGCTTCACGGATTATAACACGTAACCACCAGCAACGAAGGGCGAGACCGAGTTGAATAAAAATTCTGTTTCTTCAGTTTACGAGCAGATCTGTGGTGGCATAGTCCGAAAATAAGAGAAATCTGCGAGTGGAGCAAAGCTAAACCCGCAAGCTTGTGTAACATCGACGTACCAACAATAAGACTTTTACGAAGGCTGGCCCCACGTTGACGGATTCTACTTTTTCACCTTCTGGCTTGAACGGATATCGCGTGACTTTGTCCTGGCTAATTTTTGTCTCCGATCGTTGCCCCACGACACTCCAATCACGTTTCGCCGGATCTGATCCATATAAAAGCGTATAGTTCGCTAAAACCTTCCACCCTCAAGAGTAACTGGGCTTTCGTGACGATGGCCGACCTTCGCAAAGGCTCAGGCTTTGGATTACGGATTTTTCGTTGTTTAGTTTTATAGATAGTCGAGCGAATATTGAACAATTTCCATGGATTTACCTAAACCGCAATCGCCATCGTGCATCCTTTTATACTGTAAACTCAAAGCATTGATCCACATATTCGAAACTACAATAAATAAAAAAATAAATCAACAAAAAAATAAAAATAAACGAATTTCCCACAAAAAAATGAGGTTCTCACAAAAACTTGTCAAACAGGCAGCTCACGTATTATTATTTTTTCTTCCCCTAGGTAAGACCTTGATCGACATTTCTTACTGCCCGATTCCATTGGTGCTGACTGCTGAAGAAGTCGGGCCGTTTTTAAGGCGAGAAAATTCGACTCAGGGGACGATTTCTTGGGGTACGTGGCGTTTTCCGTCGAGGTGGGTCGAGACTTGAGATCGCAGTTATACCGGGAGGAAATTGGCTTCGTACAGGATTTGGACAGCTTCTTTTGGCAACTTCTTCCGCAACTTCTCTATGGGGGATTTTCTCCGAATTACATATCTCGACGAGTGCCCTTGTAAAAATAAATTGCGTGACTATTCGGCGCCAGCTTAGCTGAACGACTTTCATTCTAAGGTAACTGGTCTTTTTCAATCTAAAAGAGACGTTAAACGCAGAAACAATTCAACCAACCGTCGTCAGTTGAACAAGGTTCTGATTAATCATTTGTGTCCTTGTAAGTGATTGGAATATCGGATTTAATTCCACGATCGGATGGCGGGGTCACCCCGACGTGATACTAAATCTCAATTGGCCGTATCGAGACGCATTTGGACGTCGGCCAGCGATTTGATTCGTCGATGGGATTTCCATCTCTGTTTCTTTATCTTTCGCTTTTTCTTTTGGTCTTATTTCTTGACGACGATTGAGAAAATTCTTTCTTTTTTCCACGCTCCCTCAAAAACTTTCGCTTTGATTCATTTCCTCAGCTTTCACGACTCGTTTGAAATTGTAATAAAAAGCATGGTCAATCTTTTAATCTTACTTTTAATTCGTATGACATAAGTGCAGGTCGCTCAGGCAACCTTTTGAAAGTTTTCTTTTTGTTTTTTTATTTTTTCTTTTTTCACCAGCCGTCATTTCTCGTTAGAACTCTGTTCATTTGGATTAATCTTGATTCAAATGTATTACGTAACCCTTTACGTAACGTAAATATGATCAAAGCAAACCAGTTAGAAAAGCGGACGTCGCGTGCAAGCATCGCGTGTCCGTTTGATCAACGACGTTTAGATTGTATAGATACGAGGACAGGGGAGAGTTTATTAATACAAATGTATGGCATAACACGCATGCAGAATTCTACCCTTTAATTTCAAGTTTTTACACGTATTTCATACATGACCATTAGCTATAACGAATTGCTATGATCTGTATGATGCGAAGTGATTTACTGTGTGCAGAAAAACTTTTGCTATTATGGACCGTCATTTTATTTATTTTTTTACGTCACCATAAACTTAAGGCCTACACAATTTGTTCATTGCACAAACGAGAGGTAGCTAGAACCCGTAATATGACCATTGACTTAACTTTTACTTGTGAATTGAAAGAAAACAACGTTCACTTCCTTTGTATGATAACTAATTGGAAGTATAGCAATTAAAACTTTTCAAGGCAACCTCTTTTTACTCAAGTACTGTACCCTATACCAGTCTCCATATTATAACGAGAAACTTCGTGGTCCTGTAATAGCGATTATTGTACGATGAGAACGAAAAAGTTTTGATTAAAAACTCTTTACAAGTTTTATTTCTCATAACTTGTGTATTACTAGTTTCAATATCATTACGTTTCAAACGCATTGTATAGATTTATTTCTCGGTGAAATAATCCTGACACGAAATATCTGATAATGTTTGCTTTTCATAAGTGTCGTTGTACATATTAAATATATATATATATATTTTTTTTTCACGAGCTTTTAAAAGCTGCCATAATTGGATTTTTTAGAATGCCAAGTCTTGAGACGATAACTAAGTGTTGCTGTGAATCGTACAGACACACAGACGAGGTGGAATTTGTAATCAGAAATAAAAAAAATATCTCGCGTTACGGGCATGTGGAGATTCCACAAAAAGTTGACCCAGTTTTAAACCTGTGGGAAATTTCGAGGATACTGAGCTCCCGGTCCTACTGCGCAGTCTCTTCTAATTTCTCTACCATTTCGGGAACGAAATACGGACGAATTTTCAATTTATATTTTCGCTCGGGATATGTATAGCTTCAATCAGAGGTCGAAAATACCGAAGTTAATTTTCAGGATATTGAATAGACTTCTATACTTTCGCTTCGATGGATTTATCCAAGAATCTGGATTCTCGTCCGACACTGGTCCCTCGCTGTTCAATAAACGCATCCTTGATTTTTCTCCACTTTTCATTGGTCCAGAAATATTTTCCAAGTTTGCTCTAGGTACACATCGAGAGCCAGTTTCAGCTGCCAGAACGCTACGTGTTCATACACTCTCTGCATCTGAACTAGTATTTCCCTTCGATGCTTACAATGCTGATTATATACAATTGCAAATAATACATTTCGAAGATGTTTTCGTGGAAATGATTAATAGCATTGCTAAATTTTAAGTCAGGATATCCAAACAGGATTGTTCAATGCTGATACTGTTTCTTTAAAAACCTCTTAAATCTATGTGATAATATGAATACACAGGTCGATCCGATAGACATGACCCTGGTAACTGGATATTGATTTCCGAAGTATGTAGCAGGAAATTATGATCGTATTGTTTCAGCCTCAGGCGATAATAGCATTACGCAATATAGTCGATATATCGATGTTACACGTGGTTCTGCAGGCGACTGGGTGCCCTTAGCAACTGCTGAATCCTGGAGATACAGTTTAATATCTCTGAGACGGTGCAGCCTGCAGGTTTCAATTAAGTTTATGCAAATTCTGCGACGACATACAAAATAACGTTACTGTAGTCGTTTGGGGTTGGGTGGTCTTCAATCTTCAGTCTGGCGCTCACTTGATTTTAGATTAGAGTTTCTGCGGTGCTTCTTAGCCTCCCTGTCAACTTTAAGAGAACGTTATCATCATCTTCATACTCTGCACGACCAGGCTTTAACCATTCATGAGAATCTTGTGAAAATTTGATCTTATACGAAGCCTTTGAATAATTAATAATCGCACATAACATTACCACACCAGATTGCTGTCTACTTTAGATAAAATAAGCACCTTCTTGCAGAAAATAGAGAACTACGTGGTAAGAAAATCAACGTGAACAAAGATCCGTGGCTTTCCCGAATCGCGATAAGCGGCACACTTTTGTGTTTAGATCCATAAGAAAATCAAAGAAAATTTTATCGGCTAGATAATATCTTTCACATCGATGAGGTAAGAGAAGTCACCCGAGACACATCTTTTCTCTATAAGAAAATCAAGAGTAGGAGAGAGAAAGAGGGATAGATGAGAGAGAGGAACTTCTTATCGGTGTAAGCTCGTGCCTCGTGGGGTGGAAACTTTACTCGTCGTTCTCGCTTCTTTTCGTTCATCTTATTTTCCCACACCATGCCGTAACACGAGCTTCTATACACCCCTACGAGGCTATGTAAAATTTCACAAGGTCTTCCGAGGTCCCGCGAAACCGTTCGGAACAATCGAAATTTATTCTTTCCCATCTATATTTCATGGCCAACGATTTGAATCCGAATCGCATGGCGAATCCTGTAGGATAGTTGGCCAGGCTTGGTGAGCATGGCGATGAATTATATTTCTGCACTATACCTCTAGCGATTGGCATTACATTATTTGCCATTTTACCGACCAATAGCAAGATGAAAGCATCCTTGCCCTCGGACACTTTCATCTCTTTTCGTTTGTCTATATTATATAACATTATTTTCGTACACAATAGTGGATGACAAAGATGTCTACCTCCTTATTATCTTTTGTGATCATCCATTTGGCCCCTCGCTCATATTGACCCTGCGCTGTCTCAAGATACTCTTAAGATACTCTTGAGTCACAAAGATCAGTGAGGACGACGTGGGATGAGCGAAATACAAATCTGAAGAAGACCAGGGAAATCGATGTGAAGATTGACGCTATTTTTCATCGTAGAAAGTGTCGTACGTCGGTATCAGGGTGAAACTTTGTAAAGCGAAAACTCATGTTTTGGCTCTCGATATGATCGCTTATCGACGTTATGATAAAGCCATGCAATAAGCGACTCGTCACTTCGTATCGTGGTCCAAAGGCGACTGAATAATATCGCGAATCACTGATGACAACGTCGAAGGTTATATCGTTTATGCTGGCAGCTAGCTCGAAAGCTCAGAACTTTCATCAAAAGTGTATTCAAAAATATGTGGCTGAATCTCAATTCATTTTTACTATACAAACAAAGTATGGGCTACATCAGTTGAAAATGTTATAAGAAAATTTTTCGTTGATTGATATTCAACTGATTAAGTGCAATTATTTTAGGTCGTGATTTATCTTAAAGGGTTTTATCAACACTATTTTTCTGTTCGTACTCGTGAATTCACGAGTAAGCTTAAGCCATGCAGTTCGATAAGATAGTCGCTAACTGCGACTTATCCTGTGAAAATCCTTTCAGACTTCCCGGATTAGTTTGTCTTCCCCGTTGATCACGGAATAGACCGCAGAAACTTATAGAGAAGTGGTCTGCAAGAGACAACGGAACCGAACGGTCTGATCTAATGCGGACGTAGAAGTAATGAGTTGCATCCCTTGTGCTCGACGTCTTTATCACTCGTACCTTATTTCTTTCCCTTGCATCTCCCTGCCTCATTTTATTTTAGGATTGTTCTTATTGTTCGCGATCGATTAAGGGTGAAGAATAGACAGGGAATGACGTTGGGGCGAAGGTGAAGGTATTAAGGTAAACGAGTGAAGGCGAGATAATTGAATTTCCTTTTAAGCTTGTTTAAACAATTTCAATAACTGATAACCCTCGCCCTTCTAGGGCCTTTCATCAAACTTCTTTGATCCTTCATGCCAGTGGGATCAAGTGAATTGAGATAACATCAAGAAATTATTCGCTGTGTACACAGAAATTTAGCTGATTTACCTCATCACCAACACGTATGCGTTGGTCTGCTCTGTTTATCAGTATCTACGTTACATAATAATGGGTACTGAAATCTGCTAGGATTTTTGTAATGCCTGTTTCCCTGCGAAGTTGACACACTATATCGAAAATTTCGTTTCCAGGAAACTTTCTTTCAGCTAACCTTTGAGTTCGTGTTCAAAGTATCTACCAATAAATCAAAGGTTGGGTTTCGACCAATTCCGCAAATATTTGCCACAGGAATGTTAAAATGCGTTTAACCTTACATTATTTTTCGTTTTTCTGACATCGTATTTTCACGTCCATGATAAAATATAAATCGAAGAAAATTCGGAAGTGAAGTCAGCAGATTTATTCTGAGGTGAGGAAATTGTCGTTGGTAGAAAGGCAAGGAGGAATAACGTCCTACCGGAAGTTTCTACGATTTCCGGTAGCATACAAATCGTGGTGTGGAAAGAATTCTGTATTCAGATGTCGGTGGGTGTCTACATTCTATAGATTTTATATCCGTATACGTATAGTGCGGATTACAAAGTGTAGCTGATCCATCAAGGCAAGTAATTATGCAAACGCAATCTACGATAACTCAATCAAGAGTTCAGCGTAACTCTTTTACCTCATTTAACGCTTTCTGGCCCAAAATTGCCCTTTGCACTCGTAAATTGGGAGTAAACTTTCAGGAAATAGCTTTAGGCGAGTCCACAGGCATGTAACTTTTCCGCCTCGCGTAAGGGGAGCGATGGACTGATTTATGTTGCGGCAGAAATTGAATAAGACATCGCAATTGGCAAATCTCTGCCGGGAGACAACCCGAGACGCATGAAATTTATCCCACAATTTGAACTTTTCAATTTGGACGATCGCTTTCTTCGGCCTTTAGAATAAGTAGCTACGTAGCACATTTGTTGTCCCTACTTTACAGAAACTTTTACACTTTTCGACGTCAATAAATTTGAAAACAAATCGACGATGTCTATCGCATTCTCCTAAATCTAGACTACAATACTCAGATTCTAATTCAAGGGGAGCGTAGCTGTAGTAAGTATTTGATTCAATTCGTGCTAATCGTACCTCCAATCTAGATATCATGTATAATAGTATTCATGACTCTTGCACGTGGGTTGAGCATGAAAAATTAATATTCCAGCCACAGAAGCTCGACTCATATCGCAATGACAATTATAATGATGATGGTTATTATTACTACTATTATCTTCATCATAATCATTGTGCAGAAATATTTATTACTCTAGGCTGTTGTGTATGATGCACGCTGCATTCGACCTGCATTATACATATGTACAGAAGCCCGGACGTATAGTTCCACAAACTTTATGACCATCCGCACTTATCTCTTCACGAGTACTCTTTCGTCGTTTGCGCGGATTTTAATGGCAGTGGATCTCGCCAAGCTGGGAGCAATAAACGCCACTTTCTTGATAGCTTTTCCGACGTAGCATCATACTGGCATCGGGTTAGAAACCTTCTCGTCTCCGCTGAGGATAACCATTATACCAAGATTTCATTTGCTTTGCTTTGCTGGTTGACTTGTGTACAGAGCGGCTCATAACTTTTTCTGCATGCCAATTAGGAGCACCTAGAATTTTCAACGTTACAAATCCGCATTCCTCCAGGGCTTGACTAGCTAGTCTTAACAATGTGAGCGAGTTACAGCCGCGCGAAAGTGGATCTACATCCATATAGGTACAGCGAGAATTCTACTACTTTTTATTCCGGGTAAAGTAAATCAGTTTTTTCATATTACTTTCATAACTTATAAAGTTTCGGTCAGAAAACCGGCTGAGGATGCAGTTTTCGGATAAAATGTGATTCACAAAAAATTTTAATCCGTCTCTTGTAGTTTTTTGAGAAAAAAAGCATCGGAAAAACTGCTTGTAGCGCTGACTGAGTTTGTTGGTTTCTGATTTTTTTTACAAAACTTACGATAGAACTGAATAAAAACCACTGTTCCTGGTTATAATCGGATAAAATCTAGTACAGCCAATTATGTTTTGTAACTGAGTCTCTTAGCTTCATTTTCCTAACCGAGGATTGAAGTTTCTGTGAAGGCCGCTTGCTGTCATAATGCTATTCTTCATCATCTCGAGTAGCTATCATAATCCTTCTTGATTTCTCGAGAGTATTGGACATCACGAACCTTGACCGTAGTTAGTTATGAGCTCCGTTGCTTTTTCGGGCAACATGACAGTACTGACAGTATTTGATTTTATGTGACTGAGACGAATTCCCATGCGGAGTAAATATTTATCCTCAGTCTCTTGACCACACGACGATTTCTGCCTGTATTTGTGCACCAGAGTTTCCCCGGAGACAGAACTCAATTTTAGGATTGACTCGGCTACTTTCCATCACATTATTTGCATCAGTGACAAATCTGGAGGTTTCGTATTTGCTCCTCTGAGTACCACACGTCACATCAGGCCCCGCTACACTTTGTCAACTTTCCTTTTTTTACCCTATTCGTATTTTCCTCAATTGATGTTTTTTCAATCATCTTTTGGCTACGGTATACATTTCATGTGTATCCGTGTCCCTGCGCGTTTGTAGTGAACTATAGTAGAAACTGACAATGAAGGTGAATTATCATTGCTATTATACTGTGGGGGTTTCAGTCGTTGCTCTTAGTCCAAGTTCTACATTATTAAACCTCACATGGCAAGGGGCATTAATTATATGAAGAGGGTGAAATATAATGGCGACCATAATTAAAAAAATGATTTAAAATTGCGTCAAAGAAAGGGTGGGCAAGGGAGACGCCACAGGTCTCTCGTGTTTTTAGGTAATTGGATAAAATTTTAAGGGATAACAGGTATATTCCATCCAATAACCCTTATCCTTCCCTAGCTCGACTCTGTCACGTCAACTGCTAAATCAGCTAATCGGGGTTGCAAATTTCATTCGGATAATGCGACAGCTAGCTCCCAGGCATTCCCGGTAGACTAATTAGCATCTCACTAGGATCTCAATGCATTTCAATGCCTTGGGGACCACTGGATCAATGAACCAATTCGCGGTTGTTACCCTCGCGCAATTCTTCCGTCAAGGCTTAGGCTGAATTGATTGCTGAACATGAGTCTACACCTTCGTTGGAGGTGTTTTTTTAGTTTTATTTTTAATTTTTCGCAATCTCCCGAACTTGTCAATATACTGTCGAGTAATACAGTATCATACATATAATATGAAAAGTACTTTCCTATGCATATAGTACGGCTCGAATTTCACCTGCATTAATTGTAAAGCTCACACGAAGCTACTCATAGTTTTATTTTCAAATGGTTTAATCCATCAGCTGTGGGATTCTGCGCTACATTAATGGCAACGAGATCGATAGTTGGATTAGGTATTTCCCTATATCCTCTAAATATATTCATTCCCGAAAATGGCATCGATTCATTCACGGAATTTAGTAGTTCATTTCAATCCTAATGCGTTGTACGTGACAATACCTACTTCAACTTTTATCTGAAATGAATTTATTTACCGGGTTCTTTGTCGGGTAATCCTTTCTTCTACGTTTCTGGTCGTCTCCACGGAGCCTTCTTGTAGCCAAATTGAAATAGGACAATGCAGGAAGGGTTGTCTTTTATCCTTGAACGCACTTAGACGCCGTTAGTGAACACAAATCGTGCCACCATACCAGTATAGAAACTTGGAATAACGGAATGATTGTCACGTTCACTCAGGATATTTTCAGCACGGCAAATAAAAGGGGTAAATAATAATTGATGACGGCTGTCAACATTAATTGATCTATATAATCTACTTGCAGCCGATCCTCTCATTGTGCGAAACATTTATTTGTATATTTATACATCGTTGGACTTTAAGTGATGCCTTGCCTCGGGTTGCGAATAATCATTTTTCAATGTTTTTTTTTTATTTCCCTTATTTCTTTCATTTTCAAATTATTCAATTGAACGATTGAATGGATGTCTGGACATTGCGTGAGCGGCACGTTTTGACTATAATCATTATTCACCGACATGACATTTCTCGCCTTCCTATATTTCTCTTTCGTACTATGTGGGTCTGCTAAAGCTAAAATTTATATGTATGAGAAACGCTTCACGTCTACAAAAAAAAAAAAAAAAAAAAACCCCCAACGTCTTGCCAGAATTGAAGGATATAAGGCCGCTCATTCCGGGGATAGGGGGTCATGAAAGTATTGACTAAAAAGAAAAACTCACTCACATCCGAGTCTTTTGTTCAAAAAATTACATTTTATACGGAGGTTGAAAGCGCTTAACGCTATGGTTAAGTGGAGCGGACGCCGGAACACAAAATTTAATGCTATTTCTCTTGGGAAAAAAAAACTCAGAGTATATGTATGACAAAAAAATGATCATAACTCTGAGTATCAACTGACTATAATCAATTTTTAAGGCACGAACGTCCGGTTTCGCAAAATATTAATTATTTTTAAAATGGCTATACAATTTTTCTCAAAATTTGATTTACCATTCTTCCTCCAAATACTGTGACTAACTGGTAGGACAATAATCGAAAGATCAGTTTTTGTTACGCATATCACATGCCCATTGGCTACGAGGGGAATAAAACCTAGGCGTTTGATGTATGGGTTGCCTATGCAGGCGTTTTCACTTACCTATGTTGCGCTTATGAACCATACAGATCTAGTAAATGCACAACGGTCAAAAATGATGTTCACAAGTATATATAGGATATAGGATTAGGATACAGGATTATTGCAACCAATATGTAACGTCGGAATTCTTTTTGGAAACAACGATCTACGTGCGAATGTGCGGCTGTAGATTTACGATTTTGCATCACCTTGTGAGGGATGAGCCTCTTCTACGCATATATGAAACATTTTCATGTATTAAACAGCTCAGATCGATAATTTCATGCTCTATTTTTTTTTCTCTCCTTTTAGTTCGATTATTCATACGGGGGTCGTTTGATATCCGAAACGATCTTTGGCTGAAAGGAGGTTCTGTCAGGGCAAGGGTCAAAAGGTCGGTGACGTATCCACCTACATTTCACGACCCAAGGGAATACAGTTGAGACACATTTTCTACGGGGTTGAGGAGAAAGTTGAGAATTTTCTTTTTGTAGTTTCTAACAAAAGTATCACCTATCTTCACGACCATCATGTACTACGTGTCTAATCGAAAAATTCACCAGTTTACAAATCGAATGACCACCGAACTCGTAGCAAAGTACAGAAAACTGTGA
The DNA here is from genome assembly GCA_943736025.1 of Tenthredo mesomela. NCBI lineage: Eukaryota > Metazoa > Arthropoda > Insecta > Hymenoptera > Tenthredinidae > Tenthredo > Tenthredo mesomela. Next base: position 12,640,247 of record OX031013.1, read on the forward strand.
AGTGCATAAGGTATGCTACGCTACAAATCTAGGTATAGCATCGTAAATAACTTTTATCATCACAATATGTGAACTGAAGTCTATTATAAACGGAGCAGTTGCAATTCTCGCTTGCTGGAAACTGTACCTTCTCCCCGAATAACTATATGATATCCATATTTGTATTACCACAGCAAATGCTTCGACTGCAACTATTTTTATTTTCGACAGCTATGACAAAAAAAAAAAAAAAAAAATCTACGGTATCGATGTACACATACTTAAATTCATATATGCTAATTTCGAACGTGACATTATCCTCGCAGATGAGGTGTAGTATTACTTCAAATGATTGGACGACGATACGAGGTAGTCGAGCGAAAATTTCGAGGAGACCAATTTTATCGAGTACTACGACCGATATCGACAGGGGAATTCCGTCTGCGCCATTTAAGGGAATAGAGTGTACAAAGTATATATATATATATATTTCGGGTGGGTATTCACCCTACATCATATAGATATACCTATGTCTGTACGGTGATTCATTATGAAAGAGTATTTCGAAAACGTGCAATTACATCTTTCTATACTATTTTCTAGCTTGATTCGCGACGCGTCCTATTCATTTATACATCGATCAATAAGCCGTGAAAATGCTCTCGGACTAATGATTATGAATATATCATTTTTGCTGTGCAAAAAATGGTAACTTTGATAAAATATAAACAGGCAATCAATTTTCGAGGTCAAATCTCTCGAAAGAAAAGAGCTACGAGCAACAAGTGAATTGCTTTTGAATTCAGAGCCTATTCACGTGCCTACTTAAGTGAGTACCTATGCAGGGTATTCAAAAGTTTTCCCACTTCCGTAGAAACAATAATGATCTAATTTAGTAACACCTTAGAGTATTTAAGTTTTTGTTTGGCGATTGGGTTAATTCAACAAGAAAGTTTACCGTGTCGATAAAATTCCGCTTTAGAGGACATTATTTTCTTTATCATCGAAATATCAATGAAACAGTCCTGATCTCTCGGAACGAGATTATAGTACCAATGTTCTTAAGCCTTATACAAACAAGTATTACAACTAAATTTGAATATTCGGTATTGAACACTGTTTTCTGTCTTTATTCAACTCAGACGATGCAGAAGCATTTCCATTATTGTACAGTGAATTTTTCAACACCCTATAACTATGGAAAAAAACCTCCGCCATTCTCGTCCCCCATTGTTAACGACGCGTGTCACCCTTCAGTACAAATCTTCAGGGAAACAGTTCAGATACAGGGAACGTGGAATTTTTTCGAGTGCAGATTGAGGTCGTGACGTTCTTTATACAGAGACAAATTGAATAGCGCTTAATAGGATCCTGAAAACTGACTCGAAGATAGGTGTTTAGTATGAAAACAAACAACGGACTTCCATTTGTGGTGAGTCCACAAACGGAAGCAATATGTTCCACCAATTACAAGGGCTACTGGCTGCTAACGCTTCAGGCACGGATGTCAGGCGGCTGAAAAATATTTCAAGGGAAATATTTGCGCGTCATCCCCGTGACGGTCGTCCAAAGGGTTGCAGGGAACGTAGAGAGTGTAGGGGAGACCTTGTTCAAACTAGATTTCCGATAAAATTTTACGGAGAATTTCATGCCTGGTTTGGCACACGACGATGTAATAGATTGTAGAATGAAGGAGGTTTTACACAATGGACAAGTTATTGTTCGTCATCCGTTATACTGCACATATTACCGAATAAATATTTCGAGGAAATTTTCCACGACGTATCGTTACGCCGTTTTCATATCATCGAGTTTTGTTTTATGCGGAAATCCCTTCTTCAATTTTCACATCAAATATATAACGGTAGGTATATTTTAACATTGACACGGTGAAAACGCGCGGAAATAACTGGCGGAATCGTAATCCTTAATCCCTTAGTTGCACAGTCCATCACGCAGTCTTTACTAGCAAATATTGCCGCGGTTCTTAAATTGGCAGATGCATGCACATTTACTGAAAAATTCATCCTCCATCATATTTCCAAAATATAGCTACGTACTTTTTCAATTTGGAATAGTCTATACTTCCCAGAATATACTTTCTTGAGAATACCTAGCACGGGGTTGCGGCGCTGTGTCAAAAAAAAAAAAAAAAAAAAAAAAAAAAGACAGAAACAAATCTTAAGAATCAAGCGTATGTTTAAGAAAATATCATTTTCCGTGGAAGAGGGCACTGAAAGTCTGACATTCTACACTTTAACTTGAAGTTTGTAACTCAACAGGGGTGTAGTGTATATAGACACGGAAATGTTTCGAGTCAAGTTAAGGCGAGAGAAGGGACAAAATTATGCTGGAAAGAACGTGAGTGCTGGAAAGTTATGCATTCAGCAGCGTGCGTGAGTTGGAAAAAATGGAATGGTTCAGTAAGAGAGAAAGAGGAAGAAAAGGCGATATCAAAACGTACGAAAAGGAACGAGTGTCGGCTGAGATGGTAGGAAATTTTAAATTGAGAGGAACATTTATGATGTTAGAAGTGGAAAAAGCGGACTAAGGCCGAAGCGATTGTCCCATGCGATGAGGAAATTTCTGTAGAAAATGAACCTCGTCCCTAGTTTAGAAGTAGGATGAGAATATGGGGACCCTAAATCTGCACCTACCCCTAGATTAAAAAAGAATATTGGACGAACATGCGTCGTGCTTTGGCGTATGACGCGTAAACAACAGCCATAAATATATCCCATCAACGACCAAAAGCACTCCGTCCCATTAGTTCCCGTCGTTTGTTTTTTTTGGCTCCATATGTCGAAACGGTTCACAGAGGTGTGGGTAGATATGTGTTGAGTAAATAGATGTTTGTATAGATTTTCGAAGGTTCGCGCCCGGAAGTTTCGAGGGTTGATGGGAGCGCATTATGCATTTAACAGAAGGATTTCAAATTGGATGCTTGATATATTCCATGTTCCTGAGGGAGGAGATAAAGAATTCAGAGCATTCTTTCTTTCCTTTCACCCTTCTACCTTTTCTCTTTTTTCGCATGCTTCGTTTTTTCACCTTAAATTTTCTTCGTATTTTCCTCGCCCATTTTTTTCAACCCGTACCCTTCCGAGCTTTTTTGCACCTTTTTTACTTTCTGAACGTGAGCCTAGCAGGTAATTTTATACACTTTTTACTGCATACCAAATACCACCATTATTATTCACAACCACTTACTTCTGATTCCATTTATCCTACACCTCAACCAGCAACTTGTGCAAACGATTAAATAAGACCGTAAACCTCATAATACAAAACGCTACATACTTAACCTTAGAGCAAAGCTTCTATAGTCGAAAGTCCAGACAAAATTCCATTTCGCAGCTGGCCATACTAATTTCTGACAACAATGCGATAAATCATGGTATACGCTTCTCTTCGCGTAACTGAGCCGATTAAACAAAAATGTGGAGCAGCTCCTCTATGTGCTGTCAGTGAAAAAAACTCAGCACATCAATCAGCATCGTCAGTTCAGCAGAAATCCATAAGGTAAATATTTGAGTGATTAATCCGCGGTGGTCATCCTGCGATTATCGATCAGCTATATCGTATAAATTCAGAGCTGCTCGTATTTTTAGCGAACAATGTAATCATTCATACGTCGTTTCAACCCTACCACGAATACCTTCATTATATTGTAATAATATAAGCCACAACTGCGAACACTAATATAATTATAACCCTAATAATAATAAAACAACAACAACGGTAGGAACGAAAATTAATCGATAGAAAAAATTGGTGATGTTGGTCAGTTCAGATCGCTCTTCTACATTTTTACAAATGTATGAATAAATATACGTGTGCATCCATTTACGGTAAGGATTTCGCGTCTTATTTCAACGCCGCTAAATCCGCAACGATATTGGAGGATTCGCAGGATGAAGAGTTGGACAATAGCTTAAATGGTTGGGAGTCACGTCTATACAACGGGTATAAAATATTGTGTATGTACACTGTATATTATCCATAAATATGTCTCTGGATAAGGATCCTGAAAGTGGATACGACGAAGTAGGAAAGCGGCAAGCTTTTAAATTTATTCGTGGTTCGTCCCTTCGAGATATCGATCACGACGTGTTTCGGAAAGCGATGATCACGTTTACACACATGCGCGAATTCGCGAGCTCATTTATATGCTTGCGCATTTTCGTCAGATACATTTACTCATTGAAAATATTCGCGTTGAATCATCGTTGACTCGAACAGACAACATCAAATGGATTGTTTTTTGAAGGAATTCTGTCAATTCCTGATCCGTGAATGATCATCTGTCAAAATAGAGATATTCACCGTGATGTGGATCGAGGGAAAATCACGCGAGTCGTTTGTCAATTGTTCATTCCTCGCAACCCTCACGCTGTTCCCATGGGGCTGTTGCCAAGGGCGTCGGGCAACCCACGAACCCAAGCTTTAGCTTTGAGTCAAGGACAGCGCAACCCTTATACCCATGTGCCAAAGGTGCATAGCATATACCTGGAGCTTATACAGATATTCGTATACCAAAGTACCTGAGATATAGCATATCAGCGTTCAGATACACATCGTAGAACAATGGTGCTTGGCTGTTATTTGACACATCGATTCACACTTTCGGGCCACATCCTTGGTGAATATTCTAATTAAACTTCGTATCATGACTGTCGAGAAGTCGTATATACCGCGAGGTATTGTGATCTGGAGATAAAAGGCTCATTCAATCTTCTGGACTTGGAACTATGAAGATTAATTTAAGTACCAGCATACCTGATGGAATCTAGCGATAGGAAGAAGGGCAGGATGCTGTTACGTGGAAAACTGGAAAGAATGAAATGCTTTAGCTGTAAAATGCAACTAACTTTTGCCGTAAAAGCTATATAACTTATTTGTTGATAATTATGATTTGCGGTAGTAGGTACTTATTTTGCTGCTCCATATATTATATATGAACAGAATAATACTCTTGAGGTAGATGTGAGTCATAAAAGAAAAATTCCGTCATAAAAATAATCTAGTTTACGGACATGGATACTCGTCCTGATGTATAGTATATAAGAAAAGTTCAACTCTAAACTACACAAAGTTCTGCGACTCTGCTATACCGCAACAGTTAGTTACACCAGGAAAAGTTAACTCTGTCGAGGTCTGGGTAGGAAAATATAGAATACATCCAAGTACGAAAAAGATATAAAAAAAAAAAAAAATTATAGAAAATAAAGAACGTCTACTCTAAGCCCTGATTTATCGATTCACGTGGTATAGACAGAGGGGGAAACTTTTCGATTGAAAAATATCACGAAACGATTCTCACATTTCATTGGTAAGAAGCGGAACAAAAGTTATCCATATTTAGCTACGATACTATTACATGTACAGAATAATGAGTCAAGTTTGGTATAACTCTTCTTGTTATCGGTTGACGGCATCTATTGATTCTCAGCTGTTATGGATTGCTTCTATTAATTCTTCTGTTGGCTGCTTTGGCTTATGTAGCGAGTTGGTATAGAATTGAGTCAGTCGTTTTTCCATTTATTGGAATATTGAAGAAATCTTGAATTTTGACCGGATGAAAAACCAGTGAAAGCAGTCGTTTTCGGAATGAACTACACAAAGCTGCCACAGATGACAGAGCGGGAAAATGGCCCGCTAACTTCCGCAATTAAAATATTTCGCACGATTTTTTTCACCCCGGGGGATCAGTACAAAAATATGCTTGATATTCTGAGCTCTAGAATCCTTTTCAGTCAGTAACTCAAAAACTCGGAGCTCAGAGTTCTGCTCGTTGTCAAAGAGAAACGACTATGGATGGTATTGACTCTGCAAGTGATGCAACCAGTAAAAAAGCCAAGCACTGCACAGAGCAAAAAGAGGCAGACAAACAAGACATTTGGTTGAGCCTAAAGTTGCGGCTTTTCTTGGTTATGCTGGTTACACAGGCTGGTTGCATTGGACAAAATGAGATTATCAATTCAGAATTGGTCGAAATCGAAACATTTACTACAATCCTGAAACTATAATTAACTATAATGTTATGATTCTTGGGTATGTAGCACTGAGTAGTACGCAAGGCAAAGTCACATACACTATAGCACCTGTATGACTATAATTAACTATGCTATGAGGAATTAATTTCTATATAAGAGTGTTTTTGGTATGTGTGTACAAGTTTTCGTAAATTAATATTCTTCCATTTCGGAAAGTTGAATAGGAACAAAAGGCTGATTCATGACGTGTTTGAAAATCAAAAGGCTTGATGGGGTTGAATGCGAGTAAATACAGGAATAATATGTTTCGTCATTTTCTAAGACATTTATGGAAATGACAAAACATCCCGACAACCTCGAACACAAGAACCGGCTTCACGATAGCATCCGCAGCATTAACAAGAGACAAAGAATTTCCGAGAAATTTGTCTCTTATCTTGGACAGATGCCAGATAGAGGGAAACTCTTGAAACATTAATTGCAGTTCCGAAACAATCTCTGGACTGAACTGGGGAATAAAAAGTTTAAGGCTCTTGCCTCCTTAAATGAACCCACTTGCGGTTTCAACTCATTGTTTCACTCGCAGAGGCTCTCAAAACCGCGAAATATATTGCGGAAAAAATTTTGCTACCGTAGAATATAACCGAAGCAATCTCAGCCTTCGAATTCTCTTGGATCAGTCAATATTCTTGAGATACAATTACTCGCCCAAATCGCCTTTCATTGTTTCCGCTCTTAAAATTCCTCTCTCGGTTTTCCGTCAAATGAAAATATGACTCTTTGATTTGCCCCAATATGAAGAAAAAAAATTCGCAACCTTTAGCTCAGTTTAATCCGTAGTTTCAAAGCACATCTCTGATATTTTACTGGAAAACAGTGCAATCCTATATGTATCGTTGCGAAATGAATTACTTGTTAATTCAGATATCTCTTCGCGTGATTCTAAAACTACGAGGATGAGAGTTGCGTCCTATTCTTTGGGATGACCCCATTTATTAGTGATAAAATTAAAATTAAAGTTGAGAAAACGTCACGTCATTTCCTCAGCATAATTGAGTTCAATTATACAATGGCGCTTAGACAAATCTCTCTAAGAACGGGAAAGATTTTGTAAAATAATAGATGGCTTATTTGCCGGTCCATTCCTTTGAACTTTTTAAAATGCTGAGATTTCCCTTCGATGGAGTTAATTAAACCTACATAAAGTTACGAAAAGAGTTTGGAATTGCGAGAAGAGGATCTACCGCGTGCGCGTAACTTGGGCGATTTTAAATCTAAAATTTCAATGTTAAAACTTGGAAACTTTTCCTGCGACTTTCTATACATGAATTTAGTAGGCGATTTTACGGTTTTAAAAACTTCATCATTCCAGGGTGGTTGTAAAAATCGTTTAAAATTATTTATTCCACAATCAACTGGCGTTGAAATTTTTTACCCTCAATATACTGCGAGTATTCGATTTCAACAAGTGTTAATTCTTCTAAAAACTATAACTCTACATGTTCTGCCTCTTTCTATAAGCGATCAGGAATTTACTTCTTTTTTTCGTGAATTCTCACATCTTGAAGCTACATATTGATTCGGCTTGATATTCAGATGTCAACGATACCGACATCGACCATCGTGGACTGGAAGGTCTAGAATCTTTTATGATTTTTTTCAACGGTACGAACACTCTTCTAAACATGATCAGCCTGTAAGGGTCGCAAGAAACCGTCAAGTCCATTTCCGGACGAAAGACGCTATTTCGCTTCGAGTGAATCTGCGAATATCCATTCTACTTCACCCTCGAATGATCTTTTCTATCTGCCAAGATAAATATCTTTCGTTGATTCACAATGAAGCTTTTCTACCTTCATTGCATCTGATATATACGAAAGCTGAACGTCACTATGCGGTCTATAATTACTCTGGATACCTTTGCACGAATGTTCAGCTACAAACCTGTTATATTTGTTCAGATGTACACAGATGCTGCGAAAATGAGTGTGCAGAGGTGTAAGAAGAGGCGGATCTACATAAAACGAAATTTCTATATCCAGGGATTTTTGTTGGTTCAGGGAAACACCTCGAATCCTGCGTATCGTGGTGAAAAAAAGAGTGGATGAGTAGCGCAGAGATGCCAGGAAAAGGGGTTTCGGGATTGTGCAAACAGCGTGCCACGATAACAAATGTCTGTCGCGCGTCTTACGACCCCGTGGCGCGGGTGACAAATGAATTAGAAACAAACGATTTACAACCCACCCTTGAGGATCGAGATAATAGCGCAAACGCTAAAGTCAAGTGGGGAGAACTGTTCGTGACACTTTTAACGAGTTTGTTGTGTTCATAGTGACAAAGATGTAGATAGGTAGGTATATAGGTATAGTATAGGTACGGAATAAAAAGGTAGCGATACAACTTTTTTAAATTACTAATGAACTGAACCCAACATCCTACATATTTCCCTGGCTTATTAAGCAAACATCGAGTGCAATTTTCTGTGAACGAAGCGCAAGCATTTCGTGAAATGAAAGCACCTTTGAAGAGAGCCGAGAGAGTGCTCGACAGCCACTTTGAAATTAAATTAAACGTACGTATGCAGACAGACCCACTCGAACAATTTTCATGAGAAAAAACTTTTCCCTGTGGAAAGCTAAGAAAGGTCTGGGCATTTTCATAATCCAGTTATCATTCTTGTCCCCTTTTCTCTCTCTCATAAGGGCAGCTTTACATTCATTTAGGTGCTCGAAATTTTGCTACCACGAATGGTCTAGCCGCTAGCGGATAAGTGAATTTTCTAAAGTCAGATAGTGATACGCTTGAGTCAAAAAAATGAACAGGAAATAACGTTGAAATGCGAAACTCTATCGCAACCTCTCGATTAAATTTTATCGAAACGTTCCGACGACGCTAAGGAAGCGTAAAAACCGCCCCTACAAGATCATAAAAAGTCTATTACTAAATAGTAAACGCGTTTAATTATTTTAAGAGCATACTATCGCGTAAAGAGCGTCCCGCAATTTTATCGCCTTTTAGATGCTACCTACTCGCTGTACTATATATATTCACTCCTAAAGATCTGCACCACGGGTTCTGCCGATTAGCAGCGATACCTACCATTTCACGACTCACCAGAATTAGCTAGCACATGGCAATGAAACGTGTTCTAAGAGAAGATAAAGTATGCTGCCTACTACCACAGGTAACATATGCTCAAAATTACTAAAGCTTTCTTATCACTCGACGTCACGCTAAACGCAGGAAATTAAGATGAAGAGAATTACACAGCAAGGACAATAAATTGTTGTACTTTATTCTTTCTTCATTTACATGGGGTTTAAAATATCTGAATCTTTTGGTTAGAAATGCAGTTCTAACCCGATATTTGGAACTGAAATCTCCGCTCGGTTCAGTCGGAAGATATTCGGTTATTGTGTATCTGAAATGCTTAGGGGAGTTATTCGACGTGAAATTTTGTACTCGGTTAGTCGGAATGACAACGGTACAAAATTTCACGTGTTCGTCAAAGTATTTTCGTTGCCACGTGCCGAGGGTGACCCGAAAAGGCCTGTCGCTTAGAACTTGGGATATCGGCGAACAATAACAGGACGAGGGCGCGTCGAATGTTTCAAGTGGCGTGTCAGCCTACCGCAAGGAAAGCTGGGCTAGAGCTTTCGGGGTCCTTCCTGACTTTCTGCTGAACAAACTCTTGACTTTGATTCTCAGATTCGACAAGGAACCGATTTTAGGTGCGACAAGACGAAAACCGATTGGCAATGTGGAGAAAAAATGGACCTTACAAAAACAATGATATTGTAGATCCGACATTTCCGAAGTACGAGATTAACCGTGGACGGAAATTCACGTATGTATGTATGGCTTTGGGAAATTCTCGTGCATAATTTGGGAGTCCAATAGTTCTGAAAGTTGAGGAATTCGCCGAATTCGAGGATGAGCTACCTCGATATATTACATGGGCCATTGAATTCTCGTAACAGTGTTGTTCCAGGAAAACAGGAATTGTCGAGGTCGCGTTAATTAACCGTACAAAGTTTCCCCCGACAGCTGTTAACAGGGTGTCAACGTATAGTGTCCGTTACTCAGTGGTGCCGACCCTAGACACGCTGCTGACTGCACACTTGTTCTTGGCAACTGCTTCTGTACTATAGGGTTAAACGTCAGCAGATTTTACGTTTTGTAATTTTCAAGCTTCGAGGATCTCGTCTAATCACAGCTCTTGGCAGGTTAGATTGGACGCTATAATTAGGGACCTTCGTACAGCTCGCGATACCGTCCTAAAATCGACCTTCCGATTAGTGTGGGCTAACCAACCGTCAAAGGCACTCGACGTTCTAAATTACGTTTACGCAACGTCGTGCGGGTTCATTACCTAAATAATTACATATACGTATTAGCGTTTAATCAATCACGTTGTTTCCCATTACGAACAGTGACAAAGAGAAGCAACTAATTATTTTCTCTCTCTATAAGTATCACCAAATTCAGGGCTCGGAGTATTTCGCCAATTTGACTTACTGTTCGATCATTAAAGTTCGATGATTAAAATACCAAGCTCTTGTCTCCATTTCGAATCCAACTATAGTTGACAAGGATAAGGACAACGTTGACAAGAACTTCATTGACTGAATTTTCATTGGAGCATGAATGGAGTTGATCACAAAATCAGCACACAGCATCGTAATTCCCTTTCATTCGTACAAATGTTTTTCGACAAAACTCTGTTCCTACGAAATTTGGAACCTTCGAATTGTTTGAAGTGGCTCATCCAGCCATTTATAAAGGCGTCATTTTTAAATTTAAATTTAAACATTTATCAATTTATGTGCTCATTTTATTTGAGGAAACTTTTTTTCCGAACAGTATATGGAAATTATACAGAGTTTTGTGTTTTTACTTGGAAAGTTCAATAATACGTAATATTGATTTTGAGAACTACTTGAATTGATTCAAGTTGTTCTTGCACCCATGTCATCAATTATTACAGCATGCTTACTGATTATAGAATTTCCTGATATTCCTGTGCTTCTGTCTCACAGATACTATAACAATGGTAAAGTTTCAAAGGCTTTAGGATGTACTAGTCATCTGGGGGAATGTGAAGCGTCAGCAGAAAAGCGGAATTCCAGGAGTACTTTGAAACCGGCGTATATTGGCAGGCTGGAACTCTCGCCCTCATCCACTTGCCAACAAATTTTCGTTTCGCCGAGTTCCTTCTTCATCCTTTTGCATATTTCATATTTTATATTTTATAAAGGTAGCTTCATTTTCAATAGCTATAACCATCTACCAGTAGCCCTTACCGAACCTAAGCTACGCGTAGCTTGGAGTTGAGAATATTAATCGTCACTTGATAAAGCGAACAATTGACGAGCGAGTAACGGTCGAGAAACTGCAGATCTGGGTTGGCAGGATGCCAAATCACGTTTCTACGTCAATAAAGCTAGCGATTTTATGGGTTTTCTGGTCACGGACAGAGAACTTTGACGATACTTCCGGTTAGTTTCTTCTTATTCTTGAACCTAGATACTGAATAAATACTGCCGAAGGGATGCTGTGATTTGATTTTACTTTATGTTCATTATCGACTTGTCGACTCAGCTGTAATTACACAACTAGAAGAAAGTTCAAACTTGATTAGCTAACGCATTTTACTCTTTATATCGGTTAATGAGAATTCGAAAACTTTACTTTCCAAGTGAAGCTCGGAAGGTCAGAAAACAAAATTGCCAATTGATATTTATCAATCGTCTTCATATCTGTATAAGTTTTTCGAAGGAATACCAATTGTATATTAGTATAAATGAACACAAGATCGAGATGAGCAGAGATTCCAATCTTTGATCTCATGGTAAATGAGGCGAAATTCATTTTCGGTGAAGATTGCAACATTTGTCTTGAGCATGACAAATTTTCACACACGTTGCAAAAAAAAAAAAAAAAAAAAAAAAAACGCCGTCATACCAGGCTGATTATGAGTAAGCAAAACAAAGTATTTCCATTTCCTCTGGATTTAGGCTTGCTGCACGAAAGTTTATTGGCCTATTGTAGTAAATACGAAGCTGTCTGAACAGGCAAAGAACTTGGGAATGGGATTTGAGCTGTTCTTAATCCCGAGGAAAAGTGAGGCCTTGATCTAGTTTTCTTGTTCAAGTTTTTATATTTTTTTCTTTTTTTTCTTTTAGCTTTCTTCTCTATCTTCCGTCTCTGTTATCGTTGATAAGAGTTTGCCAAGTTTTGCGGCGAGCAAATTTCGGCGAAAAGACAAGTACCGAAGAAGCTCTTGAAATCATTTAGAAATTATTACCATTATATAACATCTTGGTAAAGGTTATATCGTGGGAATTGTTATCTTGCTTAAAATCTCCGGGTCGCCACGATCCTCACGGACGAATCCACGTGTCGGAGGTAGAGATTATTTAAAGTAGAAGCCTCGAGGAAATGAATAATTTACTCCCCCGACAATTATTTCGAACTTGTTTATCCTCTCTTTTTTCTTGCGACTGATAAAACTTCGCATACCATATATACCTTTATCTGACTGAAGAGAAGAGAAGAGAAAGAGATATTTTTTCCTCGTTTAAACTTAACAAATTATCAATTGATTCTGGGCCATCAAATCAACCCAGCAATAATTAATATGACCAGCCTTAGCCACCCGGAACTCTGTCGCCCTGTTTCAAAACGTTAAGAAAACGTCGGATTTGTAAGAAGTATGCTAATGCACCAGCTTGGAACGTCTTAAGTCGAGGAGGGCTTCGCCAGCATCGTAGCTGACACGAGCGCACGGCCAATAAGTCCGACTCAGTAATACCCCAAGAAATAGAATTCTAGGGGATTAAAGTTACCTTTGAATTATACACGCCTTGCGATATTAGGCTTGAACTGGAGCAGAGAGAGCTTTGCGGTAATAAAAGGAGTGCGAGTAATTACCGCCCATTTTTGTGGTGTCGGAAAGATTTTATGCTTCAAAATGTAGTACACGTAATTTTAAGGCGAAGGAAGGCGCGAGTGCCAGAGGAATGTGTGATAGCTTGAAATTAAAAAATTGCTGAAGATTTATTTAATGAGTCTCATTTCCTAATTTTTTTGGAGGAACTAATCACTTCCCAGATTTAAAATTCACCCATTTAAATTGAACTATTATGAAGTTGTTAAACTAAAGTACGCCTAACGTCGTTATAACAAATTACAAGAAACAGTAAACACCGGATCAAGAATTTACCTGAAACAATAAAACAAATTTGAAGGATATAAAATAGAAAAAAGAAAAAAGAAACAGAAAAGACAAAAACAAATCGAAGAAAACTTTCTAAACGCAATATAGGCAGATAATCCCGCGTGATGAGGTAGACTCATCAGATACTGAGACTCGGTGCAATTATCTAGGAATTTGGAGCGGGCAACCAACCGAACCAATCTCGACTGAAAGGTTAATCCTCGACTACTATTGCAGAATCTCTTGGCTGCGTAACTGGGTAACGTAGAGTGACAGATACTAGGTTATTAAAACGTTGATCCTAGGAGTCTAGAATAATGCCAGTTACAGCAAAGGAAGGGATGTTTATTAAAAAATGGTAGCTCTACCACAGTTTGCGCTTCAACTTGAAAAGATGCTGGAATTAGACAGCAGCGAATGTTTCACTGAAAAATAAGTTGCCAGCATGGCTCGAGGACAATGGTATAAAATGTTAGAAATTTTGGGAAAGCAGAAGCACTGCACTGCATGTATTTCGATCCTGGACATGGCACACGGCAGTCTGAAGATTTCAGGAGATGGTTAAAAAAATCATTACTTTTAAAGAGTTAATCTACTGCTTGACAATAAACCTCAAATGAAACAGCGCCGTTTATAAAGTTTAGCCTCAGGCCCAGGACCCGCTTAATGTGGGCCTATATTCGTAAGACTCGTTGATCCCGTTGTGAAAACCTTGAGGTTTTCTTCCGGAACGACTTTTCAGCCACCAAGCTAAGGACGCGATTATGAATAAGAATTCAAGTCGTTGGACGAGGCTCTGTAAGACTCTTTTCACCGTGAAGTACCATTAATTGTCTGATGTACAGGGTCTACCAAAAAAGAAAATAAGAATCAGGCCAGGGCATTGATCCGGTAGTATTTTTTTAAATAAATGTCTATAATACTTATAATTCATTATGCATCTTTCTTGTCTCGTTTATTTGTGTATGGGTCTAATAGCGTTTACTTATTGCTGAGCTTTACGAAAACCTCGAATGTTCGTGTCTTATAGATTTTCGAAGTTTGGTGAAAGTTAGTGATTAATCACGATCAGGCACAGACTATATAGAGAACACCGAGAAACATTGGACGAAATCGAATTGAGTGAAACTTACGTTAAACTTGTTCGCTAAAACTTTGGGAAGACGTTCGTCGAAAAAAAATAAAGCGATTTTAAACCGTTCACCCAGTAGGTACCCGATGTTAATTTAGTCCGTAAATCTTTACTATAAAATGAAAAGAAAATATTTATCACTAAATCAGGAAGTAAAATCTATGATTCTAGGAAAGTCTTGGACCCCTTTTGGTAGACCCTGTACTTATATCACTCATTTTGCTTTACGAGATATTAACTGGCTACATTTCGCGCTATGGAGAGCCGCTTGGCAACGTTATGCCGCTTGGGAACTTTAATGATTTAGTACCAGGTCTGAAGGTTCACAGTAGCAGAGAATTTATCGCGTCGTTGTATAGTTTCCAGCGATAATAACAAGATGAATATTAATAATAATAATAATGATAATAATAATAATAATAATAATAATAACGGCGGTGATAATAAAGACGGGAAAATTTTTGGGAATAAATTAAAATCTTTCGAAGGCTAGCTGTTGATAATTCAATGCGTTTCGAAAACGTTTCACATAAATTCTAGTTAATCTTCAAGTTTGTCGCGTTCCCGCGAATTTAATTTCCCGCCGAGGTTCTGCGACGATGGCGTTTCCCCTGTTAGAGATAGAACTTTTCTCAATTCGTATTATCTTCGTTTGGAGGTGAAACGGTTTGCATTTTTTTCCAACCTCGCTTTTCGCACATCCACTGGTGTCAGAGTATTAAAAAATTCAAGTCGAAGAAAGAAATAACTAAAAAAAAAAAACCTTGTCTCCGTAAAGAGCTAAAACGATTTAAATCGTTCAATTAATCAAAATCTATATCTTCGTTCATCCATTGAACACTTTCCGTTTCAATCGAAGACAAGAACTGTCGTTTGCTCAAGAAAAAATTTACGCTGAGAAGTTTCGTCCTTATAAGTTCAACTATAGACACATCTGCAAGAATTTCTATAACTTTGAGAATACGTAATATCGATTCAATCATGAAGGCAAGGTTCGCGATGTGAATAATAACAACATCTATTTAGAACAGCGGTAGCATATAACGACAGAACTCTGAAAAGTATATAGTGGCATTATTCTCAGGTGTAGAAAGGAACGTAAACTGCTTATAGCCGTATATTGTGTCACGGCTCTAAGCTCAGAATATATGGAACGTAACACGTTGTAGTGATATAGGTATATGAATGTGACATAACACCGTCGAATCGCAATTTGGGTTCACATAAATATCAAATTGTTCTTAAAATTTTCGTCGAATTTCATAGCCAATAAAAATAATCTCGATTGATTTCACTTTCGGAGTAAAACCCCGATATTTTGATACTTTTGAATTTTTGAATCCTCTGATTTTATACAGGTGATTCTGATAACAAGTGAAATGGTCCCAATTCGCGCATGTGCGTTTTGCGTATGTATCTCGTATCGCATATTAAAAGTATCGAGGTTTTAGCGAATTGAAAAATTTTAACTCGAATCTGTCGAGTGAGTACTGAAACGTTTTGAAGTGGTTATTGTAGTTTCGGGAGTTGTGACTGGCAAGGGTTTAATATCGATATACGACGACGATGGGGCTGCGCAGAACCGGAGTCCTCGTGACTAGACTCGAGGATGTTGGAGGATGCGGAAGTGATAGGGCGTTGTTTACATCCCTAATATTACCAACTGGCGGCGTCGTCGTGTCGCCGTTGAGTAGCAACATTTTTTCCCTCTCAATTGTTTACGTCACTTAGAAAAATTTGTGGACAATGTGGAGGTCCTCTGCTGAAAGATGTAATCTTGTTCTCACTCCCCACTGCGGACGTTTCTCAAGTTAGTTTATCACCGAGCGACGAAATACATTCACGAACTTCTGAGCTCCATACAAATTTTGAAAAATAACTAACATTTCAGACACTCAAAGCGGCGGCTTAACTTAAGAATGAAATGTTTCTCTTCCGCCCAAACTATTTTATTCTGAGAGACTAAGTCTACGCCACTATTTCTGCGATAAACATTTGATCCTGTTGTCTCATTCTCTCGTCGACTTGTAGAAAACGAGTGTCCTACTTGAATTTTTTACCGTGGTAACTTCACACAGTTATTACTGGCAATAGGAATATTTTACCAGACTCGTTCCGGTGCAGCAAGTTCCTAAAGGCTGATAAGCTGACACTGCGATTAGCAAGCGTAGTGCGAACTGCACGTGAAAATAGTTAGCGCATACCTTGCACGGCTTGAAATGATGGATTCCAATATATTTCATACTTATTCTTTGTGAAAAATGTCGAGCTCCCGGGTTTGAAAAAGGTACAAGAATAAAGGAGCGAATATTTGTATCAATCGACTAACGTACCAGCAGAACAATCAATCATCGCGACTATCTATTGCCGTGATAATTGAACAATTAATTAGCTGCTATCGATCCTTTGTTAATTTATACCACAGTTACTTTATCGATACGCTTAGGTTCATCAATATTCCAGACGTGACCTTACGATTCTATGCAAAAACTTGTGTCCGGTATTTCGTCAGGGCTGTCCTAAATCCTCAACACTTACTTCATGGCACGATTTTTGGCACTGTTTGCTTTTAGCGTTAGCTCGACTGAAAGAAGAAGTTTTACTATTTAGTAGTCAGTCGAGACAAGTTAATTGTCTGGCCCATTGATTGATTACTTCGAATGTAGGGGTTATCTCTATTGAAAGGTCAGATTCCAACCCAATTTCTTTTGCGACTGTCACGTCATTTATTTTTTATCAATTTGCATCGAATATTCACGTCTGTATTCCCACAGTTCGATGAATTGATGAAAATTTTATTGATAGATAGAAGCTAGCAAATCTAATGTAGAGTATTTTCTCCTATTTATGTTTATTCAATTTTTCATTCAGACGTTCATTCATTTATTCATTTATGTATTTATTTGTGCATCAATTCAAACGGTGTTCAATGCAGCAAATAGAGTTCAACAAAATTTTCACTGTTTCAAAGTTTCCTACGTTCTTCACTGCGAGTGATTCATCAATAAACAGTACCCATCTTTAAAATTGAATCAATCGCACATCAGTCACAGTACGTCTTAGGTAAGACGCGAATCTATACAGTAGGATCTGCGAAGCACAGATGACAAAGATCGAAAGCAGGAAAAAATAATCGGGAATGTCAATGGTCATGGAATTGCCTTTTGATCCGTTAGTATCTTGTCATCTACTTCAGATCGTTTATCCGGGAGATGTGATTTGAAGAGATCAGGAGAGAGAGAGAGCAGGAGAAACACTTCGCACATTTCTCTGAAATTTCTCTGGGTTTATTCTCTGAAATTTCAAATTGCGAATTGATTAGAAACGCCCCAGGGAAAATATTTGGATTTTGCGGATTTAGGCAAAACAATCCCGCGTTCCTGCGTAAGAATATGATTATCTGAAGTTTTGGAGGGATTCCTTGAGCTGCGTACAATGAATTAAAAATTTTCCGTCACCCCAAGCTGTATACCACAAAAGACTTCATAGTATACTGTTACACAAGGGGTAAAAAAAAACTTGACAATCTTTTCACGTGCTAACAGCCAACAGGTTATACAAGAAATCCAAAAAGAATTCAGAGACTTTTGATTTAATTACTAAGGGTACTCCGCTTCTCAAATTCTTCATCACCTGTCCTAGTATTCAACATAAACTATTTACAAGTCACACGGTGAAAAGAAACTTCAGACACGGCTTCGCTCAAAGCTGCATTCATTGCAGGTAGCTATGAGCTGACTAGAAAAGCAAAGAGACTATCATGGGTGTATGAAAAGCGTCTTTCTCACTGATAACTTGATATACCTACGTGCTTGACAAAATACCTGTCCTCCAAATGAACAGATAAATAATTTTTTAAAGAATCTAATCAGGTAAAATAAGATTAGATTTGGTAGGTCATAGATCAGAAGAAGGTACATCTTCTCAAAAATCAAAATGAGATTCAAAACTAGTGAGATTATTACATGATATATGGGACCGTAGGGATGTTTCAATCCCAGCTGGGTAGCATTGAAGCAGTCGAGATCGGTCTTCAACTTGGCGCCAGATTTCACCTTCTGATAATTACGTCTGCCACCTTTTGATCTATTGATGACATTGACTGAAAATTATACGTAACCACTGGTCATTGGTCACAGAGTGTTAACCCCATTCCCTGACCCTTTCGAAGCAGTACGCTTGGTCAGAAAGCGGGATTAGAGGAACCACTCCAACTGATCCCTTCAACTCGCGAGTTTAATTAATGGATTGTCTAATAGGCGATCTGGCTACGCGGAAATCAGCGCCAATTCAAGAATGCAGGACGGTCGTGAGTCATCGATTGATTAATCGATTGATTTATTTGAATTCTCGTTAAAATTCTGCGATGCAATTAAACTGATGTTAATTATATTTAATAACACAGACGTCTGGGTTTAAGGTAAACTGTTCTTGGATTTTTAAAGCCGTGCTTAAATCAGGTTCAATTGTTTCCTGGCACAGTGATCATTTGATTGTTGAAGTTTTATTCGGTCTTTCCACAGTATTATACCTATATAACATCTTTTGCCGTTTTATGACTTTTCATACACGGGTACAGGGCATTGAATATTCTAACGGTAGTTATTGGGATTCGCTCGTGACCATAAACCCCCTTGCACCTCACGCACAGCTCTCACGCCCGTTTTTATTCTCTGTTCGTTTACCCAAATTGCTTCTCTTTCCTCTCAAATATATTATTCCGCGATCTAGCGCGCGTTTGTCTGACTCAACTCTTCACAGTAGATGTTGTTTTAAGTATAACATCAATATATAATTATAATCCAACGGCTATTTCTGACGCAATATGAAAGCCTTTAGAGCATCGCTGTATCGCGATTGATTTTCGTATGAAATTTCTATGTATCACTTTACGGTGTAACGATTTTAATTGGCTGGAAAATAGGCCAGTGAATAATGCTTTGTTACGTAATGCAGCCTGTTCATTACGCTATTATTTCCCGTGTATCCTTCGCCCAAACATCTCTCCTGGCTACCCATCGGCTGATGATTAATCAATGAAAGGTAAATAGGGATATTCCGATCAACTCAACCTCCCAAGATCGGATGAGATTTACACAAGTACTATCCGGACTTAGACATCGAAATTTGATCAAAATTTGCTCACGCGTGAAGCGGGGCTTTCGCAACAACCCCTCGAATGTGGGCCTCTACAATGCACATTATCGACAAAATCAAAGTGTTAATCACGATTGAAAAGGCAAACGACATCAGGAATTGATGGGATCCTGCAGAGCGAGGGATCTAACGAAAAATATATCTACGAGATTATTCGCAATTTTTTTTTCCCTGCAATATTTTCATGAATTGCTATCAAAGCCTATTATGAATTATACGCAAAGATCAAACAGCAGTTGAAGTAACTTAGATGATTGATGTACAAGCCGGCTATAAAGTATAGGTAACTGATTGCTAGAGGATATCTCTGAAAAAACATTTATTAAACTAATCAGCCCAACATGTGGGGTTTTCTGAGGGTGGATAGAAATTGTGAGGTTGATCAGAAAGAACGATTAACCAATTTTGCTTGATTGATTGTGGCTAAACTTGATCAAACTCAACTCAATCATTGAACATCACGTTTTGCTTTGTGCTCGCAGTTTTCGCAACACTAAGTTAAGGGTTAGTTGTCGAAGCGAGTAAAAGCACAAAGCCAGGAGTTGCGGTTGTTGTGGGTAAGCGATGAAAAAGTCTGGAGAAAATCAATCACTGAATTAGCGCTTAGGTGGTACAAGTGCAGAGCTGCATTCGTTGTTTTTTTCATTATTTTTTCTTGTTTTTTCAACTTGTTTTGTTGTTAATGGAAGCAAGAAAGTGAGGTAAAATCGTGCGGGAGTCTCGTTAGGACTTTATCCGTGCTGTGTTCCTCTAGGGTTCGTGCAAGGCATCGTTTAGAGGTGGCGATAAGATCAGTAAACCGGAAATTGGTGTGGTAAAAGCGTGTCAAGATTTGAAGATAAGCGTCCGAGACTTTTTGCGATTCTCAATTCTCGCATGAGTTACGATGTAACCTGTGTAGGTATAGCCAGATCCTGTCACAATGCAGCTACCATTTTTAGTCTCTTCTAAAAGTTCTTCCAGCTGAAAGGCGCAGACTTCGTTCCAAACTTCTCCTATACTGAATCAATATTCAATTTGTTACCTGACCGGCGATGTCTACGCCTTCGAATTCTATACGTATATAAGTTTCGTTTCATGTTCAAACTTTCCGTTAAGCTGCCATTTCCACATGTTGTTTCCCTTTATTACCATATAGTCATATTCCGCGGTTGGAGATACAGCGAAATTAGATTTTGATTATAAAAACCAGCCCAACTATTTCTGATGAGTTTATGAATTCTTTTACTTCTGTTTTTGACTTGTTATCTCTGAATCTGCCATACATTACTCGGGATAACTGAATGAGAATGAATTTTAACCCTTCGAAAAAAAAAAAAAAAAAAAAAACGACAGAGAATTTGAATTCGTTGAGATGATTCGATGCGCGTTGTATAGTGATCAGTAAATAACAGTATTGTCAATTCTATTATTTTCATTATTATTATTATTGAGCATAATTCTTATCCACAGGAGCCAGCGAGTCGTAATTAAGGAGTTTGATTAGTTAATTAGTAGTCCTCATTTCCTCTGGCTAAAATGTCCCAATTAGGAAGCTCTCGCAGAATCCGTGTTCACGGTAAACGTCGTCTTCGCGAAACTCTTATTTTTCATTTATTTTTTTTTGTTCATTCATGACTGCGTACAATCAGCCCGATGAAAGGCAATATTCCAACCCAGCCAAATAACGCTGGTGACAAAGGCGGGCTAAACAACGCCAGTAAAACAGGCGTATGTGTTTTCTGAGTCCTCACATACAAGATTGAGCCCGAGAAATTGCAGCGATATCGCCACCCTCAGAATTGGTCAGATAAATTTATTCCTTGAATTTATATACCAGGAAATTTTTTCGTTTGCTAGAAAGCACATCACATACACAATAATATATGGATATGTATACGGGAGCTTTTTATTAGATCCTTCACTCCAGCCAAGCGAATAATTTATTTTTTCTCTACGTCAAATGGTGGCACTAGATGATTTGTAACCATTTTCAGAGGTGAAGAATCGTAGGTACTGGAGTTAAAGGTAAGGTAATGATATTTGGTGAATCACGATTCCTGAAATTCAATGGTAATAAACTAACATAGCACGATCATGAACATTTTGCTTCTCCATTGTTGGCGTTTGGCTACAGGCGAGAATGGTAAGGGCATACTTTGGAATGAACCGTAAAAGTTGTTTGATATTATATTCTTTTGATAGGGTGGTCGAGTTCTATAATAGAGCTTGCTGAATAGTGCCTTCGTCCTGAGAGTTCCATCGTTGAACCTATCAAATCAGTTTGCGAAGGTGAAAAAAAAAAAAAAATCAAACAGAAATCGAAAAAATGAGAAAGTAATGAAAATACTTTATATCTCGCGTTCAACATTCATAAGCAAAGAAGTTTACAGTCTATGCGATTTCATTCGTCATTTCAACATCACCGAAACGAGGAAAGTTATTCTTTGACTCGTAGACGCGACGGTTTCGAAATATGATCTGGGCACGATACGTGAAATGAAGTCACTCACCTTTGTGTAAACCCCAGCACTGGATAATTCGTTTTCGATGACCATGACGATGATGCCGAACATGCCCATGACGAGAGCGTAGTCGCTAATGCGCTTTCGCTTCTCGAAGAGGGCCTTCCGGCGACCAAGGCGATAGCCAACGTTCGGCTTGTGCTTTGAGGCGGGCCCTATGCTGCCGCCGGAGGGACCCTTCATCGAGCCGCCGCCAAGGCCACGCTCCTCCATGTAGCGCGGGTACTCCGAGTGGACACCAACCAGGGCAATGCCGGCGTCTTCGCCGGCACCACCACCGGGTCCGGCCCCAGCACCGCCGCCGCCACCGCCACAGCCACCGCCAACGCCTCCAGGGCCTCCTGAGACCCCACCGCTGGTCTTCATCGCGCCGGGAATCGACAACGTCGAGACTGGCTTCCGCAGCTAGAACAGGAAGATACGAGTTGAAGAGATGCTCGACGGTATTGTAACCGGGAGTGTAAAACCCTCCACTGTAAATTGCCTCGAATCTCTCAACGACTTTCTTTTGTTTCGCGATAAATCATTCTCTGCACTTTCCAAAGTGGAAACTCAACGTTTGTGTCTCGTTTTTCGCGATTTGGACATCTGTGATGCACACCAAGACGGGTTAAACAAAAAAGAATTTATTTTCGAGGATGCATTATGCAGGTGAAAAAAGGATTCCCATTTCCTCAAGGCAGTATCTGCACGAAATAAGCAGAAGTCAAATGTCATATTAATATTCACAACATTTCACCTCCTATGTTCCTTTTATCTGCATATTTTCAATAACAGTGTAAACGTTTGGCTTACGATTTGCTGAACATGTTGCCAAGAATGGCGTGTAAACTGGAATTTTAAACATCGTTCTCATTCAAGCTTTTGGCAAGATACTGTAAGCTTTAGTGTGAAATTTATCTATGTAGATACTGAATAAGACTTCGAGTGGAATGGGCATCCTCCATTATTCTCTGATAAGTAAACCCCGACGACTCAAGACTATAAGCTCGATTGAAGTCGGCGTGAAGATTGAGCAAAGAAAGAGTCTGAAGTGTTGAGATAAAAGTAAGACTAACGCGGAGAACAATGGATGAAGAAGAGAAACTCAAAGAAGACTTGAACAAGTTTTGGTTAGCTTGAGCCCAAGTTTAACACAGTTCTGATTCAGTTCGCTCGCGCGAGTCGAGCGAACAAGCGAACCGTGAAGTCGCTGAAAAACAGGCAAAGTACAATGTTGGATCCAACGCCCGTCCATCACTTCATGTCCGAGCGATTAATCTCTATCTAAAATTCTAAAGTATCTAAAATCTAGTAGATAGAAGCTGCAAGCCATGTTGAGAGATATTTCAAGTGCTGTACGTTCTACCGTGCGTCGTGCAATTCGTTGTCATATTATATGCAGAAGAATCAATACTTCAATTAAGAGCCTTTGTTAGTCTCGTGATCATTGAAACTTTGTAGATAGTTTAATAAATTCACACAATGCTTGCACCCATATTTTATTTTTCTCGTGCGATGATATTTGGTAACTGTAACGCAGTGGTTCATCAAATGTGTGATGGATTAAAATTGGAAATAGTTTCATCGTGCTAAATATTGTATCAAGTAGGCATATTATATCTACTGAAGTACATTCACATCTATACCTTTTTTCTTACATCCGTTTAAATCTTGTGCACGTGTATTTTTTGTGCAGGCGAAAAATTCATTATTTGGATCTGTAACAATAGTACTTTTCGATACTAGTGCGAAAGTGTTGATTCTCGGACGAGTGTGAAGTTTTTCGCCCGAGCGAAGCGAGGGTGACAATCACACGAGTCAAGAATCATCTTTCGCACGTGTATCGAACTTTATTTTTCAACACAGCGCGCGTTAAGTTGAATTTTATGCACGCAAAGCGTGCGCAAAATCGAACTTTGCGCACGCCGTGTTGAAATATATATACCGGGAAGATTCCTTGATAGTATACACCTGACTGCCGTCGATTGCGCATGCGCCAAATAATTCATTTTCATTGGTCGGTAAGATCGTCCCGGGACAGTATTATGACGCAGGAGGCACGGGTGCCAACATGCGAAAAATTAAGCGAGAGCTGTCAAACTCTGGCGCGTAAAGTAGTCAATCGAGGTTATGTTGATATTTATTTTAATTCGACGTTAATTATTGAAAAAAAAAAAGAAAAATAGCACGGACTAGCAGTTTTTAATAACGTAGTCCATTTCGGAAGATTATTCAATGCGTGCATCAAAGGATTTAATGGAAAAACAACAATTAATCGTTACAAAAAACATCTTAAAGTGATTTGTTGAAAGATGAAATCTAAAATCAAATCTGAAAGGTTATTATCAAATGACAGTCTGGACAAACTGAGGCAGGTGAGTGAAAATAACGTTTATTGAAAAAATATTCTTCATTCACATCGAATCGAAGCAAGCAATCAGCTGTTCGGAATAAATTCCGACGGTTCTTTCAGAACATCAAATTTTAACCTCGATAATGAAAGCTTTCCAAGCCTTTCTGAATCACTACCGCAATTTATTGAGATTTGAACCCAAAAAATTCGTATCAATTACATCGCCGTCGAAAACAAAGTTTGACAGCTAAAACTCGGGATGGCCAGCCTGCCTTAGCGGACGACGAAACTCGCGCATGCGCAATCGACGGCAGTCAGGTGTATACTATCAAGGAATCTTCCCGGTATGTGACAGTGTCTCTATTGGACATAAGAGATTTAAGCCCTTATTCCAAATATTCGATTCTCTTTCGAGATTTGGTGAGCAAATAATCATTTCCTTTCCGTGCCATTTACATAATATATCCTATTTAAGGAATGAGTATTCCTGGTTGCAGCGACGGTAATCGTAGTTATATGGATGTTACATATTTCATAGATCATTAAAAGTTGAGAATATATTAGATCACAACAAAATGCTTATTTCGCGTCACATATTCGTCACTTTTCAGCAAATTGATTGTATGAAACGAATTATAATACCTGAATCTAAATACCTCCAATGATTTTCGCAGAATTCTTTACACCTGCCCAATATCAATTCCGATAAAAAAAAAATTGGAATCTAATTTTTGTATGAACGTAACACGACTCGTCGGGTTACATTTCATTCGCCATCTGCGTCTGATTTCGTGAAAAAAAAAAAACATTTTGCTTTTCAGCCATTTGTAATTCTATCCAGTCTTTGGCAAAGGACTCTTCCGATAATTTTTACTGGCTGAACTAGATACAGAGTCGAACCTGCTGCATGATTTTGTTGTGCTTGATTAATCACAGCTAATATCTCAAGGAAATTATCGTATGGTCCAAAAGCTTCAGAGACACGAGTGCCTCTTACCGTTATAGAATTAATCACTGCAAAGTGACAGATTTTGCTGCTTCACGTCTACTAAATACGACATGCCATTGCTGTTCGAGCGTTGCAACGTGGGATGGATCGAATAAATGGCTGTATGTAACCAGTCAGGTTCCAAATATTGGATTATCCATAATCGGTTACCTCTTTTCGTTTCTTGATCTTTTGATTTTCTTTTTCTGACAGATCAATTCAGATAGTAGGAAACCAACAGTAAGGCAATCGCGTCCTCATCTCAGAAATTCAGAAAATAAATGCGAATAAGAGTAGAATACACTGTAAAAAATTTTATTACTTTTAATGCAGTATTAATGCACATTTGCACATTAATTTTGAAGAACACGTTCAGAAATTATCAATTAATGTGCATTTACATTAAAAATCACAGGTATTCATTTATTTTCATGATCTTGTGCATGAAAAATGATAAATATGGTAACTAAAATTCAGTACAGTGCTTGCAATGGTACTTGATGTACATGAACATTAAATATAATTTACTCTTACATTACTTTTGTCATAATGTTATTAAAATTCATGCACAATTTTCAATGTCTTTGCACTGAAATCCATGATTATGTACCGTAAATTTATTGAAGTGAATGAAAGATATTTCGGGTACTCGGCAATTAATATTGAAGGACTTCTACTTTCATTCTCATGTAACGTAAAATATGAATCGAAATTCATACTACATATAAAAAAGGATTGATAATTAACTCTGATTTCGTGTACTTCTCATCTTTCAGGAAGTGCGAGTCGCTTTTCATATACTCTCGCTCCGATCTACGCGCGAAAAAAAAAAAAGAAAAAAAAATTTTTACAAACACGTAAAGATTCTGTGGTGCACATTTATTTTCATATACAATACATAAAACTACGCGCTCATCTCGCAAAACAAGAATGCATGAAATTTAATGATCAGACATTGAAATTATTATACATTATACAAAATTTTGAAGATGAACATTAAGGGGGTATCTAAGTCTCGAGCTTCATAAAACGTTAAAACTTTTCACAACGGTGTAGCATTGAGGGACATGTACGGACACAAATATAAATGATACCGTTTCAAAGTGTACAATTTCAGCTTCAATTTGAAAAAAAAAACGGTCACTGTAGCATCAAAATTATGGCCGTTGCAGCCACTGAAGTACTGGTCGGCGAGAAGCTGTGCTGAAATCTGCGACCACGATCCTAGCTGAACGGAGTATCCGAAAATAAAAAACTTGGGATTGTTTTGTTGGTCAAGGTACCCTTCAGGCTCCTATGGGACAGATTTTTGATCCGTCGTTCAATTTCCAAAATACAGGTAAAAACGTTACTCGAAATCAAGAAAACGGACTTCTCTCGGTAAAAAAATTCATAATTCTGCCAAATTTCAATCTATAAAAAATCTGTCGCATAGAAGCCTGAAGGGTACCTTAACCAACAAAACAATCCCAAGTTTTTTATTTTCGGATACTCCGTTCAGCCAGGATCGTGGTCGCAGATTTCAGCACAGCTTTCCGCCGACCAGTACTTCAGTGGCTGCAACGGCCATAATTTTGATGCTACAGTGACCGTTTTTTTTTCAAAATGAAGCTGAAATTGTACACTTTGAAACGGTATCATTCATATTTGTGTCCGTACATGTCCCTCAATGCTATACCGTTATGAAAAGTGGTAATGTTTTATGGAGCTCGAGACTTAGATACCCCCTTAATTTGATTTCATGTGCGTTCATAACTTTTGCTTCATGCACTTTTCATTGATTTTAATGCATCAATTTTTTACAGTGTAGAATTGCAAAGAAGACGAACGAACGTTACGCTTAATGCAGATTTGAGAAAAGTTTCCTAATTTGTTGAAAATGAAAATCTATCAACGAGGTAAAGCTTCTGTCCACAGACCAGATTACCTTTCAGTCTTCTCATACAGCCATACTTTTTTCCATCAATTTAACTTATTTATGGTTGTATTATGAAATATTTATTGTGCAAATAAAATGATGTAGGTATAATACCTTAAACAGCTTTACGCGAAGTACAGGGGAATGAAAATTGATGAGTTTGTCCGATACTGTTTCTTCGTATCTTTGTGCTCTCTCTCGATTCACCAGCGCGAGAGTAGGTAAATCGGATGACTTTTCCTGCTCATTTTCTTTCAAATAACGAGTGACACTCATTTCCTAGGATTACAAACCGAGGAAGGTGGTAGCAGCTGGAGGCTGGATCAAATATTTGTTACCTTCATAGACGTGAGCTCTAGGCAAGTCTTATTTCCTTTGAACATTTGAAAAAAAATTAGAACCGACATTAAACGCTAGTAGACGTTGCTTTGTTCGTGATCGGACTCCCCTACAGCATCCGCATGTTTTGCGATTCTAAACTACGTTTTTAATTGCAGAAATCTGCATTCTACTGAATCGTTACACGCGAGATTTTGCACATCCTATACATCATGCCTCGGAAACTCGGAAGATTGTCGACTGTGTCACCGTACAGTACGTTGATATACATAATGCATATATACTGCACGAGCGGTTCCCCGCTGATCGACCGTTCGTAGCATGTTTTTTATTCATTACCAAACACGTTTGATGGGGATTAAAAAGAAAAGAAACAAGACCTTTAGGCGAAAAGATAAAATGAAGTACGAGTCCAAAAATCACATTGACGTTTCATCACTGATATAACGGGGAATAGTTATCACATTCGAGGTCAGGCTGCTGTGCGAAAGCACGTAATAATGTCGTTAAATATGATGACCTCAAGTTTTCTTTTCATGAGGTGTGAGGATGCCATTTTATTCTTGAACGTAGAATTTCACCCCGAGTGCTTTTCGGAGCTACTGGTTTCAGGGAGAAGGAGCCAAATCTTGTCGTGTCGAGGGCAATTCGACCCCGGAGACGGGTTTCTTCTCGCTTCGAAGTTACTTTCTGTTTTCAAGAAGCTTCTAATTTCCCAGTAGAGTTTCTTGGATCTGGAGAGAATTTATCTGCTACCGAAAATCAAGTCCGCTTTTACCGTCGACGAGGGTGTGTCTCGAAGTTCATTCTCAAACATACCTACCTATGTATATACATACATAATATATTAGACTGATTTGAGGTAACGACGATTTTTTCGTTCACTCTCGGCGTGCCCCAAAAACTTGAGAATATAGTCAGACTAGATGTATGGTGAAATTTGGGGCCTCTAGAACGATGTTAAGGGGTGCCTCAACGATCCTTTCGAATTCCCATTTAAATAACACAGGAAATTTTTTTCCCAATCGGTTGCATTGTACCTCCTCGTATGGTATATCACCCACAGAGTGAATCGCCCGCAATCTGAGTTCATTAAGGTTGGATCGAAGTGAGAAAAATCGGAATTTCACCCCCTGGTCATATGGGGTAAAACGGCGGAGGAAATAGAATCAGAAAATTATTTTTTCAATGCGAAAATTCCAAAAAATTCTAAAAAAATTCTAAAAAAATTGGAATAAACGTAATAGTACTCCTGAAAACTTCTATTCGTGAGACAACCGCCCAAAAATTAGATTTTATGATTTTTTTGTGGAGGAAAATATCACTAATAATCATTTATCGCTTTTAAAAATCATAAAATCTCATCTTTAGGGGTTGTCTCATGAATAGTTTTCAGGGTACTATTACGTTCATTCCAA
This sequence comes from Tenthredo mesomela, assembly GCA_943736025.1. Taxonomy (NCBI): domain Eukaryota; kingdom Metazoa; phylum Arthropoda; class Insecta; order Hymenoptera; family Tenthredinidae; genus Tenthredo; species Tenthredo mesomela. Next base: position 12,669,232 of record OX031013.1, read on the forward strand.
TTTTTTAGAATTTTTCTGGGTACGTTTATTTTCGAAAAAATGTCATTCATATATTTTTAGATGACGTATTTGCTTTCATTCAATTATATACATATATATTTCACGATGGATTTTGAATATTAGAGTAGGCACCCGGAAGTTTATACATTCTTATTCGTCTAACATTACTGAATAATTCAAGAACTGAAACGTTGGCGTAGTTTCAAAACTTCAAGATTAATACGGTGGACGTTATTAATGAGTCAGAACGCGTAAGAAATACCGACTTTCAGTAACGTATAATTTAGAGAAAAAGATTTCAGATTTCACTCATAAGAACCTATAAATTATGATAACATAAATAATACTGGACAATAGGTATTTTACATTCTAGTACGATTGCTGCGAATTTCACTTGAGCTTCTTTTACTTATTTCAAAATAACCTCGTCAAATGGCTCAAAATGTAATTCATAATTCTGCACAGGATATTAGAGACCAAAAAAAAAACAGAAATCAGGATGGATGAAGATGAATTTTAAGAGCGTCGTAACCCTCAAGCTTTCATGGCGAACGACAATCTCTATTCCGAAATAAACACACCCTCAAAAACTCGTGGTTAACATTCGTAATTGTCGTCTAGATTGTCTTTACAGGGTGCGATGCGCGCCATATCGGAATATAGTCCATAAAATATATTAACGACCATTATATCGGGCAACGAGGCTTCAAAAATTTACCTGTTATCAAATGTGAAAGTGTATACTTTAGGTAAACTATAAATTAATTTGAAAAACTATTCAATTGAGTAATCGCAAGTTTGTGTTGAACTTATTATTTCTTTTTCTATTTAATAGAGTGCGAATATATATAATGGGTAAATTTAATGAGCACAATTATGAAACGCCATTTCCTATTGTTAGCGAGAAAAAGCTGCTGAGTTTTTGAGAAAAGAATGTAGGGTTCCAACCTTTAACTTGTAAGGTGTCATGCCTTTTGTCGCGAAATATATTTTCGTTTCTTTTCAACAAAGCAGAGCTAACAAAGAAATAATAACAATAGACGAGAACTGAAGCCACTGGGGGATATGACATATAATTATTATTGAAAATTAATCAACATTTTTTTCGTCAAACGTAAATTTCAAAGTTGAAAAAGATCAAAGCAAGAAGTTTACTAACGTGGATAAATTTAATGGCAATTTTTTTTCTTGAAATTTTCATTACACAAGACAGAACGATAAATGAATATGCACCTGAGCAATTTTGAGCCAACCAAAGGTCGTATATATATAACTGAAAATAATAATCATTCCAGGCCAGATGATTGTCAATGAATATTCATGAATTCTTTTTTCGTATAGTAAGACCTCTCTTACGTCCCAGCACGGCGCACCTGGTCATCAACTGAACAATTTCCACGTTATTAATTAGATATGCGAAGCTAATTAAGAGCTTCGCGAAGGGCCACGTCGTTAGCGTTAGAAAGAGTCCATAAAGTAGAGAAAAATGAGCAGCTATATAGATTTCCAAAGGCTACTACAATCCATAGATGCCTAATCATGCCGGAATAAAATCGCGTTCGACATAACAAAGAAAGCTTTGTTCGAATCGTGACAATCAAAGACGTCATCCGGAGCCGATGATATCGTCAAAAAGTGGGAGCTATGCCAGCAATAATAATTGATTGAATAACATTTGCGAATTGTTGAAAAAAATCGTTCGTGAATATCGCCAGACGTATCATTTGGTTTATTAAAAATTACTGCGAACTACTACCAAAGATATACCCATAGCTCTCGGCATATCTGTTTGGTCTCACGATTAACCTAATTTTAAAACTAAGCGAAGGGAGAAATTACTCTCGCTATAATTTGCGCTTAATAGTCAGAAAATCTAGTCTAGTTATACGCGGGAGAGAGAGAGCGGAAAAAAACGCAAATGTAACAAATTTTCCCCGTATTATCAACTGCGTAACATTTCAAGGTAATTCGTAATGATACGAGCCGTCGGATAGGGGATGAATAGTCCTACTAGTGGTGTAAAAAATTCAGATATTTCGCTGCCCGGGGGATTATAATAGCGCCGGTTTTATTTGTCACGCATATCGCACTCCGTTACTTTGCTACGCGCGTTTTAGTAATACGCGAATCAGGAAAACTGGAGGTACGACGAAAGCGGGCCAGCTATGATGCTTGGTGGAAATTGATGAATTAATTAGTATTTGGTAGGTACGTGCTAACGTATCGACGTACTGAAATCTACGAATGATCTATGTACGTATATGACGCGAGAATTCTATCGAAGGTCGATGGTGAAGCGAATGCATACCTAACGTTCGAGGATTCCAATTATGTCGAGCAGATTGGATTGTCAGTCTATGCACCGGGCAACTGCATGACTACAAACGTTTCATATCAGATTTGTATTTACGTAGTATTCTACCTCGTATAGATTTTTCCTTCGATCCCGCTCGCAAGATTCTTGTTCATTTTTGGCATTTTACCTCGCGAAACGGGATTATGTCAAGCGAAAGTGTCAATTCATTGGCCATTCGAAGGCAAAATTAAAGGCGAAGTAAACAGGTGATATTTTTCGATTTCGTTCAATGTTCCAGGAAGAAAAGAGCCGCATGAACAACCAGGAGTGGAAGACGGATGAGGGATGTTTATTTTAACCAAATGGTGATCGCGTGAATGCGTCGTAGAATATTATCCATAATATTAACCGTCTATAATTAAAACTGCAACTCGAAGCTCTAGTCTTTGTTTTCAGCGATGACCATCAATTTCGAGAAGTACACTCACTGGAAGTCGGAACTGGAGGAAATTAAGTCTTTTCCTGAAGTGGAAAGGGAGAAACAATAAACAAGAGACAAAAGGAACGACAGAGGAATTGAAAAAAACAGATACATAGTATAATCCAAGTAGCAGTTAAATGAAAGAGCTAAGTAAGCTCTTATCTGTAGGACAGAATTACTTGGCTGGCTAAATATAACCCGGTTCTGTACTCTGTTTGATCATGATTTTTTTTTTTTTTATTTTTATAAGCCATGATCGATCAACAGTATAGAGTTAGAAGACATTGAAGAACCAATATAATCCACAGTTGAAGAAAGTAAGCTTGATTCCTTTTTTTTTTTTTTTTTTTTCTTTCGCCGAAATAAGGAGCAGTAAAACGATGAATAAATAACGGAATGAAGACAGAGGGCAAACCTAAAGTGCTAATGTTCACGTGGTCTGTGTTTTATAGTTTCTGTCTACCCTTCGTGACTGAGATCATTAATTGGAAGCCACCACCCAGGAAAATTAAGGAAGAAACGCGGTTCCGAAGTGAAAAAAAAAGAGAGAAAGTAAAAAAAATTGAATGAAGGTCCTTCTGGAAAGACATGAGAAAATAAGAAAAATTAATAACCGCAGGAGATAGATAGGGGAATTGAATTAATCTGAACAGAGATCCTTGAGTGGTGTTTTTCCTGTTAATTGGAAGGGTTAACTATGTCACATTGCGAAAGGGTCATTTAGCCCCAGACTAACTCAATCTGCGCACGTTGTTCGTGAGTTTGTTTTTGTTCCTTTCGGCGAACATTATTAATCGAGCGCTGGAGGCTTTGGGGACAGATGCTATCAAACTCTCAGCTCCAAATTTCTCAGCTCTGCGATCCTCAGCCTCTCGTAACCGATTACTTAATAACTGTTCAACGAACAGTTTTTCGTAAGTAATAAAAATAAGACAGCTTTTTCAGGGTTTTCATAAGAAGAAATTACATCAGACGCACAATCTAGGTTCAAGTAAAAGTTTGATAATCAATCAAAATAGTCGAATATTATACGAATATACGAAACTTAAATCGTTCCGGCTACATCATAGGTTCATTAACCGCATTTTTAATGACAACTTTGCAATTTTAGTATTGGGTTTTTTAATTACGGTTCAATATTCCGTTATCGTGAATTTCCGATAGTACTTGCGTTCAGAGATCAGACTATCTATCTTTACCTGATCATTAGTAGTTGCCATTCGTATAATCGGCTTATTCTACTATCGCACGTAGTATAATGTGGTTCCGTTCGAGTATAAGCTCGTATAAATACCTGAATTTATGCGCTGCTAAACGAGCTTCCGAAACAACGAATCAAATTATACCAAATATTATGCACAGTCGTTTTCAGCTATGTGGAGTATGGAAAGAATGATCAATTTACCGTTCACAGTTTAACTCTGGTCAACGGGTCATCAAATGTTTTTCGAAGCTATATAAATCACGGATGGTTTCGTAGAAATTTGAAATATAGGTGTGTACTGTTATATATTATATTATATAAATTTGAAATTGTTCCACAAACAAATTTCGTTTAGATAGAATTTGCATTTAAAAAATGGTCTTGTAATAGATTTCTTGAAAACAAAGTTTCGAGGGAAAATTCTGCGACCTTATTATCATATCTGGCGTTTTCAAACCCGGTAAACTTTTTTAAAATAAACTTTTCCTGTTTACTTTTACAATGTTTAAAGTGTTAATTGTAATTTTCATCCCTCAAGGACCTTGACGTCAATTTAACAGCAGAACTTGGAGAGCCTTTTTCTTCAATTTGATTAAGACTGTCAGAAGTTCATTTCGTAGAACAGCAAGTCCTATATGGACATACACTTCAGGATGTTTGCAAGCTGGTCACGAATATCACAAAACTCTGAATTGCTTGAACCAAAGTCCAGGCTCTCAGCAATAAACTGAGCCAAGATCAATTACATTGACCTAATATAAGAAGCTGGCAACTTTCAAAGCACGTACAGTATTTCTTTCAGCCTTCAACTTGGATTGCCAAGTGCTATACTCGCACATTATCTTATAAGGGTGAATTAAATAGCACAGTATACATTATACACATTTATACGAGATATGCAGCAACGTTACCGCCATTAAAAATCGATGAGACTCCTCGTGCTGTGTAAAAGAAAGAAGAAAAAAACACATTTTGTCCAGATTAAATTTAAATTTTCGTATGCTTTTGCTTCCATCGCAGATGAAATTCAAACGAGTCCTGTTCGCTCGCGGCGAGTGATTTTTTTCAATATTCCGTTTTCATTAAGAGCGATTCCTTCTCTTCCGCTTCCTCTTGCTCTACTTTATTACTCACTTTTTCGATGCAGCAGGTGTTCGGATACCTAAGGCGTATCTTCAATGCTAACTTATTTCTCGTGTCTATCGCTTTAGCTTGGTTCACTGGAAAACTAATTTCTGGTCGGTCGCACGCGGCTTCAGATCACCGGACTCATCCTTGTCCTCTTCGATCGGCGAGGAGTCCATTAATTTCTTTTTATTGCACCGAAGTCCCTACAGGAACGGAACTTTTCAATTCTTTGGAACTCAATTTGCCCCGCGAATCGTCGTATACGCAAATGCGCGGTACGTGAGAAAATGCAAGGCTCTTGACTCGTCTCACTCTTTCTTGCTTTACTTTCCTTTTTTCTTTCTTCTTTTGCGGTTCACAAAGGAAAAGCTTCTTTGCTCGAAGTACCAAGTGCTTTTGGAAAAAGTTTTCTCGATTCCACACCTACACACGCAGACTAATTTAGCCGCTTTCAGATTCTACCGAGTGGTTAATTCAGTTAGAAAACCCTTGAGAAAAAAAGAAACAAAAAATGTCAAAAATTTGAAAAATTCATTCACCTACAACCTCGAATTTGCGAAACCACTTTTTTCTTAACGTTGTTAGTTTCTTTTAAATTCATACGACACTTCACAGAGAAATTGAATTACCAAAGCACCGATAACTGAGACTATACGAGCAACAAGTCATCACATCACAACTTGACATTTCCACTTATGGTAAAGTATAACCGTGGTATGGTTAGAAATAACACACAACCTTGAAACGAGATGAATATTTAGTAACAAACGCAAAGAACCTGTCGTCGTCAGAAACTTCGATCTGTTCTCTAAATAATGCACGTTGATCGCAAATAGCCGTATCGCTGGGTCGCAGGTCGATCAAATGGTGAAATATACAAACTAAGGTCACCGTAAGAATCAAACAATTCAGTTGGCTTGATATTTTCACTCACAAAATAGAGGAAGAAGAATAAAAAAAATAAAAAATAAAAAATGAAAGAAGATTAATAAACTATGTCACGAAGAACTTTTCATTCCCATTCTCACACCGCCGTTTCGTAAATCGAATCCTTTTGTGATACATGTGTGATTGTATTTTCATACCTAGATATTCTACGGTGTAGTAAAAAAGATATTCTGGTTCTGGTTCTGGCACAACTGTGCGAAACCGATATACGCTTCATCCTGATGACGTTTTTCCTCGAAATCGAAGAAACCCGCGAGAACGATACGATAACTCATAAATTTTTGTTTTTATACACCGGTAGTATACATACGACGCGTTCTTACCGTGACAGACCACGGTCCTTTTCTTTAGCTAAAGAAGGCGTTTTCGATCTTCGCCAAATTCTTTATCCATTCCAGTTGATCGGGTCACATTTGACTGCCTTTCAACACTTCGTCCGACTTCATATATATAAGCACGATACGTCCGATCGAAGTACCCGAATAGGTGAGTGTGTCACGTTCTGCATACCCACAAACTTATCAATTCTTAAGTCATTCTTTGGCACCGGTCAATATCGGAATGAGGAACTACGTGTAATGTGTGCTACCAGAACTGGGTTTCCTATAGCGACAGCTTTTGTCGACAATAGAAGTTATTGCGCATAACGTAACACTGGTAGGGGTGATTCTTGGCAAATATTTAGAAATTCTTTAAAAAAGTATGCCACAACGATTGGTCTACGAAGGTCAAGCGAACTGATATAAGAAACATATCATAATTTCCATTAAATTTCCTCTATACAACGCATTTTTCGAGCTGTTATATTCATAATTATGTTTTACCATCGATTTGAACATGCCCTGGATGGACCCCTCGTTATTTGCGTAGTTTAGCTAATTAGAAAAGAACTGGAATGACCACGAGGAGAGGATGCAGGATTATATCGAATGTTTGAACTCAAGGGCATCGCAAAAGCGATGAGGAGTAACGCTGACAGGAGGTACTAGGATAATTATGTTTATGCTTGATTAATAGACGTGCGTGTACACTTGAATGGTGAGCGCTGAGTGGAAGCTTAAGGGGTTTTGCCAAAGGAAGTCAGAATCCAGAGAGAGAGAGAGAGAGAGAGAGAGAGAAAGGCTGGGTTCGCTATCCTAAGAGCCCTAAAGACCCTTATCTCTGTAATAACGCTTTACATACAAATTAGGGAAATTAAACGAATGAAACCTATGTTTATAGAATTAAACCTGATGCTATCAGCATCTATGAGTTTTTAAAAATTTACAACGACGCAATTAGCCCTAATACGAGACCAGATAGTGCTGGTAAAAAGCCTACGCTTCTGAATCATGATTTTCCGAGCGTTCCGAATATTTTTTCTTGTACATTTTTCATACTGTATGTCTTAACAACATTCATGAGCTGTTGATCTTCTTCCAATGTACAAATGTGCGCTTATTAGGGGTTGAAAACGTCTCATCCCTAGTTTCTAACAAACTAAGTGGTTAATTAAGCCTGGGTAGGTTTAATACTCATCAACTTATTACAGAACTTGAATTAGCATGGACTACGAGGATTTGCATGTATCTGAAGGAAGCATTCTGGCAAGCTGTAGAAGCTTAAACTCTTGAGCCAGCAGTTCCTATCAGCTGGGTACGTGAATTTATGAGGAAGACCTACAATACGGAGTTTATGACGGTAGATGATCGCCACGTATTCTTTACCGGTTCAAGGCATTTTTCCAAGCACACAAACTTTTTCATCTGTCTCACAAGATTGGTCCGGGAAGGTAGAACAGGTCCATAACAAACATAGTGGCCATAACGGAGGGTAATAATTCATCATTCGGCAATAAGATAAATGTCGTATAGATATAGCGAAGGATTTTTCCTGTCGAAGTCCAATTTATGTATGACCAGGCGTATCCTAACGATCTACCTTTACGTGGGTCTCTATATTTCAAGAGGACGAACTAGCGTCGTGACGCTATAGCAATAATAACGACCAGAGAACGACTCGGTTGTACAATAATTCCTTGATTCTCTCACGGTCGTTCGATTTCCTCATTTTTCCCACAGACCCAGGAAATTCTGAAACGCCAATAAATCTCTGGGGGTCAGTTGTCCAGGAACAAGACTTACTTTTTCTCAGTATCTTATAGCCATCTGTCTACAGTTATCTTTGAGTTAACTAGACTTATACTCTCGTATAAGGTGAGCAGGTGTTCAGGCTATACGACCTTATGACCTCGTCGGTGTAACGGAACGAGCGGAAACTTTACCGAGATACCAAGAATCCAAGAAAGCGAAAGAGAGAGGGATGAAGAGAAATGTTGGTACGAGATGAACAAAAGATCAGAGAAGGACGAAGAGCCGTAGCCATGGAAACTCTCCCGCAGACGCCATGTCTCCCTTAACCCGAGCACTATCGGTTCAAGGTAGCCTGAAGCTGTATACTGTTACAGTAAATGTGGTCTTGTGATCCAGGTAAAAGGTTGGTTGTATCTAGGCTTCAAGGATCTTAATTATTGTCTAACTACAAGTTCGAGAAATTATCAATCGAAGGACTTTAATGTGAATTGGGAAGCTTCAGTTTGGGTATTTTTTTTAGCCCAGCCTTTACTTCACTTCAAAAAATTGTCCACCCCTAATTTCTCTTATCGCGTAGGGCGTAGGCTACTATTGCCGTTTATACCTACAATAGTATCCGTAAAAACTAAGATTTGGCCAAAAGGATGAACATATTTATCGCTCACTGAATCCCTGACATGAATGTCCTTCCTGAGATTCTATCGACCATACTATAGGGAGAGGGAAGCTAAGGTCGGGGTCAATCTTTAAGATTCATAGATAGATATGGGAAAAAGCTGTTGGACAGACCTTCCCACAAGGTAGCATTTTCATGCAAACCAATGTCCTTTCGTCGTGAATTGAAAGCGTTAGAGATTTAAGGGATATTCGAAAGTTTGCTGGCATTCGTTTGCCTCTGTTATTACACGTACGCGGAAATTCCTGTCAGATTTTTTAGTATAATCATATACGGAATCTATATTAGAACAAGCTTGCTCAAATTGTTTTGAACTCCCCCAAAAGCTCGGAGAATGGATTATGAGATTAACCCCAAAACTCGTCGGCTGCCTCCCCAGTGAATCGGCGTGATGGATTTATGTCCAGTTTAATATACCAATTGGTCTACTGAGTTATGAAGTTGAAAAAATGCCGAGACTTAGGTAATAATTGTGCTTTGTCCATCGCAGACTACGATTAATTCTTATCAATTCGTTTATATCCTCGAATACGCACCCGCAGGAGCTACTTCCCTTATATTTTCACGTTTCGTTTTGATATCATACCTAATACAGCGAACGGTAACGTAATCTTCTCCTTTCTTAGAATTCTGGGTAGTATTTTGCTGGGGGATTTTGGAAGCATGAGTCTTACACAATATCTTCGGTGGCTCGGAAATGTTGAATATAATCCGCTCCTCTGGGAATTACACCCGAATTCTCATTCCTATATATTATTGTCGTCATTCGCGGTGAGTTTCTCGCGTAATTTATACGAGAATTCTTGAATTTCCAAAAATAAATTTTATACCTCTTTATTCCCTTCGGTGGCTAAAGTGACCGATAAAAAGAAGTACCTACATACGACGAACGTCGCGGTTTCTAACTGACAAACAAGACCTGTATATCCATCAATTTGTAGCCTGAAATATTCAAAGCCTTCCACAATAATAACCAAAAAAATCGAAGCAGTCATTTATGCACGATATCTCTAATGGTCAAATAAAATCTAACGATAAGTATCAACAAAAAGTATTGAATGGATAATTTTTTTTTTTTGCCACGGTAGAAACAAATGTACATAAAATGAATGGAACCACAACCTTCCATTATTAACGCAATAAATCAAGCTCTGCGGGGTAAAATAAATGATATTAGCTCAACAACGTGTGACCTCGCAATATATCGGGCAAGTACATTCTGGGGTTTTGCTAGCTATAAAATTTCAACCCTTATAAACGGCTACTCTCATCGTCGGTATTTCTGCAGTTTATATACACAGTATAAGCCGGATGGACTTTAGCGATTGATAGGAAGGTATATATACCGCAATGGCACGTCCGTTGGGGCGCGCGGTGCCGGACGCTCTTCGAACGAGGTGTGACATGAATTGCGAACTGTAAATGATACGATAGCTCGAGTTCCAGAGAGAATCCACGCATAAATATGCCCATACATGTAGATATAATGTAGGTCTGACTATCTGTGGGGCCGAATATCGTTTGATATTGATTTTCACATATGTCGCTCAATCAACTGTAAGTAATCATGGAAATCCCTTTACACACATCGAACGATTGACCTTGTGAACGTAACTTTGAACCAGCGCGAGCGTTTAGCTGACACGAATGACAGGCCTTTAGTATCTGATACTTGGCACAGTTTTGAAATTCATTAATGAATACACATTTTTCATTCATGTTTGGGGAAAAAAAAAAAAAAATTGTTTCACAGTCTCAGAGTCTTCAGGCTCCTACATTTTTTAGTTTAATTACAATATTGATGTTAAGCGTTGAAGCTAACGACTTCTTGTCTTGCGTCTTGTCTTGGCTGTGGTTTATGGATCAACCTAAGTATTAAGGTACTCGTTTCAAGTAGACATACCAGGTTCTCAAATGCGAAACACAAACGTTCGAAACTAACTTTTGGTTAAGGTACACATTAGGTATACCACTACGCACGTATGTACATCCGAAGGCCTTGGATCTTCCTTAGTCTCATCCCTTGGGTGATATTTATCAATTCAAGCTATATAATCCAAAAACCTAAATATTGAACGACCCCTAGCAGAGATAGATCTTAAAGGGTGGATCCTTAGCTTCATCCAACAGGAAGCCCCTGGCCACTTAGAGTTATTTATCACTAATATGAGAAGGGTAAGTCCAGCATCATCGTACATCTTCTGAGGGGTTGGATATCCGGTACCGTTTTAGTGGCCCACAGCACTAAATACTAGTACCACTCCACGTTGGGCCACGTTGTCTTCTTTTTTAAATATTCAAAGTATTTCAAAATTTTATTCCACGAATCAACTGCAGTTGCATTATCTCTTTTCTATTCTCTTTCTTTATCACTTGGATTCGATACTTTCTCATTGTCAGTTCTATTGCTTCATCATCAATTCTCATGTTCCGCGACACTGTAAGCTATCGTAGTGGTAATTTATTCATGCTATTTTCGATAGATTTTCTTTCTTCGCCTCTTTCTCTAATTAAGTATTGCTTGTAATTGGGGGTTGATCCTGGAAAATAGTTTTCGGATTCTTGCTTCATCGCTTGTTAAATTTTCATCGCTGTTTCAAGTCTCACGGATCATACGGCTCGACTAGCAAATAAGGTTAATAATTCTACTTGGAGTTGAAGCCCTATCCCAGTTTTATATCCACCATCATTGTTAGGGGTTGCGTATGGCGCGGCGATTTGAAAAGCGATACCTGTTACGCGGCGCAACGAGGGGTGAAACGGAATTAAAACGCCTCTATTGTTTTTTCGGTTTTTTCTCTTCTCTTTTCTCCGTATCAAATGAGTCGGAAGAATAATAAATTTTTTTAATTGAAAGCATCGCGATGATTAATCATATAAAATGAAAACCAAATAGCAATAACAAGATTGAGTTAATTCTAAACCCTCCTGAAAGCAGACTTGAATAAATGAATATAAATCCTCGATTGCAATATTAAATTATCTAGTCATCACTGTAACTTGAAATTGGGGTTTCCAGTAACTCCTTAAATAAATAAATGAAGAATTGGTACTAAAAATTCACGACTGATTCTATAAACGGCTTCGATTTATTTAACACAATTATTTGCTCCTCGAAGCTATCCTCAGCGTTTACTATTATTAGGATCCCTTCGATACTACCGAAGAGCATTATTTGCTAGCATTAAGTTTCTCGGTCTAATCGCTGATATCTTTGCAAGATAATCCTGAGTATACCGTGGCAAATCACTGTCTGTAAGATTATGATGCGATATACAGATGTCAGGGAATCGAGCGGCTCCAATACCTACGTAACTAGACAGATTAGCTCTAATGCAATTGGGAAATAGCGGTATTATCTGCTTGCTGCAAGCTCCAACCTCCGCGACTTTTCAAACCGTTTTCCGAGGTAATCCATTCATACTGGGATTTTCATTAACAGAATATGTAGTCGTAGCTCGATACAAGAACTATTACTCCGTTTAAGTTACGATGAATATTCTTTTTACCCGAAAAAAGAACCTCGGATACTCGGATGTTCAGAGAGCTGGAGACTTCCTTTCGTCCAATTGAAGTAATCTTTATTCCATGATCCTTTCATATATTTATTTTGTCTATTTGTATAGCTACTACGATTTCATCTACTGATGAGGACCAACGTTCTATCGCATATTTTTACAATTCTTATATTAACTGTAAATAGCACAATACTTATTATCCTCATAGCTCTATTGCTGAAAATAATGACCCTTAACCGTGCAGGAAACAAGAAACTGTCGGATTTCACCTTACGTGGTTTTCAAAGGGAAACGTGATTATAGAAACGCACGACTTAAGGCTTCCTGGTGCGAATATGAGACGAGCCAACCGAGTCAGGGGCTGTGGCAATCTTGTTAGTTATAGGTAATTTCGTAACTTAATTTCATTATGAGCCAGATTCCTGAGCGGAATAGGGAACGATCGAAGGATTATATTCATTTGCAATATTCAGCCTTATTGTTACAGACAACTACAAAAAAATCTGATAATATTTATTTATCTTCCATTTTTCTCTAATACATCGTTAAATCTTTGCTCTCTATTTGGGGAGTGTCACGTGTACGAATATTTATCGTGGTTTTATTTCATACCCATAAACCTAAACGTCATCCATTTATATGACAAATGGTTGAAAATACCTTTTGGGCAACATTTGGGTCCGTCTTTTGATTTCACGTGAGGTCAGCCGAGTCTGTCGAGGCACTGCAACTATCACACAATTCTGTTTGTTCGTAACTGCAATACTCAGCACCAGACGCGTCATGTTTGAGCAATTGCATTTCAAAGTATAGTTTAGAAGGGCACTCGAATTCGCTCATTTTTAATTATATATTAACCCGTCTATATTATAATCATGAAAAGTTATATATATCTATATTATATGTATTCTGGATTTTATTATTATTCATCAATATTGCTATCGCAAGGGGTTTGCTGATTATTATTATTATTTTTATATATTTTATTTTCAATTTTATTTTATTATTCTAATGAACTTCTATAATTTATTCAAGTATTGAGAAAAAAAAAAAATATTCAATTATTTCATTTATAGCATCGCGTTATTTAAGAGAGAAAAGATTCTAATTAATTTATTGAAGACAAATTCTATTCAATTTTTAACTCTTCATTTTATTTATTCATTTTTATTCAAATATTATAAGTTTTACATTCATATAATTATTCGCTATGGTTATTTTTATTTATATTTTCAACAGTATTATTATTATTATTATTATTATTATTATTATTATTATTATTATTATTATTATTATTATTAATATTATTATTATTATTATTATTATTATTATTATTATTATTATTGTTATTGTTATTATTTTTACTATCGTTATTCACGATTATTACATAATGCTGCCTTAAATTTATTTTTTTGGCATTAGGGTGAAACGAGATTTATATTGTTTTCAATTCATTTATATTACTTTTTAGTGAAACGATTCAAATTCTCATTAATATATATTAATATATATTCACCAAACAGACACTTATTTATCGGTCTTTGATTAAAAGTATCTGTTTTCCTGACAGCAACAATATTACCACATTATATTTAAATTCAGTTCTTGTAACGTGGTTTTCATATAATTTCTGCATATTTACATCATGGAGAACCCATAGATAATTATAATTATTATTAAAGAGACACAATTAGTTAGTGAAATTATTATTGATGCGTATACTACAGAAGAATAGCGATGAATTATTTTTACGTTCAAAATTTTTTATTCATTTATATAAGTCGAACGAGGAAATGTATATTATACTGAAAATTGTTAAAGAGCTGCATTATTCAAATTTCGATTAAATTTATGCATCGATTAATTTGGTAACATTTAAATTAATTATTCGACGTCCATAGGCAAGCAAAAGTTTCGTCAAATGGTTCCTGGATTTTTTAAAACATTTTTTTATATTTTTAGCTGATCGAGGCTGTGATTTCGACATTTTAACTCAAATTCTAACAAGTTTTTATAGAATTTTTATCATCTATTGTGACGAAAACGACTAGAAACGCCTCAACGGTTTCCATAGCCCAGAATTTAGCTTCTCCAGGCTTTTCTTAATCACTGAAAACTTTTATTTCCAATTTCCAAAAAAAAACAGCACTATAATCGCTGCTGTAGACATAACTACTCCGACACAACAACCTAATTAAGTTGAATAATCAATTCATGAATACACGGGTCGTTCTCCATTTTAATGATCCGAAGCAGAGCTTTCGGGAGAATTACTCGAGCGGGTGATAAGGAAGGAAGAAAGAAGAGAAAAAAAAAATTGGAATACGAAGAAAAAAAAAAAGATGAATCTAATTCAAACGAGCCGAAAAATTGACTTCAATTGAACAATGCTGTTATCGCGAGAAAATGAATAATTCCAACTACTCGGAATTCATATTCATACTGATTCGTATACAGGTACGTGTATATAGCAGCTCTATACACGCCAGGTAACAAGTAAGGCGACAAATGATATATCAATTCTTCAGCTCTGCGTCGAATCGGCACTATTCAACGACTCCTCACCCCGGAGGAACCTCGGACGACCGAAACATCCCCCGAAAGAATTTTGACTAACGCGATAACCTAATATCACCGTGCAACACACTGCTGGATGGCAGACAGCGGGGAGCCGGTCCGTGGCTAGCGTCCGCCCACCCTGACGCTCCCGGTGTGACTGCGCCGCGCCTCCGACGTCCCCGTTTCTACCCCGAAAGCTTCTTCTGGAAAGCAGCGGGGGTGGTAAGGGCGGCAGTGGAGAGACAGGGGCGAATTTATCCCCGCAGCCCTGCAGGTCTCCTCGCGCGTCGTCCTTCTTGTATTATATCGCGCTCCGTTCCGAGGACGAAGGCGTATTAAGGATCTTCTCCGTCGCCACGCATCCTGGAGAAGACGCGTGAGCCAACGGGGAGCCCTGCAGGGGTTTATTTTATACCAGGACCGCCATTTTAACGGTTTTCTTTCGTTCTTTTTTCCCTCGTTTCCTTATTCCTTTTTTTCTTTTTACTTCACTCTTCCACCGCGTGGGAGTACCACGATCTAAAACTCAAGGAGAAATCTCATGATTCATAATTTTCAGAATTCTGGTCAGATTCGGAAGATCTGCAAAAAGCCCGGTACAATATTTACTCGAACATCAATTCCAACAGCCTATCCCATGATGCAGCGTGCAGCTTTGTTACTTTCACCAAATTTGAGCTTTAATCCTCGAAGACTGATTACTACTTTTCGAAAAAACTTAAATTTCTTTGGGTCTTTAATTAAAATTCCGGAAGATCAACTTTCAAATGAAAGTAAACTGCCGCGCAGAGTTAAGATGTACGGAGAACTGTTCCACCGACTATAAACGTAGCTGTAATCAGAGGGTAGGAAAAAAGGTGAGGAAGTGTGCAAAGAGGGTTCGCGTCCACGCAGGATTGGGATTCCTCAAAGGACGTGCTGTACTGCCTAACCCTCTCATATTTGATCCGGACAGGATATATCCTTGGGATTTTGCAAATACGTGCAGAGGGAAAAGGGCGGAAGGAACGAAGGTTTGAAGGCAGAGGCTGAGGGCCTTTGTTTCCATTAGGCAGGAAGAGTGAGCTCTTTGTTGACGTTGTGTAATGCCTGCACAGGCCGCGAAAACCAACATCCATATAAACTTTCGAATAAACGTTACGCCAAAGTTCTGTTGTCATGGGATACAAAGCCTTTACTCTATTACTAATCACGGAGAATCACTTTCCTCTGATTCTTTGATAGGGATATCGAGACGGCGGGGGATGCAAGCCTTTCACCGAGCGAAGAATGATACTATTTTAAATTTTTTTTGCTATTCATCACCTTTGGTGATATAAGAGAAGTATTGGTTTCGTTTAAAAATGACTTCTGCCAATTTAAACGAATCTTCACGTCTTTCGGTCTTGGGTAATCGGAAAACAAATTTTTAGACAGATGTCGGTCTGTCTGTGAATCCGTCTATCAATCTCACCGAATGATCTCAGAAACGGCTCGATGAAAAGTTACGAAATTTACAGGACTTTACATTGAGACGATGTGGATGATAAATTGCCATGGGTGTATTGTCCAGTTCAAACGGTTGCTTCTACAAGAAAAAAATTAGAATTCGAGCGTTCGAATGGCAATCTATACCTTGATTAAAATTGTTAGTGATTTCGGTAACTGTGCCAGGGTGATGAAAACCACCGTGAAAAATGGACTTTTCCGTTTTTTTTTTAAACGCTTCAGAATTTCATTCAGCAACAACCACGATTTCAAACTTTGTTCCTCTCGCAATTTGGTCTGCCACTATGGCCAGTTGATACGAGCCATCCGAACTTTCGATGAACCGTTCCATCGTGACATATTAAATCCCGCTTTAAGCCACGTTACTTTCGAATAACGTATGCGATGCCATGCCCCGGCTCAAAGCACTCGTCGTTTGCGAAATGACGTGTTACACGCTATGTCATCACCTAATCGTAACCAGCGCAGTATGGAGATACAGAAATTCAGAGTAAAGAGACGAACGTGTATAAATTGAAGCTCGCAATCAGTCATTCAATCAAAAAAAAATACTGGACTCAACCCCTGCGGCTTAAGCTTGATAAGTTTCGAATTATACTTTCCCAACAAATGGAGGGAAAAAAGATTGGCAAATTTTATATACCTACTTTTTACAAACATTACAAGTATTTATTCAAAGCTGAAGTATTTCATTTCCAACTTTTCGTTATGATCTTTTTTATGTTTGCCACGTTCAGCGGGTCTATATAAAACAAAAAACCACCTGGGAATCTCGATCAGTTCAGTTCACTTTCATTTACGATTTGGTCAAGTGTCTCGTCGTTGGGGTGGTAGCTGAACTATAACTTTTTTTTTACAGGCAATTGCGGTCGATGGCCACGCATAATTTCCAAACTTTTCCAAAGTTCTCACCGCACTAGGGTATAAAAAAGGGTCGACTTTTTTCTTTCAGACATTTCTTAACGAGCTAGAAAAATACTCTCTTTCGTATTTAAACGTTCGAACGTGAAACCTAATTCAATTCTAATCATTTCACACCGACTCCACATCACGATCTGGAAACCAAGACCTTAATTTTAAGAAAGTGGTTTCCTACCACTCTCAAATCCGAAAGTGTTATTACAGCCCCTGGGATACACATACGAGCTCGAAGAAATTACGCGGTTCACTTGTTGCGACTTTCTCAAATGTCGTTCAGAGCAAAGCGCAAACCCGGACGGCATCGAGGCCACGGAGTCCCCATGGCGTGCTGATTGGGCTGCACGAAAAATCCCTGGTGGTTTATTTCTATTTTAACTAATTGCGTCTGATATTGGGCTTGGTCAGAACTAATCTGATTAGAGTTGTTAATTCGCACGTCGTGACGCCTATTCCACGTTTATAATTGTGGTGAAAGGGTAGTCAGTGGCGATCCAGCTAATTGTCGACAAATTACTTTGAGGCCGTGCCAAAAACTCGGTTGGTTATAGCGAGTCTAGGATATTCACCTAACAGGATGACATCGAAATACGAGGAAAGTTAGATATTATCTGGTTATGGGCTTACCGAAAATTCCGAATGGTCTTATTGTTCGAATCACCCACGCGAATTTCTACCTAATAAATAATTCTAAGCCTAACAACGTACGGAGATAAATCACGCCATGAAATATTGGCAGACGAATGTTCCTTCAAAATCCTACTGCTCTTACGTGAGCAAAGTGCGTCATAATTTACTACGCGCGCACGATGATTATATGTGCAAAAATTTCAAAAGCGTCACCGCGAATTGAATCTTGAGGATACCTGCCCTATACAGAGTCTTCTGAATCGTGGGGTGGTTTGTAAATTTATATTTGTAACTAGTGGTAGTCAATTAAGTTTTTTACTATGACATTTTCTTATTCTGAGATAAAATCATTACATGGTTTCTTGAGATGAAACTAAAACGTTGAAAAAAGTTCCATTTCTCTCGCAGACCTAATGTCCTTTTAAATACTTATCAGGATTCTCTGATTCATAATTACAGACTTTGATCATCAAGCGATGAAAACAGTCTTGAATGCCTCCAAGAATATTTCCTGAATATTCCGGCTATAACACAAATTATTCGTGACGCACAGCTGATTACAATTCGTAAAAAGAACAAGAGTTTGTGAAGTTAACGATGATGAGATAATGCCTTTCAGTCTGTTCGTTTTTCATCTCGATTAATAACACTAATTAATTACACGTCAAATGAGATTACGTCAATTTACGGTTCCATTTTTACACACCGTTACGGATCGGGTCACGTTATTTTGATCTACTTTGTGATTCATAATTACTAATTAGTAACAAAGAAAGTTGAAATTAAAATGATTAAAACTCTTTTTCCATCTCCTTCGTTAAATCCGAGTACCTACCTACACTCCATACCGTCTTTATTATCAGTAGTAATATCACAAGACCTTCAAAATTATCGGATATTTCCCGATTGTTTTGCTGCGTGGCATCGAGAGGGCTAAGTTTTGCAGATCTAAAATCACGAGCGCGCAGCGCGAGGGATTTTTGTGCAAAACTTGGCCCGTTCGTTGCCACGCAGGATCAAAACATGAGGGAAATAACCGATTCATTTTGAAGGTCGAGTGGTATTCGAAGGATTATTTTTCGCATTCGGATTTGGCCAAGCAGAGAGCGGCAGGTTAGAAAAAATTAGAAATTATTCACGAAGTTCTCTGACTTTTATCACGGTATTTGACAGTTATAAAAACATTTGCAAAGCTAGAGGTAAATTATCAAAAGCTATGGGTAAATTATCACATATAATACCACAAGAGCTTCAAAATTATCGGGTATTTCCCGATAGGTTCGTTGCAAACAAATGAAGGAGTCAAGTTTTTCAGTTTACAAAATCACGAGCGCGAAGCGCGAGTGATTTTTCTGAAAAACTTGACGAGTTCGTTTGATTGCAGGGAACCTTGAGGGAAATACCCGATTAATTTTGAAGCTCGAGTGATATTCAGGGGATTATTTTTCCATCCGAATTTCGGCCCATAGAATTGCATCATGAGACAGAATCCACAGTTAAAAATCAAAATTTAAAGGTCACAGAATCATAATTATAATTTAATCTGTCAGATTCGATGGAGCGTTGACTGTATTGGAAAATATTTTGTTTTTTATATATAGCTAACATGAAAAATTACCGCGATGAAAGCACACGTGAAATTACCAGTGGAATTGTCAAAATTATCAGTTAAATATCGTGTAGGCTATGCAAAATAACAGCGAATGGTGCAATTCTATTGGCTGAAATTCGGATGGGAAAAATAATCAGTATAATAACGAATTGTCCTTCACATCATCAAATACCGCGCTCTGATTGGCCAGAATCCGAATGCTAAAAATAATCAACCTAACTTCCTCCACCCATATTCGTGTAAAATCATAGCCAGATTGCGGCGACGAGAGTTAAAGCTGTGATGTGAATTTTAATTCTCGTCAGTTTTTCAATGTTGAAATTCATCTAGTAACCAAGTTTCACAACATCTGACAACGCTGGTTACCACATAACGATTTTATTCACTTCGGCGAACTTCAATACCGCAAACGAACGCCGAAAGGATATGAAGTGACGCTATATACGATAGCTGGTTTTTCGACCCACGTTTTTACGACGAAGATATCACATGCCCATCACAACACTGTAACATCTAAAAAAATATATTTTCAGGGAATTTGCGTTCAAATGAATGTAAATGCTATTACATGAAGTTTCATGGCAATTTTGAAGGAACACGATTTTTTTAAATTTCTCGATGTGGTTTCAAAGGTACGATATTTTCGAATTTTACAAATCGGTATTCCAAAAATTCAAGCATCTCTACTTCATTAATTAGGAGTAGGAATTCAATCAAAGAGAATAATTGTCGTGAGTGAAGACATTTTAGATTATTTTCAATTATGACGCGAATATAAAGGACTTGGAGTTTTATTAAAGTGAAAAGGAATATACCCACATGTAATATAGGTATAAATATATATAATTTTCATCAATTTGCAGCTACAGGACTTACGAGTTGCAATAAACCTGAGTCGAGCAGGAGCTTCATCAAGTTATCCGTAAAATTTTTATTCAACCTAGACGAATTTCGAGTTTATGTCCTACGAGTAAATTACTAGTCGGGTATTACCGCCATTTAAAGTTGCCTTGAATTCTGAAATGCAATCTTCCCATGATCCTCGACGCCACTATAACGAGTGTCTATACCTTCGAGTGATTCAAGGTACTGTTAGGTACAACTTTATTCTCGTACCCATCAACGACGTCTCGAAATGATGAGAAAATTATGCGAGAATCGAGTGCAAAGAATCGAGGGTACACTGTAAAAAATGTTTGTAAATTTACAACACATTTAGTATACAAAAGTTTTGCAAAATTACAAAATTGCTAAGCTTGCAGTTCTGTAAATTTCCAAATAATTTCTTGATTTTGCTGAACTTTCATACGAAAAACACAAAAATTGTACTTGAATTCACAAAACTGTTTTGAATACCGATAATAAAGTTTTGTATAATTACTATACTCGATTTGTAATTTTGGCTAGATGTTTTGCCTATCAGCTTCCAATGCATGTTTGGTGAAACTTGCTTAGAAATTTCTAACAGTTAGTAAAGGTGGGCCTCTAGAATCAAATGATACGACTGATTTGAGATGGGCAGATATTTGCAACCGGAAAATGAGTCCCTTGTCATAAATTACTCACAATCAGTAGGTAATGCACATTGACAAATATGCCTGCCACTATGGTTAATTTATTCAACTGCGATACAGCAATGTTTTGAAGAGCTGACGTGAGTAGAGTTGCTTCCCTTTCCCTTGCGTCTTGTTTTTCCTCGTCCGTGCTTCTTCTCGCACCCCATAGTAGAATGGAATTTTTTTTTTATTCTGCTAAATACTTTTGTTTGCACATCATTTGGTAACGTTTTCTCATTTTTCCTGCACCGTTCTTATTTGCATGACGTGAGTTCGGATTTCATGAAAATATTTACTCCTAGATGTATACGGAAGACGATTCGATGTTGTTATCGAAAGAGATTGAATAATTGACAAGAATTTCTCTGTAGCATGTGATTATGAATAAGTAGCACGAATTTCTTTCGAATCATTCCAGCAAATGGGCTATCGCAGTATAGTTGATGTGATATTAGCGTTGATTACACCGTTTAGCAGAATCTGTACGGAATAATATCAAAGAGAACGAAGATTTTAAAGGTGTACACTGGAAATTATTGCCTCATTAGTACGACCTCTTTCGATCAAATACACAATACACAGTCGAGATATTACAGTGCTACTGCAAAACATAAGAAATATACCTTACCTGCTAATTATAGGTAGACCTTATAATAAAGAAAGTAATTTGATTTCTCTTACTATTATGAATATCAGATAGAAATTCAAGACGATTTTTCCCTGTAATTTTGTCTCCAATTTTCACGTTCTGTTTCCCGTTATCTCCAATCAACTGAAAAAAATAACAGACCGACGAGATTCGTGTTTCTGCAAATATGTCTTCAAAGAAAACAAGAAAAGTTTGGTCTTCTTCATAATATGTCCTTAAAATGCAAGGAATTGTTGGATAACAACATATTCTGAGGATGTAAACTTCATGAAATCTTGATCTGAACAAATATGAGATGACTAAAAAGCCAACAGTATCGGACATGCCATTTTCTACCTCGGTACTTCCGCAAGCGAACTCTTTCGAGTTACGCCAATTATGGATCAAGTACACGCTACACGCAGAAAAAAAAGCTGTAAAATTTACTATGGGCAGTAAATATAGGGACAGCACTTTTTTGCAGTAAAAATTATCACAATTGTGGTGACATTCACTCATGTAGACATTGAAGGCCACTTGCTCCAATGTACCCAAAACCGCAATTGTGATAATTTCTACTGCAAAAAAGTGCTGTCCCTATATTTACTGCTCACATAGTATATTTTACAGCTTTTTTTTTTTTGCGTGTAGATTCTGATCGTATTCAATAGGCGTTTTCTCAATTTTAAAAATTTTTTTTCCACATTCGCATATAAGTGCATTATATTAAAATGCGCGCATAGATCCACACACACACACGCAGTAAATCACAAGGTATAGATTCTAGAGCGTATGCGGTATGCATTCGATAAGCTTTACCCAGATGTATACCTGCATAAAGAATGGCGCAGAATAAATGAGGGGTTGAAGAATATTTTACGACTGTACTTTCGTATGAACTGTTTGAAATGGTTGTCGATTTCTAGAAAAAGAAGAAGACAAACACATAACAAATTTGTACTTCTCATGCCAAATCGTGTCACCCATAAATCTCTACTTCAAATTTTATTCATTAAATCTCACTCTAATGAACCAATTTCTTGTAAATCGACTCGGTGGTAGAATAAAATGTGCGTATACATGCATGATCTGTAAGACGATTTTCTAAAAAAAGTGAAACAATAAGGAGTTACCTCACGAACCAATTATCTTACCCCATTCTGTATACATGTATGTATTCGGCATATGAGTTATATCTATATAGCTATGAGCTATTGTATCTAAATTATCAGACAATCTACTTCAGCGGGTAAATGGGTAAATGTTACGAGAAGTGTAAAGGACGTAAAACTAGGGTGTGCTGTCTCAATATAATATAACATAATGTAATAATGTGACGTGAACACACACGTGACGTGAGGTGTCAATATTTAGGTAAAAACTAATTTGTATGGTTGTGTGAACGTCGAGGGGCGTGAGCTGGGTAACAATAACAATTTTACAATTCATTGCTGCTCTTGCTAGCTGCTCTTCTTCAATGTGCAATAATTTTCCATTAATGCAGTATATTGTTTGGTGCATATATCTCTAAATTGAAACCGGTATACATACGTCAGTTATATCATCCGAATAAATTGTATGTGATACATTTTTATGACACGTTATTATTTTTCAAGTCGTAAAGATATGCGATGAGCGCGAATGATCCTATACATGTATTTAATTTTATTTTCCGACAATGCAAGATCCGTTCGTCATTATTACCAATTTATGGGTAATTGAAAAAAAAAAAAAAAAAAAAAAACTAACCACTTGGCTGAAATTTTCAACGAATGTAGGACATAAAAAACATTATATATAGGTTTAATTCTTTGGATTTGTTATCAGTATCAGAATTATGCTTCGCACGCGCTGAAGCTATTATTGATTGAATTTTCAACTCCTGCTCAATACCTCAATTGATTTTATTCTAAAACTACGAAATATTTCATTGTGATTCAAATTTGAATCGTAAAATTTGAAATGTGAATCGGTTGTTTGACCCAAATCCCCCATTCATCCGCTATCCTTGTCTTCAAAACTCATCTTTCACTGGCGTGACTGTTGGATTATTTCTCAACGCTTTGAGAAAACCCTGCAGTCTATATATACATGAAATTTGACTTCCTGAATTCCCATCAATATTCAGTTTTGAGGCGAAGAATTTATGATTTGCCCCCAAATCCTACATTTCATCCCTGATTCTAATTTTTTGTACTTATTTCTCACGGGAGTGACTAGTAAATTGTTCCCTAACGAACTCAGAAAGCCAACTCTGTGCTCTGACCAACTGATTACTAACAATTTCAATAAGGGACGTTATCGATCAAATCGAGTCAGGTGACTACTAACAATTTCAATATAGTGCAGCTCCGAGGTGAAGAGCGATCATTCAACCCCAAAATCTGTATCATACTTGTAACAAACTTTTCTGAAATTCATGTCAATACAGTGACAAGCGCGCTGATATACAATTTCAGTTAATTTTAATGGGTGACGTAGTTATCAGTTTCGATATGCTGAAACTTATCGAAGAAAAAAAAGTTCTCTCCAATTACCTGATGACTTGAATCAAGTTAACGATATGTATCACTTTGAATACATGAATGAGTGCGAAAAAGATATGAAGTCGTCATTCATAAAGTGAACGATGAGTAATGATTATCTGGAGCCTGGAACCATGGAAAAAAATTCGATACAGATCACATTCCAGACAGCCGTTGTGAAGCTTCTTAATCAATCTATTCGTGAAACAAATGTCAAGTCGTGACGTCAGTTCACTTCACCGGATATTTTTTCACGTATATATCACTTGGCGAATAAATTCGAATCCATACGCCCTTTTCTATCAAACAAAGTTATACCAACGAGAAGACGAATGAAGATCTTCGAGAATTCGAAACTTACCAGATTTTTGTCACGGATAAACTTTTCGGTATTGAATTGGCTGATGAGGCTGATATGACATGTGATTGACGTGATAGATAGAAATAAAAATCTGAGACGAAATTTTTTACAGAGAAAAGTAAACGCGATAATAAACCTGCGTGAAGTCGTATAGTTATTCAGACTGTGAAGTCTAGACAAAACTTTGGCGATTACGAAAGTAGTGTATCACGTAGGACGTGGCTAAATGCGAGAGTATTTCCCCAAGCATTATTTTATTCAAAATTTGCTCCGCTATAATTCATACGGAGTAAAAAGAAACTACCGTATGGTGTATGTTCTACGTTTATAAAGTGCAAACTCAACTGAACTTTCTAGCTGTGTTGCTCGAGTGGTAAAATAAGGAAAAGAACGACCTGCGCTTCAAAAATTAAAACTAATCCCAATAGGGTACGTACAATTCACCCGATACTTACACTGAAATCATTGATCTAGCTAGTGAAGAGTAACAAGAAATACAAAGCTTAAATTTTCAAAAACAGCTCCCTAATTAGTTTCCTGTATATGGCAAAATAATTGGGTACGATGGAGTCAATATGAGTATCACTGTCAAATGTCGGTGCCACGAAGCAAAATACTCTGTTCAACGAATATAGAATTACTTGTAGGTCTTTCGCGTTTTTATTTTGTCGGAAATCCGAGAATAATGTATTACATTACTCGACGGAGAACAGAGACCGGAACGATGTTTGTAGAATCGATGTCACTTCGCGAGTTTGAAATACACACACTCACGCACGCGCGTGTACCTAGTATGACACAGGGAAATTCAAGACGTTTGATATGAAAGAAGTGCAACGATCTTTTTTCACAAAACAATCGATTCCAATCCTATATTATGACCCGTTAGCTAATTCTCTCGAAAGAAACAAAGTCCTTTCTACTCAAAACCAATGACGATTAGAATTTTTTTTGATTTTTGAAGATCAATAAAGGCTAATTTAAAACCATAATAATCGCAGAAGGTTTATAAGAATATTTCCGGCTTTCAAGTGGTTTCCGGATAGTTGAACGACAGGGAATTAAGCGAAGCGCAGCTAAACTGTTTCATGCAGTTCCCGAGGGCTGCCACAGGAGATTTAGTTCAACTAACGATAAGTAAAGGAGATCGTTCCGCTTTGATCATTCGGATTCAATGCAGTGATTTCGTCTGTGTAATTTTGTGTTACTTACAATTTATCCCGTGTCTTAGGGTTAGAATTATCGAAACGTGATAAATTTTTGGAGTAGAAGATACCGCCTTGCGGCCATATTTTCATAACATTTCTTTACATTTCAGTGCGTTTAGTCGCGTTCAACCCCATATTTCGACGTGAATACCACCGACAGTATTGCTGCCTGAAGTATATCAGAAATTCAGCGATTCGCGATATATCAGAGAACAATATTGCCCCGAGCAAGGTAGTAAATCACAGTACGAATCCATCCGAATTCCAAAGGACACGATAATGCGTCGAAAAAAGAAAAGGATTGAACTGTGGGGTGCCCGAATTATTGGCAACTCCTGATTGCGATAAATGAAACATGTTAACCGCTGCTACAAAACACACTGAAATGTAGTAATTTCATCATTTCACTCGTTAACAATAAATTCCATTAGGTGTTGATAGTCATTATTTTATCGAGACATTCCAATCACTCCAATGTGAATCTAATCGCTGGATAAGTTACTCGAATCAAACACCCCCACGTTTTTTAGTAAACGCCAATTACCCATTTAGTTTATATCAATACGTGGCGTGCAGATTTAATAATAAATACGAATTTTGATTCGAACAATCGTTCATGAGTGATAAATTCAATCCGTTTGATTAAATGTGGCTAGTGGCCAGTACAATCGTCAAGCCAAGATTTGATTGTCAGTATTACTTCCGACGAGATACATCGATGTAGTCCTGGGTCTAGGTCACCAAACACTCCGTTTCAGAGCCGCGAATCCTCCAACTTTTCACGTCATTGTAGCCAGTAAATCCACGAGCCGGTGAGAATCCGAGGATTTAAGAAAACCAGAAAATTTCACATGCCCTACTTTCTGTCCGGCTAAGCAATAAAATCCTGCAAGTATCGATTGGTTCGTCTTTTACAACGATTTGCAGTGAATGGCAAATTGACATTTTATCTGCAGTAAATTGATATCGTGATATCACTAATTTTAAATGAACAAAAATCCCTGGAAATGAAAATTGATCGGTGGTACAACTGAATTTTTGTCCCGATAAAAACTAAACCCGATTCACATGATTACGAAGCGTCTGCCAGCAGTCGTGTAAAACAGCTATATGCACTTCGGTGAGATACATCACCAAAGTCTTGATGTAGGGTCTACTAATACTTAACGAGAATATTCCACAGATATTTAGCTAAGTTGCTAATTACTCGTTAATTACTTCCCACGTCGATCGAGTTTGTAGATGTACTAGCATATTTTAATGACGCGTTTAATTACCTCGTCCAAGTTTAAAGCTCAACTTTCGTAATAATGATCGTATCCAAGATGCTAGAAAAGCAGGAATTACGTGAGATAACCAGAGCCAAAGTTAAAAGTGTGGCTGAATAACTTGGTCGCTCTCCAAACCAGACAATAATTAATTTATTGCTCCTCATAGTTAGTCATTAGCAACGAGAGTTTTTAAAAACCAAGCTACTTGACATTCGTTGAGGAATAATTATTCTGAAAAGAAATTTATTCATTAAATACAAAATGCAACAGATTGTGTAATTTTTTACCTGACTACTGTTGTGAGTGCTGAATTACGGCAGAAATATGAATACCTATGCTGATGATATTCAAGTGTGTGGGTACCGGTGTGCATTTGCTATATCCATAAATTACATATTTAGAGATTTATGCACCAAAACAATTAAGTGTATTACGGTTTTGTGAGTCTAGGGGGATCTCTGCTGTGATAGTGGCGTGCCAGGGTACATCCAGGCTGAGGCAAGACTTCACAATTCTACGGTGTTGTGCTTTTAAGGCTCGGGATGGCACGGGAATTATCTACTACCTGCACTCCGCAATTCTTCACATATTGCAATTCTTTATTTAGTATACATTCGTTCATTCGCCGTTTTCTCAATTATGATAGAATTTATGGTACCCACTTTTTAAATGACTCACGTCGATTGGCTCCGACAGATAAATTGCCGAATTTATTACCGAAGCATAGTGTAGTGTACTCTGATGCTGTGAAAGAGAAATATATTGTACAGCGATAGCCAAAAGAGAGATTGCACGAAGTACCGTTCAACTTAACGAGGCAATTTTGGTTACCAATGAAAAACAAGTGGAAGTCAAGTCCTTTAATTAAACGTCGCCTTACTAGCGCAGATGTGACCAACTGGTTGAAATTGGCTGGACCAAAGCGCGAGAAAACAACGGAGTGTAATTAAGAGGCGAACTTTTTTTTAAGTACACCGAGTAACAAATGGTTGGACACTCTACTGGTTTTAACTTAATTTTTGTCTCTATTTGTGTACCTGTCACGTCTGCAACGTAAAGAACTAGCGAATTTAAAGCTCTCGGATCACACTTGCACGTCAAGTCTTGGGGTTTCACAATTCCATGAAATAAGTTCATTTACCTAATAATTTATAATAAATAAATGTACTAGTTTCAATTGGCACGTAATTTCACACAAAATCTCAATGGCTATTCAACGTTTTCCAGTCTCATTAAACTCAGTAAATTTATGTCAAATATCATGAAGTCGCTGATCCATTTTCTTCCTTATTGCCTCAAAATATTTAATTAATTAATTTACTATCCCAAGACGGATTGCATCGATTTTAGATTTTATTTTCTTTATTCTATTCTTTTTATGAATTGCGGAGTACAGGTGAAACAGTAATGGCGTGAGTAGAGATTCGTTTTTTGGGTTCCCCACCGTCTTGACGTAGGTGACCGTCTCCGCGGTGGCCTCAGTCAGCGCTCTTCGTAGTCTGGTGCGTCGCGCCATTGACAGTGTGCGTGGGCAGAGCAAGACGCCCTGTACACCAGAACCAGAAGCACAACTTGCAGTTGGAGGTGAAGGCATCGTGACCGACGTGGCCATCACGGGAGTCGTCGTTGAGGACGATTTGCACCACCAGGGAAACTGGGTGTTGTTACGGGTTTTTTTTTTTTTTGTTGGTATATTTCTGCCTTTTTTTTTCTCTCCATTGTATTGAGAGTATTGCTATGCAGGATTAGGTATTTAACTATATTCATGTAATTTTTAGGTATATCGTAAGATCCATTTTGGTACACAATGCTCAGCTGGTTTATAAAAAGTTGACTTTTTGATAAATCGTTATCTGCCGCAGTTGGTGAAAAAATTTACTAGAGATTTTCTATTTAGGTATCGTCGCGTGTATATGTCGGAGTAAGCATTGCCCAGTAGTAGAAATATTTGAACTTTTACCGGCAAATTATGGTTCATTAACATTTGTCTCTTCTTGCAGAACTTACAGCCACGATTATTGCTTTGCTATGATAATCTCCAAATTATTTCGCTAGAATATACTCTAAATTTGCATTTATGTAGCGACATTTGCTCTCCAACAGTAAAGGACCCCCCCTCGGAAAATTCAGAGAGTTGATACTACAGCTTGAAATATTCCGCTTTGTTTGCGAATATAAAAATACCAGCAACAATAAATGGTTCTTGATTTTTATCAATCAGAATTGTAAACTATAGAGTTTGACTCTATGTAATGCTTGCAATTCGTTCAATTCTTCTAAATTAGCCAGCGTACTGGGAATATACTAGATAACGTTTCAAATGAGCTTCAGTCCAACTACCAGACAGTTTTTACGCGATAAAATGGATTCTGCGATTCCCTACGATTCGGGGATGTCCCTATACCAGGACGTAGGGTAAGTGGCTGAGGATTGATCTAAATACTAGTCGCTACACTATTGTCTAAGACCTGGTTTTTCTATTTTGTGACATATATCTAGGTATCAGAGTAATTCTATAAGGGCTAGATGAATATAGGTATGCTAAGTACACATATAGTATAATTTCGATACGTGGAGGCTGAATGAAACTTTAGCTTAGTTGAAATTAGGTGAACAGCTCGGGGCATAAATGAGACAACTATTTGCAGCGTATGTAATTGTCGTTAGCCTCAAGGTTCCAAATTTCTATCTTAATCTAAAGTATGAGCCTTTTGAGGCTGTAGGGAAGCGCAGTTTGAAACTGAGCTTATTAATTTCTCGAGCAACCCTCATCATCCGAGGATATTATAAAACCGGAACTTTTGACGATGATCTTGTCTCGTCTGGTGCTGAACTGGTTATATAAAACTAACCAAAGTTCAAATACGCGGCCATGACCGTGATATATTTATAGTGGTTTTGTACATCGGATGAATCGATTGAAACTGCTAAATTAACTCCTATCTTTGGAACGTATAATTGGATTATCGCAAGGTATGGGTATATCGACTCTATTTTTTTTCTTTTCTATGTTTTTTGTTTTTTGTTATTACTTTTATCGCGCAGAATGCTGATACAATATCCTGAAAAATCCCAACACGTTACGCCAAACTACACGATTAAAACGATATTGAATTGTCAAAAAGTTTTCCACTTGCTATAGATATAATCTGACGACTATTGAGAGCATTATGACTACCGTTTTATTGATGAAGAATAAAATAAATTGTTCAATAATGAATCGCGACCAAAAATTTTATTCGTCGAAACTATTGAACGCATAGGCTTAGGTACTTCGAATTTTTTTTTTTTTTTTTAAACGATAGCTACGCTGCTCCGGAAAATCAAATAAAAAACGAACTAACGTGATTATCTATACAACCATTGCACATTAATATTGCTATATTACCGTTCCAAAAACTGTGAAGTCTCCACATCAACAGTCAATACTATAGTTCTGCATTCTCGTTGCTAAACACCTGATAATTCCGCGATAGAAAGACGAACGATATTGTGATTAAAATTTGGCTTCTATTATTTTAGTCATTTATTTCTGTTGGAAAATCTGGTATCGACTTTCAACCGCAAAATTATGTCATTTGAAAATGAGTATGAAATAAACAAAATACAATTACTAAGGTAACACACGCGCACACATTTATTTACTACCGTGAATTAGTGCAGCCAATCAAAGCAAAGCCAGTTTACTGTAAGGTTGTTTATCTTGTATATCTTTTACGTTAAATGTTTGTTTGTACTGATAAGTGATAATAAGTTACTCAGCAAATGACTCTTAAAATTCAAATTTCCCTATTTTCTCAAAGCTGACTTAGAACCAGAATCAGTCGCGCTTTGTCTGCTAAACTCTATAAATGCGTATCACCGGCTTCATTTAAATTCCTCGCGGACGGATCCTTCATTGATTTGCAATCAGCGCTAAAACGTAGTTGATGGCGGATTATCGGATCGTGTTTTGAACGATTGAACGAACCATTTATCTCATCTAACCAGTTGTCACTTCGTTAAACTTCAATCAAGCGTCTGTCGTGAACCAGCTGCATCTTTGCATAATCGGGAATGGTTCAAGAATACCCTAATTTCCGGTTTGGTAGCAATACAGAAACCGTAAGAATGTCAAGCTTTTACCAGTAGCAGTAAGCAGGGTCGCATATTATCGTTCAGTAACTTAAAAAAGCAATGTAATTTATTTTACCCCTATTTGGAATATCGTTCTTTTGAATCCTGAGATTTACCAGCCTCAAAGATTCGAACGATAATTTTTATCCATGAATATTGTCAGTAATATTGTATAGCTAATACATACATACATACATACACCAAGGTAGACACGAAGACACGGCGAGCATTCAGTAGACAAAAGTAGTGGAAGCATTGTAACTTGTGTAGACACTGAAATACATTAATATAAATCTGCGAAGCTGTGGTCCTGTAGTTGTGCTCGAGAGATTGTAAAATTTTTGTATCATCGACAGGTATAGTTTGCTACTTCAAAAACAGTAAAACAATTTTGAAATCCGCAGGCACATCAAGACTCTTCTATAAATGAAAAGATATGAATAGACCATATAGTTGAGTCCATGAACATAAATGAAAAAGTGAACAAGTAGATAGCTTTTCAGTAAAAGTAGAAGAGATGAGAGGATACTGAAATTTCAAACGCTTACACGAGATCATCGACTCGAAAATTAAAATTGAAAATAAAAATCTCGCGTGAGATTCAATATTGTTAAAAATTCGAGTTACGCCGTGAAGGATTGGCTCAAAGTTACCTCGAAAATACGATTCTTTTGAAATGACAGAAAGAACGCGTTATTACAAACGCTTCGAAGCCCTATCAGATCAGAGTATTCAGATTCTTTGAGCGACCCCGTCGAGTGTCAGACAGAATGCTTATGGTGCACAAGGCGTATGGAAAAGTAAAAAAGTAGCCGGGTCATGCTTCTTTGTACTTCTTTCCGAAAGGGAGTCTTGTCTCACATATATAAAAGAACAATGCGAAATACAGAAGTAAAGGAATCCTAGCTGGTACGCGGATCAATTTCTCTTTGTAAGCGCTCGAGTAATCCAAACAATAAATTTGAAGGTCTGGTTGTGAGCTGTTTCTATTCTAGCAAAAAGTGATGAACTTTGATCCACAGGTTCACAGTGTACACAGTAACATACGTATAAACATATACATCGAAGTGTCACTGTATTGTAAAAATTGACGACACCTTCACGAAATAACTAAAAAACTTAGGCATACGTAATAAAGCTTTTGAATACAGGGAATAATAAATAAAGAAACGAAAGGTTGACAATAGCAGCACAAAGGTTGCAAGTCGATTACACAGACAGCTTTTTGTGCCTTATTACCAACTGAAATTTTTCACACTTTGACCTGGTGGCTAGCAGCACCGTATTCACGTTTGATCCCATCTTTTCTTCGCTGTTGGTTTCTAGTTAGTCTGATACAAATTACGCGAGGAAACATTGCGGCGTCGAGATGATAAAAAAAAGCTTTATTCTGGTTACTGATTTTAAGCTCTAGTCTCGCTGCGTAATAGAACAGCAACTATTTGAGGTGTAGGCGAGAAAACTTCTCAAACCTATCATTTTGAACTCATGTGATATATCTGACCCTCCGGGTCATTTTGAACTAGAAAACTTCGTTATACCCGGCTTTAACGAAGGTGATCATGTGTCTGATTGAATGATGGAAAGCTTTCAAATGTCTCTTCCTGAAGGTCTTAGTTTTTCTAAGTTTAGTCACTTGGCGACGCGGATCCCGTCGTCGACTTCGACGTGCAACAGTTGTCAGTAACGCGGCCCTGATAGCCTGACTGAAGTTTCGAGGTAGATCCGATTTTGTCCATATAGAAAGGACGTATCGTTTGAAATGGTGTTAATCTAGTATTTCGGAGAAAATTTATGACCACCTAATCGGAAGCTTTGGACTTTTGGTAAAACGAAATCGCTGTATTATGCTCATCGCTTCAGAGTTTTAATGATCTGATTACTCATCTTATGTGTTATGTAAATCCCGGTAGGAAGCAACTACCTCGAAATGAAAACAGCTTCAAAGTAGGTATAAAACCCTATAAAGTGAAAGTAGCAAGTTTTTCGTTAATGAAACCGCCGCAAGTCCGATCCTAAGCTTAAACCCGGCTTTGCGGTCCCACCGCAGAAATACAGTTAACCCTTTTTATTCCCCTACGTCTTTTCAACCCCCGTGTGCCCACCCGTCCACCCCTATCAGCCCACTCTGGCTTCTACCAGGCTATTTTTTCTTCTTATGGGGGGCTTTTTAGCTTTACTGCTTCTGAAACCAATGATATACAATTCCCGTGTGGGCAACGGAAACTATGAAAAATACTGAGAGCTACCTTCGAGAAGCTTTTTCCAAAAATAGTCTATTGATGATCAATCACGACTAAGATTGTCGTTGCTTTGTTTAATCTATGCTTATGTCGATGCTCTGCAATTTGAAGTGTATAAATATTTGTGCAATTTTTCATCAGTGACAAATAGGGGTGGAGACAGTATTTTCATAATTCCTTTACACAAAAGTTCAAGGTGTTATTGGAAAAGTGCTCTTTGGAAACGTATCGATCCGGCTAATCGAAAAGAGTACCTACCTATATCTTTCATACTTCGAACCGCGAGTAATAGTCTTGCTGAAGTTAGTATGTACCTACATCTTTTCATTTATTCCAAGTTTTCAAAGTACCTATACGTGCAGCGAGTATCTATAAGTTTTATACGACAAGACGGTAGATATTTTCTCGGATAATATTATCATTCCTCGCGTCATTATATTAAAAGGGTATTTTCTCACCGATAACTAATGTCTTGCATAGGATGCGATGGCGCAGAGCCAAGAAAATGATTCGGTTTTTATTTTTGAATTATGATACGTAAGAATCTGTTACCCATCCGGAAGTACCTACCACAGAAAATACACTTTATCAGAGGGAACACATTTATTTTGAACAATGAATAAGATGAGAAAAACTACGGAATACTGGAGATAGTTTTCAATCGATACTATCTCCGAACGTTCTCCCATGTCCCAAAATGCTCCCGGTGACAATAAATTGCTTTCACTCTTTCACATGACTAACGTGAGAGTGTCTTCTTCGAATTCTTGTAACAGCTTAGCCACGAAGAATTGAACATCTAAGTTCCGACTATTGCTGTGTCTTCGTTCAGTTGATCCGAGGGAAGAGACCCAAGCCAATGCGAATAAGCTTCGCGAACTATCGGAAGTATTCTCTCAAAGTAAACAGTTAAAGGCAAATTTTTATCCCGCCGAAAGGTTTGAGATGAAAAGCATACTTTTTTATATCGGAACGTGAGCTTGTATAGCTGTTCAAAATAAAATAATCATTGATTCAATTGTGCGAGGAAGAATGTAATAAGATACATTGAGGAATTTTAGCGCCTTCGGGGGCGGCTCGTATTAATATTTCCTTTGTCAGTTCTCTCGCGAAAGGTATTCCAGGCCTTCGCTTTCGTCATGCGAGAGATGCTATCGATCAGAAACGGACAGCCAACTTCCTTCTGACGCGGTCTGCTAGCATATATATACATATATTTTATTATTTTTCAGGTACTTCTACGCTTTGTTTCATCTCAAAGACTTTACTCATTTTGCTGTGTTGATTCAGGGGTTTGTTGAACAATCCTCTTCGTCAAGAGTCATTGCTACCAAGTGCCTCCCTCAATCCCTGATCACTAACTTATGAAAAGACTGAATTCGCCAAAGAAGAACTCATCTTCTCGGCTCTCGCTTCAATTGAAATTCATCTAATCACGTGAAAATTGATTCTATTAAAATTATACAAGAATCGTTCGGTACATTGACATAATTCTAATAAAAATCAGAATCGAAAAGCTGAATGAAGGATTATTCTATCTTGCTATGGATGTGTCGACGAGATGAGTAAATATTCCGAACGACGCTCTTCCTCATTGTTAGTCGGTCTCAGTCGCGGTTCTAAAGTGGCAGAGATTTCGAGGCTAGAGTATGTACCTTCTGGGAATAGAAACGACTCCGCTGCTTACCGTGTAAATTAAAGGAACAACCAAACAAACCACATCGCTATTAGCAGTTCAACTTGTCATTTTAACGACACAACGTCGGTGAACTGTAATGAAAATATGTTCAACCTGCCACTGATATTTCGTTTTATTTATTATTTTAGCTGATGGCCCTTATTCGAAGAATTTAGTCTAAAATTACAGAGAACTTTTGATTATCTTCAAACGGAGAACGTTCCAAGATGCGGGTGGGAATGTTTTTGGTACCTACATAAAGTATAATTAATGTTATCTTTTTAATTTTCTGAAGTCTTGGTCTCGCTCTAGACGATTATTGAAACACCGCAAAGTCTTTGAAATTTAGCAAACATCAGCATTTCTGAATGCGGCTGCTGGAATTGAACATCTGACGATTAAGATTTTTATTTGGTCATCAAAGTCTTTTTGATGGTCAAAGTTTCTTAAACAGAATTTGGTCGAGTTTCACCGACAAAGATTGACGTTTGTTTCAAGTCGGACATCATTCAGTTCCTGAATCAACGGCGTGTGTATTTGTAACTTTGTGGAAATATTTAAAAGTGCAAAAATCCACGCGAAGTGAAAAACTACTGTTTAGAGATCCAGGAAGATCTCCCTAGCTGAGGCAATGCAAGAGCCCGGCCTTATGAAATAAATAAAATACTATTTGTATAATACGAATGAGAAAATAAATTCTGGAAATAGAGGTTTTTCTTTCGAGAAAACAACTGCTGGCCTACGGTCAAACCGTAACTGCGAAAGCTGCACCTTTATCCGAAAGTTCGGATCCAATTTACTGGGGGTCTACGAGCGAGCCACTAGTTGGGCTGACGTAAGGGTCGTACTTTGAGTAAGGGTGCCTGGAGCGCAACTACCAACGAGTTTCTTAGGATTATCCCGTTTGTCGCGGTAATCTTGAATTAGGCAGGCGTTAAATCGTTATTACGATCGCGAGGGAAGACAGTAAACAGAAGCTAAAATCCAGGCGAAATTGTAAAGCGACGATATCGCACCACTACGTGTAAATGAAAATTCAATCAACTCGAGTACAAAAAGTGTTTAAGCCTTTAAAAATGTAAATTTCTTTTTTCTTTTTTGTCAGGCACAACAAAAATAGGGCTTTGTCCAATTATTGGGATTCTACAAGGCGGCATTTTCGGAACTCAAATCACGTCTCAGGCACGAACGGGCATACGAATTATATCAGTGATCATGTTATAATGGTTCAGCTTCTTCCAACACGTTTTGATACATTTTTTAGCTTTCCTTGCAAGTCTATGCTCACCATTCTGCGAAGATCTATCGATTCTAAGCATAGTATGTGCTATCGATTCAAATCCACTTTTCGCGGAACTGTTTAGGGTGCCGAGCCATTTTTTTCCAATAAGTGGCACAATTTTGGAAATGAAGAGTTGAGAGGGCAGCAGTCAGCTGGAGACCGACTTACTATTCGCTCCGTGCACAACAGCCGTAGCGCCATAGGTGACATTTTTAAGAACTTCACGGAGCTTATTGTGATATAGCAGCAGAGTTATCATTTGAAATTGTATATTCAATTGAACCACACTATAGAGATACGAAATAATTGATTTGAAATCTAAATTTCATACATTACATATGTGCAATTTATTTCCTGTCTCCCGATTCTTCAATTTTTTATATTCTCTCTTTTATTTCGCAATTTGCAGCCCCTCCAATTTCGCAACCTTACATCAACCCGGGTTTTTGCTTCCTTGACCGAGTCCGCTACTGCATCTTACTCACTCACCAGTTTTATGTATATAAAAGAATCGAACGATCCGAGGCCAAACGACTTTTGGCCCTAGCCATCTCAAGCGGGTGACACAAACAACGTCAAGTTGATAGTTTTCCATTTTATCATCACTCGTTTCCAACAGCCTCCTACCTACCCTTGCACCCTTTTCGCTCGGCACCACACACTCACATATAGGACGTCAAGACACAGACTTCATTCAAAATCTAGTGTCTATATCGGCGCCTAGGTACATACATACCTACTTGCCTAGGCAAAAGGGACTATATACTATAGTATAGTGTATCTATGCCATCCTCCAGTGATCTCATAATTTGCACGAGGCGGCACATGATTGTACCGCGTTGGCTTTGGGCCAAGAGCTGACGGGCTGTAGCCTCTTCCTTCTCATCCCGTTTTCTCCCTGTACATCCCTCTTCACTCTTTTGCTGCCACCTCGCCCCTTGAGGGTTCTCGGCCTCTCATCCTCTCGCCCTCTTGCCATCGCGCCATCTCGCCCTCTGGCCCTCTGCTCTGCCGCAAAATAACTGACTCACTCTACGCCAGGGAAGATAATTAAACTAACAAAGTCCTCGAATGTTTTACCTCAACTTCTTATACCACTAGTTCAACGATGGTGATAATTTCATTTCGTGTTTTGGTGAGTCTAATGCATTGAAGACACACACCTAGGGGTGTTGGGCCGCGAGAACTTTGCACAATGAAGCAGGGCTATAAAATCGATTTGCTAGAGTAATATACGAAAAAATAGGCTAGACTTCCAGAAGCCTAGATTATACTATTATTTTTTAGTTTTCCGAAAAAAAAAAAAGGAATCAACCATATTACGAATTTTGTCCATCGTTCTATTCTACTCGTGGCAACATTAAACTGTCCAATGTAATTTATTGATTAGCAGAAAAACGGAGTCTAGCCGCACACAATTTCGTGAGAATTTTCGTGAAAAGCAATTTATTTTCGGGTTAATATTAACTGTTTAAGCATTTTACCTATAGCTTTATTTTTCCGATCGCTCCATGGGTCAGAACTATCAGAGAAAATTAAGATTTTCTTTTTTCTACATTTTAATTAAAATCGAAAAAGCGACAAAGAGAAAAAAAGAATCTAATCCAATAAAAATTACACGACATTATACATACATTGCATGTATATTCTGCAGACGGTGAAACGAGTTTGTAAAAATTTAGGATATCGAAAAAATATCAATTCCAACGGTATATTATTTGCTCTCGTTTGCTGCGTAAAATGGCACGTACGTAACATATTGCAGAAATGAACTGAACTGTGAGCCATAAGTTTGGAAAGCCGAAAAATTATAGTTACAAACGATTCAGTTAGTTTCAACTTTTCCTAATTGTCGCCAGAACTTTGCTACAAAATACACTTTCTCTCTCTCTATGGTAAAGTTTTGAAACACAATTATATACTGAAATTGTATGGTCATATAACTCAGTGAAAATTCCTATTAGCGTTGAATTAACGCTAACTTTTCGCAAGGCTTATCGCTGACTTTGCCGCAATGTTTCCTCGTGTATCTTTCGATTACTATAATATATATTGATTAGGCTAAAAAGTGGCCAAAGTGTGAAGGTAATTTCAAATTATACTTGGAATAGCTGTATGCTTTGAGCATTATTCGGGAATTAACCTCGTAGATTATATATCTCCAGTAAATTCAGCAATGAACCATCAATTGCCTGCGGCAATTGGTATATAAAATATAGGGTTGTACGAACCCCCGTAAATTCAAAGGCAAAAATACAGTTAAAGAAATGTTTTCGACGATATAAATAGCATATATGAAAGAACTGCCTGGGTAATATTTTTACCTTTACGGATGGAAAGTTCTTTCCACCGAGTTGAAATTCACGTTAAATTCCGATACATAGAATAGTATTCCGGGATTTTTCATAAAGATATAAAAACGACAAATTTTTTTCCTTCTTTTTTCTTCATTAGCTATGAATTAACTCGTTGATAATTCCACGAGCTTGAATATCTGCTTTAATAATTATCTGAGAAGGTATGAATTGCGGATAAATTTATTCTTTCGAATAGCCAGCCACGATATACTATTGCATTATATACCCTGGGTTAACGGTGGGACGTAATAAACTAGCGCTAGCTGCTAATCAAACTGTATTAAATTAGGGAAGTCGTAACAACTTACTTTGCTAATGGGAGAAAATTAGGTAAGCGTATAAACCTAAATAAAATAACAAATATAACTTTAGTAATTAAAAGCGAGCTGCAGGTGAAGAGAAATCGTAGGAGACATATCTAAAAGCTGGAAAATAGTGCAGGACACGTTCACCCGAAACGTCAGAATCATCGTAGAAAATCATCGATTATTCTCAAAAACAAAAAACATGAACAGATACAAAAACAAATTGAATGAAACGAAAAAAGCACTACTATACGTTTAAGATAAAATGACGCAACGTATGAACAATGTCCGCGTAGTGAACAAAAAAAAAAAAAAAAAAGAGAGAGAAAAGTCTGCTGTATCATAAATAATGTGGAAATTGTATTACTATATATGTATATATATATATGGAATTGGATAGGTATATAGATATATTATACATGTATATAGTTATACTATATAGATCGAGACGCGACTCGATCGGTAAAGAAGAAAAGCACGTATAAAAGCTGCAGAAACGGAGCTTACCT
The DNA here is from genome assembly GCA_943736025.1 of Tenthredo mesomela. Lineage (NCBI taxonomy): Eukaryota > Metazoa > Arthropoda > Insecta > Hymenoptera > Tenthredinidae > Tenthredo > Tenthredo mesomela. The sequence continues at coordinate 12,708,801 of OX031013.1, forward strand.
GCCGAAATTGTCGGATACCGCCATTGATCCGTAGAGAATCCGCAGCAATACCAGCGATACCATCGCCAGGTTCGCGAAGTTGTCTCAGGGAAGCTGCACTAGGTGATGTTCCTCCGTGTAGGGGGCAGCAACATCCGGAACAACAACACGCCGAAGCTTCTGGCTGTGAGCTTTGTCGAATAATACGAGCACTCGGTGAAGTTGTTACGAGTACTGGGGGTGGCGGGGCTGCTTGACATGGACAGCAATGATGTCCGCTTCTAACGCTTTCCCTTTAAATGAAACTTTGGCTTTAACTGTATTCTGAATGAAAATTATCAGCGGTTTGTAAAAAACCGAGCTTTAGATAGAACTTTCTATATATATTACTATCTTGTACTATTTATAGGAAGACTGATCGTAAATCGGTTAGAATAATATGTAAAGTAGGGTGGAATCGGGTGACAAAGAGCTACACACAGTATATAGATATTTACATGCAAAAGGGATTTTAGGTAAGCGTCTTACCCGCTACACGTCTGCAAACTTGGTACATGATTGCAGTGTATATCGCGGTGCAAGACGGTAAATTATTATATTACCACAAAGAACGTTTACGGTACTTGGTTTTTGATTCGATTTCAGTTTTGCTTGAAATTGGATTTTCGGAAGTTCCAATTTGCGATATCACTCGATCCCTACGTTACCAATGAAACGAAAGCCGCAAAGAGAGGACGGAGTAATCGACTGGAATATTCGTTCTTTAAATAAGAGATATAGACATGATTATCAATCAGATAAATCGAATCACTGAACTGGAGATAATCTTGAAGAATATATATACGCCGATAATAATGAAGCGATCACTTGATCTAATTTATCCAGATTTTAACAAACAACACAATTATTTGGGCAGCCATACAGATGCTTTGACAATTAATTCACCCCTCCGCAGGTATAGTAATATACTCAGGATTAGATTTCGGAAATTCTCTGTTTCGAAATCATTCAATTTCTACACCCATTCAATTGACATAAATCGTCGTAAACGTTTGTTACATACGACTGACTCTCAATAGCCTCGAGTTCTACAAGCGGTTATCACGCAGCCGTATAGATCGGATGTGTGTTATCGCCTATCGGTCGAATATCCTTCACATTGGCTGGCTATTCAAGGGGATAGCCTCGTTAGTCTAACTGAAGAATAACGATAGTACAAGCTTCTAACTCGGGCTGCAAATTTAAAAAAAAAAATTATCTTATCATACCCATAGCATCCGCTTATCTAAATTGATTTTCCAAACGGCGTGCGCAAAGTTCGTTTTTGCACACGGTTTTGCGTGCGCAAAGTGCTCTTTTCCCGCATGCAATTTAGCGTGCGGTAATGAATTCTTTTAGCGTGCGGGAATGATTTGTTTACGTATTTCCGTGCGGGAATGGTTTGTTTACGTTTTTGCGTGCGGGAATGGATTCTGGGCATCGAGTGATAGCACACCGCACACCGACCGCATACTTTGTAGCGGTATGTTTACATCGTTGTCTGTACCTCGTTGCGTTGGAAGATCTGTTTGAACCTTTTCAAGCAGTGCTATTCAAGAGAGGAAATTGCAGAAGGCAGTCAGTCAGGAATGTACTATATCGTAATAATTTTGAAAATAAAATTCAGGAACAATGTCCATAAATATAGTGGGAATTATATTTTGAATAGAAGATGTATATGAATTGGAATTTTTTTCAGATTTTATTCGTAACACGTTGACTACTCTTATTGTTTCAAATGAAAGATTATTTTTTTAGTAGTCAGGGGGCTTCGCCCCCCGAACCCCCCACCGGGGCTTCGCCCCTGGACCCCACCGGGGCTTTGCCCCGGACCCCACCGGGGCTTCGCCCCGGACCCCACCAGGGGCTTCGCCCCTGGACCCCGTTTGTGTTTACAGTTTACGTCGACAGTTATCATCAGATATCATCCACATACTATAGATCGGAAATTCGGCTCGGAGAATCGGTGTTTCCATGCACGTGTAATAAAAAATATCGTGTGCAACACGGGGGGATAGGTTATTGCTACCCACGCCAGCTCAAGTGACGAACTTTGCGCAGCTTTTTTGGAAAAATAATGTACGATACTCGTGCGCACGTAGGTCATCCCGCACTCGCTTCGCTCGTGCGGGAACGACCTACTTTGCGCACTCGTATCGTAAAGTACTATTACGCGGTCATTTCGATCAACGATGTGAATACATGTGGCACCGCGGTGTCTTCTACGATATATAGAATTAGACCCTAACAACTTTGCATCAGTCGCAATAATTCCAATGGAATTTTACTGAGATCATCATCTCACCTGGAGACACTTCGTGCCAAATACATCGCTGATGATGGAGCCAAGGATTCTCTTCTGTCGCAACGGCATCTGTTGTATCCTTGATGACTACCGCAATGTCTCGTCCTGCAGGATACACCGGCCGGTGCCATCGGTTGAGGCTCTCCATCGAGTCGACAGTGGAGTTCAATGTCCGGTACTGACCTAGTGGCAGGATCTTCTCCTGTACCGCTTTCCTCAGAGCCGCCTAAACCCGAGACGGACAACTGAGGTGATGCCACAAGAAATGTTGCACGATCCTGCCGCGTAAGCACAGGTTTAACTTGTGGTGCCGTAGCCACAACCACGGGGGGAGGCGGCCCCCTGGTTAGTAAAGCAGCAGTTTCATCGCTGCTGCCATACTCGACACCTGCACCACCCTCCTGGGACCCGGTATTCCCGTTGGAACTCATTCCCACCGATGCCTCCTTCGGGGATGTCTTCTCAGGTCACGTGATCATTTCCTGAAGAAAAATTTAACGTGGTGATAAGAGAAATTATTACCGTTATCAATTTCCAGAATTTTCAGAAGACTTTTCGTTCTTTTTGTTTCGCGGATGGGTAAAGTGGCGACATCCGAGATTCGGGGGGATTCAAACATGATGATATGGCATTGATGTACTTTTTGCTTCTTCCGATTAGACTGATGAGACTTTTAACAATGCGACACAAATCTGTTCATCTTGTGCCGGCCAATTGCAGTGTAAAGTTTACAGCTTATTCGAAAAGCGATTGTTCGACTGGAACATTTTGAAGGCAGAAAAGTTGCAAGAATTTCGGCATTCTGAGTGGCTACTGGGGTATCTGTCAAAGAAACTCAATGTTTCAGAATCTATGTGGGTTACCGGAGGGCAATAATTCAGTAACTCGAAGGTGGTACTAAGATCCGCAGACGTTGATGATATGAAAAAGTGCAGAGGCTTGATTTATGTGTGAAATCAGCTATACTTTCGGACCTTTTTCGTCATGTCACTTCGCTCTTTTCAATGTTTGTTTTTTTTTTACAAGTTCTTCATTATATTTCCAAGAAAAGTGCAATCAGCTCAACGTTTTTCTAAATTACTGCGTTTTAAATCGTCGAACGGATGTATGACTCTATAGGCACGCTTCGAAAGGTTTTAATGATGAAAATAAGGAGCGATGAGGGGAGAAGACGAAACCAATAAGTTCGCCAGGGATCTGGGTCAAGTATGGTTACAAATACACTATTGCTACATGTGATCGTTGTTTTAGTATAATAAAGCAGTAGGAATGATCGGCGGGCTTAATCCCATTGTTGCGTAATAGTTGAACAATTCCTTTCAGTTAGGTAGTTGGCAGCGGATTCCGAGAGCTTTTAAGAGAGATAAGGAGTGCAATTAGAAGTTGAGCCTTTTCTGGTAGGTATGCGAAAATTTGTCGTCGGCCAAGCTGCGATAGACCCACAACAACTACTGGAACAGTTCTACCAAAGTTCATCAGAAGTTCCTATCGTTCATGTAAATTAATCCAGCTTCGTTTTGCCTTCTCCCTTCGCAAGCTCGTTGCTCCCCTGACTCAGTTAAAGCAACGAGGCGAAAATACCTGTATATTTCTTCGCCTGATTCATTCTTCGCCGCAGAATATTCACCAAAGGTTTTACGATTCTCCTTGCCGCAATGTCTATATACAACAAACTCCTCGAATTCCGGCGTGTCGGAATATATATCGCGAGAACATGGCGGTAGGTACTGTATAGGAAACATAAAACACGCGCGACGTCACCGCCTTGCTTTCCAATTACCAAACGTTAAGGGTTGTATAAGTAATGGAGTAACGCGAATGAATGCAAATTTCGTGCGTGTGGCTCGCGCTAGAACGAAGGAAATTGTGGTTAGAGGGTTTTGAGTCGAAGCCTTTAAGGAAACATATATATACACCTAGAAACGAAAAAAAAAGTAAATTTGGGGAATTTCTTTCATGAAAACTATTGGAATGATCGGTCGGGGTTTTTTTTTCTGGTAAAAGATATACACTTTCATGAATGATTTAAATTTTTTTTTTTTTTTTTTATTATTAAAAAATATTGCAAATTCACGAAGAACTGGAGGATGTAAAAATATAAAAATCTATTCTTCGGACCCTGCTACGTGAATATTTCCCCACAAAGTTATCGTTTCTAACTGTCTGCTCTTCTTCTGGTCGAAACGGGAGTGAATATTGTGGAAAGAAAAAGGCGGCGAGCAAAGGCGAAGGCTCTATGCTAAATTGGTTCAAGTCTGCCTATAAATCTTTTCTTGGGCAAGCCGACGTGCATTCGAGGACCAAGACACTCTGAGGAATTCATAACTTCAGGCCTAGACTCTGATACACATTTCCCAAATTCATGCCATATTTTAACACAAGCTTCTCATCAATTCCGACAATCCCCGGACGTAGATCTTCGTGCATATCTTTCTCATTGCCAAATTTACGTCGAGCTCCGACCATGTAAAACTCCTTAAATAGAATGACTTTTTTTATGCTATATATCCCAACGATTATTCCTGAAACTGGGTCGCTGTAGACGTGTGTGACGTCGTCTAGCATGATTCGTGACCGTGGCTCTGAGCTGGATAATTAAAGAACTACTTCAAGTCATGTGCTTTGTGCCCCCTGGCTTGAATCTTACCAAAATGAGGTATACGAGCGGGGAAAGGACGACTCTTGACACAATGTCCGCAGTTAGCCTCAATATATAACCAAGTCACGTTCAATTTATGTGAAGGGTACCTGCCAGCGCCATTTTGCTGGCCGAATCCCTAAATTAAGTAACGTGAGCACAGACCCAGATATTTTCACATTAGTACTCGACGTATAGTATGATTAATAATTCAGGCAATTACGCTAGGCAGTTGCGAGGAATTTAGTACGGTGAAGTGATTTTGTAATAATAGACTTCTACCCCTACAGGGGCGAGTGTACATACATGCCGGGATACTTGTATCCAGGATAATCTGAGTTGCTATGCTGTGTCAACGGGTTGCTTACAGTTTACAATTTACGCTTCCGGCATGAAAACCGCTGTTTCGTGCCACGTCGCAGTCCGAGTTTTAGTGGAAAAGTAAGATACACAGTACGAGCAGGTGTTTTTTTTTTTTTTTTAAATACGTCAAACGACAAAACTTGACTGCCATATACCTACACTACACTAATGCGTACACTATTTATATATAGTTAAAACACGGGAAAAAAAAATATCGACACGAAAATGTTAACAACCTGGTGAAAAAAGAGAAGGCGAAAATTACGATATCTTTATACGTACACGCGAATGCTTTGAAGAAATGTGAAAAAAGGTAAAACTTGTCTACACTATATTTTCACCACGTGGAATCGAGTAATAAACCAAACAATCGTAATGGTGGTAAATTTCTTTGACAGCTTCGCCCTTGTTTTAACCGTGAACTAGTTAACCAGGTAATTTTTCGTACGAGGTGAGTCTTTGAAAGCTGAATTTTGGTCGAATTCAAACTTTACTTTTTGAATAGCAGATGGTTTGAATGCATGCCAGTTCCGGTACATCGGATGAATTTAAAGCCTGTTCTTCCGCAGTTAATTATGAATTAACCCTCATTAACTCACTGGGGAAATTCCGCTAATACGACCAGAGACACTCCTGCAATTTTTATAACTAGATTAACTCTTATTTTTCAACAACCGTTACATATGCATCACTATACTTGATAACTGCTATTGTTACCATGCGAAGACTTTCCCCATCGATTCGACTATTTTTTTACTTTCAGTTATTCGAATTCGGCTGAAAACCGCCAATCCTCAATGCAATTGTTTATATAGCCTTTCACCTCTTGTGACGCTATAATTATGGCTGACGGCTTGCGAGAAATGCATTTGCAAACACCAACTTCGAAATACCCTGTGAGGGCATAACATGAAAAGTGTTGCGAACAAATGAATTTTACACGTAGTATATACTTACGTACACCTATGTACGCATATACGATGATGTCTAAAGCTAAGACGTGCGAATCCAGTAATTATTATAAAAGCCTTTGCTATATGGCACTACCCTTTAGAAATACGTCGTCTTAATTTGTGATAATTAAAAATATTCTAAAAAGCTTTTGCGTTTTCTACACTCGACTGCTTTTTCTTCATAAGGAAAAAAATGTACAACATTCAATGAATGCGTACCTTTGACTTATGAATGGGTAAAAGAATAATTTTCAAATTAAATATAATAATCACGATGGAAAAGTTTCCAGAAAACAAAGCTCGCCGTATTATTATACATTCAGCGAAAATAAACAACCTGTCTCAGAAAAAAAAAAAAGTTTAATTTTTTTTCATAAGGCACACCCACGCCATGATAAACGGGGAGTGACCAAAGTTGGAAAAGTTTACTGGAATATCATAAGATAAATATTTCATTATCTGTCAAAATTTTAGTCAAATCGATTCAACGGTTTATTCAGAATCGTAGATAGAAAATCTGCACATTACTTATTTGTATAGATGCTTATGAACTGTTTTGTGGGCGCTGTGAACATGTGTTCTAAAATTGATTTGCGAATATTTTACGATTCGATGTTTTTCGAGATGGCGAATGCATAAGGCATTCCGATTACACATTATGCATGGCTGGAGTTGTGATGCTAGATTAGTTGTAAAAGTGATAAGTTCGACTTGTTACGTCGTAGCCGACGTAGCAATCCCCTCAGGAGCACGACTTTGCCGAATATCAGACACAACTGCCATTAGGATAAAGTCATGCCGGTTCAATTTCCTGTCTGAAACAGCACCGAGTGCTCAAAATGAAATCTAGCCGATTTCAGTCTTCCAAAACGTCTCGGAAACTAAGCTCATCATAGATATCACCTGATGAAACTTGACGTTGGAAATGGTCACGTAAAGCCACATTACTCCGGGTTTGGTTGAGTCAAGTTTAGTTAGAAACCCCTTCGCCTTGATACGAACTATTCTACCTGTAATTAGATATACCGTCTGTATCTATGGTGTACTACATATAGGCACGTTTCTCTAACGCCTATAGGTATTTTACTACTAAACACACCCGTGCAGAAATGTCTTCGTACACTATATAAAGTAGGCGAAAGCACTTGCACTCCCTTGACTAAACATAGTATAAACCGTCCACAGGTATTTCACGATCGCAAATAACACCCTATTCGCGTATTCGGATATGTTTATACAAGTGATGGGTAGTTCGAGGAAAACATCATCCATGTTATCGAAATTTACGTGAGAAATAACTTGTACCAATTTGCGAATGTCTAATAACATCGTCGCATCTTGGTGAGGCTTTTTGTTGAGAAAACTCGTTTCAAGTTTTAAAGAAAACCGTCAATATTTCTATGGCCCGAAATTAAACTCGTTTCCAGACAGCTGTCGCAGCGGTTTTCCCTCCAATAATATCTACGCTAAGAGTTTTACCTACTTTTACGCGAAACTCATATGTATTCTACAGATGCTGTTCAGAAGCATTGGACTTTATATACTCTGCAGTTTTGTGTGAAAATTCAGGGTTGTCCCACCTCTATAATTCTTGATTTAAAGATAAACTCGATACCTCGATTGTACAGTAATGAATATAATTTGGGGATATTATCTGTTTCGAATATCAAAATTCTTTTACAATCATCTTTATCACCGAGAGATCAATAGTTCGTATGTACAGAAGACAAGAAGACTCGATGTTCTCACTATATGCAAATGATTTTTCACCCACTGATGCCAGACCCAAAATACTTTTATTCGTGCCTCCGAGATGCAAAGAAACTACAGAAGTGAGGACAGCGTTGGGTCCTGGATATAAAAACAGACATGCTACTGTTATGTAGATGTCGTTTTTATTACAGGTAATAAACTTTATTCGCTCATGTGACACGCAACCAAATCTTGAAGACCCAATCTAATTACCATGAATCTCAGCACAGAGAAGCAACGTTTTTACGCGAACATGATTCGTCTGCCTCTCTTCGAATTGTGATAAATATATATAGGTGAAGGTATATAAATAACTTGACACGTCCAGGATTTCGTTTTCGTAAAAGCTTGGGACCTCAATTCGGTACTGAACCTACATCTCGAATATTTACACACGTATATGTATCATACTCACGTAAATAGTCGCACAACCCTTCTATCTATATGTAAACATAAACTCTTTGGTATCTGCCAAGAATTAGTATCTTTTGTGTACCCGATCAAAAGCCAACATTTGACCCAATACAACGGCAATTTGTCATCAAGAATTTCCATCCACGAGACAAAACCCAGAATTGTAGCGTGCGTCGTAAATTTACTGGGCTGCCCTTAGACCCTTGCCAACCCAAACCCATTCCGAGAGGAAATTATCTAGAATAAACTTGGCGAATTCCACTCAAACAGTTTGTTACCTGCAGGTACCGTATCACATGGCATCTTGTTGTCAAGCCACTAGTTAAATTCCGTCTCATTACGATGTAGTGATCATTTGGACATGAATCAATGATTCGAAATATGAGCCGGGTGTTTTAAAAATTTTACATTCCCTAAAAGGATCAATTGAACTGATGAAAATTCTCACTCGTAAAACGGTACAGTTTATAAAATGACATAACTTAGTTTGTATTTGTATTTGTATTTTGTATTTGTATTTGTATTTGTATTTATTTCCCATAAAAAGATATACAAAGTTTAATACTAGGATATATCTACCTATAGAGATAAAGATTTATCTGTACATAGGTCGGGAAAAGAAAAGAAAAAAAAAAAAAAAAAAGAAAAAGAAATGAGACGTGTATGCCCATTCCGCTTATTAACTAAAACTTATAGCTAGATTAAAAAACATCAAGTTTACATTTTTACTGACAAAAACCTTAAAGTTAAGTTATTATTATTCTTTTTTTTCATACTTTCCGTATCTAGAAAGACGAAAGAAATAAAAATTATTCTGTACCCTTTGAAATATACCTACAAGAAAAAAGAGCGCACGATTCTCATCCTTTTTAGGACGTGTTCAAACTTAACTAGCATCCATTGTAGAGAAAATTCGTAAAACGTGCAGATTATTTTTAATTGCCTCTGTAACAATGCACTGTGTTAGTTTATACGCAGCATATATGAGTTGGTGTCATGAATTGGTCGTAACGAAGTTTACGAGATCTGTAAGTAGCCTGCCATCCTATACCATTAAGGCATATTTAATGTACAATATACTCATAGATACAGGTGCGTGGATGTTTATACAGAATACAATACAGTGACCGTTATTCACTACCGAAAAAGGAAAGATCTTCACCCGCAAATTTAGTCGTCATTTCCTAGAGACATTCTACTATCATTATTTGCGCGGTAGTACCATTCATTTATATAGTAACTAATTTCATTTTTATCGACCACCAGTCGTTACGGTTTATAGCTTCAAATGCTTTCAACTTTGCAGGGCGTTATTGAATGGTTGAAATAAATGAAATTTTTTAATTCTATTGTTACACAGTGCTTTGCTTCAGTTTTGTTATTTTTCAATCCAATTACTTTTTTAATTGTTTATTCAACAATTGATACCACAAACGACTTGAAATGCCACAACTTCAGCCTTTGAGCATCAAGTTTTTACAGGGTATCGAGTTAACGGACACTGCCAAACTTTATTTTTCATTTTCCGTAACCAGGACGCGCTGGAAAGGGAAAACAAACCCTATATACCCGATAAATCCGTTCAATCCCCAAGGGCTGCTTACCCTTATTGATTTATCTTACGCTTCGATGATTCAGCGACGAGAGTCTCGTCTATAAATAATAGATACCACCCATTTCCCGTCACTGGGGTATATTTGCTGCACTTATAATAAAACGAATCCGTTCTATCTGAAATAATTGAATAATTCGTATTCATTATGCGGCAAAAATAGATTTTTCCTCAATTAGAAGGGCCATTTTATTGTTGTATCGTGTTACCCTTACACGTATGTCAGTACATGTGTTCGATAAACCTGGTAGTCCGTCAGTACGCGGGTTATTAAAAGAAGCATATAAAATTCCAGTAATTTATAAATGAGATTTTCACTGAGGCTGGTTTCATTTGGCAGTCGAATCACTGTCTGCAGCCTTTTGATATTAAAAAGTGCGAAACGAAATCCATTACTCGTGATTCCATCATGGGGTTTGTAGCACTTTGATATATACAAATTCATACTTTGATCATACAAAGAGACGACAAAAAGAACAGTTTACAGACCAGTTTGTGTTCAATGAGTTGGAAGACGAAAATTCTTATCTGCACTCAATGATACGGTTGTTGTTCTTGTTTCATTTGTTCGATTAATTCCATTTCATATTATTTAACTAGAAAGGAAGCAATTAATTTATATTCACATGATTGAAGAAATAAAACCAAGTAAGGCTGGTGGCTGCAAAAACTTTAATTATACTAATCGTGATAACGATAATTACCATTGTACTCGAAGCGACTCGAAGCCACTCGAGCTAATGACTGTACAGAACGCAGCAAACGATGCTCGAGGAATCGAGCTAAACGTTGATATAAATAAAATACCCCACAAAGTGAATCGTACGACTTGAAACCCCGCAAATTTTAGCTGATAATTTTTAAGCAAAGAAAATGTATTGTAGCGTTGTATTTCTTTTGGCATTAAAGCATTGTGTACCTTCATCGGATAAACGCGAACGGCCTCACGCACTTCTGGAGTTTACTACACGCAAAGAGATGAATAACTTCTCAAAGCATCAATAAGCTTGACTGAAACCGATTATATCGTGCCTTGGGCCAATTTTTCACACAAAACCGAATTACCTCGTAATTAGTTTGTCGAGTTGGAATTTCGCCAAGGTTAACAGGTTCGAATTTCGACGTAAACCTTCGATCCTTGGAAAGCCCTCCTGGTCTTTCACTCGAACTCTTTGGTCTCAGAATTAATACTCCTTCGAAGTGTAATAAGGTTCCGTAAAACGATTCAAACGAATAAATATTCATGCTTATACGTTAGGGTTGAGGTATATTTAGTCAAAGTACTAGCAGGGACTGTGACAGATTTAGTGGCCTTCTGACTGTGGCAACACCCTCAAAAGAAGGCCCTTGAATTTATCATCGAATGGGAAACTCATACAATATTGAATTGACTCGGAGATAAATTTACATGGTATTTAAATCTGATTTGATTTTCATGCGCCTAACAGTCAATTTAACAGGGAATAAATTGTTCAATTAATCATCTCAGATACGTGAATTTATTATCAGCTTCAAAATTCAGAGTCGTTATAAACTTGCTCGAGGAAAGGAAAGACCCTACTAGAACTGGAAACGCTGTATTTGTTCTTGAATTAAAGTTAGTTTTAAATCATGTATATAAGTGCTGTTTGAAACTACGTGAATCTTGTTGCATGATTGAAAATTAAATTGCGAATACAGGAATTATCCACCGTTCAAGTGAAAAATGAAGAATTAACCGGACTTCCACGTTTCAGGATGGTGTTCGGACCACGAGTATAAAGATTAATAAGTATTGAATTTTATATCGAATCCCTGATTATTTCTTCGAAACAAACGAAAATAATCTTTCTAATCTAAAGCTTTTACCAAAATTGATGAGAAAATAGATTCTTGTTTGTTCCGAAAGAACCAAGAATTCAATCTTAGAGCCAATACTCAAGGTAATCTTCACCTCAGTGTTCTAAACGTCAGCGTGAAACCTGGATGACCTGCAAGCATTATTGAGACGTAAGGAACAGTTTGAAATTTTTATTTTACGTAATGGTACGGAACTATGTCCAGCATTTCTGAATTTTTTATTGTTAAATTTATTGTTAATATCAGGGCGATATTTTAAACTCTAGTTTTAGTAGAATCTTTCCTCCAGAGTCCAGATTGAATTCTTTCAATTTTACACGGTAGAAAAGAGGCATAGGTCTGGGTAGACCTGGGTGAGAAAAATGAAACTAGTATACAGGCACCCGCACCCTGGATACATAAATGCATAGAATTGTTAACTAAGATCGCTCAAAGTTTCTTGACATCAGCCACGTCTTGAGGAAGCAAAGAAAATCTAGTACTTAACAGAGTACTAGAACCGTGAAAGCTTTTTGAAAATGCATTTTGAAAATGGTCGTCAATGGTCGTCCGACGAGATGAAAACTTCAGCCCAGGGCACCAGACGCGTTTCATGAACGTAGATATATTTTCATATATATTTTCATTTATATTGTATACCTATATGTACGAGCAAAAACTCGCAGCGAGGTCAAAGAACTTGGGTCAACTTTCCATCGCGTCGCTATAGATATATATATATATTATGCTCTATGCATGCATATCTGTACCCGAAGGATATGAACGAAATTGGTCACAGTTCTTTCGTTTCGAAATGATTGCGTTCATAGATCTCAATGATTATTCCGAAATTTCAATCAAATGAATACAATACGCAGTTATCCAACTGATATACCTCCTCTCATGTTTTCTCCCGATCATATTATAATGTATTGACCAATAATTCATATGATTCAAATATGGAAATGAGTTAACTTAATCAACGCAATGAAATTGAGAATGAAATTGAGAATGAAATTTTATTGATCAGTCAGATAGAGTGACTGGTACCTACTCGATTGTGTGAAAATGGATTTGTATATTATTCAAGACTTCTAGACTCGAATATCGTTTGCCCATTTTGAGAATGGTCTGGTATCAGTCTCGTTATGACGTCTTGCACAAGTTTGAAGCGAAAGAAGGATCTCAAAAAAAATAAAAAGACCCGGCTGTATAATGCATCGTATATACGTGAAAGGTTGGAAACTACGAAACTCTAGTACTCAGACTTTTCCATGTCTTCTCTCACTTCCGCTTTATGAATAAAAAGTTGTCTTCCAAGATAACTACGAACACGAACACTCGCAGGCAGAAATTTATGCAAGCAGATTTACACTACAGGTATATATATATATATAATATACTATATTATATACGTGTACCTACTATATACCTATACCCATTTCATAAATATGCACATACGAGCCGCTCGCGCACGACCCTTGTCATTGTATATACGGATTGACTATAGCAGCGTCAATTTACCAGGGTATTTTAAGGGTGTCGGGTCGCTTAAGAGCGTTTCCTGACCAGCCTCTCGAAAGCCCATTTCGTAGGGGTAAGAAAATGAAGGAAAGTTAAATAGAGAGAAATGTATTATACCAACCGCGGTCGTCGGTACATAATATGCAAGAAAAAGTATACATAGCTGTGTGAATTTGCAATTGGATTTGCGATAATCAATGATTAGTCTCAATGAATCACTACAGAATCTAGATAGCTATATACTTATACTATCGTAGTCCACGTTGGATGATTTCTATTATAAAGACAAATTTCTGTACGACAAGCATATAAGTCATATAGTTAAATTTGTAAAATGAGCAGGAAGACTATATAGCATATAATTTTTGTGTAATCCCCAAAACTGTAGATACGGTCAATTTCTCGGTTGTGAAGGGACAAGATTTTCAATTCCGTCAGCTGCAGATGACATCGACTATTTCAATCAATTTATTTTCCATCGCAGACAGCCGGCTATAGGGCGAATACCCTCAAAGAATTCCTGCACAGTGATCGTAAACGAATGAAATGTACCTGCCAACCACTTTCGAGATTGAGCTGTACAACTTCACTCATCATTATTTATGCGATTGGAAGATTTTTAGTTGCTGCTAAGTTTCCTCATAGCTTAAGGGGCTTTAGGACTTAGTGCAGATATTCTCGCTCATTCCTGTACGTCTATATACTTTATTGTTCCTGATTACATACGTTTTGCAACACTGCACGTATAAAGTTATACACGTTCTAATGAGCGACGAACCGAGTGAACGACCAATATACAAATTTATAATGATGTTTCGTGGTAGTATCCTAGAGCTAAATAACTCACGTTGTAGCCTCATACTAATTTTCTGGAACACGTGCGTCGTACGCGGTTCTAATTTGTTCCTGGCTTGCAGATAACTTGAAAATAGCCGAGATGCCATCATTAAGCTTTAGCCCCAATTTATTATTATTATTTTTCTCGTTATAGATAATAATGATAGTACTACTATAATAATAATAACAATAAATAAATTAAAAAAGTAATCCCTATAATCACAATGCAGCTTGCAGTACCGCTGCAGAAATCATTATTCTAGAGTGTATAGTAACAAGGAATGACGGATAGCGTTTAATTCTGTTGAAAATCATGAAACTTTTTATGTCAGTTGACTCTGCAAATGTACAAACGAATTTCTTTTGATTTTTCGCACAATCGTGATGGCGTAGTTGTGCCGGAAATTCCGTTACAGTATCGCCCATTCCATCACTACAGTGCATCAATTGCTTTCTGATGTCAAAGCAAGACGGCTTTCTTTGTTTTTAGTTAGTTGGAAGCTTTTGAAAAACACTTTTCCAAAGAAGAATCGAAAATCTCTTACGAACGATAAAGATAAATGTAAATAAGTGAAAGAACTGACAGAAAAAAGTTACAACCATTCACAGTGGTTCAATCGATCGTTTGAGCTCTGCCCGAAAGTTTCTTTTATTCAAACGTATGCTCTATGCATTTAAATCGGACAAGGATACTCCACAAGGTACAGGCGATAGGATGAGAGTTATGCCAACGCGGTGTATTCGAATAAAGGTATTTTCATGTGAAATTGAAAATGGTCCTCGAAGTATATTCCGGCAGAAGTTGAGAATCGAGATTCGACCTGAAGAGGTTATTTGTAGAGCAGTTATTTCGAATATGACATTCAACGATCATTTCAAAGGCTGATATGATCCAGATTCAGAACTCCGAACATATTGAGATCGTCGAGCCAGTCGACAGCCGATTGTTATAAATTTGCGCCATCAGCTGATTTTCAATACAATGATTCGTAATCCGTTCGTCAGCATGGTACACATATGTCACGTTTCATACAAGAGGAAAATACGTGAGAGGGAAGCACGCTTGCGTAATCTTTATAATACAATTTCGTCTCAACTCCTTCAGCACTGACAAGCTAGAGTTTGATCGTTAAACTTCCTCAACTTTTCGTGTCTAATGCGTTATTGTGCGCCAGTCTTAACTCTCCCTAGCTTATGAATTGTCTTTTAACTCATCCACGAAATAGACGACGGCTTAATATATTCGTACTTGGATATATTTAATACGAAAATTCAGTTTACGCTCTATAAATATACCTACCTACACGAACGACTGCGCTGCATCGCACTTCATCTCATAAGCAATAAAATTTATGGCCACCGGTGATTTATCTAACAACAAACAACTCTTACCAGTTACCTTCATCTTTAGACGTCTATGCAAAATTTTCAGCCTGATATGATTTATGATGCATAATTATAAATACATATTACCTACTTGCTTAAATAGGGCAAAGTCAGCGAAGATGGATTATATACAGCAAAATAAAAACAGAATTCAACTGTAAAATATTATTATTCTTCTGGAAGAGAATATCCAAACGATCGCAAGGAAAGATCATGATCTTCGTACACTTTGCCTTACAACCAGTACCAAAATCGAAGAACTGTGAAAAGCGTATTCTTCTGAATACCTTCCATCCGCACACCCGAGAATACCTTTTCTAAAGCAAGAACTTATGGTGATTCCGAGGGCGTAGCTTTTATGGTCAGCCAAGCTCTATCCTGGGTCGTAAACCTTACCCTATCTTACAATCGACGTTGAATTTCAAACAGATGCTCAAGCGAATTTCTCGGTTCGTAGATACAAGGTAACTGTGTACCTACTATGCAAGAGATGCAATGAAATGATCTTATCGCTCAGTCAGTTCAGTTCGCGAACGGTAACAACAGTCGTAGGATAGCTAACTAAGAGAATTGACAGTAGTATAGTCACTGGTCTGGAAACTGTTTACCCAGGTACAACTAAATACGTATATATAGTACATATGTATGCGTAAGTATTCTATGTGTAGGGACTGAGCCTTTATTAATTAAACCTGCGACACGAGAGTCTTGGTTGTTGCTGGGCTATCGCATGTATAATATTAGGTTGCAATTTTCAACGGTATTTGGCAAGTGTTTGAATCCACCCGAGAAGACGATGAGGTACAACGAGATGATGCTAATGAGGTTGGAAACCCGGTCTGGGTCATCTTGACGAAATAACTAAGTGGAAAAATCCAATTGGATTGAAAAACTCGGAACTTTCGAACCGTTCAGTGATATTTCACGAGTTTCCCTCGATGTCGGGGCGGATTGGTGAGCGGATTACGGAGATCTCTCGAAAGAAAATTTGTCGCAGTGCAGCACAGCTCGATATTCAATAACAATAAAATGTTTGATTCATCCGAAGTACTGCTGAAATTATAGCTTAGGTTAATCTGAAAAACGGAAGTTCTTTGAATATATCTGATAATATCATAAAGGAAAAAGTTAGAATAAGGTCAACAATGTTTTTTAACGAAAGTAGATTGAAACTCCTTAATAGCAATCTACAATATACCTCGAGTTTTATTTTTGAAATTTGATGAGAAGAGGTTTTGGTACAGAATTTAAACAGCCCGCGAAACTCCTCCATGTTTTCTAACTTTCGTACAAAGTTCATAGATTATATTACTTCCCGAAGTTCACAATATATATATGAATCATAATTCTTCGTAGAGTATATTTAACTACTTGCAATAGTTTCACTTTGAACTCTGACGTTTCCACAGGTTTCGTATTAGTATATTGATGAAAATAGTTCTCAGCGAAATTGAACCACGTCAGAATTCTTCATGCCACAAAATGATAAATTTGAAAGTGGTAAGTCAACTGAGAACTTATAATTGAAGAAAAAAATAACCTGCGAAAAATAAAACTGATCATATTTTCGATATTGAGAGAAAATCAGCTTCTCCGTCAATTTCTTTCGATGATGGTCGACTCTACTATAGTAGACCATTCGAGGGCATCACCATCGACATATTGGACTTCCGGGTCCTTCAACGGCGACAATTCTCCTTTAGGTCAAACTATAGACTATAGTAGAACCTTGAAAGGGACTAGAGTGTCTTGAATAGAGTCAGGTCCTCACGGTGTGCCTATTATGTGCCATCGCAAAAAATCGAAGCTGAGACAATATCGATAACCAATGTGACCCTTGACGAATAGACAGAAAACTGGCTAGCTTTTTTATCTGGAGACATTTTACACATTTTACAAATTTTACGTGTAAATTTATTTATAACTATAATACCGCGAGATGAAAAATGCGGATAAGATTTCGACGAAAAGATACGAGGATTAGAACAAATCCCGTGTCTAAGATGGGATTTTTACGGTAAGCTGATATTGGGAAGCTGTTCAAGAGCCACATTGTTCGCTGTATAGGATCACATAACATAACCGAATTATAATAGAATTCATGAGATGGGGGAATTTTTTTTTTTTTTTTTTTGTATGGTAGCTGTTTACCACTCACCTAGAACAGCAGCCTTGGGAATACGCCTTAATTGATGGTACCTTCTACACGGTTATACACTCGCTCATTTATGTACCGTTGTACTATACAGACAATTCAAAAATGCACCGTGCGGCTAATTTTCATTAAAAAAATCCTCAACGATGTAAAGTATCAGGTATGTGTACTACTACGTGGAGAAAATTCGGATGATATCATACCGTTGAGTCTGCTACAACAAACTAAAATTCTTTATCCATTTTACGGCCTAAAAATCTAATTTTCAGTAAGTATCCTTCGGGTGAAAATTCTATGATGATTTGGATATCATTTCTGGAGTAAAATTTCACGAGGAATTCAGGGAAATCAATAAAAAAAAACCTCTACTCTTAATATTTTCTGAGATATATCTCGATTTTTATGGAAAAAGACTGGTGAAAATTGAATTTTTCTATGTATTTCTCGCTCAAAAAGATTAAAAGAGAAATAGAATTTCAGTTTAGAGTGGAATCATGAGTAGATTCAACGGTATGATATCCTCGATTTTTCTCCATGTACACATACCTGGTACTTTCCCATAGTTTGGGATTTTTTAAATTAAAATTAGCCGCACAGTGCATTTTTGAAATAAGCTCCGTAAAAATGCATCTGTTTGAAATGGTAAAGTTTGAGACCTTAATTTCATTGTAGAAACCTCGCACTGGGACCAAAATTTTTCTCTTTTTTTTTTTTTTTTGTCTAAAAACTGTGGGGCTTCGCTCCTCAAGGTGGTATTTAACATCCACCCTAATATATATAGATCATACGCGATGCTCCAACCTTGCAGAAGGGTGTCAAATACCGAGAATCCTCTGAAGGCTTCTTCGCCACGCTCACGTCTCATCGTCAGTTATGTGTTTTCCGAGTGTCAGAAAGGGAGTTTTTGATGGAAAGTGATTTTTCACTTTTCTTGTTACGTTCTGGTCGGCACTGCATGTTCGACTTTCATATTTCATAATTTGTATACTTATTATCATAATTCAGTCATGCAAAAACATGAAACATCAAACTTTCTATAAAAATTGTGTCAGTCCAATACCTACTCGTTGAAATATGCCGAGAAAACATGCACTGATGAAAAAATTAACTTGATTCAAGAAGGTAATTCTGAAGAACTTAATTATCTTAAATCAAGTAGAGAAGTTCTTGAACCAAGAAATTTTTCTTGGTTCGAGTAAATTTTACTTGGTTCAAAAACAATGAAATTCTTCAAAATAATTTTCTTGGTTCAAGATTTTTTTTCTCTTGAATCAAGTTAATTTTTTTATCAGTGTGAGAATTGAATTGATAACAAATTGTCAGGTCAATTGTGTTCCATGAGCACAATAAAAACGAGCTTTAAAATAAGTGGTTTCGGAGCAGGCTATCTTCAAGAATGCCTCAGAAAGTTATGAGATAGCGGAAGGGTCTTAAAAGTAATAGTAATAATTTATTAACTTTTAAAAACTGCGAAGATTCGTGAAGACAAAGTTAGACGTCTTTCGACGAAGGCTATGGTATGGTATAATCTTTTTGAATTTTCGTAAAGATTAGATTGACATTGCAAGCCCTTAATACATCAATCACTGCGCTGACGGTCAATGGACAAATTTTGTCATCCTTTGAAACTCGATGGACTTCTCTTTGAAGTATCTCCGTTTTGTTTATCAACAATTTACCTCAAGGTGTATCATCTTTGAAAAATATTAAACCCTAGCGTTGTCAAATCTTCCTGTAGGTATTATTTATCACGCTTCATGAGAAGCTTTGGAATATCTTTAACGTAATTTCATTTCGCGAGAAATTGTATTTTCTCGTCAGACTCAAACGGAAGAAAAAAAAATATGATGAATTGAGTAAATAATATCATAATTTAAATAAAACAGACCAGCCACATGGTGGAACTCAATTCCAACTTAAACGTGACAGGCAACTGACAACACCTACAATCTGCATGTACTTACGTAACAGGCCCGTATGTTGCATATGGACATAACTACGTGTGCATAAAACATACTTGCACGTACTTATACATACATATTATATACATATATCGATAAACATGGGCGAGCCGCAACACGCGAATGTAGAATGTGCATACTGGGAGCGATGTGTGGTATAACCTGCACCTCTTACCAATTAAACGGTGCAGCACTAATATGTCTGACACGATGTATTTGCTTTATAGGAATAAATCAACCGTATCAAACATCTGAGAGATATGTTCGCTGCAGCAAATCGTATTCCATTTATCAGTGCGTATTCGACATGTTCAGAACCTTTCGAAGGTTACGTATATAGGTATATGTAAAGTTTTTGACTGTAGAACTATGCGCATGGATTTCTAAAGTTCACCGTAGAAAACGACTGAGACTGAGCTATGTGTGGCAGGTTGTTTCAGCTCTGAGTAATTAGATTAGATCAGGCTTAGATGTTGCCCTGGAGATAACCGCAGGGTATGATTGAGTATACACTGACAATCATGTAGACTCGAGTAGTAGTATGAAAAAATGAGCTTTAGGCTTTCTGTGGGACATATTATCGGGATGTGTGTATGTCCCATGCGGCCAATACTGGCTCAACATAACATAATGTGTCCTGCCGCAAAAATGGTCATATTTTATAAAGGGTCAAGGCACTAGAGATTCAGTTTTCATCAGCTATGCGGACAACGCTTCTCGTGAATGAAGGCGTCAAACATGCAGGCTTCTGGGCTTCTAGATAATTCATGGTAACTATGGGCCAGCCCATATTATTAATTCGAATAATGATTCACGGTAAATCCGCAGGCCATCGACCTGAACTATAATTACAGCAATAAAGTTATATTCAAAAAGGAGACAAAGAATGAACGAACACTATTACCGTTATAGTTACCATCAGCGTTTATTGCCATCGGATCTCTCGTCGTTATCTTTAAATATCGCCTGTGCACGCGAGATAATAATATAGCCAGGAGAATGCAATTGTTGGAATATGCTTCGTACCCGATACGGAAAACTAGGTAATAGTCGATTTGAAAAAAGTCTTCCATGCAGACTAGCGTAATTTTTATATTCATGAGATCTACCCTTTTGAAATCCGTCCATTGATGGATATCGACGGTTATTCTTCCTCTTATCCTACAAACAGGGATAACCTGGGTGAAAAAAAAAAAAATTGAAATAAATTTTTATCCGCTGCCAGCTTAAGTTCAATTTGAATAAGGGTGTATTTTTTTTATCGTAGTTTGATCAGACAACATCGTGGAGCTTCCGACACCTGTATAAAGACTATAAGCTTTAACCCATCCCCGCTGAAGACGGCCGATATCTTTGTGGTACCTTCGAGCTTAGCTCGAAGCTAAGCTGGACTCTAAAGTTTGAATCTCAAAAGCTTTTGGTGACGATAGAGAGCGCAAATTTAGAGCTAGCATGAACGCATACGGCTATTCAGGGAGAGAGGTGGCACGCTGTGTCTAATTAGATGAGGTCAGAAGACAGGCTAGGCTTCGTAGCTGTATAAAAATAGAAAATATACCAGTTTAGTTCTACAGTGAAATGTCGCAAGCCACAGCTTACTACCTTAGTCAGTGTGACCTTCGGTCTTTGGCATCTGTTTTCGCCGTATACGAATAAATACAATTAATCTGTTAGCAGCGTATAGTTAGGTCTTCGACGAGTCACTGAATCAGAGTATCTTGCTAACCGCATTTTACTCTTAGAGTTCGCTACGAAAAGCACTTAACAATCTTATAGCAGATAAAATGTCAAGAACAGACTCGAAACTGTGGTACTCTTCGTGCCTTCCGTCTTATTCTGAGTGTCACGGAGTAGATACTCTCATTCCGCTTTAGTGTACAAGCAGAAAAAGGTTTGTCAAAAAACTACAGAGGCTTTTTCCCCATCCTTGTTGTTTTATGGTCACCTTGGAAACCCGTGTAAACACACCATGGCGCCCTAGAGTAGACATCACAACACGTTAGATGGGCGCGATAATTCGCTTGGATAAGCCTTGAAGATGGAAATATACTCGTCGTGTAGTAAAGTGTTTCGTACACATCCTAGATACGTGTTTATTGCCACAAATTACTGACCCGTGTATGTATCAGCGCAACTATTCCTCGATCGTTTGTCAATTAGACTAAAGGTATCTATAGGTAGCACATAAATTCTGGGTTCAAATTTGTGTATCGTAAAAAAAAAGCTCTCCAATCTATCATCGGTCTATACCAAGTTGGAATTTTCACACATCGAAAATTATAGGCTTGTAGGCATTTCCGATAAGTTTATCTGGGAAAATATGAGATGAGCGCCTTTACGTGCTATGAAAAGTGTCGAGAGCTTTCTCGGGTCGGTATACTTGGCGCTGGTAATGGATTTGTTCACCTACACGTCAACAACACTATACCTTGTCATTTTTCATTCAGTGAACACTGTTCTGGATTCATACGCGGTCGAATTTTTTTGTGAAAAAATCGCGACACAAATCCTGTAAGTTATATGTTTTGCTATATCCCCGCGGCATGACCAAGTCCTAATATTCCCGTCTTTTTATTAGTACGTAGTGTAGTTTGAGTTATGATTTATTGAGGATAAAAATTGCGTGAGAAAATTTTTATAGCTCAAATTTTCTTCGGGTGTAAAATATTTTTAACGAGAGAAATAGAACACAGAAGGCTTATACTTGTCTCAAATTTATTTACTACCTACCTAAGTGGCAAAATGATTCATGGTTTGAATGCTTGCTCTTGCGTGCGCCTCGGATAACGATGTACGCACGTATAGATCTGAGGGTGGTGATGTGCTGATGCAAACGTAACGTTTCTACACGAATTATTTTTCCTCTCTTTCCTTTATCACAAAGCTTATAAGCTGGCCGGAGTTTTCTTTCAGTCTGAGAGTGTGCCGAATTGGTATATACGTCACCAATTCGATAAAAATAAGTTGCGATTCGCTTTTCTCTTCGCTCTTTCTCTCATCGCCCTTTTTATCCCACAGAGAAAAAAAGTCTTCGGTGCTGATAGAGTGAACGATCTCTTTGGCTGCCAGAAGCAATCACAAAGTTTATAAGGGGGGGCCGATAATGGAAGAGGAGGAGAAAGAGAGGACAGAATATCGCGATATTCCAGCACCCATAATCTCCAGCTTATATGTAATGGCCTCCGAATGCAAATTTTTTCCCCTAATCTGATAGCGGGGTTTCAAGCTGTATGAAATTTTCTCAAATTGAAAAGTGGACTCTTGAAGCTGCAGCTTAATGCGTAATCGGTTTTAATCTGCAAACAGAATGCGCTGAGCAACTTATACAGATTATTATTCGCAACGTATGTAGCTAAACTTCCAACCGCACAGAACGTTCGAAGCCACGCTGTAGGGAATACAGACAGGTCCGACGAGTTTCGGTTTGAAACACGTATTTCTACACAACGACCAAAAGTTTGTGTAACATGTAATTATACACGAATTTCTGCCCTGGGGTTCGGAGGACCCCGCTGCGTATTCTTGACATTGACGAAACCCAGCCAACACTTTATTCGGTGATTTAAAAATGGTTTATTATCAAATACATTCCGGGAATCGACGTCTATCCCCTAAAGATTATACAATGTGTTTTTAATAGGATATAAGAAGTCGTGACAAATTTTTACGATTAGGTAACTGCAAAAAATTGTGCATTCCATAACGAGATGCAAATTTAGTTACAGACTAATTCATGCCGCTTCTATCATGAATTCCATTTGACTTTTTATCCACCGAACAGCTTAGGGGTTGCACAAAAAGATTCAAAGTACCTGTCGTCAAATTGAAAATTATAGTAGCTATGATCGTAGGGAAAATACGGGACCTTTAGAAATTCAGAGATTTCCAGAGGTATAGGCCAAATCAATCGACACCTATTATCGGTTCTGGAGTAAATTTACAGATTTACGGAAGCTTTGTGCCATTATTCATACGGCTGCTTCAATATGCCAACAGTTTTATGACTTCGAAGTTCGTGGCATAGAGTGCTTTGAGATAAACTAGTTTCGCGTAATGGATTTACCGCGTGGTACAAGTATTTTTCATAACATCTGCTCTGAAACTTCAGCTTTCAGTGCCTGTTTAGCGAGTCGAAACAAGTTAATTTCACGCGAATGCCATGAAAAGCTGTGACATACGCTGCAATCGCGACTTCAATGTTTTAGCGGTCTGAAAGCTGCATTGCTTTCATCCCTTGGGAAGAAAGCAACTGCTTTCATCCCTTGGGAAGAAAGCAATTCAGATTTCAGACCGCTAATGTTAGATTCATATTTATATAAGGTTCGAATTGGATCAAATCAAATTTAACGAAAGATCAAGAAAATAACTCAATATAACATCTTCGGACCAGGTCGTCGCGCCTTGAGTTTTCATCCATGAGGCGAGGGTATTATAACGTACGTTAAACATTTGTCCTTAGAATATTATCCGGCAATAGATCCATTGATGCAGCATTTGCTTTATATCTATCAGATGTTGTGGAGTACTTGGTGTTTCACCATTATTCACGTTATTTATATCCATTCGTAGGCATTTCAAAATTTTTAATGTTATCATTGATAACTTATCAAGCAAATTGAAATATGTATGAAACCTGAAGTTTTTTGCAAATGTTATGAAAAACATAGTGTGTGACACGGGATGAAACATGAATGCAGGCACGGGTGATGTCAGCCCTCGCCTTCGGCTTCGGGCTGACAACTTCACCCTGGCCTGCATTCATACTGTTTCATCCCTTGTCACACAATATACTATATATGCAGCACCGCGTTTTCTATTGCAGCTTGTAGTTACTGTTGGACGTTCTGCATCCTCTGGGGCTGGGTGAGGTCCATTCGTCGTGTTCTAAATCCTTTTTTTGTGTCCGGTTTTAAATAATGAAGTGGGATTTTGTTCTTTCGAATGAATTAACGTATAATTAGCTTAAGCTCGTCGTCAGCAAGTTTCATCTTAATAAAAGATTGCATGGTTGAAAACGGGCGAGAACAAAATCGCGATGATTTGTAATCGACAAAAACTGAATTAATATCTCACACTATTCTACTGTATTTTGACTAACGCGGTGTACGTTAATACCCTGAAAAAATATCGCAAAAAATCGTCGAAATATTGACAAGAGAAAATAATACAAAATAAATTTGGTCATTTATATTAAATGGATCAGCGAATCTATGAAATCAAGCCCAAAAACCCTCCATGCCCATAATCGTTCATAAATAATCTATAATCGTGTTACCTGAACTCATGAATCTGGGGTTTTGCATTTAGATTAAGTTCAAAAATGATCTTGACAAAAAGTCATTAAATTTTGGCGGTATAACGACGCAGTGCAAAAGAGGAAGCCAGTCGCGAACCACGTTCTCGTTTCCGTCGCAGTCTGGTTTCCGGTCGAGCGGATCGCTGCACCTTACGGTTACCGCTTTCTGTCTTCGTCGACCCCTGTGATTTAGGAAGGCGAAGAAAACTCCAAGCTGATTTATTAACACCATTTGTTTCACGCTCACCTATACCAAAAGCTCAGGTAGACAGACGGACAGGTTGATAGGTAGACATATGTAGGTATACCACAAAAAACTAACACAACCATCGCGGAAAGGGCAAAAATAAATAGTCATTATTTTTGGGACATAAGGATTTGCAACTAAATTGGCAGTGTACCAAACTGCACCATTTTTTCCAGTAGCACCTAATTTCTTTTGGTAGAAAATATTGTACACGATAAGTCTACTACAAATAATTTCTAACATCGTTACATACCCAGGTATTTTTTGTGGATAAAATTTTGTAAATCAAATCCTGATCCAAACTGAATAATCTTTATGATTATTGCCGGATGATATTAGTGGAGTGAATCAGACGATCTACGGGAATACAGTTACGAAGCAAGGCGATTAAGCTTTTCTGTCTTCCCATAAGAACAAGATCTCGTATAAAAAGCAATAACAGTGGAGTGGATTATTGGGTTATTATGGAATTATCACGACTGGATTTTATGACGAAGAAAATTTCAGAGACTCATCGTATCATAAATTTTCAGACACCGTGCTTCCACGGTGAATTAGGAGATCTGGGGAAACTATGCATGCGTCAAAGAGAAATGAAACGTCGCTAGATAAAATTGCTATTTTAAGTTAAGTGTTCCATTCGATTATCGAAAGCAGTGAAAACTTTTATTGAATTGAAGATATCGTCAACCGAGATGTGAGAAACTCGGTTCGCGAAGCTTTGCTTGAAAGTTTTCAAACTTTGACAATTATTTTCTCATCCCTATCGGGTGTAAGATAACTCTGAAATTAAAACTTAGGAATTTTCAGAGCAGGTTGAAATCTTCAATTGAACAAATGAGAAAATAGTTGGCAAACACGTATACCTACGTTGTAGTATCCAAAGCGGCTTGAAACTGTTTAAGAATAGTAGAACAATAAATTTTACAATAAGAAAAGAACAGGGTTGGTCACTTGAAAAATAATGCAAATAGTATCACAGTGACGTATAATTCCGCAATAAGCCAATAAGCGCGATAACCCGAGTCGAAATTTAACGCCTCATTAGAACCTCAAAATTTTACCGTTGGGAGGTTTTTGAGGGTCTGGAGAGGTTTATTTTGTATGGGAATTGAAACCCTCTTTAGCGCCTAAAACTCGTAGTTACCAGACAAATGCAGCATTTTAGGGTCAAATGAGGATCTCACGAGAACCTCGCAAAACCCTCACTGCGCCCTGCCGCGTAGCGGTGCACGGGTGCATTGAGGGTTAAATGAGGATCTCACGAGAAGCTGCTATCCCCGCCCCCTCCACATCTTCAGATTACGCAACGACAGCGATAAACTGCTGAAAATACATATATTCCTAAAATTATCCAATAAAGTCTTCTTAAAAGCACATCATAATTTCGTACAGAACAAGCTAAGATGGGCTGCAAACGGAGGTTATTCGAATTCGAAATCGGAGGGATCTATGGGATTTTTTCGAAAACATCGAGTTTGATATTTATCAAAATGATGCATAATGTCGCAAAATGATGTAATGAATAATGCAGCGGCGTCCCAATTTTAATTACTAAAATAATGCTTAATAGGGAAAATTGCATCATTAATTGAGATCGGACTTTATGAGTATCAAAATAGGTGCTAAATTATTATTACGGATTGAAAAGAGGTTCATTTGTGGGCTATGAGTACTCAAGCGGGCGCTGAATTTCGACTACAGAGTTGTAGGTTGATAATAGAAGTTTGAGGTCTAAACAGGATCTGTAGAGACGTTATGAGTTGGATGCTATGAGTATCAAAGCAGGCGCTAAATTTCGACTATGGAGGACTTGTAGGTTCAAAATAGGAGTTTGAGGTCTAAATAGGATCTAGAGAGGTTGAGTTGGATGCTATGAGTATTAAAGTAGGCGCTAAATTTCGACTCGGGAATTGTTGAATCCACATTGTGGCGAGTGTTGAAAACCGTAGGAGATTGAAAAATTCAGTAAAACTCGCTCGAACTACGTGACTAAAATATTTTATGGAGACTAAGCGGAATATAATTGTTCTTTTTTTAAACGTAAGGAATTTTTGAATGAAAAATGTATATTCTAAGTACGCGTCGATGAATTTATGATTTACGACTAAGCGATAGCTAGCCAATGTTGATTTTACCACTAGCGAAATTAAGCTACGAATTAGCTTCGACAAGCTATGACGTCAGTGAAGCATAGTGGTCGGCATTTGATTAGTGAGGGTCATCATGTATTACAGAGATATATACCTATGATAGGTAACGTATGTAGTACGTATCCATGTAAGCTTTTATACGTAACTCGTACGTAACGTAGTACTTGCCATGGAAACAAGCAAACGAATCATGTGCTCGCGTAGAAGGATAGACATATGGGGGTAGTTACGTATCCACGGTTGTATTAGTAAAATCAATTCAAGCACATTGTTATTTTTTCATATCTCACGAACTCTGACAACTGTGCTTATATTCTGCTGCAAGAAGTAGGTATGTAGTATAATCAATGATCATATAGCTCTTAGAAAGACAGCCAAATTGCGACAGAGTTGAAAAAGTTATTTTCAAAAGTTACATTCATAAAACGTATTAGTTGACAAAATTCTTAATTTTTTTTTCTTTTTTTTTTTCTCAACATTTGCTACAACGTATCGTATATTAAACCTGAATTAAAATGAAACATTTGCAATGGAACGCCCACATACATTCAGAACTGTCAACGACACGCACGTTGTGCGTAGGACAACTTGACAAGTCGCCAGATCCAGAGAATGAGATTAATAGGTTTCGATTAATTACAGTGTCAATTAGAAATATTTCATTATTTCCCGATTACAAATCGATATAAATTTCGTTGGCACTTTTCAAAAGTGCAATTATCCGCGACATAATTTAGTCCAGACTATGAACGATTCACATTTCCCTGGTTACTCTCTGGAAATATTGATTGACTATTTCAGATCATAATTTTCTACACGTAGAGTACTTCTGATTTTCATCTCGAGTCGTTAAAGCCAAGGAGTTTGCTCTTCAACTGATAACTAAAGCTGAATCCTGAAAGTGATTCAACATTAAACTAGTTCTTCGCGATTGGTATCTTCCTCTTCCCGTCCATGGACCATGTTAATTATTGCTTAAATTTTATTTAATCAGAGCAGATCGTCATCTGAAAGATTCGATTCTGACAACAATTTTTGAATGTTTCGACACTGCGCGTGATTCTCAAAATAGAATTTTATTAGTGTTCATTTTGGAACGGAAGCTCGAGGTCGTCCGGAAATAACCCAGCTGATTTCCAATACAAATATTGAAGTATATTTATAGATTTCAAAGAAAAACCTTGTGAATCTTGACCTTTTGTATTAATTTTCTCTCACAGAACAGAAATGTTCTTTTTTTTTTTTTTGCTTCAGATTTCAGAAGTTATATAATCATCGTAAAAAATGGATTATGTATGCCTCAACCCACTCTATTACTTACCTGTGATTTATCTCGAGAAGTCTGGTTCCCGGATAATGATGATGTTTCAACGTACGTGTCGTCGAAGTCTGATTCCTCTTTTCAAAAAAAATCACATTTAATCATGTTTCTTGAGAGTCGTATAAAAATTGGTCCACTTAAGTTATTTTGCCGCAGTAATAGCCTTCATCCTTTCCAACCGCAATTGACAGCCTGAAAAATAATAAAATTACCCAGTTATTTTAAGTGTATGGGTATATAGTTGTATATGTATATATTTCCTTCGATTCATTTCAGCATCAAACTATAATTTTGAAAACTGCATTTAGGTCTTCGATTTTCTGCTCCAGATATTTTAATCCCGGTTTACCATCCCGCATAATATAATGGCTCATAATTCTACAGGTGCAATTACGAAATTTTACTTTAGTTGATTTTTTTTCTGTTATATCTTCCGGCTGAACATTTGAATGGAATTTCCAGAGCCTCCGTTTCTCGGTGTGTAGATTCTCTCCGCGCTTGACTCGGTTTGAAAAACCCTATTTATCTACCAGGGTTGAACGCGTCAGTGCGGTAACGTTAACCCCCTAACATTTCTCTGCTTTTCGTTTGGATTTTAAAAAACTTTTGAATAAGTGCCAGTACAAAATGGCAAAATTTTTTTTATTTTTTTTTTTGGTTTCAGTAAGGTTTGACGCTTCCCTCGTAACGTTTCAATGATCGGGGTTCTTCTTTCTCTTCAAATATATATATATATTTGATATATATCAAAGTCGACAAACACTATTTGACGAACAAATATCCACCCTTTGTTTGGTCCAGAACAAATCGCAATAGTTATGCCATGTTGGAGTCCGTATAAATTCCCATTCAATCGACAGCCGAGTCTTATACCGTGAGGTTCTGTGAACGGGGAACGCTAGGGATACCAACCCAAAAAGGATGCTATTTCATAGGCAGTAGAGCTGCAGCAGCAGTTTAGTAACTTACTAGATGTTTTTAGTAAAATCACTAGAAATCACTAGGAATCTAGTGATTATTGGTCACTAGATTTTTGGGCTAGAAATCTAGTGACTAGATTTCCAGTGATTTGTAGTCATTTATACTAGAAACATCTGGTAAGTTACTAAACTGCTGCTGCAGCTTACTGCCCATTAAATAGCACCCTTTTTGGGTTGGTATCCCTAGCGTTCCGCGTCCACAGAATCTCACGGTATAGGAACTCAACACTGCGATTGGAAAAATATTGAAATTCATTTATGTAGTATGGTAATGGCGAAGTGAACTGGTCGAGGCACGCGACGATTCTCCTTATGAAACGGCGATGCTTTTGTGCCAGGTTTTGTTTTAAGATCACAAGGCACAAATAAGTGAGATAAGAGTGTTTGGTTAAGACCATATTTACTCGAAGGTTCAGCCGAACTTTGCTATCAAGTGATTACAGCTCCCCAGTCACTGGCGAACGACAAACAAAGTCCTCGGTTCTCGTCTTTCCATAAAAACTGAACGAGAAAAAGGCTCGTGATTACGACTACGAGATGAAAAGACTGATTTCATAGCATATTCGAATGTTTCAGACCCTCAGTTTATGAAAAAGCAAATATATATTTTTATACATATATTACAAATTACACCTGCACCGCAGTCATATGTGTGTGACGTTCGAGGTGTGTGCGGATTCGTCGTACAACAGAAAGCACGACGACCGCGACGCCTCATGAATACAATAGCTGGAAATATGAAGTCAAATTCTATTACAAGAACGTTCATTCGTTCCCGAGAAAAAGGACTTGGAAAATTGACAGAAGCTCTGGCAAATTGTTACTCTTCTCTGGCAAATAACCTTTTTTTTTTCCCCGCCGCAGAGACAGGTGATATATAATGTATACTAGGTGAGACATATTTTTATAATAGAATTTTTTAGCACAAAGTCTGCAATCTTTTACATAACATTAGGTTTATCGTCATTCATTCACAGATTTTCAACATTTTCTTAACAACATTTTCGCCTGTAGAAACGTGCGTTTCCGCTTGTCCCATTGACGTAAGATATTTGGATTGTGTCGAAAAATATACGGTTCAGAATACCGACCAGGGAAAGAGTTTAAGGATAAAATATTATATTCCTAATTTGAAGAAAAAAAAAAAAACATCCAAAAAAATTTGCGAAAAAGACGACATCTATTCCGGGGATGGCCTCAGGCCTGAGCAAACTAACGGCCCACCGAGCCCATTTTAGAGACGAGAACTTGACAGCTCCTGATGGGTATGCGTTCACAAAAAGAACATGTATCATGAATTCCAGTCCTCCGTGTGCGAAACGTAGCATTAGGAACGACTCTCGTCAGGGTTTCCCATGATTATTTAAACCCTGAAGGATGTCTATTCCCTTGCCTTTGGATAGTGTCGTGTTCTGCTCTCGCGGTAGCTTCTGCATATATTAAAGATTTTCGACGGGAGAATACACTGGAGCATTCCGGCAGGTGTCAATCTCGATCTACCCTGTATGAATAATTGGGTAGTTTTCGTCTGGCCGAGTGATGGTTGGTTGAACCATGTCGCGTTGAATACACTGGTATACACGTTTGTCAATTCTGTGGGTTAGAACCCTAAAGATATACAAGACGTATACCACGTACCACGAGAAACCTGACGGATATTTAGCCAGTAAACAGACCTGAAGGCCTCAGCAAGAATTCAAATTATTTCTCTACTGCCATGCGTCAAGTTTGGTAGAAAAATTTGATCAAATCTTAAATAAAGATCGTTTTCATCTCAGCCACGACAAAAACCTCTAGTTTTGCGGATGTTGATCCGTGCATGATTCAGGTTCATCACTGAAACAAGGAAGTAGGAAGTTACCCCGTCAATTTATTTCACCCTACTCTAACAAGCAGCAGTAAAAATTCTTGAAGCGTATTCGAACTACGCGCGGTCCAAAACCAGAGTAAAAGCTTCCTCGGAATAGGCAAAAAGTGGTTCCAGAGCTCGTTCGTATTCTACTCTGCGCCGAAGTCTTTCTCAAGCTTCACGCAGTTCCACTACCTTCCCTAGCTCTCTCTCTGGCTCTTATAATTCTTTCTTATTTTTCTTTTTGTTTTACCCAGCGCAGTGCCATACCGTGAGCCTTTTAATCTTCCTGCACGGTATTGTTTGCCTGGTATACAGCACTGTTTCCGTAACGCCTTGTGATATCTGCAGGCATTTCGGGATATTTGTATAAGTCTTTTGAACAGACTATGCAGGACCTGCTACGTGGAAATGTTTATACTTTGCATGCATTTAGGTTGTTTGTACGCTGTGATAATATAAATGAAAGATACAGGGTGACACAATTTTTTCAGATACTCGTTTCCGCCACTTTTCCAAATCACAAATGACAATTCAAAAGGAACAGTGACACAAGATTTTGCATCACATCAATCTGAAGGCTGTAAAGGAAATGAAATGTGGATAAAGTAAATAAAATTACAATCGCGGTTTAGCAAAGACAAAAATTTTGCGACTGGATCGGATGAATGATCAAAACTTGAGGTTTTTCGTTAAACCGTACCCAAATAAGGTTTATCTTGCATTCATCGGTATCGATAACGTTCTCGTTTCCGAAGATTTTCGGATTTTGCCTCTCGAAAAGTACGGGAGTTTAACGATTAACGATTCGCACGATTTTAGCCGTGCCGAGCCGTACCGTGACTCGAGACAGTTGCAAAACTTCTCTTACGTTTCACCCTTCTGCTATTGAACTATAACGCCGTCCTTGGGTATAGTTACTCAGAAAAAGCTCAAAGGCTTTCGCGTTTGATCAATGTTTTGGAAGATCCTTCGTTCACGTGGTTCCACTGGTGTTTTGGTGGTGTGAAGCATACATATCCCATCACCGGTTTCATTCTGAATGAGGGGATAGCCGGAGATACTAGAGGTATTTGCCATATTTCTTCTCTTTATACGAAACTGTCACCACAGCGTTCCATGTACGTTACTCTTGCAAGTTTTTTAATACACGTTCTTTATCCCCCCTCCTTCTACTTACACTCTTTTCCTCTTGCCTTTTGCTCTCGTTTTTCTTTATTTGAAAATAAAAAGCCGTGTGAGAACCGTTCCATAACGTTACACCGTTCCTAGATTTTCACAGAAATGAACATTCTACATTCACACATTTTTAGCATTTTAATTTTCAAAACATACCATACTCTATGAGCCGGAACATGATTCCTTCTACCTACACGAAGCTACGACATACCCACCGTGGAATTCTGGCACAGATTTAATTACAATGTTATAGGTGTAATCAGTTGACGCCATTTAATTAACCTCTGAACATTCAAGCTAATTGCCAAGCTTATTCGAACAAATATGCTGTCGGGGTGAAATTCAGTTGAATTATAATAATGCATACAAAATTCATGGATCATTATCCACTTGAAATATTATCATCTCCCCAAATGATATTTGCACAACTGTTTAAACCAACGACGAAGAGTGTAATTAATCACAAATACTTCGAAAAATTATACTGTTGATTATGAAAGTTTTGTTTCACCCTAGCTGTGGTTATATTGGTGCATTTAGTCAAAATTCCAGGCAGCATATGAGTTGTTTGATGTACTTTGTTTGATGGATCGTCAAAGTTCGAACTCACTAGTCAAACGGGTAGCATGCGCTGCCTGATTGAATTATCATACATATGCAGTTCGAACTGTTCTGTTGATGTGAAGTCTCGGTAATTACTATCGATTTTTGTCTAAAGCCCTGCCAACCTTGGACTTCATAGCTCTCCCGCGATGAGTGAAATTTATCTGAAATCAGTTTCGGAGATGCGTAAAATTACCCGAGAAATTTAGGTGGCCCGACGTTGAGGCCCATTAGTCTGATTTTAGAAATCCTATGGTTACGGTGCTGGAACTAATGGTTTTCTTTGAAACCAAATTCTACTCAAAACTCGAATGTCCGTCCGTTACTAAAATCTGACAAGCCGGATAATGACTCACCCCGTATCATAATCTTTCGAGAGTTGAGTGGTGGATAATTTGCACGTCACTTATCGCACCGGGGTTTATTCTAAATATAGTTACGGTCGGAGACCTCTACTTCAGTTTGCTCAAGTGATTTTACTTGGCTTCTCTCACGAGCTAAACGCTTGACGCCGTTCTCTGGCCTCGCATATATTACTATACAAACACAACGTCAAGAAATATATCGCTAACGTATTAACTTCGGCCGTCAATTGACGGGTGAACGGGAAAGACAGACCAATCGATTCGAACCCATTTTTCTAGGAATTCGTAACATTACTTCTCACGTATTCTACATAATGTTTAATTCGATAAATTGAAGTATGAAGTGTTTACGGTGAATCGTCATGTGGTATCTGCAGAAGAAGAGAATTACGAGATTTATCTCTTTGATATTGTCGAAGGGCACGATCGGATGGGAGTTAAGTCTAGTAAATATATTTGATAAAATTAACAATACAGATAAATTCATTCCATCTCTGCCAGCTAGTTAATTTAAACCACCGGAATACCGAAAGTACCCCATCCATGCAGTTGATTATTTCGAAATCAAAGCTACGATTTCACTATTTCAACGAATGCCTCCAATGCTCAACACTTATATGCATATATGAACTTTAATAGCTTGTTGAGAAGCCTTCTCATATCAGTACTGGTGATAAACGGGTTGAATAACGCCGAAGGTGTTTGCTTATTCGATGAGCGAGTATGCCTGGGTTTAGCTTTAGATTAGGGTAGTTTCTGTTGGGTCAGGTTGGCGAACTGTCGCTTTGGTAGAGTGTAGAAACTTCTGTCTGACACTTCATTAACGTCAGTGTAGATCGCTTACCTCGTACTTACAGCTATAGGCTATATAAGATTAACATTTTCGTAATATATTAGACCATTAAGTGTTCTGACTGACGTATAATTTTCATTTTGAATGAAAACTTTTGACTGACGTTTAACGGACATAAATTGACCATAATGAGTTTCAAAATTGAAGCTTGATAACTTCGCTAATATAAAATGAATAGCCAAAGTGATAGATAATCAATTTTATAATAATTATTTTCGAACTCAAAGGATCTTTGTTATATTGAAAGCAAACTCTCGCCAGAATGGCACAGAAAATCATTCCCGTGTCATTATATTGGCGCAGGACAATTAACCCTGTATTATTATTGACTTGGGAAAGAATCTTGCGTCTAAAAAGTACGAAGGGACACACAGTTACACAACTTTATATTGTCAGTAGTAATATCACAAGACCTTCAAAATTATCGGATATTTCCCGATTGTTTTGCTGCGTAGCATCGAGAGGGCTAAGTTTTGCAGATCAAAAATCACGAGCGCGCAGCGCGAGGGATTTTTGTGCAAAACTTGGCCCATTCGTTGATACGCAGGATCAAAACATGAGGGAAATAACCGATTCATTTTGAAGGTCGAGTGGTATTCGATGGATTATTTTTCGCATTCGGATTTGGCCAAGCAGAGCGGCAGGTTAGAAAAAATTAGAAATTATTAACGATGTTCTCTGACTTTTATCACGGTATTTGACAGTTATAAAAACATTTGCAAAGCTAGAGGTAAATTATCAAAAGCTATGGGTAAATTATCAGTATAATAACGAATTGGGATGTCCTTCACATCATCAAATACTGCGCTCTGATTGGCCAGAATCCGACTGCTAAAAATAATCACGATAAAATTTTATTGCGCAATCAATTTTACCAGGTAATTTGTCAGGTAATGATGATTAGACGTAAGATGAAAGGTGAATTTGAATATTTTGAAGTGCATTAGAGCAAATAATCCTTCTGTACTTCCAAACGTCAAAATAATCGCACCTGGAATGGAAGCTACTCGACTTTCGCATAAATACTAAAAGAACTCGAAGGTTTTCGCTTCAAGCATCCGCTGGGCTTCAGATAAATGAAAATTTTATGAAATCTGCTCTCGTGATGGTTTCTAGCAGCGGTGTCACTCTAAAAAGATATTCCACAGAGAAATCTTCTGAAAAAGAAAACTCCACGAACTGATCGATCGCGATAGCAATAAATGTGCACAGATTTGCTATAGAATTCCACTACCTCTGAATGTTGGATTATATAGCTAACCTGTATAGACAATGTACGTATTTACCTACTTATCATATATAAAGGTGCCCACATATGTATACGTAACTATAAATATGTAATACCCCGTAAAGCCAACTCCCCTGACAATCAACATTTGCGAATAAGCTATGCTTGTTACTTACGAAAAAGGCTACCGAAAGTGTTAAATTTTTAAAAATGATATGCCAGTTCCATTTCAAAATCTTCTCAAGCCAGTTTCCTCTTGGGAAACTGGGGAGCTTTATGAAGGTAAGAAGCTTTAATAATCAGTTTTGGGGAAAAAGAAGCCCGGTGAAAAGGAGATCAGAGTTCGCGGGTCGTGAACAAAGAGGCTAAGTCTGAAATCTTACACAATTTGTTAAAAAAAAAAAAAGAAACGAAAAGGACAGACGAGGAACGTAAAATATAGGGATTATAAATTCATGATAGGTACATTCTACATCGATGAACAATCGTTTAACTTGTACTTTATAACGCAAGCTATGACCATTGGCTGTTTTGATCTATACTATTCAAAAGCACGATCTTTTATTCTTGAAATATGTAAGGCGTTCGCGGTTAAGGGTTTCTCAATAGAACTCTTTTGCGTGAGTCCTTCGATCACTCAACGTCAAAGTCAATCGAATCCTCTTAATTCTCCGGCTTCCAGCACAATATACGGGATGCCTGGAAATCATCCGTTCCGATTTTTCTGACGTACGGTCGTTTTATGTACCTCCACATACCTATACAGTATACATACGTGGTATATAACTCTGGACTTACTCCGTACGACATTTGGACAGAAGCAGCTTTTTCCGATCAATCGTAAATGTCAACGAGAATCCTATACGTCGCGTGAAGACTGTTTGTATGAGCGCGGGTCAACTGTGACGACGACTCTGTTCCATCAGTGTTTTATTTCCGTCGCGAAAAATTCCTCATTTTTCACCCACGCACGCTGCATTGACGCGATAATTTGATTGATGGACAAAGAGCTTTCTCACCAGTCTTTCCCCTTTCATCGTAGATTAGTTACCGTCCGTTAAAATCTTCCTCCCGCACAAAGTGATACCGTAATATATCCCTTTGAGACATCATCACTATAGGCTTCTTAATGTCGAGCCTAGAATGAGGGCCATTCCTTTGCGCACAGCCTTGATACATAATTACACTTCACTATAGGTATCTATACTTTGAAGATCTTGCGGTTCTTGGTAAATGAACTTAACTAACTTCCTACTCTACACAACCTACGGACACCCACGTTGTTACTCAATATGGTATATTAAACGCTGTGCCAGGAGTATAACACGCGAAAGCAATCTAACCGCGTGATATATTGTGGTACAGGAAGCATGCAGTCATGGTAACACATATCCACTGTGTAGCTACGATCTAATGTCATAGCGTCTTCCACCGAGGCTAATGGGCTTGCAAACTTTACGATCAATTTCATTGGCCCACGGAGATAATTAAGCAACGCATTGCACGATTACCAATAGGTAAATGGGGAGAGCTTTTCAAGAGATTTACATCCCTAGGTCTTAGTTCACTCGCCTTGTGCGCAGAAGAAGTTGGGGCAACGCAAAGTGATATTTGATTTGAGCACGATAGGCGGAAGGACTTCCCTGAAGATGCGACGTGGTCAGAACTTGTATATATGTACTCGTATCTTATTTGCACTGAGGAAATTAAATGGACACAAATGTCAACTTCAATGTCGACGGGGTTCTCTAGCGAACTCCAGTTTTCAGAAGTTTTCAACACAGAGCGAAAAAGAGAAAAACGGTTTATATCTTCGTTTTACACATTGTTTTTACTGTTCGCTGTAAAATGTCGAAAACTAGAGTTAGGAGGCTAACTAATTAGGAGATGAGCGAGCTTTGCTAATTTGACCACCGATGTGAGTTGAAAGTTCATTATTTCTTCGATAGCTACATGGGTCGGTTAGCCCGTATTGTATTCAAGCTGTCTACATAATTATAATTTTTGAACAAAGCAACATTGACATTGATCAAACGGCTGACCTTTGCTTATGTTAACGCCTTCGTGCACGCAGCGTTAATTAATTTAGAATTTTAATTGAAAAGTAAAACCCTGACGAAGCTCACCGCCAATCAGCCTAGCCTTTGATTCAAAGAGCGACTGGTTATCGTTTCCATGGTCGTCCTCCACTGAGCGACGAGATGCTTATAAATCGACGACTTTAAACAATTGCGAAAAAAAAACTTGAATTCTCACTCGGTTCTGATCTCAGATTCTGAATACTCCTTGATATTCACTTTCCTGAACAGCTACGAGCTGCGTGCTTTGCTACGATACTTTCCATTGATTGATACTTGCATAATTCAGTTTGGAAGGCACTCACGAGACTTCGAACTTTCAGAAATACATTTAGAATACCTAAATTCTTCTTACGTTGAAGATACCAAGGTTAGACGTAGACGACCTCAGCAATATTGGAAAAAGCTGCTATGCCAAAATATTGCTTTAACACTAAACTCACCCAGTTACCATTCATTCACTGATTGTGAAATCAAGATGTTAGTTCTTTCCTGGCAAGTTTTCTTTCCCGGCAATATAATATTGGAAAAGGTCACTCGTAGGTCACGCACATCACAAGGCATAAAACTGATCGTTGTATAGAAGACAATCAAGCAACACCGTAAAGTAGGTATATGAGCAATACATTGGATATCGTTGTTGCAGATACCGATAAACCCGATGGTTATAAGTTATGACCAGCTCATCCTCTAACCTTTTTATTTTCATGCTGAGGTATTTTCTTTTGCAATCTCTCCCTGTACTGAATTTCTCTTTTTGGTCAAACGGTGGCCCTTAACCCACATTTTTTTTTACCGTCATTGCAAAGCTTAAACCCTTAAACAGTCGCTCAACCCTAGTCCGCAAACAGACAGTTATCAAAGCTCCAGATTTTCGGGAAATTTTAATGTTCATATTTCATAGAGCCAATACACTTTCGAACCAAGGAGGTCAGTGAAATGGTTATTTTGTAATTCGAATATTGGCTGTTTCTACGTACGGAATCATTCACCCACAACAGAAATACTTCAGAATTGATCTGTCAAAACAGGATGTCGAAGTGAAGTGTATAATAAAACTAAGACCGACAGCGAACAGCTTCTGGATTCACGTCTTGACCGTTCTAGACTTTGATCAAATAAACATCCAGTTTTAATCAACGGGTTTTTCACTACGAAGTTACTGCCGAGAAACGTTCATTTTACCTCTAACAATAAATTCTCGGGCTTACATCCGAGCTACGTAAGCGAGGTTCGATTAATAAAATATTCTTCAGTGAACAGGGAA
The DNA here is from genome assembly GCA_943736025.1 of Tenthredo mesomela. NCBI lineage: Eukaryota > Metazoa > Arthropoda > Insecta > Hymenoptera > Tenthredinidae > Tenthredo > Tenthredo mesomela. Next base: position 12,747,956 of record OX031013.1, read on the forward strand.
GACTGCATTCTATTGCTGGTAGGTTAAAGCTACATCTTCTAAGGTATACTTAGGGTAAACTTAGGAAATGAAGGTTTACTGGCAAGAGTATAACTCACTCGCTAAAACTTCGCTTGGAACCATCAGTTTCCAGGCGAACTCTGTGCCTCGAGATATCTTCCTCCGCAATATTCTCCGCGATGGGTATATACCCTTAAATTTTGACCTATAGTTGGAGGAAACTGAATACACCAAAGATGAAAGACCTCGCGATTATGTGCGTCGTTTACGAAGGTGCACAATATCTGATCTATCGATGTGGTGAACCTTTTGTAATTATTTCCTAAGATACAAGCATCTTCTCAGTTCTTAGTCTCTGCAGCATCCCTTGGTTAAAAAAAGAAGGGTAGCTCCGCCAGAATAGCGACAAAAAGTGTATACGATCATGGTTGGCCTCGTTATTGTGTAGCTTCTATACGGAAAAATACCCTTTTCACAGTTTCACCGGAACTCATTAGAACAATTGTTCCACGATCACAGTCAGTACACGTTGCAACATGAAATTCTTTTTTAACAAAAGAAAAAAGCAAAAAAGTGGAATATCCCGGTCGGTGAAGCTTATTTTATTATACGTATAAAATAAAAGTACGATCGTGCTTGGAAAGGTGCTGCGTTGACCGTGGCCATTATAATTTTACATTCGGTATTTTCCCAACTTTTGTTTAAATAACACACAGTATTTGATATCCAGGTTTCGCAAACAAAAAATCACTGTTCATTGTTCACTTCTATATACAGAGAACGGTCAAAATCTCATTACTCCTCTCACGATACTAAGCCCCTTGCGCTTCGCTTCTTCCATAATATTTTGAGAGACTGAGCACAGATATTTCTTGATGGTTTTCAGTCAAGCCCCAATTTACGCTGTGCTCGTCTTCTACGTCAGCGAAAATACACTTGGGGCTTTTAAATTTATGGATTATTAAAGATGCCTTATTTCAAGGTACGTTGAATGTGAAATTTGCGTATATCGACCATCATCGTACGTACGCATAAGAAATTTTATACAAATCGATTCCAAGTACGAAGCCAGAGGACAATAGCATGTGGGCTTGCGTGACGTGACGGAGGTTTCCTAGACCAGACGATCGCGGTGCTTCGTAGACACGGCATAATACCTTCCTAATTGGTAAAGAGGTTTCAAACATCGAATGATATCAAAAGGGAGTAATGTTAATTATTTTTTCGACGTAGCTCGGACGACTGTTAGCATAATGTTATAGCCTCGTGCCAGTTTTAACGCTGACGTAAAATTGGGATATCAATCAGAGTATTGCCGAGTAACCTTCACACTGCGGCGCCTAACGTTTGTCATTTATTTCCTATCCGTTTTCCGCTGCGTGCCGAATTTATTGTATTCATAAATCAGCTGACAATTTAACTAGACTCTATATAGGCGTATATATGTGATGTGTATCAATCTGTCTAAATGTGTACGGTTTACAATCTCTGGTGTATCGTCACTGGTACCATGCATATATTATCAATTTACTTCTATCTATTCTCGTCACAGTTATTATTCCAATTATTCCGATAGTTCCGAAAATTATGTGCATCCGGGGTGAGGTATGAAACAATAAACAATGAAGAATAAGATATATGGAAATGAAAGCAGTCCGTGAGAGTCGTTTCGTTGGAATGAATAATTATCATTTTCACTGAGCACATAAAGTGTGAAAATGAGATATAATAACAATTAGTATTCCAACAAGGTATACGATCCCGTGCAATTAGAATAAAAAACGGAAAAATATGATGCCATCAACCACCCCTATCGTTGCCGATCTTCCTCGGCCGTAATTATAAATAAATAGTACGTCCCTACGCGAGTGTATAGGGAAAAAAAGTACCCCTTGTAAAAAATTGAAAGCCGAACAATAATGCGTTGACGTAACAGAAACGAAAAAATGTCCCGCAGATATTGAATCAGACACTGTCTACGCCTCCGGCAATTAAAACATTTAAGAATAAATTATCTCGCTACCATTTTCTCAGAACAATATTACAAGGTGTCTTGTTTAAAATTACAAACCCAAATTGCTCTTTAGATAATATCATAGTCGGGGAATGGTTGATGAGAGTAAATTTCTACACTTCAAAGTGAGAGTACATCCATAACTGTTAAACGAATTTTACTAATTATTCTTATTCACGGAGTAATTAAGAAAGCCGGCAAGCCGCCATATTTCTTAAAGCAGATTCTGGTAGACTTTTAAATAACAGATGAAAAAGTTATACGTCTATATCATAAGGTGCCCCGCATTTCTGATTCACAAGATATTACGTGTTGAAGTACAAGAGTATGATGGGAGCTCCGGCGTGGTGAAATGCATTGTGAAAGAGCAGTTATACGCTCTGCAAGTTCACGATCCGCAAGTTCCATTATATCAGCTGCAAAGTGGTCCGGACTGGTAAAATTGATTCCTCGATAATAAATCCTGTAATGGTATTATTTATTTGTACCGTACGTGGTCTGTATCGAAGCATGCGAACCCTCACTAAATCGGTACAGTATCTAAACCAGGACCTTTTATTGGCTCGGTCAAATCATGCGGTGATGCGAAAAAAATGATAAATTATCGGAAAAACGCGAAAATGGAACTGCTGCGGTGTTGATCATGGCCCTAAATGAAATTCTATACACATGTCGTCTGATTACTCAGAAACACGTAACTGTATTACCCCCTCGCCCCCGAATAATTTGTTCGGAAATGTTCGCTCAACCGTTGCTAAAGAAGCATTCAGGGACCTATTTTTTTTCCTCCTTTTTTTTTTTAAAATTTCCTTTCTTTTATCGACCATAGAAGTTACTTCGGTTGAAAGATACATTTATTCAAGTATATACCCAGAAAAAACCTTCATTGTTATCTTATTTCGATCCTGATGCTTCCTATTCTTTTCATCTTTAATGTCAAACCATTTCCTTCGACACAAAAAGCAAAATAATACATTATTTCGGGAACTTTTATAGACGCTGAAGCGAAACCGAACGCTTTTAATTTTCCATCCGCATCTTCCCGCGAGGTATAAAATCTTTTAATATCGTTAAGCACGTGGTAACAGCTTCCTCGAGCCTAGTATACTACGTCCCGGTGAAGTGTAGAAAATTAAAATTAAAAACCGGCCTCCGGGAATCTACTAAATTCTGCAAACTGATAGCGTACATACCTATATTCCTGTCTATTACATAACTCCATCTGAGCAATTGGTTTTTTATTTTCTCATTTTTCAAATTTTTTTTTTTTTTTTATTCCTGCTTTATGCTCTTCTGCTCTCTTCCTGTCTGTTTATTATTTTATTCTTTTTTATTTCTCTTTTTTACCAATTACTGCCCACTAGAGATGACGTCTTCTCAGTATAGATTTATACAAATGTATACTACACCAACTCAACTAACGACCGTGTCCCTTTAAAGCTGAAGCGATAAAAAAAAATACTGACGGATATCTTCTGTTGCTTTAACTACGTTCGGTCGGTTCCTAGATTTGATGGATTAACGGTTACCCCAGACTCACAGAATCGACGTTCCTTATATCTCGTGCCAGATTGACCTTCTATCTGCGTCTCGTAATCGATCATTGTCCATTTTACCGCGAGATAAAGTCCGCGAGCATCAATCGAAGATACCAGTTTCACGGTATAATAAAACACTTAAATTTTCATTCAAATGTTAAATATACACCAGCTGCATAATTGCGCAATCCACATATGGATTTTTAGTGCAAATAAATATTGAGAACAGCCACGAAATGTATACATCAAATGTCATACTTCAACCATTGAGCAACAGTGTTTCTGGTCTTATTTGACAGAGACATAGATGACTGGCATCTATGATCGAATGAAGTTATGAAATTGCGGATTATTGCATGATTTATGAAACGGATTTCCTGCTGCTGAACTTAATTCAACAGACAGTTCAGATCGACGTGGCCGTTGCCTTGAAATTGCGAAGCGCATGTTTGAATTAAATATCTGTATCTATGGAGCAGAATATCTGCATTATTAAATTTAGAAAGACGGATCAGCCCCCACGACACTCATTCAAGCGTCTGGGCGGGAATAGACATAGGTGTTCGTACCCTCGAGTAAAGCTCAAAATCTATGTCTTCTCCTACCGTTTCTAACACTATATACTACGGTGCGGAAGAATTTAACGACCGTATTCCCGAAACGAAATTCCTACGCGTATTGTTACAACGCTGGCCTTCCAGAAATTTGAGTTTAAGAGTCCTCAGCCATATAATATCATGCTCGTGCGAATTTCAACGCTACTAATATTTGAGGGTGAGGTAACTTCGGAGTTTCGTTAATTGGCAGTTCTATTCTAGTCAGAGCCTCTGTCGCATCCCTCTTATCGTGGCCTCTTTCTACTTGTGGCCTACATACATACTTAAGGTCTTAGCGTACAGCTGGAATTAATTAACTCATGAGCCAATCGACCGTATTCTAAATCAGACGAAGATTTTACATTCAACCGCCCAGCAAATCGTCGATAAGTATAAACCTCCGATCCTAGTCATCGAACAAATTTAAATTTAATCTCGTGCCAAGTTTTGCTTGCCTAGAATAAAGGCAACTACTCACTCACTCGTTCGTCACGCGAATTCCCAACTTGAATTCAATTCCCCAGAGCTGACTGGTCTAACTTCTATTATCAATTCTTGGTACAGATACACGTTTAACTTACGTATCCACATCCGCCACATATGAAATTAGGATGAGGGTGATCGTTTCATCAACATCCAACTACAGAAACACAATTTTACTCTCACCCGCAACTTACCTACTACGCAACGAAATCTCAGGACTGAGCTAAGAAATCGAATTATTCGAAAACCACATTCTGACTAGCACAGATACCTATACAGCTTTGATAATCATACTCCAAATGAATGTTTGAAATCAAACAGATTTTGTTGAAATATTATTCCCAAAATGAAACGCAATTCGCGTAAATTTTCTAGCTTATTTTCTATTCAAACGAACGCCTGCTGATTTCATCTTACTCAATTTTGAGGAAAAATAAAAATTCAAATGTCGATGCAACGCGTTTTCTACACTAGAATTCTTTTCGGGTAGGTCATTATGGATATAGGTATATATTATATATGCCCATGGGGTGAGCAGGGTTTGTTATATAACCTATTAGAAGGTAATTTCTTCCCTCAGTTGAATCTCTTTAATAGTTATGTTCATTAAATGTTAAAATAAACTCTTTTTCCTAAAGTTTTGCCGATCTATTTATAATAGCGTTGAGACCGGGTGGAACTGAATTTACGATCGGTGCTAAACGGGGATCAGGCATCGTCTCTTCGGCAATCACCCTGTAATAATAACTAACCGTACAATATTCGCGTAAATTTTACTACAATCTTGGTGTTTTGATAGGTGCTAACCGGTCTAATAACGACGATTCGGAATAAATGAGAACTAAATAACTCGCCTGCAGAAACTGTGGTTCTATCGCAGAAATCGATTACTGTATCCGCATTATCTTTTAAATTACATTTTCCAATTAGTTGTTTTTTTTTCCCCTTCTGCAGGACGCAAAATCTACTCGAGATAATTAACAACGAGGTATTTGAGGAGAGGGTGTATTTCTTATATTATTTTGTCAGCGTTTCCGGGTTTTCAGGGCACAAGAACATGGTTGTTCCATTCTTTGTCAGCACCCCCCGGGCATTGTTATAAGAGCTTTAAAAAAGTTTTCGCAACTCACAATCACCCGTTGCCGTTGGATAAAAGAAATTGAGTAAAAAATGTATCCCACCGCATCATTCATTTTTAAAACAGATCGATTTACCTCACTTTGTCTTTATTGCCTTCAACTATATAAAGTCGATTCGTTTCAGCTACATTAGGTTATAAATACATAAGAAAAAAATATGACTAAAAAGAAAATCCATCAGATATAATAATAATAAAAAAAAAAAAAAAAAAAAAAAAAAAAAAAAAAACTGCAAACCATATACCAACTGATAATGAATAACGCAATAATTGAAATGGGCAAACATTGCTATGGGGACAAAAATCCGATATATCAAACAAGCTGACGTTTATATGGTAGTACCTCCGTTTCCCGTGTCCGACCAGACAATTCTTCGTCATATTGTCCGCGGTTCTGTCTATTGCATGCGATCTATACTATATATCGCGATATATATGTATATATATTTTATATATAGAATTTATATAATATATAATGCACGTATTCGCATATGTATAAATAATTTACGATATATCCGTGTGAATGACGCACGCGTGATAGTAGTCCTACAAATTTTGGGCTATATCCTTAAGGTATGGTAGTACAGTATCCGAAGGGGAGAATCGGACATTGATTATTATAAATTGCTCGGTATGGTTCAGGCTATAAGGGTTGTAATATTATCGATTTGCCGGTTCCTTTGTTATTATTTATTCAACGACATGAGAAACAGTGGGGGTAAGTAGACCGAGCACTATACGCAATTAGACACACTGTTACTCTAAATAATACTATTCTTTTTTTTTTCTTTTTTTTTTTTTTGAACACGCAAATATACACACGCACATGTGATGCGGGTATCCTGTACGTTCCATATAGCAATAAACAGGTGCGCCTTTCCCTGGCATCCTCGATTTTTACATTTTTCTTTTGTTAATTTTTTTCACTATTTCCTTCTACTTCGTAGTACAAAAACGTGACACGATCGAATGCTCCGCTCGATTTAGAAGTGTGAGACATTTTTACGATGATTACGAAAAATTTATGCGGTTAGTGACAGTCAATGGCGACCACGTGCGCCCCTGTCGCATAGCTAATACAACTACTCGTGATTTATCGCTTTCGAGGTTTCGAACTTGAGGATATTTTGGGCACGATTGCCAATTCTTGGAGAGCAGCGATCAACAAATTTAAACCCGCGTTAATAGCTCTTGAATCGTGCCGGACGTAAAGATTGAACTTCGTGCGTGGGCGTCTCAACCACAACATGATAATATAAGAACTTTTCATATAGTTATACGAGAGTGACGTTGAGTCGTGTTGAATAATTAGCCATATCACGACGAACGGTGTGATTAATTATCGAATACCAATTTCGATAAGGATTTAAAAAACAAAGGCGTTGTTAGAATAGTCCAGATAAGCGAATATTTTGAAGGTGCTCATTGGCGGTTAATGATACGGCGTCTGTGTCACGTTTTAGTCAACTCTTGGCCATCAACCCTTCAAGAGATCGTTGTCTTCTAAAATTAGTCGTCGAATACTGCACTAACTGACGTCTGCAGTCCGGAGCAGAAATCTATCTATAATCTGTCTGGTTCAGCGTTATAAATAAGTCAAAGTACCTAAATTGAGAATCATGAAAGACGTATTGTGGTATCAGTGGAAAGTGTTATATTTCCCGATCGTCTTTATATATCTTTCCCTATTTCTACCACAGCAGTGGGTATCAGACTCGGAGGTAAAATAGTCGTTGAGTAACTAATGATCGTCGAGGGTTTAAAATCAATTTCACCTTATTTCCGCTCTTTAATTCGGCTTACCGTATATTTTTTAGGGAGTTATTTTAATCGTCAAAAACTTAAACCACTACCGATCACTGTTTACCACCGATATATGTAGAGAAAATGACTAAAATGGTAAATCTGCCCGTGAATTTAAGGCTGAGTTACGTCAAAGGCATCTTATACTTCACGCCATTATTGATATGAATACAAATGAACGTCAAAACGTTTGATAGTAGCAACAAAAGCGACAGTTAGAGGCAACAGCGACGGCAGCAACAGTCTCAATATGACACGCGGCGCAACACGTCGTGGGCTCAGCCGGCGCGCACAACGTCAACACTAACTCAAACCAGAAACGTGGTGTACGTCGCGACGGTTTTTCGAGGTCCGTCGGGCTCCGTCGGCTCGTCGACGCGCGCCTCTATGATCGTCGACGGTCGCAGGCGCTCGCGCGACGTCGTCGTCATGACGACGTAAACTCAAAAATACACGTCGCTAGTCGCGTCTAATGGTTCGTTTGTTTAGTCAAACTAGCTATCAATGTATATACCTACATATATATTTATATACATATATATGTGTACATACAAGTACATAGCTAGGTTATTACTAGTTTCAATGTACTTGTCGGTGTATACAAGGTATTTACATACGGGCTGATGTATTGCAGGTAGTACATGGATCTACACGTGACGTGAAGCTCTTTACGACTTTTCATTACAGGACGTCATTTTTACGCGTTGTCAACGCGAGATTATGTTTTATCTTGTTATCTCCGTTTTTTTTTTTTTTCTTTTTCTTTTTTTTCTTATAAACTTTTCCGTGCTTTTTCTCGTCTCTCATTTCGAGTTTACGACTCTCGTGACAGGTTATTTAGAAATGAAAAATCGCCATTAGATTATACGACGATTCTCTATATTTACGTTACTTTTGTTTATATATTTCACCAAACAAATGTGAACAGCATCTCACTGAATCCCACGTTCACATATATACCTGTACCTAAAACAGTTAGGATTTACCGCAGCCGAAGCTACCATCTATACTACAAAGTTCATAATGAAACCGTATTGCTAATTAAATTAGTAACACAAACTCGTTGTTCCTGGCATTTAATAACGAGCTGTAATTTAATTTCACAATGAGTTTAACAGCTGATAATATTTATAAGATATGGGCATACAAATTTTTTTTTTTTTTTTTTTTTCAAATACATCTACATGTATTATATTACATATCGTCGGCTGGGAGAAAGAAGGTGCTATCTCAGCTTTGCCGTGAAGAAGGTGCTATCTCAGATTTGATTTGAAGAAGGTGCTATCTCCATATCTCCATATCTCCATGTACGGAGATAGCACCTTCTTCAAATCAAATCTGAGATAGCACCTTTTTCACGGCGAAGCTGAGATAGCACCTTCTTCCTCCTAGCCGACGATATGATATAGCTAAGGTTTTTTTTTTTTTTATCTAATTCGATAAAATGATGAATTTACGTAAATAATTCTACAACGACGGAAGAACAAGATCAGAGGCTAATAACGCTCACAGCGTAATTCTATCTCCTACAGCTGTTGTACAGGGATTCTGTATAATTAATTTTGATTATGATGAATATTGAACAGCTATACAGGAAGTTCAGGTGAAGCGATACGAGTTGAGTGAAAAAGTTTTCCCGTTCTGTCAAGATTATCAAGATTATATAATTATACAATATATACATATGTACATTAGCTGCAATATTCATTTACAACTTCAAAGTTATCGCACTGCAGGTACTTCAATAAACTCAACTCCTAATAGTTTCAAGAATCCTTTTACGATCGTATAATTACGGAACGGTAATTATTATTCCTGATTGTTCGCCTTGAAGATGTAGAATTATTATTCAGTATGATGGAAAATGATGATGAGACACACGTTTCGCGGGGAATCCTCATTTCGCGGTTATATAGACTCTCATCATTGATTTTTTTTTTTTTTCTATTAGCATAAAATACGATGTGAAGTATCTTGCCTGATAAACTATCCGTAACGACAAAAAACAAAAAAATTCTTGGTCATTCTACGCAGTAGAAAATCCAATATACCTAAGTAAGCGTCTAACGAGTAGTCTAAGTCAACCGCTGTCGCGACGCGGTGAAAACTTAATACCATAGCGTCGTACATACCTACCTTTCGGATACCTTACGTCTTACGATACGGTTGCTTAGGGAGTAGTGAAACATATTCTCAAACGAGGATCTTCTTGGTCGAAAGGCCCTTCGAAACTCATACCTTTTTTGTCGGAAGCTCCGCTCTCTAAATTTGAATCAGTTAATAGTCACTGATTGTCAATTCACTGATTGTCAGTAGTTTTCACTGATTCAGATTTAGGGAGCGAGTTTTTTATTTTCTGTTAAATATCAAGCTATTGGTTTTGTATAGGAACCATTTGCCAACGGCTGTAAGTGTGTGCCAAAAATTAGATTAATTAACAATTTGTGTTTGTTTCGTTGTGTAAATTTCGGCTGATTGCCGGCCTAATTGTGGAAATAGCAATCACGTAATCACCTCGTGATGGGTAGAAAATTTTCAATATTTGGATTTCCCGGGGCAAGCCGAAGAACCGTAAAGACTGTGGGGTGCCTTGTGCGAGTGCGGTATATTATAAGGGACGATGAAAACCACGACGCCCAGCACATCCCTTTTTCTCGATAAAATATGTGCCTACTTCTGGTTTCAATTTCTTTTATTGGATACTTGAAGATTTAAACGATCGGGGAGTAAAAAGACGGGAGGAAAATGCACATCGTTTTGCATAAAACGACTCAATAAAAAAGACTGCATGTATAAAGGTATATGCTAAGAGATAGCCGCAGGAAAATCTTGGTTCTTTACCTCACCTGGGTGAACTCATTTTATGCAGAACGAGACTGTAGTGTATAGTATGAGCGCTTCGAAATAGCAGTGACGTTAGTCCATTTTGTCTAAGGTTATACAGAGAGTGCAGAAATGTTCTTTTCCGATATCACAGAACATATTATTGTGCTCTTCTTCGGAAATTTTTCACAAAATTGACTTACACCACTTTTATTCTGAGGGACGTATATGTGAACACTGAAATTCTGGCACATATTCTGCATAGCAACAAACTGGCAGCATTTTATCTATTTACCTTCAATCAGTGTCAAAATTGTAAAAATAATTGAAAACGTTAATCACATGCATTATGTTATGTTTGGTTTATGGAATAATTAAAATTTAATTACAATCGTCAACTCGAATCTGGTCTTTTCACCAGTATATATAACTAATCAAGAGCAACCCTGTGGTTCGTAACAATTCACCCAATATCCTCACGTTCATTAACATCTGTTAGACAAATATTGACTCACCGAAAAGTACACTGCATCGTGATCTCGTCGCATGCAATCAAATCTATTTTCATGCGCACAGAACTAACAAGATTATAGCGAACCAGCGTTCATGTATATCCTAAAAGTATCGAATATCTTGAGGGAATATAATGTGGGAAATTTTACAATCTTTCTTTTTGATACTGGTCTTATTTCATCTCCGAGCCATAGGAAGCGAGATATTCGTAAAAATATGTAAAAAGTGGTGCGGCAGCGGATACTACGCACGTCATAGACATTCTTCGCCCTATATTCCGTAAATCGTCCATTGTACGTGAAAAATGAATGAGACTTCTTTTGTGGATAATTTTGTTATCTTCAATTTTGATAACCAGCTTGATTGGTTTCTGAGCCATAGGAAACGAGATATTTGCAAAAAAACGAATTTGTTGACCTTTGACCTTGAATATTTGATAACGCGAACGCGATCTCGTTCTCGATTTTCAATATGTTTTTCAGGACGTCGAAATGAAGCGATAAAAAAAAAAAAAAAATCGAAGCTCCGACTTTTTTGGTACAGAAAACCTAAAATGACTGTATTATATCTGAGATCTGGTATCAGCTTCGGAGCAGACGAGCTACTCGATGCCTTGTTCATAACTAATTTGCGTTAATTGAATTCAATAGTATAGTGAATCCGCGGATAGACCCTTATCAATATACGTGTGTATACCTAGAAAATTTCAGGACATTTGGCGATTTTTGACAGAGCTATGAAGGTCTGTAAACCTAATCCGAAAATGTGTATGAAAATCAATTGGAATTCTCTGCAGTATTACAAAATAGTACGGTTAATGATTGCAAATAATTAACAGAATTACCTTTCGCCAAAATCGATTTTATCTCCGATAATAATAGATTGATGCTTAACTTAATACCTTCGGAATGTGTGCCCTGCGGGACAATCTTACCTTGCAGGAGACTCAACTGTATGAAATATATGGTAAACATATTAATCGTATTATTTGAAGCTACGAAAATTTACGAAAGAAGATAATATTAGCTGGCTCGAAAAAACCTTAACAAGAGATAAGAAAATTTAATCTAACTAACGGCTTCAGATCTTGTCTTTAAAAAAAATCGCAACTGATAGGCATATATTTACTCTGAACGGGCTAAGCTCGAAGAGGACTTTTCTTAAACATCGATATCGTCCTTATTCAAATATTGAAAAGTCCCCGAAAGAAGAATCTAATTTATCTCCGTCAGAAGTCGGACGTATTCTTGACAGCGTAAATACAAAGATTCCGAAAAAATGTACGAAAGCTAAAAGGTGAAGCTCTTTTTCATCTTTTCACTTCGTGATGCAGCCTTCTCGCCAGCCATTCTTTCACAATTTTCTCGCTCTCTCTTAAGCACAGAATCTTAGAAAAGGACACTTCAGTACTAGACGTAATTTTTCATTTATATTTTAAAGGTAACATATACCATGAATAAGGTTTTATTTCTCATATTTCTCAATTTCCACAAGACCAGTCACAGACCGAAAGCGCAGGAAACGTATTTCGTAGTTGACGAACGGTTACCTTCAGGCGAATATTATTTACTTATCACACAGTCCAATCCACATATTCACCCAATTGCGAATTCCGTCTATTTCTTGCCATGACACAGGGCTTTATGGAAGTAGTCTTTGTCTATACCAGACCATGAAATCCTACGTGACCTATAATATGAAGTGTCGGTGAGGTCAGGGTCAAAGTTTGGGTACTATGTCATCGAGCTAGACGTCTGTTTCAATACTTAATACTTGATCCCGGCTCGTGGATCGTTCAATGAACAATTCAATGTACTTACTACGGGTTCGAAATCTTGTTGGAAAAAATTCAAGTGTTTAAACCTTCTCTCTAGAGTCCCCAAAATCGATGTACATTTTTGCAACACCAGCAGACTCACACAGTTTTTCAGGTGACAATGGAGCTGCCTTAGTGCAATGTGCTTAATTGATGTGCTCCTTAGCTCGATTCCATAGCAAGGACCCTTTACTATGACCCTTCTTAAAGGAGATGGGTGGGAGCCAAGAAGAAAGTTGAAGTAAAAAATCCGAAGCTTTTAAGTTCCTGACGGAGGGCTATGAACTTCAAGAGTCCTCGTAGGGAACCAACTCTGAAGTTAAAGTAGTGTAGGAGCTTTTCTTCGAGCGGAAATCGATTTATTTCTACCCGTTTGTGTCTACATCGCCTCAATTTCATGTCTGATAACTTTTTCTCGTCGACCAATCGCGTGACGAACAACTAACAAAACTTTCACTCACGATTGAAATACAAATTTTTTTCCAATAATATATAGACCATAGTCGCGTTTGGAAATTAAATTCTCCCCCACCCACGTGCCAAGTCACGTGATAAGCTGCGGCGGAGGGCTGGAGGTAATTAAACGAACAAAGCTGTGAAATTTCAACGGCCGACCAACACATTTGCGTGAAAATATTCGATAAAATTAGATTTGGAATCCGTGCGATGCGTATACATATATGTATAGGTTTAAGGTTTTATAATAATTACATTCGCATAATAATGTAGTTTAGAATAATGATATATTTAGATAATTTCTAGAAGTCTCGAGGCCTCGCGCCACTCGTTTAACTCGCTTCGACCGAGTAATGGAGCTTTATGATTACTGATTCCCATAAACTCGAGTTGAGCTCAAATTACACCAAAGTGACATTATGTAATTTCAAACCCGGTATACGCACCTTGCGATGTCGTTTTTCATTCATTAAAATAATTTTGCGTCGCCTGAATAAAAGGTGATTCAAATTAACGGTATTTTAATCACATCTTAATGCCGTTATCGCACCTCTTTTGAACAAGGGTTGAAAAAGAAAAGAGCAAAGATAGCACGTCAGATGACTTCCAGAAGCTCCTGGGGACAAATTGGCTTATTAATGAACCAGAAGCTCGTAACGATCAGCCTATGGGTCCTCAACTTTTAATATACATACTTTTAAGCGTCGCTCGATCGAACCCACTTTATCATCGAATAATCGGAAGAAAATGCGAATGGTTTAAAAGTAATGACTTGCGATCGGTGAACTCTATTTTAACGTTAAATTTCGAAACTTTATTACCGATGATATCCCTGTGAAAATCCCGTTCATGTTTTCTGATAAAGCACGCTGTGATCCATTATTCCCAGGTTAGATCATATCGTCTAGACTTAAATTGTTTAATTTACTTCTCAGACTCTCTCTTGTTAATTGAATTTTCTTGTCACTTCGTAGATCTGAGGAAATCCAAGTAGATTGAAGCTTGCGAAATTAAGTTTCACCGGAATAAACACCTACTAGACTGATATTATTACAACGATGTTCGTTGAGGAATATTAGTGTAGCTGACCTGACTCTAAAGCACCAGAATCAATTTTTTTTTTCTAAAGTAAAATTTATCAATCCTATCCCTAACCAGGCCAACTGTATAATTCCATGGAGTTTTCTCTCTGATAGTAAAATAAACAAACGGATACACCCTCATAAATTTTTTATTTCCATTTTTTTTTTTTTTTTGTTCTTTTTCTGTTCACCGACTGTCGCTTGTTTTTAATTCACTGGGGATGAACTAATCACATTGGACAGTAAAAAAAAAAAAAAAAAGAGCAATGAATTTTTCCAGCCAATGGGCGTCAAGTGCTGCGTTTAAATCAGAACAAAAACCGTAAACCACCCGAGGGTAAGGCTGACCGCAGAACTTTACCTGTCCATCCTCATAATGGTCCGACCTTCGTCAGAACAGTATTTCCCTGCAGGTTGGGCCGATCCTTGGTAGGGTGGGTAACGGGTGAAGCTGCTAGTAGAGAAATCAATAACCTCACATTTTACACCTGAAAGACTTTCTCTCTCTCTCCCTTTAATCTCCCTTCTGTCCCTGTTTTAACCCTTCTTATTCAGCCCTTCGTAGGCATACCTCACCCACACCTATTAGATAGGAGCCTATGATGATCCCTATATGATGATTGACAAGATATTGATTGACCAATGCCCATTCCTCTTCGTTTGACCGGTATTCACAAGTTCGCAATATATATAGCCGGCAGGGATTCTTCACTTCGTTTTGAATTAGGTTCCAAGTCTATAAAGACTTCCGCGGGATGAACGTGACTGCCAACGGGCACGTCTCTATTCTTCGTTCACTTTCACACTCGACTCGGTAAAAAAGCAAATAGTTTCGGAAACAGAATTATGGCCACTCTCGAAGTAATATACCAGACGTCGTCGCGGTGTACGACTCCATCCGCACTGATTGTAGTTTTGTGAAGGGGTCGTTTCATGGTAGAACTAGCTCCGCACAGATTTTATCGAATACAGATGTAGCTATGCATATACGATATACCCACTAAAGTTAAGCGTAAGCTCTTGTGAGCCAAAGAGGATTCAGAGTAAAACAAAGTCTTCGGTATCTGGAAATTATCAAACTTCAGGTTAATCAGTTAATTGGATCACGCCAGACGCTTTTCTCCGAGAACAAATTCCGATGTTGACATTTTGGTTCGTTATATCGAGAAGAGTGAAACCAAGAGGTTGGGTGTAAATCAGATTTGGAAGTACCGTAAAAGCTCTATGAGCAGAAATTTGATTAAAAATATTCTAAGATATATTTACTCATTTCAGGTAATTTTAAATGAGTAGGTATAGAAACATTTAAAAATGAATAAAAATCATTGCAACACGATGTTACGTGATTGGAGAGATTGTTTGTCTCATGTGGATTGCGCTTAATCAGTTCTTATTGTTGAAACGTGCATCGCTTGAATCCGTCGAATTGAATTGGCGTTTGTCGGTTTACCCGGGACGATTGTCTAGAATGATTTTGCATTCATATGCAAACGTCGTGGCTCTTCGTGATACCTACATTCTACAATACACCAAATTCATCCCTGATACGATAAACGCACCTTGGGGTCGTATCGTTTCTGGATTTCCAATGCGACATATATCCCCTCATAGTATTCGCGTAGTCGTGGTAACGGGATCTTCGTGAAGCAGGAGGACGCTGATCTTGAAAAGAGTATGAGAAGAAGTTGAAGGCTTATATCACAATCCGGAATAAACTGTTACTTTACAACGTAATTCCTCGAAATCTTAATCTTCATTCAGCACACGCGCTCGTGGTTTTAACGTACTTATACCATAATCCGGATGAAACTTCTTCTGTTGATGGATTAACTGCGGCAACGCATGCGAATCGATCTCCAAATTCCTGTATGCAAATAAAACACGTTCCACGCATTACTATTTGTGTAAAGACTTGAATTCCAAAGATTTATTTTTTCTGTTCGGATTCCACCTTGACTCATTTCTTTTGCAGATTTAGATACCTTTTTTCCCGGGAGGCAGCTTTCGCTGCCGATATAACTTATATGTAATAAGAAATATCCGATAATCTTCACGATATCTTGACAGACTTAATAATTTATCACTAATTAATGAACTCAGATTTCTTCCCTGGCAGGCAAATCCGTGATCGAAGTTAATATTTGTACATCGCCAGCCTGGGGAGCAGATTTACAAACATTCACGCTTCGCTAGAAACCAATGATTATACCCACAAAGTTTGCGTTCTTGTCGTTGACAATTTCAGTTATCTCGTCTTCTCGGAATTGAATCTTTCATAGACTAGACTACAGAGTATGCATACCCTCCAAATAATTCAGTATCGAAGAGCTTTCTTTCGATGGTGCAGTAGCTTGAAGATATCAATCTTACGTTCGAAGTGAAGCTCCTTCAAGCTAGATATTGAATGACACAATTTATTGTCTCGTCAATTATTTCATTTACGAAATTAGGAGCCGGTTGATGGTTTGGGTCCAGTCTGATGTGACTAATTGGAGAATGGTGTGACAGTTTCAAACCGAGAGGCTGATTTATCACATATAAATCGTAATAGCAGAGAACCTCTTTCATATATCTTATGCAAAAAATGCGAAATATTTATCTCGGGTACATTTCGTATTTAGCTATAAACGTGGAATAAATTGTTTATAGATTCTAGCAGAGTTCTCGCTCTTTGGGAAAATGAGCGTTTCTTCAAATTGAGGCATATAACAACATTGCTTATACGCCATCTGTATCTGGGCTTGAATTTTACTATTTTTGAAATAAGTTGAAGCTTCTGTGCGGTCAAATTTCGTTTCTACGAAAAATAGGCATTTATCCCAGCGTGCCCGACTACCGTTTATTAAAGGGAATAATAAAAGTACCGGTTCAAAGTGAAGCATGATTTTATATTGCTATTAAATATAAAGTTTATTGAAAGTGATTTCGGTTTGGATAGTAGCCAACTGAGAATGGATAGAAATGTTAAGATGTTTCTCAAAATTCCAAACATCTCTAAAGAAGTCTTTGCAGTTCATAGAGTTACGCAGCAGGTTTCTCAGCAATATTTGATCTACTGTAGGCAGCTTTATCTAATCACTGATTGGAAAATCTTCTTATCACCGAATACTGATTGTAAATTTGATGCATATCTACATATTAAACAGTTATGAGGTCACTTCCAATTATCTGGCTGTTCAGAAGTCGATTTATTTGAATTTTAATCAGTATCTCACTCCATCATTGGTTTCTATCTCCAATTACAGATCGAAAAGGGAATTGTTTGAACTACTTTGAGAAGTTGATATCCTCGAGTTGCTTGTGCGGGGTACGAAGCTTTGGAAGTAACAATCAAAGCAATGGAATCACAAAAGCATTTGAAGCGAAATTAATTTCATATAACTTATAACCGATCAAAAGAGATTGGCTCGAAATGCTCGCTATTAGTTTAGGCGCACAAAGAAATATCAAATGAACGTTGGAAGCTAGATGAATTTCATCATGTTATTGTTCATTTTACGACTTATCACGAATAAATAAATAAAAAAACTATATTTTTCATAGCTTTTTAGTTCGACTCATGGAAACTAAAATTGTTTTAAACTTCTGTGAAAATTCGAGAATGGCTGAGAAGTATATCTCATAAAATTATACGTGTTGTTTTATTACTACTTTTATTCACACCGAAATTGAGGTAGATTAAAGTTATGATGTTTCACGACTGTATGCAAGTTTACAATTCCTGTTTTTGTAATGCCTTTACATGAATAGCTCGTCTATTATTACACAGTACCTAGTACCGAGGAGTGAATATTAGGAAGAATCAGCACCGATGATCAATTTCTAAATAGACCAGAGTAGAATAATTGAATTACTTAATAATTACGCGAAAGTATCTCGCAATCTCCTTTGTATTATATAACCCGACGACAATCATTCGCTGCCTTTGTCACTTGGAGATAATTTTCTTGAAAGCGAGTTACTCCAGAATAGGGACCACTAACGATAGAATACGAGCAAATCAAGATAAAGTGAGCTATGGTTTCCCTAAAAGCGAGGCAATGGAAATGGCGAAGGATTTCACCGTCTCGAAATGCTGAATTCGAAGAGTCGTCACAGAATAAATTGAGTAGCTTATTTCGAAAAATAAAGTAAAAGGAATCTTTACAATCGCAACCCAAACCCAATTAATTGCGTGGTCGTTAGATGTGAGGTTGAAGTAGAACTTGCGTCGTCACACCTACGGCAATAGTCTATTGCAACATATCGACATCACGTGGAAGCTAAGTAATTATCGGTAACATATTGTCCTTTTTTTTCCCTGGGACATTGCTCGAAGATTTTGCTACCCAATAAACACAAAACCCGATAAACGTATAAAAATAGGAAGAATGTCCGGCCGGAAAAACGTGTATTTCACGTATAAACACGTATATATACGTTTATACATGAAATATACGTTTTTTCGGCCGGACATTCTTCCTATTTTTATACGTTTCTTAGGTTAGTGTGTTTATTGGGTAGTTGATGCTTGTTATCTTTACGAGATATCCTATCGAAACTGTCAAACCTAACATTCAGCCCACTAATAATTCCTTGAGCAAACTATTAATTCGGTAAATACACACAAGAACGAGGTGAGGTAAGAAAAGTACGACATAATTATTACAGACATAAGATGAAACATATCTGAACCGTGTTATTTCTAACGAAATAGCAATATTTCGTGTAGTATGATCACTTAGATGCACGTTGCAGTTTGTTGTTTTGCAAGAATCTGTATCCTCTGTAACGTCCGGCAAATAAAGTTAGTTCGCATATTAATTTGAACCGATTTCTGACGGTCGAGTATACTCGATCGATGTTTAACGATGAGGAAAAAAAAAAAACGGAGTCATAAATAATCGATTTCTTTCCCTAATGTCATATTCACAACTGACAGCTGGCTGTGTCACGTATTTACAACTTATTGTATAATCATTGGAAATGAAGAGCTCGTTTATTTTCAACAATGCCATAACGTGGGGGGTTAATAATAGGGTAGAATCCTCTCGGAAAAGTACTTATTAAAAGAGAGACACAAGTAATCAGACGGAGTGAAAGGCCCATACTATTTATGTAACAACTGATCCTCTCGTCCAGACTACTTGACGTAACGGTACTACAGGAAAAAGGAATACGTAGAGTAAGGGTTATTCACCCAAAGGTCTTGTGGCTAGTCGCGTGCCGAGTTGCACTGCATTACCAGTTCCTGACATGCTACAGCAAGTACAGGAGTGCCTGGCTTTGAATAGTGCAGCAGTTGGGGTAGGTTTAGGCCAAGTTAGAACCGGCTACATAACCTGAGATCACATACTGAGTTAGACGAGGTATAAAAGGTACGATGAACTGCATCTGCATTAGAAATAGACTTCTTGGTATTTCGGAATC
This sequence comes from Tenthredo mesomela, assembly GCA_943736025.1. Taxonomy (NCBI): domain Eukaryota; kingdom Metazoa; phylum Arthropoda; class Insecta; order Hymenoptera; family Tenthredinidae; genus Tenthredo; species Tenthredo mesomela. The sequence continues at coordinate 12,767,627 of OX031013.1, forward strand.
GCCTGCCTTACAATCTGATTAGATCTTAGGAGATGATAGGCGATGATGATCTAGTACAGGGGATTAAACGGGTCGACGTAATGGCATGAAATTATACCTTCGTGAGCGTGATTGAAATAGGAATTGTGGATATATAACTAATCAAGAAAAAGACGCATCTCTTGTGTATAACAAATGATTCAATATAGGTGTCCCCAAACTCTTCCTCCTAGTTCGTTAGATAGCTGTCAATAGAAAAGTGCGCGTATCGGAATCAAACGATAATATATCACTGGAACTATAAAAACATTTTACTACCGGTTCGATCTCTAATATTTGCCGCATGAAGAATTTATTATTGCGTATACGCTGCCGGCTACACGGTAGTAAAACAAATTCATGTTCTTGGACAAAATATCGTTGAAATGTACCTACCTACAGTCCAGCTGGGTTGGATGAAGTTTTAAAGGCTTTCGATACCTGCACTTGAACAAATAATATACGTTTGATATTTTCCGGATATATTGAAAACGTATAAACTTTGATTAATCTGACTTTCGCATCTGAGTGAATTACACTGCAGCTGAAAGTTGATTTGATCAATCGACAAAAGGCAAATTTATCCACTAGTACACCAACCGATAAAGATTTCACAAGAAAATCTTTACAACAATCGGTTATTTTCACTGATTAATTTTTACCGTCACCGTCACTGTCACCTAACTACTCTGTAATTTATGTCGTTTTTCAAATCGATATATTCAGCTTTGAAATGATGAAGGTAATTATATTTGTACGTTATACATTACCTAATGGCACCGTGGCACGGGAAATATTGATGTAGGATTATTATCGGACAGAAATCGATTCCGTTGCCTAGGTAGTAAACTCTACAATACAGTGGACATTCATGTGAAGGCTACGCGCGATGTTTTCAGGCAATAAAAGAATAAAATAGAATTATTGGGTCTATGGAAGGAAGAACTCCGTACAATTTTTTAGGTCTGTTCCATGCTGCCCTGATAGTGCTAGTTTGATTTGGTAATGTTCTTTGGGAGATAGTATATCGATGCTTAATATTTAACGTTATAATATATGCATGGAATTTCCGTTCTCGTAATTATGGAGTTCTCCGAAGTCTCACGGCTGCCGAGATTCTGGTCTGTGACCCCGAACTACTATATCATAATTAGCTACTCCAAGTAACTCTACTGCAAAGCATCTGTAATCGACAAGTTCGGCGAAACGGGTATTTGCTAAGGACTAATTCCGGCCTCAAAGTACAACCTGGAGGACCACGATCCTACATTTTCAATATAGAAATATCTTCGACTCAGGATATTCAGCGGAGAAATTCCCCCTCAAGAATCACCGGACCCGTTATCCTTATCGGTTTTCAAAGATATGGCCGCCCTTGACATTTTACTTTGAAAAAAAAAAGAAACCGTTTGTATTAAAGTGCGTGCGTGCAAAGAGAACTTGGGTATGATATCCAGTACGATTCCGATTCTGACCTAAATTTCTTTTTTTCTTCTCGTGTAATTAAATTTATGAATTATTAATGCGCACCTACTTTGCGAACTCTTCCACGTTCTATGTTCTCGATCTTCGATAGTGCAGCAGCAACAACGTGGACGTAGCGCATATACCTGACAGTGATGAATACAGGTAAGCTTATAAGAAAACCGAGTCATCTCGGTGGAGGAAAAGAAAGTGCTTTGGGGTTGTATTCTAACCGGATTGAAGGTGACAAAGAACTTTAAGAATATATCAGCATATATATCGGAGAAGCGCCCTCTTCGCGGGCAACGCAAAAACTTTCCGTCGATACCACATTTGAAATATGCAGATTCAAATTTAGTACTCGAGCCATATTGTAGTACCTCGACCAGGGAGAATCGTGATAGGTACACGAACGTCTGCATACTGCAGGTCTGCTACTCATCCGTTATCCCTGATCTAATTCCGTATGACGTTACCTAGATAATAATATTTACTGAATCTCAAACGCAAGGCTTTATATCTTAATGTCGTTTACCCTCCTGAAATAGACCCGAGAAATTCTACGACTGTTTTATTGTGAGAATTTCACGATATACATAGATATTAAATAAGTTATTTTTCTTTCAACTTATATAGGTCGTTTAGTTGGCAGAATTTTTATCATTTTTTTAATAAGATTTCTGAAGTTTTTTAATCGTTTGACGTTATTACTTAGCGTGTTAATTCAATACTTGTCTTCGTATAGCTCCCCCTCTGACAAGTATATTTGTATAATTTGCATTCCCTCATGAAAAAAGGTGAGTTACGAGGTAAAGACTGTATACTCTTGAGGGTCAGCACGTGGTGCTGTCAAGAAGTGTCTGTATGCGTGCAGGTTGCTCTATAATATAGGATATCACTTATATATACTGTCCAGTGTACGAAGGTATATCGTGTATGTTAGTTTCCCTCAGCCACTTAAAGTAGGTCGATCATTCTCCACGCTTATTAAGAATCAATAACCTTCGTGGTCTCGAGTCACATCATAGCAAATAGCGAGCTTCTTTTTTTGAAATTTAGTTGGCCGATCAATTGCAAGCGTTATTTCAGATGGAATTATTTGTATAGAATCACTTGACACCCTGATGAAATCGGTGTTTCGTGTTGAATCCTCAAATACCATCGATTTGGTGAACTTATCATGCTCGATGCATGCGGCTGCAGTAATTAACAAACAGAGATTATCACCCGTTTTCAAAACTTATACATTTTCACTGATATCCATGATCCACGCGATGCGATCTTCAGCCTTCAGATATTATTTCGCTGAAATATACTTAAAGTTGTATGTAGGAACATCGAGCCAGGAATAAAGACTTCGCGCCATCTATTTATCAGATAAAAAGGTAGCCTGCAGCCACACGAGTCGCTGCAGCCTTATTCAGAATATAATTTTACCTTGTAATTTCCGGTCGGAGAACCGATCGAATTATTGAATCTTCGGTGGAAAGAAGAGCAGAAATACGTTACACGTTTTCTCCGGTTATTACTTTCACGTGAGTCTCGCTGTGCAAGCATATCTTTGGAAGTTCGTCACAACCGTGAATTTCTTTTCTTGGCTTTTACTCGTATGGCGTAAGATTCTCCCATGGTCACTCGTATTTGAAACATAGACTGTTTAGGTATCTCTTTCTCGCTGAAGATATCTGGAATTTAATTGTCTTTGGTAGTAGGTATAGGAACAAATCCAATCGACATTCTCAAGCGTCCCCTCGCGTAACAAGATAGCCTTTCAAGTATCGACACCGTCATGTGTCACGGCCCTTAACGTAAGTATTTCTCCTATTGTTTAACGATGCGATGCTTCATAAGCTCGAAGGTAACCATAGTCGATAGAGTTTTTAGTAAAAAAAAAAAAAAAAAAAAAAAAAAAATACAAAATCCCTTTTCCCTTTGGCGACATATTATTTGATCATATTAAATTTTCCCTACAATTTCTGTTCAACGCTTCAAATTAGTATCCGAACGAAATAGCTGGGTTTCAACCTTTATAAATTGGAATTTGTTTAATGAACATTCTACCGAGCATTTCGTCAGTCCTTGCGGGTATACTTGAACTATGACCTGGCCCAGGTGACCTTTACTCGGGGTGAATTTTGGGGAAATATCCCAGGGGTTAACGGTTACGCTAGTATAGCCTGATCCTCCTTGCCAACCAGCCCTAAGATTACCCTTGGTATAGCCGTAAAACTTACGATTCTCGTTCTACCTTCTATAATTATCATTCCAAAAACTAGCCCCGCGTGATCACCGAGGTTACTTTTCTTTATTTTCGAGGAACCGTCGTTGCCTCGGGCATCTTGCGTCGATAGCCAATGTAACGAAATTGTAGAAGTTATGGGGGTACCAGTTCCGTAGGCTTTTCAAGAGGATTAGAGAAGGGAATCTTCAGTGAAATCGACCGCGAGGGTACACTGGAACTGCTGAACTATAACATCCATTGAGCAACAGGATTCTGCCAAGAAATTAGGCCACGCAACCATTTGCGAAACTGCTTTGCGGTATTTCAAAGAATAGTTGGGCCCAATATATTGGCCGTTCGCGTGAAAATAAACAATTATCAACCAAAAGACGGAAAAGGTCGCGGATATGAGACAGAAACGAAATCGTTTAAAATTACATTAAATACTTATCTCTACCGTGACAGCAAGGGACTACGATCGGGGGATGGGGGGTATTTCTGCGAGCCCTTCCAGATATTTCTAAATTTTCTGGGGTTAGCAGAACCTCGAATCAATGCTTGAACCATTTATAATTCGATCACGAAATTACAGAAGAACTTTGTTCGCAACGACATTCTATTTAATTGAAATTCGTTACAAGTTTATATATTTACTTATCGGTGATTGTCAAACTTAGGCAGCCAGTACCCAAAATATCAATCTCCTCTTGGGTATCATTTTTGTTTCGCTTGCATATATCGCAATTTTTTATTTATTTACTTTTTATTTTATGTTATCATTGAAAGTTTATTGTTCATTGCCTGTTTGTTTTTTCAACAGTAATTATAAACTTCGTTCATTTGACTGAACGAAAAAGCTTATCTACTCTAAACTTTTACCACCAATTTTATCATTGAAAATACGTTTTATACAGACTCCTGGGACTCTTAGTATTCTCAAAAACGCGCAACAGTTCAAAATCTCTGTAAATTTACAGGCTACGACCCTTCAAATTCATACATTATACGCGTATTGTTTTATGTAAACTATTCACGTGAAAAATAAGTAACTGTCAATGTGTAGAGAAAAATGATCTGACATATCACAGTAATAATATGAACCAAGCAAAGCTATAGAAATAAGAGTGAGTGGTAACGTCTGAAAATATTTGATACATCAACCTAAGCAAAGATGAACGTACAGACGAAATTAACCAACAAAGAGAAACGTTCTTTTCTCAGCAAATTGACATTGTTCTAATTGCACCGACTGTAATGTTGTTCTGGAGCTCTTACCGCTCCTTATTCCTCTTATCAATCCTTACCATTTTATTTTTACAAAAAATCAGAACGTCAATTGCGACCCAGCTGTTATATCCTACTTTAATGTACATGCAAATGTGAAATTTCACACAAGAAGACACGTAATGTTTAAAATTATTTCTTTACGAATCACGACGTATGAAATATCGCGTTAACGTTTTAAAGAGCGATCGCTTCATCCTGATTCAGCCCACGCTCTCCCAAATATTTGATTCGACGTTGCAGGATGGTCAAATAAAACGTTATCGCACACAAGGATGGCAATGCTCACACATCCTCGTGGTCGTCAATTACAAACTTCCGGGATTTCTATCCCTCGTAATGACTTAAAACGACAGTATAAATTTCAAGAAAAAATCTGCCTTTTACAGTGAAACAGTTGGATGAAGTAACGCAGGAGTAAATGCCTCTTGAAAATATGAAGATATTCTTCACCAAATTACAGTATCATGAATGAATTGTATCAATGTCAACTTTTTCTCTTATAAAGTAAGATGTCAAAAAATTTACCTTGAACACAGCTAAGAAAAATATTTCACGTGCCATTGAGCAATTGTTCGTTGAAACCCACGCAAGACGAGAAACGATCAAGATGGTTATGTGCCTAGAATTTTCAGCAAGTATTTTAACGGAAAATCATACTAATTAGGGTACATGTATAACGATGTATAGTCTGTTTACATAAATTTTCGTAAAAAAATCTTTTTCCATAGAGTTAATATTCACAACCGGCATATTCTTTTTTATTTCATTTTTATAGGATTTAAAGGAGACCGAATTTTCATACCCAAGTATCTCAGTTGAAAACAAAGGCTTTCAATTTTAAAGGCATGCCTTTTATTTAGAAGTACTAAATTAACTTCGTCGAATCAATCAATCGATTACTCATTCAATTTTCTTCCTCATCTTACTGGATGCTGTAGAACAATCTTCATATTTTCGATAAACCAGCAATGTCAAAAAGTTGTCATTCCAAGCCCAAGTCTACGAGTGCCTTGGGGTGTGTCACGGAGATCTCTCCTTGTGGACCACTTACACTGACGTCTCTGGTGAAAGACAAAGTGGCAAACATGAAAAATGACAACAAAATTTCCATACTATGATAAAGTTTGTCCATAAAATCCACGCGGGTGTTTCAGTGGCGTCGAGCAAAGGAAATTAACTTTGATAATGATTCTGCAATAGATTTTACGCTTACGATTAGAACCATTGGTTATCATTCTTGAACCGAATATTATCAACCGATTGTAGAGGTTTCAAAATTTTTCAGTGAATTGATTTGCATAATATATACGTACACATGGATGAATGTAAATATGCGCCTACAGTGATATCAGGGTGAATCTGAAATGCTCTGGGAATTTCTGTGTATCTATTAAATACGTAATCAAGGTTTATGCTGTTCTAGGATCAACTCGAGCTCTGTGGGGGCTGTACGTATAAAACTAACTATAATAATTACGCGTTGTGAATATGCATGAGAATAGGTTGGGGACATGAGCAGTCTCCGTATAGCAAGATATTTCGGTATTGTGTCTAATCACAGTGCTGTAACGAAGAGTTTATGCGACGTCGTGCGCAGAAAGTGTCAGACTAATACCCTTCTAGTTTCTAAATTGAGTACCTGGGTGCAAGAACAACCTAAGTCGACTTAGGTCGTTTCTGCTGCCACCATCATTTTCGCGTTGTACAACATCCCAACTACCTACCCTGTGAGTTTCAGGTTTGTAGGATGTCTCGGTTTTGTGAAAAGTATTTTTTTCCCACACGGCATGCGCAAAATTCAATTTTGCGCACGCTTCGCGTGCAACTTCAAAATTGAAATTCGATACACGTGCGAAAGAAGATTCTCGACTCGTGTGATTGTCACCCTCGCTTCGCTCGGGCGAAAAACTTCACACTCGTCTAAGAATCAACACCTTCACACTAGTATCGAAAAGTACTATTTCTGAAGATTAAATGTCCATTTCATGTAAAAAAAAATATAAATATAATAATACTGAATACTCAAAATTTTCTACTTTTTGTTGACGTGGGGCAACTCCACCGGACTTACTCTAGATATGTATATTAGGGTGGTCCTTAAATATAAACTTGAGGAGTGAAGCATGACAACATTCAGAAAAAATATTCGAGAGAATTGTCTTCAAATATTAGATTTTTAACAAAATTCTAACCGGTGCCTACAGAGGTTTGAAGTTTCCCGTTTAAACAACATGGGATCTTACGATTTTTTTTTTTTTTTTTCGACAATCGTCAATCGTTTTTATTTTATTTTTTTCAGTGGTCCATTTCGCCCCACGTTCCATTTTGCCCCACCCTCCCCTATACATATTGAGAGCTCATCAATCTCTTTTTTTATATTTCCGAAAATATGCCTTATGTAATATTATTTATTTAATTAATTGCAAAGATTGGTGTATTGTTGGAACAAAAAAAACATTATTTTAATTTCCTGTCGTATTTATTATTTCACTGGTTGGTTCAAATTTTTAAAGACTGCGTAAAATATGTGTTTCGATATGAAAAGTAACAAAATTCAACTCGTAAGTGTCGAAACGGACCGAATATTCGCAAGAAATTTGGTTTTCAGCAAGAACGGCCTAAGCCGGCGCGCGTGTTTTATTTACTATGAAGATTAATATCCATTAAAGTGCAAAAACAAAATTGGCTTCGTATTCCTGAAGAATCGCCCTTCAAAATGAGTAATCTACAAAGTCCATTGTGATTTTGTTCGTGGATTCGATTCAGTTTTTAAACTTCAATCAACGGGTTCGGTGTCAAAACCTAAGTCGACTTAGGTTGTTCTTGCACCCAGGTACTCAATTAAGGTCCTCGATCAACCAAATTTTCGATAATTGATTACAAACAAAGAAATATACTGAATAATTAACCTACTCAGTAGGAACACATATAATATGTGGAATCAACCGATGCGTGTGAGATATGCTGATCAGATTTTTTTGCCAAAATTTAACTATCAAGCCCTGACCCTCTACGATAGTATTATTCGAGAAAAAAAATGCTTTTACTACAACCCAATACCATTTCTAAAGAACTTGAGTTGTATCCAAGTGTGTAATCCAGTGTGAACCGATTGTAGTCACGGTTGTTACGCTATTATTGTGCCAAGGCATGGTTCTTTGCAAGTACATTCATCACTATACAACGTTATTGGTTTCATGCAAATTATGACCCAGTTTGATACACCTTTGGTTTAAATTTCACCGCATTTGTACCAATTCGTTCGGATTGCTCTATTTCATATGTATCAGTGCTGGACCAGCCGCTGCTCGAAAACAGTATGTAAAGTTATGTGCATGGGAACCGTGAAACTTGGGATATGAACTCCGTAGCAAAACGACTTGAATATTGAGTTGATAGCTTGATATACAAGCAGAGGCCTTTGAACATTCGCATACTGCTGTTAATATCAAAGACTTCAAACAGTTCAAATTGGTAATCGTCCGGGTATTGAAGGGTGGTTAATTGATATTAGAGATGAATTGACAGCGAGCTGTCTATGTCCGTGAGAATTCAATCTTACTCTAAAAGACCATCAAGCCCGTGGATTTGAAGACAAGAATTAAGCGGGATGTAGGCTTAGCAACAAGCAGTAGCACGGGTAATCTTTACCCTATTCTTCATGGCATGGTAATTAACGCTGACGATGCTTTGTTAGCGGTAAAAGCCTCGAGCTACTGAGAGACAAGGTAAGGAAACCAGGTTTAATCTTAGACAATTTTTCACGGCAGTAAATTCCCACAGAAATTTTCACTACAATCGTTAGAGTTGAAGGTACAAAGACTCAAACGAAACCATCGTGTCTTACGAATTTCGTGCTTGGGAATGTTAGCAAAGTTGTAAAGTAAGTTAACGCGCGTTGGGGATAAGGCAATAGGCGCATAATTCAAATTATCCACAAAGGAACAGACGCGTGTGTACATTACATTATTTAATAAATGATTTTAATTGACAAGGTACGGGTGGATGAATGATTGACGGGCTTCGAAAATTGAGCATGACACGATAATAAATTAGATAAATTGAGATTGATTACCGAAAACTGCTGACAATAATCAACTTTGTAGGAAGTACCAAATTACTCAAATTTTTTTACATCAAGCTAAAATTATTTCCGAATCCTCGTAACGGAATAACACAATTTGCGGTTCTCCGCTTATACCTACCGAGAAGAAATTTAATTTCCAACCAATTTATACGGAATTCTATCGTCGAAGATTCCTCAAGCGACGTTCAATTCATTGAAAGAGAAAGAAAATGAAGAGTCTGCTTTCTTCGATTTAATAAGAGACCGAATAAGCGGCAAATATTTTCCACGATCACGTCAAACCATTTTCTGCGATTACCCCCCTCGCAATCTTTGGGAGAATAACTTTAAGTCTTGTATTCATTTTTTTCACTGTTTGTGTCATTATTTTTTTAAATTATTCAACCGGCGAAACTAATATTTCCGTAAAGAACGTCAACGATCTCTACTTCATTTTTCATTTTTCAGAGCTTCCTGGGAACACGTGTAACAAATATCTCATGACTTTTCATGGCTGATAAATTTTTGATTCAGAGTCCTGAATTGATAAAGGAGGTCTGCTAACCGAATCACGTAATAATAATGCACACTGAAATCACATTCCAGAAATACTTTTCAGATACATGCTGATGTACGTACTAATATGTAATCTGAAACCGATATACCAACGTATAACCAACATTCATCTAATGGCCACACATTCCCCAAGACTTTTTACTACGAAGACATGGTATCAACCCGGTATCAAGCACGTCTATCTCTTTAATTAGAACGGATACCTCGTTAGGTAATATGAATTTGATAAAGACGTAGATTAAAGGCAACGAAAGACTGGAGAAGCAAGTCATCCTGAAAAGGGTAGCTCAAAGAAAATAATTTTCAGGTGCTATGTATATAGTATATATACTAGGGTGTGTCAAAAATGAACTTCTTTCTTGTTTTTCTGCTCCTACCACCCAAAACCTTAGGTTTTGACATTGAAAAGGTCCTCGTTCAAGGAGGGCGCTGTAGCTTGAAGTTCAGAGGTCGCTCAACGAGGATTTAGGATTCCCATCTAATTAACACGTAAAAAATAATGTTTTTCGCTCAAAACGATGTCAGGCAACCAAAAAATCGGCGATGTCTATCTTTCTGGGCTTATTTGAAAGCATGACTCATCCCCTAAACGATGGTGGGTCGTTTTTCAAATTACCTTGTTCCAATTTTTGCCTTGGAGACTTTGTAAACTGGAAAAAAGTGATTATTGTGGTCGAAAAACGAAAAAAAATAATTAATGTTGAAACAAAAACGACCCATCATTATTTGAGAGATTAGTCTACGCTTTCAAATGAGCCGAGAAAGACAGACATCGCCGATTTTTTGGTTGCCTGACATCGTTTTGAGCAAAAAACAATATTTTTTACGTGGTCATTAGATGGGAATCCTAAATCCTCGTTGAGCGACCTTTAAACTTCAAGCTACAGCGCCCTCCTTGAACGAGGACCTTTTCAATGTCAAAACCTGAGGTTTTGAGTGGTAGGAGCAGAAAAAAAAGAAAGAAGTTCATTTTCGACACACCCTAATATATACACGCAATTTCCAGCCCCGAAGCTTGTCAGGGACTTGCACAGTAATTGATTCAGATCTCCGAGTCGAGTTGGTACACAAAAACTGCCTGACGTTTATATAACATCAACTGATTCGTATTCAATTATTATTTTTATTTTTATTTTTATTTTTATTTTTATTTCTATTTTTATTTTTTTGGCCTTTCATACTCACTTCTGTATTCCTCTTTTGTCCCATTCCCTTTTGATTGCACAATCAAACACGTTGCGAGTAAAGAAACTTTTTACCGCCAACGTTGAGAGTCTCTTCGAGGACGAATAGTTCTTAAACCACTATAGTTTCTCAGTTTGTATCAAATTATTTATATTCTTGGGCCTTGCTCAATCTCTTGAGACACGTAAGACTCCACTTTAATCAACAACACAAATGCATATGTATGGTTCGAAGCGCATTTGAACGCCTGCCTAATTTGACAGATTCGGAGCCCTGGATTCACGATACATGCTCAAATACAGGCTCACTATTCTTCTATTCTCCGGGGTAATAGTTAATCGAATTCGGCTACAATCAGCAAAGAATGGACCCGAATAGAACACATATGGCGTTGGCTAAGAATTAGATTGGTTTTCTATCGCGATCACTCCTATACCCCCACTTCACTACCAGCTACCCGACCTTTTCTCGACTTGCCAAAAACATGGCCCTCCAACTTAGTTTTCATCTCCTTCCTTTAGTGCGGATAATAAAATTCTTCCGCTGGCAAGCTTCAAAGCCTCTCCACGACCAAAGGAACAAGAGTTAAGAAGAGAACGAAAGAATTCCGAAAAAATCCCCTCACGTAGAACTGTGTCCTGTTCAACATATTTTTTAAGCCTCGATAACCGCGCCCGGGTAACATTCTACATAGCCAGTTCACATGCCGCAATAATGCCACATGGCATTAGCATGGCGATACTATCGGTACACATTAAAAGTCGAGGTTCGACAACGATGTGGCGGCAACATGGCTTCAATATATGGGGTTTCGTTATGGCAATAATAATCAGGCTAACCGAAATAGTTTATCAAAGTTGAATCAAGGTGGCAACCATATGGATAACCAATGTAGCTTCCGAATATCTATTCCACGTCGAGTTGCTACCTGGAATCAAAAGTTCCTTTCTTTTTTTTTCGAGTTTCCGAGAGTTCTTGTAAAGTTGGAGGCCTGTTTAGAATGGTCAAAATATGTCGGTGGTTGGAAGAATTTGGTGCGAAAATCAACATTTCAAAATATCAAAAATTTTTGGGTTAGCAGTTTTTTGAATTTGAATTCCGAAGAGAATTCCTTTTCGAAAAATCGTGAATTTGCTGCTTGTATTCGTGAAATGAGCACAATGAATGAAATCAGACAGAGCTGCACGTTCATTCGTTCTCGCGCGTCATATTTCTATTCCCACTCTGATTCAAAAGTTGATTTTACTCGATTGCAGTTTTCATTCAGGGATAAAGAGTCCCCAGCTTTCAAAGACCTGAAAATGAATTTCAAAAACGAATAAAACAATTGAAATTTCACTGAAATAGAGTTTGAAAATCACAGAACTGCTAGACAGAATATAAAATGAAAAAAAATCGATGCTGAAGCTCGAATATAACTGATTCCAAAAGACTTCATATATTTATAGTACCAGGCATCATACATCGAGTGTGTATCATGTAGTATGAAATAGGGACAATGGGCACAGATATGTGAGGTGGATTGTTACATTCAAAATTATACCAATATCGGGGTTTATCGTATCGTATCAATCGCGTATCCAATAATCGCAGTAATGAAATTCTTAATACCATTGCATTAGGCTTGGACGGTCGTTACTTTAATACAGGGACGATCCATGATTAGGTATATGTATAGTATACATGTATGATGCGCCTCATCATCAAGCGAGGCGCATTACATTTCGCTAGTGCTCACTCGATGTACAATATATATATATATACCCATATACATACCTTATCCACCGTTAAGGGAGATCGACCTTTAGGACCCACTTCAGTATTTCTTATGTATAATTTATCAAACGAAAGTTCGAACATCTTTCAGTTGGTGAACCCAACTGGGTCCAGTTTTTGATAATAATTACCTATTCATTTCACAAATGGTGTGAGAATTTCAAGAAATTAGGAAAGTCCATTCAACAGTTATACCTGAGTTCAGTTTTTCCGAATATCATAAAATTTCAACAATCGTTCATTCACCGAAATAAGTCGACAGAAGTTTTTCTGACTTTGACACTATTTTCGTATTGCTAGTCAAATTCCCTTGAATCTGTTCCCAATAGGAACAAACCTATAAAAATAGGACTAATGTCCGGCCGAAAAACGTATATTTTACGTATATGCGTTCAATATACGTTTTTCGTCCGGAGATTAGTCCTATTTTTATACGTTTGTTCCTGTTGGGTTAGACTCATTGAAAACAATTTGGAATTTGAAATTATTGTAAAAACAGAATTTCGCCTGTTTGTTTCATGGGTTTAAAACCATTTTTTCACCAAGTATCGATTCGGTGCTTCTCTTGGTACCCAAAGGCACATGAGATGAAAGACAGATTACCATCGAGAAAAAAACTCTTGTTTTGAAGTCTGAAAATAACTTGCTTCGCTTAAAAACACGCTTGCAAGATTAGTATTTTTTCCCTTCTTCATTCAGCGGCAGGATTAATTGAGCCAAAGATCAATCAGCCCACTGCGGAGAGTAAAGCCGATAGAATTATATCATAAAAAAAGTTGCACGAAACGTGGACGGTAATTACGCGGGCATAAAAATTGAGAGTACCTACTACACCCAGAAAAAAAGCGTCATGATTTGTTTGCGGGAGTATGTAGTATTGGGTGAATAAATACATAACACGCTGTATTAAAGTACTGATGTTGAAATTTAATGAAAACAATTCGTTTCAGTGGAGTAGAAAATAAAAGGGTGGATAAAGATTTACAAATGTGACAAGTTTGATTTGAAGTGAATTAAGAACGGTACAGTTAGGAAGTTAAGTCGAACGAACACTTGTAAGGTGTCCGGAGAGCTATCACCCGAATCACCTTCTTCGTGTCAACTCTCGATGGCTTCTGCCTGATCATTTCCCTCGTAAGGGAAATTCTCTGAGATGCCTTGTGTCTTCCTCCTTTGGCCACTCGGGGGGTGCCTAGTGCCCAGCCGAGTGTGGGCCATGTGCAGCTTTATTGCATTGCCTGCGTTTTCCGAGTCCGACCCTTGCAATGTGTTTTGTGAGTTTTTAAAGATAGTCGGGTCGGACACGGTTGAGTATCGAATTAACGTAACTTTCCTGAGGACGTTTTTAACCGGATGCATGGAGCAATAAATCTTCATTGATGTTTTGTTGTAAAAAAGGGAAAGTGCATTGTTGTCTCCTCAAGAAAGTTACGGTATTTTCTTTTTTGCCTTAAAATGTTAAAATAACTATATTTTTAGTTCCTAAGTAATAATACGCTCGAACATGATTCATACCGGGAATACCGACTTGATATAAAACGGGATGGATGAAGTCGGGAGTCAACACAATTCAAGCCGCTGTACACACCTTGAATCGTGCCTGTTTCAAAAATGTCAAATCGACATTCCGACTTAATCCAAGTCGGGTACGACTTGATTCAAGTAACGTTCGGCTTGATTCAAACCCTTTCCCTTCACTTGATCCGAAGATACTTTTCCGGTTTGATCCAAGTATTTGATTCCACCAAATTTAAGGTGCTTTCCTAGGCAATTCCACCAGTCCTGAAAACATCGTGAAAAAATGTGATATTAAACGGAATATCTCTGCCTGGGCACCGAAATCAATTAAACAAAATACGTCGCGCAATTCTATGTGCGACTCCGAACATGTACAGCCCAAAAAATGTTCGTTTTGCGCGAAAATAGAGAAGATATCCATGAAAAACGGTTTTAGAAACGTTTTTCATGGATATCTTCTCTATTTTCGCGCAAAACGAACATTTTTTGGGCTGTACATGTTCGGAGTCGCACATAGAATTGCGCGACGTATTTTGTTTCATTGATTTCGGTGCCGAGGCAGAGATATTCCGTTTAATATCACATTTTTTCACGATGTTTTCAGGACTGGTGGAATTGCCTAGGAAAGCACCTTAATTTCATGCGTGAGTCTAGGTCGGCGGTCCTGGGAGAAAGAGACCGAATATCGCTCCCGATATTCGGACCTCCCCTCCACCTGTCTTTTCGTGACTCTTCGAGCATAATCGTTTGCTATCGTTTCTGAATGCGTGTGTGTGTGTATGGTGTGTATGGCACACTTACAAAGTATTATTATTCGCTTGATTCATGCTTTTTTGGAACTTGAATCCCACCTTTAGCATTCTTGAAAGAAACCACACTGCTCTCAAAAACAATTAGGGGTAAATAAGAAAGTGAGTAATTTCAGTAACCAAGCGGTGAAACATAATATGTAAATTCAACTAAAACATGAATTTTTGTTTAATATTCTCTAACGTGAAGGGAATTGACGTACACTGAGAAAAATGAGAATCGTAATATCAACAACATTCGCTTGCTAACTGAATATTGCTAAGATAACGATTTTTTCTTGCAATAGTATAATGCTTTCCAATTATTGTTGCAGTTACGTTGCTGCTTCGACAATAAAATATTGCAGATACAACAATTTGTTTGCTAATGTAGCAATACAATATTGCTGTACAAGCTTGCAATATTTATAGCACAGCTTCAGCAATGATTATTGCAGGTTGGTATGCAGCAATAATGTTTTATTGCAATTCGAGCAATATTATTGCTGTTATTTTTCTCAGTGTATATTCAGAAGTTTGTTTTGTCAAGAAAATTTAGAACTATAGAGATATTCTCGTTAGAATTTTTCTCCTTTTTATATCTCAGCAGCAAAATGTTAAACCGTCATAAGAATCAAATGGGAATTTTTTCTTAATTGTACATTCATAAAATTACCTTTTTTGTAGCTGAGCTAATAACCTGCAGAAAGTGTCATGCATTTTCTCTTAAAATCACTCATTTTCGAGATAATTCAAAATTACACAATCTGTGAAAAAGCGACTTTTCCCCTCAATACATTTAAAAGTAAAAAATTAGAATACGTATTGTTGAACTTATATGCAATCACTAATCAGTTTTGAAATTTTGGTATAAATGAAATGATGTTGAAAAAAAATTACTTTTTTTTATCGTTCCCATCTTCCTTTGGATTGAATGATTTTTTAATAAACTATTTCATCGAGTATCAGTTAGCATTTCTCTTCAAATAAATCTATGTTTCACTGACGTTCAGTCTCAATGTCCACCTGGTAAAACAAATACGGATGCTACTACCCAAGACAAGCCGATTTCCGGTATGAATCAAACCTTTTTTCGGTTTAAAAGAAGTAGCTTGAGGATTGACGCCGTGTTTCTTTAATCACGTCGATTATTATCTACTTATGGGGAGTCCGAATTTCGGACCGAAGGACAATTATTCATACTACTTGAAACATACCGGTTTTCTGGGTGAATCAAGTCCTTTTTCCGGTTCGAATCCCGTAGTTTGTGACTTGAGGCCTTATTTCTCAAATTGAGACTGTTTTCTACACGGAGAGACTTTTCATTACAATATTTGCTACGTTGCGTACCCATAATTGCAATAAAGTCTAAGAATTTAGGGATAATCGAGGTAGTGTTACAAAAAGTCGAATAGTGACTATGAAAATGAAGAAGTAATATTTTTTTCCGGAATAACTCATAAGAATTATTAACGCAGTGCAATCTTTCTAAACCACTATACTAAAAGTGGGAGTCACGTGACCGAAAATTAATATAGTGCTTTAGAAAGAGCGGAATAAACTCTTTCGCATTTTGGTATGAACGCGTTGCAATCTTTACTGTATTTATTTTATTTTTTTTTTGTATTTATTTTTGTATTTATTTTTTTTTTATTTTTTTTTATCTTTTCTTTATTTATCTTTACTCAGGTCCTGAAAAATATTCATCAAATGTGTAAAAAATTTGAACATTACAAATATCATCATGACCTTATTTATTGTATACACTCAAATACTACAGTACTACATTACTAGTATTAGATCAGTAAAACTTATATTGATCAGATTAAAATGAGCCCATAGAGTGCCACTTGTTTGAACTGCAATGTCATTTTCCGATTTGTATGGAGAGTAGTGAGTACAAGTCGATTCACCAGGAAAAACTTTTCTATTGCTTTTGATAGTGCAACGAAAATTTTGGTCTCAATCTGAAAGAATATGACTCATGATGTGAATTATGGATGGAAAATAAATAATGTCACAATAGGTATACAGTTTTTCTCTTACGCAAATTTGGCAAGCATTTGTCCAACTTCCAATGTCCTCAGGGCGTCATCTTCAAACTTTTTAATGGTCGTCCAACACTGCGCGAATCCAAATTCAATTCCGAACACATACGTCCAAAAAAATGTTCGCTTCGTGCGAAAATAGAGTCTACAGATGGTTTTTACATTATTCGAATTCGATTTCCTTGGCGAATAATGTAAAAACCATCTGTAGACTCTATTTTCGCACGAAACGAACATTTTTTAAACGTACGTGTTCTTAATGGTATTTGAATTTGAAGGAGGTGGGCGACTAGGGATGGGCCTTAATAATGATCTTGTTTCGGGATTGATGCTTTTGTGATCGTGAAAATGTTGCAGAATCAATTTACCGTCACCATCATCTTTCAGATAAGCTGCTGAATCCTGCAACAAGTATACATAGTATGTATGAATGGACGTGTGTAGAGATGAAATTAACAGACATTATAATAGTAATGCAATTATTGAATGTTTATTCAAGATCTTGCAACTCATAACTATTAATCAATATCCAAAGTTAATCATAATTTGTCAAATCTCACCTCTTCTGCAGTCTTGCTGTTTTATATCACAAACGCATTGCCCTCCTTTCAATTATTTAGCATCATTCATTTGTAATCATTCATCTTCTATGACTGCTAGACTGTGCGAAATATATGGGCGATTTCCTTGTAAAGCGGAATTTTTAAATATTCCGCGGAATATCCGGTCTGGTCGTCGGCCGAAATCGGAATAATTCGCAAACATTCGACAATTTTTCGTATAGCCTTTTAGAATTTCTCTCATGTTTCCGTTTCAGAAGGTATAAGTGCTTTTCATTTTAATGCGCGTTCATATTAGAATGTTAAAGTTTCGTATATATTTCTTACAATTTATGTCATTTAGAATACTTACTTTCAGAGTTATTCTGGCAGAACTTATTATTTCTCACTATCACTTTTTAACATTTATAATTCTCCAACAGTAAATGATATACTGTTTCTAAAAGTTCAATACTAATTCTTGGTCTTAAAGATTATAATTGAACATATCGAAATATCATGATCTCCTATTATGGTAGGACTGATTATGACAATACCTCGATTGTCCCTAAATTCTTAGACTTTATTGTAATTATGGATATTCAATAAAGCAAATATTGTAATGAAAAGTCTCTCCGTGTACTTATGACGAGTCTGAATTTCGGAATGATAGGAGAAATGACTATACTACTTGTTAACTTGGTGAACCAACGACCCTGATCATCCTAGACTGGACGGATATACGGATCCCCAATAAACCGAATTGGGTTTGCAAGGGCTCGTGTACATTCAGATAACGAGGGGCTTAATATAATCAGTCTGTTCTCAAAACCCGTGCAGTTTGTCCTCTTCTATTCTAACCTCGTTTACATCTCTTTCTCATTCACATTTGTTGTCACGAATACGTACCTACTTCTCAGAGAGTTCGCTTAGTCTAGACTTAAACTGTCTGGATTATGTCAAACGAAGACAGCTATTGTCCAAGGATTAATTACATGCCCAACGTTTCATAAAGCCGCTGCATAATATAGCTATCAACCTTCTACAATCAAATTGTAACCAATAATGAGATCACATTTATAAGTACACTCAAATGACATGTTAAGAATCCGGAAGCCCATTTTATTTTTCTCTCTTCTGTTCCGGAAAAAGGATATCCCATACCATTTTATGTTCCATTAGTTCGTGCTTACCGAAATGTGGAAACCCCAATTTCGTCGTTGGAATCTTACAAATAGGAAGGGAGATTACTTATATGGTTAATCGAGAGCAAGTAGACCAAATTCTTCTCATTTTCATGTCACGGACTGCAGCACCAGATATCACCGAAATGAAAATAAATTCTTTTGCCAACACTCGCAACACTCTAATAATTTCGCTATTTTTTCTGCCCTTAGTATATACCTGGCTGGTTCTCAGAAAAAATCGAAAAATGACTTTATTAATTTGACCGAATTTTTTTTTAATTATTATGGATTTTTTTTTGTTAATTTGATAGTACACATCCTAATTGACTAACACATTATAGTGGTCCCCAACTTTTTTGAGTTTAAAAGGGGGTGAGCGGGTTCAAAATAAAATTCAAAAATGAGGGAATGATAGCTTCTGCTTCCGTTAATTTTTTAATTTTTGACATTTTTTACATATGGCGCCCTGAAACAAGCCAAGCAACTATAATTCTTCTACATTTATTAAGAAATATCATTCTTTTACTCAGTGATCATTCCCTCACCAACAATTTTTATGAGGGGATGACCGATGAGGGAATGACGAAACGAACTATTATTGCATCAAAGTAGGAAACGTATCCTTACTTATCAAACATCATCTTACGATAGTTTATTACTACTCGAAACATATACAAATATATGATAAATTGTCCATAAATAAGCGTTTACCTTTTTATAACCCGGTGTGAGGGAATGACGGTTGAAAATGTAAGTTTGAAAAAATTTTCTCTCAAAATAATTTTAACAAATAATCTCATCACCCATAGCTCAGTCTGGGGTATGTTTTTAATATTGATGTTGTGAATTTTTGAAAACAATAAGGATGCGTTCGATACAATGTTTAAATTATGCTCTAATCCCAATGTTACGCAACTGTGAGGGAATGATGCGTTTTTTAAGGACGAGTTTAAAAATACATTTTGTGATTTTTCCGTTCGCCGTTTTTGAACTATACACCCGTTTATGTATAGCTGGTACTATCATATATGAATAAAAAATGAGATAGCAAACAGTTTATAAGAAACTACTCGTATTAGGTTTATGAATCTATTTGAATTTGGGGGTTGGGACATAATGAGGGAATGATTTTTAAGGTATTTACTTGAACATATATTTATTATTTGTGATAAAAGAAATAAATTTATTTCATGATTTGGTACGTCTAGTGAAGTAGTTTCATAAAAGAAAAAGACTTACTATAACTTACGATCCCATTTGACGGGAATCGACAAGGACCTAAATTTCGATTTTTTCTGAGAACCAGCCACCTATATACCGTAGACCTGGTTGATGCACGAGTAATATTACCTCCAATCCCAATTAAAACCTCCAACCAATTGTAAATTTTTTAAAAATATCGCTCAAGGCCTCTTTTGTTCTTTTATTTCGTTTGTAAGCCCCTGTGGTTGTGTTCGGGCATCAACTTTAGGGGTAACCCTTAATGAAAAAAAGTTGTGCCGTGTTCACAATTCGCGAGAAAAATTAACTTCAACCTATAGTCATATCGTTTGAACAGCTTTAAGAAGCTGTGTCACGATTAAAGCATTGAAGTTTTTAAAGTCTTAATATGGTTCGTATATCGGGCAGGCCATATTTCGGATGAAAATTTGGAAATATTATTCCTTATTCATGCAATACTGACTTTCTCGGATTGAATTACCGTTCGCGGATTATATTCATGGAAATAAAAGACCATTGAATATCTCATAGTATATCATGTTCACGAAGAAAATGAAATATTTCTTTTTTATCCTTTATTAATTTCTTTTTGTGCACATACGCCTCCTCGTTCCGCGAAAAAATGAAAAATCACGTGGTTTTATCGGTCCGCAGACACACAATACACATACCTCATGTGGAACTGTCGAGAAAAGAAATAATATTCGTCATATTCCTTAGTTTTTTTTTTTTCTTTCCTTCTTTATTTTTATTTTTATTTTTTTTTTTTTTTTTTTCATTCTTCGTAATCTCGTGCTGACATACTTTTGAAAGGAATAACCAACGAATTCATAAAAATGTTAGAAAATTTCTATAGAAATCAGGCTCCACATTTCCATATTCAGCTTTTTTAACCACTTTTTTCTCCAATGAATAGCCCCAAAGCATTGCGGCTTGTCAATCTCTATCCTTCGCAGTTTCCCACTGCTTTTCCTCACGAGGAAAATCTGAAATTGAAGACTCTCGGGAATAAGCACGCTTTGGAATACCCGAATCATAATCACGAGTGCTGAAAGTACTGAAAGCTTCAACTCATGCAAGTTCGTTGCCTATAACCTCGTTTCAAACTACGCTGAGTGTATACCTATATCATTTCCATCGACTTTTCTCAAGTGAATTCATCCGAGCATGTAAGATGTAGGGTTAGTCTGATATCAAGACGTGCTTTCTGATATAGAGGAAAACCAGCCATTGAATGGAATAAAGTATATTTCCGGTTTTCAGATATATGTATAGCTTGTTATTTCTTTCCCTTTTTATGTCCAATTGTAACTTCGTGAGTATACATAGATACTCCTTTAATCCGTATATTATATATTTTTCTATGAATTTAGCGTCCATCAAAATCCGCAGATGAAGGCTGAACTCCTTTTTCCATTTTCTCAAATAAAAAATTGCCGTATCGGAAGAAGCACGTTATTTGAAAATCTATTTCCGTTTATCACTCCGTAGAGTAAATTATTGTGATATTTGTAATTGAATTTCCTATTCAACTGTCTCTGCCGATTGGAATTGGGAATTTTATCTGATATTTAGGATCTATTGATTGTGACCTAATTACAGGTTTTAAAAATTTATTAGTCAGGCAACCCAAAGGGTCGCTGTGGCTATTTCTGAAAAATTATATATTAGGCCATATTATTCAATATGTATAACTTCATTATTATAGAGTGTACGGGGAGTAAAAAAAAAAAAATCAATTCAATAAAGAACTAGGAAGCGAAGACAGCGCTTGTTGTGTGATTATTGTATATTACGTGTCGACGGGGCAGTTTACCATACGTCATGTCACTACCCAGAAGCCAATCATTCAAAAGCGCGGTCGCTCATTCTACTCAAACTCGCAAATAATAAACCTAAGAAAATTCACCAACAATTCGTTTGGGTTTTATTTCAGTAGGTCTGCCCGGAAGGGTTAGGTTGCATGTGGTTATTGATCTAGTTCAGGCAGCGGTAGTTTTAGTTCTACCCCTACAAGGCGGCTGTTTAATAATTAATACAAGTTAATTACCTGAGCGTAGCAGAGCAAAAGTAGTACATTCTGCCAATTTACTACAATTATCCATCTATTTAATAAATTATTGATATTCGGGTACCATTATCGACCATGTATGATTATTTTCGGTCATATCATTGAGTTTCGTCGATATACCTATACCTGGGTATACATATAATATAAATAATCATCGCAAGTATATCATTATGGCCGAGTACGAGATTGAAATTATCTTCCCCCAACCAATATACCTTCTTGCGGGATTCTTGCGATTTGCAACCATAATGTTACGGAAATTTCGCAAATTTTCATTAATGTTATGATTTACCAATGACGGGTCGATACCTTGAAATCAACCGATGCAATTAGTTATAAATTTCGTGTCGATCTGTCAGTTGTTTGACTTTTTTAATCTCATTTGATTCGAATTTACTTTCAAGCTTAAACGATAGCTTTCAAACATCGTAATTTTGTTGATTTATGGCCATACTAGTAATAATAACCTTCTAATCGTATTGGGAACCTTAGAACCTCGATACGCCAACTAGTGGCAGAAAATAGAACTACTCAAATAAGGCTACAGTAACCAATGAGAGGGCTTAGAACTTCGATACGCCAACTAGTGACGAAAATAGAACTACTCAAAGAAGGCTAAAATTTCAAAGCCACGCCCATTCCAAGGATCCCAATAAATATTTAACGTCGTTACTCGGAGTCTGCTACACGTAGACGTGCATGTAATATATGTAAACGTAATGTCAAATGATATGAGAATATTTGATCAAAGATCAATCGCATTGTTCGTCTGTGGCACAAAGAAATTGAAAAAATTGTCTAAACATTATCGTGTACGTCAAATTTTGGCTATGAATGGAATTTTACAGTGTAATTTTACCCTGCGCAATGAACTTTGCAAATGAATTATATACCTTCGGAATTAAAAGCTGGCTTAATTTCCAAGTTGTATACGCGATTAAGAGTATTATATAGGATCAGTGAACGCGAGTTTCCTACAAGTTAATTGCTTCGTGCGTATAGTCACTATAACGATTAATTTCACCTAGGAGAGTAGCAAAAGTTCTGTTAATAAAATCGAAGTTTTATTGAAACTTTCAATATTCTACTACTTTATGCTGTACCTAAGCACACACAGCTACACCGGTCTATATTAATAGTTCGAAAACTTTACGACGGTGATATAATTATAATTAAGATTAGACACCTACAATAAGTTTACCAATAGACAATACATATGTACAAAAAATCGTACATTTTCTTGATTGCAGCAAGTAATAATCCACGTCGCGAAAGTAATCGTGTCCATTGTGCGGGTGAGAGGCCACTGAAACTTGAAAAAAAGTTATATTTCATTATTTCAAATGTCTCAAAAAGGTATGTGGATTGAGAAAAAAAAGTTCAATCTCTAAAAAAAAATTTATTGTGCACCACTGCGAAAGCAGTTTTTAATCGCATAAGATGAGAATTTTTCGTTCAATACAGATACTTACATGATCTAAAGAGATTGTATAGAAAGTGATTTTTGATTGGACCTTATTCAGTCGTTTAAAATAATATGAAAGACTGACGTTTTCAAAGTTTCACTGGCGCTTTTCTTAAAAGTCACCATGTAAGCCTATCAGTTCTTATTGAAATATCGTGCAAATACATCCATCGACAGATTTATCGTCAAATTTCACCACCCTGTGTAACGTACGTTTATTGATTGAATCGATAAAAACAAGCCATATGAATGGGGATCTGGTGTTGATCAGTCGATGTAAGATGAGGTGTTAAAAACGTCAGAGTAGGTAAATGATTATATACAACTGTGGCTTGTTCGAAATGTATAATATACGATTAATGTACATAAGATGAGAGAACTGAATGTTAAGAATGACGGATGTTTTAGTGAAAATGTTGTTAAGGGCAAGAAAGACGGATGTATGATGAGTGATGACATACATGATCGATGATAGGATGGACG
The DNA here is from genome assembly GCA_943736025.1 of Tenthredo mesomela. Taxonomy (NCBI): domain Eukaryota; kingdom Metazoa; phylum Arthropoda; class Insecta; order Hymenoptera; family Tenthredinidae; genus Tenthredo; species Tenthredo mesomela. Next base: position 12,791,540 of record OX031013.1, read on the forward strand.
AATATAATATATGGGTAATATATATGAGAGGATGATAAAGACAAGAATAAACATAGCGGAGTGTTAAGCTTTCTCGTTTATTGAAAATATTTTTGTAAAATGTGTAAGTCGGCCAGACCAGCCTAACCGACCAAAAAAAAAAAGACGTTCATAATAAAAATGAAATTGTAGCAAATAGAAAAACATAGCAGAGATATTGAACTAACAATCATTATTACTCTAAGTAAAGGACCAATCAATGATGCATTCGCTTACTTCGTAATCTTAATATATTAATTATATTGTGTATAACAAAGCGGTAACAACTTGTTAATCGTAGGTAACTATTATGATAATAATTATTTATTTTATAATTACAATAATTAATGTGAGGATTATAACTAATAAATAACAAATCAATAATTTTGATCCGATAATATCCAATAATATATTATATCAATCTCTCTCGCTAAATCCCTTATTGTTTTTGTTCATTTTTGTTCATTTTTGTAATTTTTTTTTTTTTTTTTTTTTTTTCTTTTATTTTTTCTTCTTTTTTGGTATTAATTATTTAACAACAGTTTTATTTCTTTATTACTCGTTTCAATTTAATAATAACAATAATAATAATAATAATAATATTAATAATAATATAATTTATTAATAATAGTAATATAATATTAATCACAATGATGATAACGATGATATAATAATCGTAATAATAATAACAACGAACATGGTTGTTATTTATAATATTGTGCAAATAACTCATATAGGTATGTATATTCATTAATTATAAGAGTAATGAATGTCATTCAATGCGGTATTTTATTCAGCTTTGCTAAATTTTTTGCGTTGATTCGCGCACGTACACACGTATTGATTCTCGCGTTAGATACTATGTAGATTTAGATACTTACGGCACTTTGCAACGATTAAATCTATAACGGAATATCTATGTAGTGGACAATCCTTTATTTATTTATTTATTTATTTATTTTATTTTTATTTATTTTTTTTAATTTAGTTTGTTTTTTTTTTTTTTTTTTCTCAATGTTTCTCTTTTAGCTAGCTTTCTTATAATCTTCGACTAACCCTGGATCAATCTTTGATTAATCATATGGATTATTAGCTCGTAGTCTACGAAGGTTGAGCTATGGCAGTTGCTCGCTTATTACTGGCCGTTCGGTGCGATTTCAACGGATCATTTATATCTTTAATTTTTTTTTTTTTTTTTTCTTTTTCTTGTAATGATTGCTGCAGTTACGATTATTGCAAGCGATCAGCTATATGATCATCGATGATTCCCGGTTGCCTCGCGAGTCAAATCGAAAAAGGTCTAAGAATTTCTTTAGTATAATTTTATTACTTCTTTATCATCGCTTTTTTTTTTTTCTTTTTTTTTTTCGTTTTTTTTTTTTCTTTTTTTTTTTTGAGCACCTACGAAGCCCTTACTACTCGTATCGTAATAAGAAATATTTTTGCGTTGCGGTTTACAATTAATTTATATTTTACATCGCACAACTTATGGGCATCATATGATGGTAACATTGCCAGGGGAAAAGTGCGACGGTGCAATCAATACTTGCCCCGGAGCAATATTGTGGTAATAACTATATCTTACAATATAATATATATATAATATATATATATATATATATATATATATATATCGTTGCATAAAAGGCAACGTACGTTAAAAAATTTATTTAATTTTTATACACGCAACTTCCCCCTATCAATGTTACCGCATGTGTCTCGCAAACGAGAAGAAGCGACAAATGATTTAACGGTCGCGTCGTTATGGTCACATATTATTTTTTTTTTTTTCCTTATTTTCTGCATAATTTTCTTCTTTTGTATCATATTCTTCATAATCTTAGATTTGAGAGAGAAAATATTATAAGTTATCGCCTACGATGGTGAACACGAACATTGGAAAACTGGGGAAGTCTTGGTTCCAACGTAAGGCCTAATATTTTTTCTCTCAATTCGACTTTTACTATCATTTTATTCTGACTCTGTTTTTTTCTTTTTTCTTCAAATCATTTTCGCGATTTTCAATCTAACTTCGTTAATTATTTATTTATTTTTTTCGTTTGTCTCTTGGTTTTTAATCTCCGAATTTTTATAATGACACTTACATTTAAAGCCCTTGAAAACATCACATCGTAGTTCATTATGACACGCAAAAAATTTGATCGAAAAATCTTTAGTGAAATATGTAAAAAATGGAACGGTGCTTAAAAATGTGAGAGTTCGGCAGCAGCCACGGCAACCGTATATATATATATATAAGATAATATAGTATATGTAGTTCTGGGAACCGTTATATGACACGCGTACGAATTTCGTGACAAAAACGCAAAAGTGCTTACCGAACTGCCTCCTATCATATCTATATGTATGTATTATTTATGCTCTGCACTCTTTTCAATTCGATTTAAACTTTACTTTAGCTTACTTTACATTATACTTCATTTCATATTACTGTATGGAAACTGACTTGACTATATTTCTTCCTTGTTTTACCGAGTTTTAACGTAATAGTTGAATGTTTATGTTTATGTTATAGCTTACAGTGATGGCCCCGCGGTGGCCTGGAATTAGCAAAAGCGGGGTTCATTTTATTGCTCGTTACTCATGAAGACGCGTTCTAGAGTTCTAGACGATTAAATTGGATGTTGGATGAAACGTTAACCGGACATACGATACGGTGGTAATGATAACGCTTAGTATATATTCTCTTCCCGGTTATCGAATTATTTGCACAAATTACAGCCATTTAAAACTAAGGTGATTATTTTTTTTTCTTTTTTTTTTTTTTTTAAGCGCTTGCCCAGAAGTGAAGCTTACAATTTGTTCGTCCTTAGGAGACAGGCTGCCCTCGTCATCTGCTTTATAAATTTGCATCCGACTTATGCAAAAGAATGACACCTGTACAGAATTATGATCCTCAAAAAGGTGTTTTTTTCGTTGTTCAACAATTATTTCAATTCAACTAGAGTTTCCGACTCGACTGAATCGTCGTTAATTTTCAAGCCTTCTCGTTATAGGTAGGGGAGAGGCGGGCAAAATGGGCACTATCGGGCAAAATGGGCACCCCTGAAAATTTTTCTTAATTTAGTCAAAATTGTAAAATGTTCTGAATTTCATTATTTACCTCTTGAACATAGCTCCTCTCATGTCCGAAGTATTCTCGAGAAAATACGAACATAGATATGGACATTATTCGATTTTGAAATTTTCGAAATTCTTATCTAGTGCCCATTTTGCCCGACAGATCCCATTTTGCTAATCTTTTCTCTACAAACCTCTTGAACATAGCTAATTTCATGTTCAAGTATTCTCAAGTGAATACGAAAATGAATTTCAAACCTTTTTTCGATTTTGAAAAATTTTGACAAATTTTTGGGGTGCCCATTTTGCCCGCAATTTTGGAACTTTTCAGGCGAGGGCGTTCAACACTTGGAATTGATCAGGTTATCGTTTTTCGGACAAAATTCGAAGATCCATCGATTCAAACCTGTATTTGAAGCCTTAATTTCTTAGGATGCCCATTTTGCCCGCCTCTCCCCTATAGATGTAGAAAATTTCAATGAATTCGAGTCAGTGGGGTAAATTTCATGCAATACAAGTTTGTAAAAAGAAGATTTTCACAAATTTATACCCCTGCCAGGTATACGATCGAGGATTTGATAAAATTGATGACAAATTTTCCTGATCTCCGTCGGACGAACTTGATTCACACCTAGATGCATTTCTCAATCTAGAATTAATGCAATGTTTAATAATTTATAGAAAAAAAAAAAACGAGAAAAAAATGAATGAAAAAAGAAAAAAAAAAAATTAAAAAAAAAATTACACTTAATTGAAATCGTTTGAAGAATTGATGAAAATCCACGCGAGGTGACGAAAGTACCCGAATCTACGTATAGAAAATGTATTTTAATGCAGTAGGTACGTGGTTATTATTAAATCACTGCGGGCTTTCTTAAAACACTTTGACAAGCGGACTCGACACCAATAGTAAGTAATTTGTACGAGTAATTTACAATGATTCCTCTTTTGAGCTTCTATAGCTTAAATTAATGAACATCTTTTATTTATTTTTCTCTTTCTATATTCATGGTATGTCACTTTACTCTACCTACATTTTTCATCTCACACAAAACCGTTTCAATCGTTATTTCTATATACCACATTCCGTGCCAAGGCTATGGAACAAATATCTCTTATTACCTTAGCTCAAATTCTGATTTGCGACGTTAAAAAAATATTTAATATCCTGTATTTCGTAGCGTCGATCACCTCGTCGTCCAGCCCACGACTTTTTAGCTTGAACAAATTTAGCTTATTTACGTCAGGAATCAGTATATACAGGCTAATTATAATTAACCACCGATTGGCTGCTGGCATTTTATATACGAGGTTTCGTTACGTGTCGAGTATATAGAATGGAGATTATTTATTTATTTTATTTCTTTCATATTCATATTCATTTTCATTTTCATATTCATATTCATTTTCATTTTCATTTTCATTTTCATTTTCATTTTCATTTTCATTTTCATTTTCGTTTTCATTTTCATATTCATATTCATATTCATATTCATATTCATATTCGTATTCATATTCAGATTCAGATTAATTTTTTCATCTCCATAAGCCTAATATTCCTCGGATGCTGGACCGCAGGCGAGGGCAGTCCTGACCGAGAGCAAATGCTTCGGACGTGAAGAGTGTGGTCCTGCAGGAAATCAGGGCTACACTAGCTACGGGCCCCAAGCTCTCGGCTGCGGCCCCGCGATGAAGATATCCATGTGTATGTATGTGTGTGTATGTGTGTTGTGTCTGTGTACCACAATCTGGACCATCTTACAAACTGATATCCGAAAAGTTCATAAATTTGCAGCCGTGCGCTGCGAAATGCGTTAAAAAATTCTTATTAGCAAATATCATCGGTTTTTCGGTATATTTCTCGGTGCTGAATGGTTTTTTTTTTTTTTTTTTCTATTCATATATTATTTTTTTTTATTTTTTATTATTTTTTTTCTGGTTTTTTTTTTTCTTTCTTTTTATTTCAGACACGCAACGAAAGTTATCCGTCATACAGACAACTGTTATGTGTGTATATTTATACGTAGGAATGTGTATAATATAATGTAATGTATATATATATATATATATAATTGTAATTAATTTAAATGATGCTTATTTGAATGAGTCGTTAAGTTACTCTTAAAAATTTGTGTCGGTTACTTGTTTAGTATTTTTATTATTTTTTTTTTTTTTTTTTTTTCGTTTACTTGGCTAATGAAAGTTAATTTTAATACAATAAATGTTTTTTCGTTATCTCATTTTGCAGCTATAGCCATGACAATCTCTTGATTTTTTTTATTTTTATTATTATTCTCGCGTCCTTAAACCTATACAAATCTCTTTTTCTTTCTGCAGTCTATTTTACACACTATACCCTTCTCTTTCTTCTTTCTCTTTGTCTTTTTGTATCTCCTTCCCTCTTTATACTCTCTTCAATTATATAACAAATAAGCTTTTTGTATATAATAATAATAATTATTATTATTATTATTATTATTATTTCTTTTTCTTTTATAATTTATTTATATGCAGGCGATTGTTATTATATTTATAATAATAATAATTTTTTATTTATTTATTTATTTTTTTTTTTTTGTTTTTTTTTTTTTTTTTTTTTGTTTTTTGTTTTATTATTTAGTAACGTTATTGTATTTTATTCTGAAGCCATCTACAACGTGTTTAGTGTATTTTGTATTTTGTTAATTTTTTTATTTTTTTTTATTTTTGTTATTTTGTAAACGTGTAAATAGTTATTTAGCTTGCGGCATCCTCACGTCATCCCCCCATCGTGGGGGCGTTATCGCACCCACGCTACGCGAACGGTAACAATTTTATTATTGTTTTATTTATTTATTTATTTATTCATTCATTTACTTGCTCATTGATTTATATACTCTTTGCACACCCGCCGGTTCCCGCACTCTTCGACACATCACTTTATTTGTTCAAGTGTTCAAACTTCTGATCCGTAGGTACTTCCGCGCTCCCTCCCTTATTCATATCTCTTTCTTTCTTTTTTTTTTTTTTTTTTTACAACATTTTTCCTTCAAATCATTTGATCTATACTCTTTTATCATACCTTCACGGCTCTGGTTCCTGCTCTCACGCTCACTCACGCTTTTTCTCTCTCTCTCTCTCTCTCTCTCTTTGTCTATCTTCAATCGCAAAAGTTTCTTTTCTTATTATTATTATCATTATTATCACCGTCACGCTTCTGTCCACTCACACACGCAAAAATAGGTAGAGCGGATTATACGTTGCATATATAGAGAGAATTATACGAGGAATTTAAAGAGTGCATTTATAAAAAGCCGAAATGCTGCAGTGTATAGGCTGTTAGTTTTTATAACGTATATATAGAAATCATTCGTTCGATTAAAAACCTTAACGCCAAGCGCGATCGCGCCTCACCCCGTCCTTTAATTCAGCGACAGAATTAATTATCGAGGACTAATTTCAACAATTTTATTAATCATTTCGTCTCTCTTGTTAATTGTCATTTTCACTCCCGTCGTATAAGGCTTAGAGTCAGGCAAATAGGGCTCGTGTATCATGTATGTCATATTAGTGTTTCGCCACGAACGATTGCGAACGATCGCGAACGGTATAGTTTCGTTTATCGTGTAAGCACACATTTTCAACAACGAAAAGAAGGAGAAAAAAAAAAGAAGAAAAAACAAATGATCATTTTCTTCTGCATTGGGAGGGAGGAGGGCCCATGTGTATTAAATTGGCACCAATAATTGACGTCATCGTTTCTTCCGTGATAAAACGTAAATTCGACGTTTAATATACGCGGCAGCGATTCCTTCTGGGGAAGTTTTTGAAGGATTCGCACCGTTGGTTTATCAGGTAAGAAATGATCGAGTCAAATTACGTCTCGTTCCCTTTAGCTGATCTTCTTCATATACGTACATACGTTTGAGGGCGAGCGCGAAGGCACGAACGAAAAAGCTGCATCCAAAAAATTTTCTTCATTAAGAAAATACGGAATTAGCCGATGGAAGCTGTTCCAGAACCTCCAGACGCCGTTACGTTGCTCCCGCTCGCTCGAGATAGAAATAATTTTTGAAATTATTTTCCTCATCTTGCCTAACGTTTTTTTTTTTTTTTTTTCGTAATGCAATCTCTTATTCTTCTCTTGATATTTTACTTGCGTTTCTCTTTTAATCCCGGTATAACAGAACTACGGCTTTTAATAGTGGCTCCGAACGGCACGACCGTGCAGACGATTAAAGGCAACTCGTTGGAGGATTTATTTATTTTTTTATACAACTATAAGGCTGTTAAATAGTATAAATATAACGCGTGTGAGGTTTTTAATTGGGAGGAGGACGCGGCCGCGATCAGACATCCGCCGTGCGTGACGTTACGCTCGGCGACCGACTGTGAATAACGACCCTATGGCCATTTTTTGTGACAAAACCATCACTCTCGACGAGGACTGCCGTCTGTCGACCCCTAGGATCGGTGTCCGGGTCGTCGCTCTCCTCGCTTGGGCCACCAAGCCGTTGCTGCTTGTGCTTCCGCCAGGCGTTCTGGATGAGGCGAGCGCAGTACTCTTCGCGCTGACGCCACAAGGTCGAAGAGACGGGCTCGTAGCCCGCCTCGTCCGGTCTTGCTTGCACCTCGCCCAGCTCCGCCGTTTCTTCTATAGGGTTGCCCTTCCTCGCGAAGAAGTCTTTTGTGAGTGCATCGAGAATGTCCACGCAAAACATAAGGTCACCCTTACATATGGGGATATCCATCGACACAATCTTGTACTTATTCGGCTTGTGAATTTGCAACGGTGGTTCTAACACGTCCAAGAAATCGGAGAGCTGATCGTATCTTATGTACTGGGTTCCGTCAGGATCAAACTGTTGCCATATCTCGTAATACATGTCGTAGTCGTCGTCGGTCAAACCTTCTTGCACATCCTCCGTTGCCTGGGAGTAATTCTCGAGAATAACAGCGATGTACATGTTGATAACGATCAGAAAACTTATGACCAAATACGAAAGAAGATAAGCGATCCCTATCGTCGACGAACCGCAGTTACCTGGATAACCAATCTCATTATTTGGCTCCTGACAGTCCTCCTCATTTATTATACCGTCCAGCACCCCGTCCCAACCGGCCGAGGTGGACATCTGAAAATAAAGATTGGTTTTGTCATTTTTGTTCAAATTTATTGTGCAGAGTAGATTTCGTGTACGAAGAACTCTTCTCTTCTTACTTGGAACAGCAGTATCATGGACTGTGTGAACGTTTTGAAGTTGTAGACGTCGTCGAGGCCACTCTTGTCCTTGACGTGCATGAAAAATGACATCCCGAATATGGCGAAGATGAACATCACCAGAAAGAGGAGTAGACAGATGTTGAATAGCGCAGGCAATGACATGGCCAACGCGAAGAGTAACGTTCTGATGCCCTTCGCACCCTTGACCAAGCGGAGTACTCGACCGACTTTTGCCACTCGAACGACACGAAGTAACGTCGGTGAGACGAAATACTTCTCGATTATGTCGCTGAGTACCAGACCTAAAAATGGGTAGGCAAGAGAAATATTAGCATACAAATAGTTTTAAAAATTTCAGAAATGAGAATAAAGCAGCAAGATGCTAGTATTCACGATGCAACTAGGTCGGGAAGGAGACACTACAGGTTATTGCTACTAGGCAGAGAGGTGTGAGTTGTGCTCTTATTTTATTTTTATTGATATTGTAATCGGTTTTTCTTCTTTTTTGTTGTTCTTTAAGGAATCGTAGATTAATAACTATGGAAGACATGCCTCTCGTCTACGGTGCTTTAGAAAAAATACGAGTTACACTTTACTCTGTTACGCTATATGGATCGGCGTAGACTTAACGTTCGCAGGTTCAGAAATATTGATGGTTTGAAATTTTTCTCTGTGTTCAACAGTTGGGGACGAATTAACAAGTAACCGAAACCTGGTCTAACGTTTTTCTCCAATTATTAAAGAGTCGCTATAAATTCTTGCTACCTATACGCCGAGCCATTGTGCGACTCTACGAGTCTATGATATAGCCTATAGTAGTAAGAATATATCGACCCCTTAGAGGAAAAACATGCTACCCGAGAATAAGCTGGGAAAACATGCTACCCGAGAATGAGCTGGGAAAATATGCTAGCCGAGATTGAGTTTCAAGAACGTACTATCTCACGTACTGAAATTTGTTGGAAAATTTGGTTGGTACCACAATATACAAACTAAACGATCTTCATATCAATTTTGACGCAGAAGTTCATTAGTCGCAGCAATTAATATTGACGATAAAGAGATATTGTTGAGATGAAAAAAAAAAAAAAAAAACGCATGGGCTCGGATAATAATCGAAATGTGTCTTTTTCGACTAAAAGGATGTGGGCGACTAGGGATTGCCTTTAAGTATTTGCGTAAGCCTTCTAAAATTTGTGCGTGGTCCAATAATTTTGAACAGTCGCTAAAAAATTTCAAAGATAATTTTATCCACCAAAATTGTTTTCTTCTATTGTTCATCCCAGCAATATTTCTTCATCGTCAATATTAATCGTTGCAACTAATGAACTTCTGTGTCAAAATTGATATAAAGATCGTTTTGTTCGTATACTATTATGCGAGATGCAGTGTTACCAACCAGATTTTCCTCCAAAAAAACTTCAGACGTGAGATAGTGTGTTCTTGAAACTCATTCTCGGCTAGTATGTTCTCCCAGCTTATTCTCGGGTAGCATGTTTTCCCAGCAATTATTCTGGGGTAATATGTTTTTTCCACTAAGGGATCGATATTATGGTGTGAATATGGTAAACGAGGTGGTAGCGTACTCCTGTGAATACTGTGTAGAAAATGTATAAGAAGAAAATGTTATTGAACAAACCAACCATGCCTTACCCGGACTTTGAATCTGACCGTTAGACTTTTACCTCGCACCAAAGATATGCAAACTCATTAGTACAACAGTGGTTACTTTTCTCATTGATCAAGTACCTCTCGTAGATGGAGTGCAGGAAAGCAGTTGGAGGCTTATATACATGATATGTAGGATTTCTTTTTTTCTTTTGGAACGGGATACGGTGATGGGAGAAAAAACATCAAATTGACATCAATGTAAGGCTACATAGCGTAATGACGTTGATCAGTCATTGCGACCCAAGTGAAACGGTACCCTGATCGCTCGATTTTTGCTTTTTATTATTTTGTTATTGTGTGCAGTGAGGAGGAAAACAGTGTGATGTAATAAATACTAGTTTTGCATTCAAGCTACGGTGACCCTAAGGGTCAAAAAATTGGAATGCGCTACGATAGGTAAAAATAAAATAGGTCCTCATCGGTCGATCGGTGAGATAAGTATATTGTATAATAATTGTAAAATGTGTGATTATAGCATATTGTGAAAAGCGATCAGGGTGTATTTTTCATATTCGTAGTTTCATTGGGGTCATATGACTGATATTATCATTACGGTACATTACCTAATATTGATAATATAACGACAACAAAATCAAACAAGTTCCATGGCTCCTTGAAATAGTGGTAACGAAGGGCGAATATCTTCATGAGACACTCGCTGGTGAATATCACTATGAATATCATGTTTAGGTAGTCCAGCACGTCACTGAATGTTTGGCTTTGCTGGTAATGATCCAGTGTCATTGTTAACATGTTCAGCCCGATGAACAACATGATTATCATGTCGAACTTCTTGTCCGTCACTATTTCAAACACTATTCCTTGAGGTCTCCACTGGAAAGGAAAAGAGAATAGGAACCATTAGCCCATTTTACATATGACAGTGAACTACAAAATATACATACTTTCATCAATTCGAGGCAAAAAGCGCATATAACGGATTCAAAAAATATATTTTTTAACAAATAAATTTACTGCCTATTGAGGTACGTGTGTGTCTTTGCAATGCTTATATATAAGAGCGTGTTATCGTGACTATATATTCTGTTCGTTGTGTCTACTTGCTACGTGGTAGGTCCAAAAATTATCTCTACTTATCGTTGATGAAATTGAATATAAAAAAAAAAATAATACTTGCACCGTTGCTGTAAAGTTTTAATGAAACGTGATTAATTATTTCACATTAGCATAGATTCTTTTATCTCGGCATCGTTAGACTGTACAGCATAATTAAGTTGGTGAAGAAGAAGGAGAAGAAATAATTATACTCATAGGACCGATAAATTCCAGTGACAACTCACCCTAGGACGTGGGATAGCCTTTAGCGGTTTTTTACTTCCCATTTTCTTCATCGCGTTGTAGTACTTTTTCTGATCTTCCGTCATGAACATTTCCAATGATCCACCCGCCTTCTTCTTCTGTTCGTTAAAGTTGTCGATGATGACTCCGATAAACAAATTCAGAGTAAAGAAAGACCCGAATATGATGAAAAATACAAAATAGAGATACATGTAGATGTTCGTCTCGCGAATCGGTTGTTTGTTCACCTGAAAAATCGGTCATGTTACCGTGAACAACCCCCAACTGATTTGGAGTTCGCATAAAGTTCAGGATGCTTACGTCTCTCGAGTCAATTGCGTCATTCATTATTTGAATCCATCCCTTGAACGTTGCCACCTGGAAGAGGCACAGGTACGCTTTTCCAACGTGATCGAAATTCATTGGTGAATTTTCCCAGGTGTAATTTTCAGCTATACAAGCATTTCGATCTGGTATTATCTCGTGGCTCAACGTCGTTTTGTTTGCATCGACGCACTATGAGATGAACGTATATGATTATAGAATCATTCGAGATTTTCTTTGCAAGAAATAACTGTTTTCAATCCAAGCTTACCTTGAAGTATTTTCCGGCGAACAATTGGACTCCCATAATGGCGAAAATCAACCAGAATATCAAACACACCAGCAGCACGTTGAAGATGGACGGGATTGCTTGGACCAATGCGTTTACGACCACCTACGAAGGATATTTATCAGTACGATTCCATTGGGTTTTACTTTTTATGCATTTTGTGTTAGCCGAATTTCGAGTAAGAAATAAATATGAATTTTCAAACTTCACGTCACGAGAGATACAGAAATCGGTATAACATTATATTTGATTGATGTATTTTTACGTCCTCTTTGATGGAATCCTTCTAGTATTTCAGTTAAATTAATTATAATTTTTTCAAACTTTAGTCATTTATTATAGAGTAGGCAGAAGATATATCGCGTTTTCAAATCACGGCTAAGGTATCGATAAGGACTAAAACGCGAAGGATGAAAATTCAATGTGTATGTGAAATTTTGAAACTATTCAGATCAATAATATTATTGAATTTGACATTCCAAGAACTGAATATGCGTTGCAACCCTATTGGTCTACCCTGCCTTGTTTTGTTTTGTGTTTGCTTTGCGCTTATAATATACGTGCAAAGTTTTCAAAGAAAATCAAACTTTGTCGTGTCAAACTATGTACTTGCTATTTTGTGCTCTGGTAAAATGACGCTAATAATTGAAGAAACACGTGCTACAAGGCTAACAATAAGTGGCAGGTAACGCGTGTTCACTGTTGTATCAAAGCAAACTATATTATTTAGTATATCCTAATTACTTAACTTCACGCAAATTAATTGGAATCTTTGAAAAAGTATATTTTTTTCATCCGATGTAGACATTTAGATGTGATTTATTCATTGACTCATATATAATGTGTTTGATTTGTAAAATTTTGATCACTAGAGTTTGCTCGTATTAAGTAATTCCGTAACGGATAGATAAAGAAGAAAAAAAAGTGAGAAGTCTTCATAGTGTTAATTATGTATCTATTTTAATATTTCAAGTCCTAGCCAATGACTAAATAAAAGTAACGGTGTTCTTGCGGTATAAATACTTCTCACTGTTCGAGCTCTTTTTTTTTTTTTTTTTTTATTGAAAAAAATGTCTTTGTAATAATAATTTATAATTGAGATTATATACGGACAGACACAAGCGAAACATCCACTCCAAGCATCACTAAGGCACACTAGATGCAAGCAACAATTTTCATGCGATAGAGTAGAGAATCTTAGAAAGATATGAAGTATAAAAGGCAGTGTGTCATGCGGTTATTTGGCAAATTTCACAGTACAAAGGGTTTGAGGTGTCGGGGTTGGGCATGAACGTGATTCTTAGATCAAATGTCTCAGCGACCTTATTATCACTATAGTTATATTCAATTATTATATGTAAACGAAAGTATTTTGACAACATTTCGAAAAAATAAACTCTGCTCAACTGCACTAGATTGACGTGAAAGAAAAAGGAATAAAAAAAAATAAATAAAAAAACTGGTGGGTACTACTATTATTCGGTACTTATTTCTTTCCCGAACTTCTCAATAACGCATCTAGATATATGGTATACGTGTTTTATATGTGCGTGTGTGTAAATTGCGGTATATCGTCTACTTGTCTTGAGCTATGCATTCATTCCTGTATTGGTAAATTTTTATTTTCACCAACGAACTTGCGTTAGACGAGAATATAATCATCGAAATTATCAAAAATCATTTTTGAAATGATCAGAAATGATTATCGAAACGACACAAAATTATGAAGAAATACATCATCCGAAAAGAACCATGATAAAAAAGGAACCTTTTTTTTCATAATTCCTCGTCACTCGCAAGCCTCATGTGAATATTGGAAATAATACAGAAGACACTGTGACAATTTTCAAGTCATAATTAGAATACGGATGAAAATGTTAAAGAATTGTAAAGTTTTTTCAGAACGTTCAATATGCAAGAACTTTGATTTATTTTTTATACAACTACAGACTTGAAAATATCTTGCGTCGTGCCAGAATGATATCAAATTCAAACGTTGCGTCCGCCCTAAGGGCGCTAATCTATTTATTATAATCTGTAACTAATATGCGATCAAATGAATGATACATTATACGAAAACGAATTTGCATTCTGCGATCTATATACCAAGGATATGTCTACGTATGTATATGTAATTACGTATTATCTATTAATGCGCATTTACATATATGACTCAATATCCATGTGTATATAATATAATATTTATATATATATGTATATCAGCAATCACTACGACAAGAGAGATGACATTAAAAAAAAAAAAAAAAAAAAAAAAATTAACGGCTGAAACTAGTCAACAATATACGTGACGGGTGAGAAGAGACTTGGACAAGGTCAGCTGAGACGCTTCGCACGCTACATACCCTCATCCCCTGCATTCTAGACATCGCCCTGAGCGGTCTTAGGGCTCTTAGGGTCCGCATTGTTTTGAAGGCTTGAATTCCCCCTGCGCCACAGAGCGACGCTACGAAGTTAATGAGGGAGACCTGCAGGCGAGAAACAGTCATGGCAAGGTAGAAGCTACGTAGAAGTCAGAACTAAAGTTCGTTCGGTTTTTACGTCTTTACTTTTCGCTTATTACGTGTTTTTATTTCATTTTATGGTTTTCATATATATATTTCTTTGTTTTTTTTTTTGTTTTTCAATATATATCTTATATTTTTTCTCTCTCTTTTTCTCTCTCTTTCTCTCGCTCTCTTTCTCTCTCGTTGATCATCAACAATAATTAACAAGAACAATTATAACAAGAACAACAATTGACGAAAAATCGAAAGTTGCGCCACGATCAGGGGCGACGAAGAAGCGGACGATGTCCGGGTCCACGTCGAGTAGTGGGAATCGAGCTTAGATTTCGATATAGTAGACGATCCGACGAAAGTAGTATTGATACAGTAAGCTAGTTTGCTAATTTTTTATTTTTTTTTCTCTCTCTTTCTCTCTTTCTCTCTCTCTCTCTCTCTCTCTCTCTCTCTCCCTTTTTTTTTTAGATCATTCTAAAAGAATAGTGGTGTCAGGGTCGCCAAACTGTAGAAAATTAGTAATAGATACAGAAAATGACAGTGTAGCAGCAGCAACAACCAGGAAACGATATATAACGAACGAGAGACAGAAATGTACAGAGTGTTTGTTATTAAAAGACAATGAACAATCGGCTCCATCCTGAAACAGACTAAACATTTCGAATCCAATGCGAAATTCACCACGATACACGCTCTGTATCATTAATATTACGCGTACAATTATACAAATCAGCCAAAAGATGTTGAACTTTAAAAATTTAACCGAGAATTGATTGAAATTTGTTAAATAAATAAAATGCGATTAATGAGAACAATTGAGAACGGTATGAAAAGTAACGGAACTTTCGGGTTCTACGAGTAGATACTTCGATAGAAAATTCAAGACCGAGTATCGTGGCGACGCAGATCAACGCCAACCGTCGACAGACAAATAGAAGAGAAAAATGAAAAATTTATATAGCAATAGAATAGAGAAAATTGTTAAACTTTTTGTTCATCGGTCATCGGTAGGCGTAGGGGCTAAGTAACACACAGGGAGCTTGTACGTTACATACAAAGCATACTTGACGGAGCACAACAATTATTTTATGAAAAATGTTAGAAAAGGCGTACACGGCATAGCTTAGTACGACAAAGACTCCAGTACCAGTGCAGACATCAAGTAGATTGAATTTGGATGTCAGTGTGCCGCCGCACGCCATATTAAGCACACCACGGTATGCTACAGTGTAGCAGGGATCTCAAGATGGGAAAAGCTAAAGCCAAATTTGCTTACAGATCGTTACGACGGCCAATTCTATGGATTATATATATATATATATATAGATTTTTCGACTGACTCGATTATCAGTATTATCATTAATATTATTAATAATAACCGTGCGATCGCGATGATAATTTCTTACTGAATTTCTTAAAGCTAGTTTTGGTCCACGAACTCTAGCGGAAGGTATAAGATATATATGTTAGTTATTAAAGCACCATAGGTCAGCCCTAGCTTAAATTCTATGCAAATAGGTTTGAGTTCACAAAAGCAAAAAATTTCTGCGAGCGTGCAATTCTCTGAGGATAAAATACGCCGCGTTAAATAGAACGTTACACATTGTGTGCATGTCGTTCGATCTGTGGACTTTGGGATTAACTTGGAATTTGGGTATAATCGACACGCAGGAATCGATAGGACACTTTCTTTTTTTCTCATCCTCGTTGAACCGATGACTTACTCTCATGCCCTCCCAACGAGATACTGCTCGCAGAGGTCTCAATGCCCGAAGTGTTCGCATTGAGCGGAACGCCGGGATGTCAGCTGCACCAGCCCAGATTGCTCCCAAGTTGATCAGTGAAAGCTATTATCATTAACTCACACGTTATACATTTAAATTTAGACTTTTCAAGCACACACATTTATACATATAATTATCTGGTTGTTAATCGAGGAAAAATTAATCGGTCGTCACACAATATTAGTTGCTGTAACAACACAACCAATGATTATTCGTTCAAAACTTTTGAAAATCTTACAGAGCTGAACCTCATGGAACCAGGAATTCAACGTTGAGTAAAAGTTTCAATTTTGATTCGCGATTATTTTCTAAATCATTTTCATCCAAGGTTCAATGAGACGGAACCATGCTTCCAAAAGCTTTAAATTGAATCTAGAAAAATCACAAATTATGGAATTGTCTGATTTAATATCACATCTGTATCCCCTACCGTAGAGCTGGAATATTATCTGCAAATATTCACGAAAGTATCTAATAAACTGAAAAATACGTTGGTCCAGGCATCATCCTGAAAAACTTAATCCGACAGCATATGACGTGGTGCGTAACGGTGAAAGAATATATTTTTTATCAACTATTCATGTGAAGTTCAAGAACTTGAAACACGACGAACTTTGTTCTCCCTTCATATAATCTAATTTATTTTCTATCTAGATAAAAATTGCGTTCAAGTATTTGATATTGCTTTCGTCAATTCTCAGTACTTTCACAAATTTTTCTTTTTCGCTCTTGATATTCTTTCAAAGTGATTTATTTAAAAAGTTAAGACTTTGTTAATCTCAGATCTCTTACCATGACAATGATAAAATCGAGCCAGCACCACGCGTTCGTAAAGTATTTCTTGAATCCTAAGGCAAGCCACTTTATCAACATCTCGAGGAAGAAGATGACGGTGAATATACGGTCCATATAATAAAGTATATCCTGAAGAATAGGTCTCGATGAAAGGTGGACGTCTTCCAATGCCTGATAAAAAAACAATCGATTAATATCAATCGGAACCACTCCTACCTCAAGCGATAATTTTTAGCATCGACGTTTTGTATAAAAATCAATTTTACCAGAGCCAAACTGCTGAGTAAAATCATAGTGATAACGGCCGTTTCAAAATATTTGTTCTCTATCAATTGGAAAGTTTTCAGCCTCAAATTTGCCCATCCTTGCCAAAAAGGAGCATCGTCGTCACCAGCCAAAAACGGAAACTTTTTGTAACAGTTGTCTGGGCAACAATCGGCCGGATAGTCCGCGTCGATTAGCTCTTCGTCCGTTTGAATAATAAGTTCTCCATTCAGCTCCTCTTCACCTTCTTCTCCTTCTTCCTCTAAGTCTATCAAAATGTAAAGATTTTTCATTTACGATTCTGAGAATTTTCACAATACTTCAAGGACTACATTTATAACTACTTTCTATGTGTACAGAATTCATATTTGCACGGTGACTGGTTCATCGCTGGTATTTTTAGTATTTTTTGGAACCCATATTTACGCTTTGAAAAAAAAAAAAAAAAAAAACTGGAGATCGAAAGGTGCGATCGTTAACTAAGGCGAATAATAAGATCAATGAATTGTGCGCTTGTAAATACCTAGTAACGAACCTTCCTGATCGAGATCTTCTTTGCTGGCATCTTTTTTCTCCTCTCCATCCAACGAGTCTACACTTCCTTTGTGGCTCTCATCTTTAAACGGACGGTTTTTGTGACTACCGTATGATTTGTGACTATTGAAAAAATGGAAAATAACAATTTTGAGTAAACAAAGTGAAAAAACTTGGTCACTTTCGAGACAAATTACCCATAATTTATGGACTGAGTGGCTGACCTTATCGTGTCTTCATCGTGATGATTCATGTACTCATGTTCCATTCTGTTGTCATGATGATTTATTGAATTTCCAATTGCCTTGGTATTATTCATGCACAGTTTTCCCTTCTTGAGTTTGTTTTTCAGATCTCCTTTGGGAACGGAAATATCCATAAAATTAATGAAATTGTGCAATGTGACTAATTCTACGCCATGAAACATCCAGACACATTTAGTGCTTGTTGCAGAAGGAGATTGAATGCTTTATTAGTCAATTAACAAACATTCACAAGGACATCAACCAAAACATTATTAAGTGCTGGAGCAGAGACGAAGTATCAAAAGGCCTTAAAAGATTGATCGACTAATATTTTAAAACGTCAGATATCTGATTATCAGGAGAATTAATGTCAGACCAATCCTTTCAGTTTCCTTGCTGATCTTCGCATCAGAAAATAAACCGAATCATGTATGTAATTATGTAGTGTATGTACGAGAATGATAATTTCACAAACAATCACGTGATATTCGAAAGAATCAACTATCACGACTTCATCCTCACCATGGATGGTGAATTCCATGCCATCGCCAATGGCCACTTCTAGTTGATTGTTCAGATCTTTAGCATTTTTCTTATCTCTGTAGCCATCTAGTTCACCATCTGCTAGATCTAAATCTCCGTCACGATCGATTCCATCTGCACAGTCACCCACAATTCCATATCCTTTTTTATTACCAGTATAAAAACTTCCGGACATCACTTAAACCACAAGACTTTTTTCAATCAGTTTGTAAATAAATATTCATTTTTATAAGGTAATATAGGAACTTCGTTAATTCGATAAATAAACATTGATTTTGTTAAATTTCTGTTAAATTATACGCTATATCGTCTGCTGGATATATTTATCGCCAATAACTCAATAAAGATGAACAAAATTTTAGATAGTCACACTTCGACATTCTCATTGATTGTTTCAAACAGAAAAATTGAATTCTTTCAGAAAGCATGCAACTGCGAGATGTTCTATGTAATTCTGTTTTCGGTTGTTCTTTTCTTTTTCGAAAAACCATTTGCGTATACTCGAAATAAACCACACTACACAGTAATTTTAAACTAAATAAAAATCGAAAAAAAAAAAAAAGAAACCAGTAAATTATAAAAAACGAAATAATGAACAACTATTTACTTTTATCTAGTTTATATCGGTCATATCCACTTCAAATCCAACTTATAAAAGCGACTAGCAACTAGCCAAAGACATAAATGAAACAACTTTTTATTTTCAATTATTTAGTTTTTTTTTTCCCTCCCTTTTATAAAAATCATACAAAAACGAAAAATAACATAGAAATGAAAATCACCTGCCAACAAGATGTTCGAAGTGAAGAAGTTAATCTTCGTCCCTTACGCATCGAGCAAATGTATGATGAACGGTTTTAAAAAATTGAAACAAACGAAAGAGCTGGTTGATCATGGAAAAGTAAAGTTAAGCAGATTCGAAAATTTAAAAACGATATATCGATCGTATTTTTCGCGAATGCTCCGGTTGGCAGGTATGCTTGAAAAAAAAATTTTCAAATAAAAGTGGAGCCAAGACAGCGAAATGGACTACACAGCGCACACAGCAAGCGATCTGATTGGATATAAACCTTCTTTCCAACTGTTGGACGGTCCCTCACCTGGCGCCTGATCGGATATCTGATTGGTGAACTTGGCTCGCATCATTTTAAACAGGTAAGACACACTTTTCTTCACCCACTGTATGAATCGAGCTATCCGGTCGATAGCCTCAGTTATTTTATTGGTATCGTTGTCTGCCGTTGGTGCCGATAGATTCGACGAACCAAAGTTGCTCAAAAGCAAGGCCAAGAAGAGGTTGAGAACCTGTTTTTTGTTTTTTTTTTTTTATTTGGTCAATAAATTATGCCATAACTTATTCAAACCGATTCGATGATCAAGTTTCAATTAAATTCAATCACCATGATCGGTACTCAAAAAGTACAATGATCGATTCAAGTATATTCTTCAATTCAATTAGCATTTGACTTGAAGAGTAATCATTGATCGGCAATCGGAAGCAATGGCTATGGCTTACTGTTGTACATAAAATTGGGGAATATTGATTGATAGTGTAATAATTGATTAAAGATTCACTTACGACCAAGTTACCAATGACAACTGTCGCCAGAAAGAAGGGTATGCAGGATACGTCTCCTACCAGCATACAATCCCACATCGATTCGATCCATTCTCCGCACAGTACGCGAAATACAATCATGAACGAATGCATGAAGTCGGTGAAATTCCATCGTGGAAGATCTCCGTCCGGAAATCGGTCGACATTGTCTGTGTAGTTTTTGCCGAATAGTTGCATACCCATAACGGCAAAGATGAATATGATGATGCACAAGACAAACGTCAAGTTACCCAAGGCGCCCACTGTTCGACCCATGATGGAGATCAGCAAATTCAAGGTAGGCCAAGACTTTGCCAGCTTGAAGACTCTCAACTGAAGAAAATTAGTCGTAGCGTTGAAGCGTATACACGTGTACAAGTGATTATTCTCATTTATTAGTACATAATTTTTAATCGTTACCCACCAATCTGAAGGAACGTAACACCGACAATCCTTGAACACCCTCGAGACCCAACTCCAACAGGGACAAAGCTACGATGATAAAGTCGAAAATATTCCACCCTTCCTGAAAGTAATACTTGGGGCTCATCGCGATTAGTTTCATCATTGCTTCGATGCCAAAGGTGGTTGTAAAAAACTGTAAGAAGATAAGATGGCAATCAATGACAAAGTGACAAATATAATACAGCTACGTGAAGGGTGTCGTTCGCGATACTTGAAAATTGACTAATCTTTCGGACTCTAGGAGGTAGTGTCGTTTATACTCACGTAGTTTCCGGACTTCAGTACCCTATCCATGTCAGGGTCCATAGCGTGATGATCCAGAGCCATGAAGAGAGTGTTGACTACGATACAGAGGGTGATGAAGAGTTCGACGAATGGATCGAAGACCACCAATGCCACGAACTCTTGAAACTTTAGCCAAACCCAACAGCAATCCCAGACACAAAATATGTCTATACCACGAAGGCACAAGGCCAACAATTTTTCCTTGAATGCAGGACCTTCTTCGTCGTCGTCTGTCGGAAAGTAATAGATCGAAACTATACCATATGTTAGTAACTTCATTTGCCACCACTCTTTTTTGGGGAAAGAGTTTTTTTTTAGGAGAATTGGAGTCGGAATATTACCACCTGAAAGCCACGGGGCTGTTGACAATGAAGGATAACAACGGTCAGAAGACGTATCTTTGCCCATTTGAATCATCCATTGATTATAGGAAAACCGTGTAGCATGAGGAAACCTGGGTTTGCGATAAAAATGTTTCAACTATAGGTGCCTTGTCGCTACGAATTCTGGCCGTTGATCCGACGTAGAAACGACAATGATGCTTGTAGAAGAATCGGAAGAATATATTATATATATATAGTCGAAATGCATGCATGATTCTTGTACAATAAACAGCCATTGTGCGTTTCGTACGAGAACCAAAATGTCTGGAAGCATACCTAATGAAATTGTGAAAATTTTTTATAAGCATTGTGAGACATTTATTACCTTTTATCAAACTTTAGTGTCATCTACATACCTATTGACTCTCTAGTTACTGCGGGAGATTCTATAACTATATAATATACTAATAACTGCAGATTTACGGATTTACTTCTTGCCAGAAATATTGGTTTGTCATCAACCTTGTGCGCTACGAGTGTTAATTCCGAATAGTTGAGCCAAGGCTACGTCGAGATCCGAATTTTTATCAATCTTGAATCTTTGTACACTTCAATTTTGACAATCGGAAACTCGGATCCTTTAGGCATAATCTTAGGCTGAAGTATATTTATTAAAAGTAAATATAATAATACTAATCAATGCAGCGTAAATTAATAACAATAATAATATTCTGTTCTTTTTTTTTTTTTTTACATCAACAGAAGTATAAAGTGCTTCATTGCTCTGTTTTCCTAATTAGCAAAAGAAACAGTGCAATTATTGAGTGGCGTTTGCAACTATAATATGCATCGTCTCACGTTTATATTATTTCATGTGATGGAAGGATGTATTAACGTACAGATGAAAAAATATTTCTGATTTCTCTATTATTGCCTATACATAATTGAAATACAGCCAATGCGTAGCCGAAGATCATTCCTAATCTACGCAGAGTGATTTGTACAAAAGGCTGGTGAATTTGTGTGCGAGGGTCTGTGATTTTCATTCGGTGTAGCTTAGGAATTCATTTCCTTTTTCATCAGCTTGTTGAAGATCAGCTTTTGTGTCGTTGAATAATTATAAATTCAGACATGCAAATAAGTTTGCTTTAACCACTGTTGGTACTGTATTAATTACAATTTTAACAAGCAAGATAAGTCTTCAGAGTATTCATTATTTGTTGGGTTCAATCTATAAACGACGTTACATTTTCGTCTCCGTCTTTTTCTGCGGTTATTTTCTTTTCTCTTTTGAACACTCGACTCACTTGTTAAATGCTCTCTATCATGACCTGTGCAATGAAATGATATTCAACAAAAATTACGCGCTATATAGCGATATACACTGAGAAAAAAATATAATTGAATTTACGAAATCTGCTTTACAATACGGCGAATTGAATATTCAATTAGAACAAATAAATTTCAATCGGTGTGACTGAAAATCGGTTAATTTCATATGGCATTTAATCACACCAATTGAAATTTATTTGTTCCAATTGAATATTTAATTCGCCGTATTGTAAAGCAGATTTCGTAAGTTCAATTATATTTTTTTCTCAGTGTATGTGCATCGTGACATGCATGTAGGTATGGTACATTACGTGCAATATAAAAAAAAAGTAAAAATATAGGTACGTAAATATACTAAAGAAACGAGTGCAAAAATGTATGAAAATCACGTATGAGAATAGGGTAAAAATGACAAAAACATGCGACATGAAGAAATGATGAAAATAATTTCCTTCTCCATAAGAAAAAAACTCTTTTTCCCCAAAAATTCTACAATCTACTTCGCACACACACACACATACTTACGAATTACAAAAAAATGTAATTAAAAAAAAAAAACAATTAAAAATAAAGAAACGAAACGAAACATCGATTTCTGCACGTTTATCTGACAGTATATTGACTACCCAGGCAATGAAAAACACTCATTATTTTCTATATCTTAATAAGGAATCGAGAAACCATTAAGCAGTTTACCCAAAAACTCTTAACAATTCACATCAACTCTAAAGTAAATTTTTACGTTGTCAATTTGAACAATTAACAGCCAGACATCTCTATGTTGTAGATTTACTATGTTTAGCCAAAAATTTACTGAAATAAATCGCAACTGTCCCTATGCACGAAACATACCCTTACTTTGGCAACAAAATAATAAGACATTATAGGAAATAATAAAACGAACGACAAGTGAAAAGAGCATCTGTACCGTTCGTTTAAAGTGGGGAAAATCATATAAGAAATGTAGCACAATTATGGCACAGAAAATTGATATGCAAACGTTGAAGCATGACAATTCGGGTTAGAGCAAACAAATTGAAAATTTGTATGGGTGCGAGTGAAAATATTATAAGACAATAGTATATAAGTAATATACATATGAATTATAAGAAAATGTACAGTGTATGTTACAGAAATACCGGATACTTGTATACCATATGCGTATGCATATAGTACAGTAGTCCTCAGGTATAAAAACTCTCAAAGGCCACATATATGCCAAATAGTGACGCTAATAGAAAGTAATATTCTTTACAAATTTACATATATCGAACTATGACGAATAGTTAATTGATAAAAAATAAAATATATATATGTGTATATGTTACCTCCATGGTCGGAAGCTTTGCTCTGTCGTCCTGCAGCCTGTTCTATGATGTCGTTCAAAACCATCACATCTGTAACACGTGTTACCATGTTTGACAACAGCAATTACAAACGATTCGACTAACTGGACATAATTGAGTCAAAGTTAAAGACAACGTTCTGAACAATTACAAAACTAGTCATACCTGTAGGGTTCAATTATAATTTATAATACTACACATCATATTAAAACGTTACCTTTCATGTCGACAACGGCGTGCTGTTGAGAAGGTTCGATAAACGGATTGTCCTGTTGTTTCACTTTGCCCATTGGATCTTCCATATCTCCGTCCTAAAACCAGGTCCACAAAAATATTTTTCGTATATTCTTTATAGATGACTTATCCAATGATCTCCTCTGGTTACCAATATAGACGAAATACCACGATTCCAAATTACGCCATAATACTCACGTAAAGATGTTTGTGATTCTGATCTGTTACGTGACCATTTCCTGATGGTGGCCTCGCCGACCTACTTCTAAGTCGGTCTTGCTTGGTCATCGGCTTCCCGGCACCAGCAATACCCCCGAGAAGATCCCCGTGGGATGTATAGGACAACCTGGATGCATGCGATGTGTACGAAGAATGTCTGGAGCCAAGACTTGCATAGTAGACGGGTACAACGATTGTGCCATTTTCCTCAGACATTGGTGTAACTGCGTTCGAGTCATCGGCATAAGGTAAGTGCTCTTGGGCATCAAGATACGTAGAAAGAACAAGAGGCTTCCGGTCACCACCGGGAGGTCCGACAAATCGACCTCGTCCATTCCGTATCGTGAACTGATGACTTCCTCGGCTCCCTCTTCTCAGGTTGAAAGGAGATCCTGGGAGGCTAAGGCTAGCCTGAAATTGAGGGAATATAAAATTGGACGTTAATTTTTTTAACTTCATTTATTCTTCGACTCGATTTTATTACAGAATTTACGACGCTACTTTTCATTTTCATCGTCCAGTATTGACTGTTGAAATTTTAAGGAGCTTTACATAATTCGCGGTAGGTAACCTAATTATTTAACATCTTTCGGCTAAGGCTAGCTTACAAGGTTTTTATCTGGTTTCTTGCGGTATATTTATTCCGCTTTAATGAGATACTCGGCTACGTCTACCACACGACTGTCCAACAGTCTCAAAAACCTTGCGGATAATTAGCTACTAATTATGTAAACACTACACATCGAGCGAAACTGAACTATATGATCTTAGAGATCAAAAACACTGTGTGTAACCATGCCGTTCTCTTTTTGCTTTAATCCTGCTTACAGGTGTTCATATTAGAGCAACAAATGCCAGAAAATCTTCAACTATAAACTATATAACTCTAACTAGTCATTTAATTGCAAAAAGTTTCTCAAGCAAAGCAATCCTTTTCCTACAGCATTGCGTTAGGGGATAGTATTACATAATTTTTCCATAACTTTTATATACACTTCATTTTTAAGGTCCATCAGAATGACTCGTTATGGCTGATTGCCCATTTAGATGCAGTGATGGGAAATTATCCTGACCTATGTTACTGAACGATGGAATAGCTCTTGTAGCAAAGGATAATAAGGAAGAGACAAGTACGACAACGATAAGATAAGTCAATTGAACCCTTTCCAAAGGCCATATGTAAATAAATTTGTATATATATATATATGTACATCGTTGGCACACACGAGGATATGGAACTCATGTTTCTTCTTATATGGCTAAAACAATAAGTGAGTACGCTACTTAATTAGTAGTTGTCCTATAGTTAGGGTACGTACAGTTGTTGGTGACAACGAGAGACGTACCTTCCGCAGGTTATCCTGGTAGGCATAAGTAAACTGGCCATTAGCGGCGCGAGAGACCTTAAGAAAAAACAAGAAAAGATATCTCCTACCAAACAGTCGTAACGTGAAACGAATTTACACCAAGGAGAGGCACCACTTGCAGAAGCACACATAAATCAAATCATATACTATATGTATCATATAGAATGAGTTATTACTCAGAGTAATAATTAATGCTGTATACATGATGGCCCAGGTAATAGCAGATCACGGTTTTCAAAAGATAAAAAACATTTTACAACCCTTCAAAAATATCTGACTACTATCCAGCTGAAAATTAATATCGAGAAAGCTATATGATGAAGTTTTGGCAAATTTAGAAATCGACTGGCGTTATTCGTTCTTGGTATTCTTCATCGATTGAACATTTTTATATTTTCATGATGACGCTGAAAATAATTTGCCTATTTGTTATGGCTCAGGAAGATAAAAAGATCACGAATGAAAATAATTCTGTAATATTCTAACGAGTTCTAAGTTAATAAACTGTGAAAATCGTTCTGATAATTATTGGACCACCCTGTATATGCTTTTACTACTAATCACTTAAAGATCGAAGTTCGAGTAGCTTACACACATTGCTGATAGCAGAGAGAGTGTGTAGGAGTTGGGAGACAGTCGTGTCAACTTTCTCGTATATATTGTTCTGTTCGCCAGAAGTATTATGTCACGATTGCATGCAGTTGCGATGCATCATTCTCAGTATCTCATTACTTCGCATTCATACAGATCAATGCCAAACAGAAGTCTATTGTGTGGACGATGAGTATCGTATAATGTACATATACATCGATCTCTTTCATATAAAAAAAGCTGATACGGCAACGATTTGTTTCCCGCGATTTGTAGGAGTACGAGTATTCGTAAAATTAATTATTATTAACAATAATTGAAAGACAAGATCATTTCATCTTTGAAAAACCATATCCGTGCGATATGAGAAAATTTGAAATGATCACGCAAGTATAGATGCAGATTAATTCTTACAATTAGAAGTGATTCTTCTAGAATATTTTATTCAATTTTCGGTTGAAGTTTTACTCAATTTACTAAATTCTAGGATGCAAAGTCGGACGGATTTTTAGCTTTTCGGGATGGTTAGAAGACAACCGAATCCCCATAGCGAAAAGTTTGGTAATGAAATGAGTATACCGAAATTGTCTAGTTTCTGTCATGTAAACGCCTAGTTCCTAGTGGTCTGGTTTTTATGCGATCATGTAGGTCCCCGTTGCCTAGGAATTAGAATCTTGTCTAACCCTAATCACTCTTCGATAGCGTAATAACATCGCTGTAAGAACTGCACATAGGTAGATATCGTAAGAAATAGGTATAATGAAACAAATTACTATTATATCCTACCTTTTTCTGTAGTGACTAAACAAGTCCAAAAAGATAGAAAATGAAAATTTTTTGAAGGCCATCCAGAACAAGCGTAGGCGTAAGAGTATGTAATGTATATATGTATATCGGATGCATATGCAGTCGTATATACATATACATATAAACATAAATATATTCAATTGGTCGAGCAGCCTAAGAACTTTGAGAAATCATCATGTGGCTATTATCATTAGTTAAATTCTGAACTTTATTTTCATAATGCAGTTTATGTCGAAAGTGACATGATTGATGCTTCCTCAAACCTAGATGAGCAGGATCGATCAAGGGCTTTTTTATCACGTGGGTATTTGACTAGTTTTTGGTCTACTACAATATCCATACTGAATTGAAAAATTGCGTCAACCGCTCGGCCAATTTTTTGTGTAAACTAGCTATTCGACAAGTAGATGCAAAACATCATGCAAGCAAGTGATTGTCGAATATTGTGATTTGTGTTGATGTATCATGATCGTTTGGGAAGGGATCCGAGTGGGATGTAAATTATAAAAATTTACTCAAGTTTTCAAATATTTGTACAAAAATCGAAAACAAATCTCGTGGAATCCGTATAGTACGAGTATCGAACCTAGTGCATGCTATTCATTTCAAACTATTATGGTGACTGAAATAATAGGTAATAAAACAAATGAAGAAAATTACGAAAATCCGAATGGTATATTTTATTCAAATAGTCACAGTGCAACGTCAAATTGTGAGATTGAAGTGTTTTAAATATATGGTTGTAAAGCTCTGCAGCTTTGATGTACTCAGTGATTGTGTCTCGGCGTGAATTGTCGTACATCTGTCGAGGAAATTTAGGTTTCGAATTTTTGTCTTAATTTGTTTATACATTGTTTTACCGTCTAATTGTGGCAACGCGTATGTATATTCGAATACTATCATTGTCTTACAGCTTGGCTGTGACCATTTTTCAAAATAGTTAAAGGAATCGAAAAAATGTTAAATCAAACTTTCTTTTTTTGCAAAAATCACAAATTAGTACTTTGACTTAATCGAGAGGTGAAAAGCAATAAAATAAATCATTCAAATATCGGCCCGGGATACAACGCACGTATTACGAGGCAAAGTCAATCAATAATATTCTAATAACGAAGTATGAAAACGACGGTTTCAATTTTACTCCGAATGACAAGATTTCATGAATATTCAAAATAGGCATAAGCTAGCATCGACAACCCTTTTAATTTATTCTGATGTCTATTTCTCTCCTAATTCGCAAACTGATAGTCACCACGGACCAATTCATCCTGTAATTTCAATCAATTATCGAAATTCCATCACCCCTCCGTTGAAAGAAAAGAAAAAAAAAAAAAACTTTAGAAAATGTACTTTGCCACGTAATCTGCGATGAACAAATTCTGGAATCTCGCAAGGATAATGGAGAGGGGATTGTCCTGTACAGTGATAAGCTGTGTAGTACTTACGGCACTGACTTTTCGGACTTTGTTCGAGGCACTGCTGTGATTGTTGTTGGGTGGCTTCACTCTGTGTTCGCTCACCGACTCAACGGAACGTATGCTCATTCTCTCCTTGTTGTTGTCATCGTTTCCCTTCTCCTGGCCGACGAAAAGCTCGTAACTATGGCAAGAAAAGTCCGATGGTGACTTGACGATCTGTTCCGCAGCCGCAGCCGCCGCCGCTGCTTCTCTTGCTGCAGCTTGTGCAGCGAGTTTGTTCTCTTTCGCCAGTGCCGCCTCTTCAGCTTCCTGATTGTAAAAAGATAAAAAAAAAATCATCAAGATTAGTGACTGATCATTTTTTGTTAGAATAAATAATTTCTTACCCTGATGGCCTCCTCCTCCGCAGCTTCCTCCTCTTCAGCTTTCTTCTGCAATTCGTCATACGACATAGCGACGATGGCGAGGATCAAGTTAACCAGGTAAAAGGAACCAAGAAAAATGATGACGATAAAGAACAACATGTGCCATGGTCCGGCTGATCTTAGAACTAGCTGGTATAGATTTTCCCAGTAATCTTGAGTCATCAGGCGAAAAGCAGATAGCAACGCCCAGCCGAAGGTGTCGAAGCTGGTGTATCCGTAATTTGGGTTCGAGCCATACCCTTGCAAACACGTGTAACCAGGATCACACATCCTGCGAATGGCGAAAATAGAAGAGGGGTTGAAGGGATGATCGTCTGTATCACTCCATTGAGTTGTAATACGAAATGCAATTCGAATATCACGTTTTGCTCCTAACTTACCCAGCTCCAGATGAATTGCCACACAAAGGCATGTTCCCCGCATCATCCACGTACCAATTTGCTGTAAAAAAATTGTGAGGAAATGATTAGAGTAAAATTTGGAGTATTGCAACTCCTGCTTGTTTGTGAATAGTGAATAAAAAGGACTCACTTTCGTTACTGACAAATCTTTCCCAATTTTCGGCGGAAAGGTTGCCCCATGAACCATCATCTGGGAAATTTCTAATACACTTTTGTGTGAGTACACCCATGTATATCTGTAGACCCATCAGCGCAAATACAGACAACGAGAACATGGTGAGGATTATTACGTCCCTCAGATTTTTAACGGATTCTATCACGGCGCCGACGATAGTTTTCAGACCTGGACAATTGGTATTCCGGTTAGTATAATTATGGCAACATAAAATGCCAGTTCGAACACTCGTACTTAACAATTATTAAACTAGTGTTAAATGAACAACAACGTCAACAACAGTATATAACGTATACATACATATACACGTACAAAGTACACCTATACAGTTATCTCTTATTGTGTGTCTTTAGCAATACTATGAATATAATGTATATAAAAAGAAGAAAAAATGTATATTTATATGAATATTTCTAAACTATATTTCTATTCTAATCTCTAAGCATACCTGGTACAATAGCGACAGTCTTCAAGGCTCGAAGGACTCGAAATGTCCTCAGAGCAGCAAGGTTTCCTAGATCTATGCCCATGGTCACATAACTGCAATACACCCGAACATCATACACGTTACAGTGATACCGAAAAACAAGACGAACACATTTCAAATAGCTTTAACGCTCTACTTCCTCTATAGCCTACCGCATATAGTATATTTGTTTCTTATATAGAATATAATATATATAGACATGATCTGTACCTATGTAATTAGAACTTTTACGACATGCATGGATTAGGTACGATATGTGGTCTGGTATAATATGTGTGTTCTTGATGCGGTACGATTTTGTAAGGTAGATATTGCAGTGATGTGATGATCAGATATACGATGAGGACGAATAAAGTGGCAATGGGGGTAGGTATGGGGTAGATATTAAGGGTGGATTAATATGTGGTATGGGTATGGGTAGTTACTTAATTTTTATAAATCATCTATCAACAGTTATATATGTATAGTATATAAATGTTCTAGTCTACGAACAATAGTAAGTAATTAATTTGCTTCAAGAACTATTCTATAACAATGAATTACAATGGTAGTACTTTATTTGTGGTAACTAATAAGGTATAGTATTTAATATATGAGTATATGACTCTATCCCTAACTAGTTCTCTAACTTAATATGTCCAACAAGATAATTAATCGATACTACGTAATTATGATAGCGTACTTAACAAATCAATTGAAGGGTCTATGTTAACCTGGAATCTAACTCGGTTACTAGTTAGTGTTTTCGGGCTTATTGTGATTATCGTAATTGAAAGAAACACTTGTATTTTATAGATTCGCATTTTATCGATTCTAAGAACTTCAATAAGACAAGGTGCAGGTCAAGTGCTGTCGAGTGCCGTTGAGATGGAATTAAATACGAATCGAATCTCTTTTTTTACCAATTTTATTACAATAGGTAAACCACCGAGGAATTCCCGAATGTAGAGCGTAACTATATATATATTAGTCAATATTTGCATAAGGAAACTTTTCTCTACGTCTAAAGAAACATCTGACAAACCACAAAGAATTATTTTTCTCAGGTCATATATTTCAATCAATACATCTCGCCCATAATACTTGAAACGCAAAGTACTAACCTCCGCGAAGAGAAGAGGAAAAAAAAAAAAAAAATGAAAAAATGTACCTGAGTCGGAAATTACCTAATATTTGGCGTCAAAAATCTTACAAATCTTCGAGGGGAAGGGCCGATATTTATTTACCAAACTTCGTTTCATAGATGCGTGTAATAATTGAGTTCGATCGGTAGATATATTTTGGTAAACGATCAGGCTACTTCGGCGATGCAGAGATAAGCTTCCAAAGCATTAAACGTCCAACAACGTTTACCCACTATTTAGTGATTGATGAATAAGTGTTATCGGAAGATCAGTCAAACTACTTGTAACTGCAGTGTCGTACCGTAAAACTTATTTTTACTCTTCTTTCTTTCAATTTCCAAAATGCACCAAGTACCACCAGTGCACATGGTTACCGCAAAAAGTAGAGATAGATTTTTTATCTTTTTCTCTCTCTCTCTCTCTCTCTCTCTCTCTCTCTCTCTCTTGTTATTTTTAATGTGTGATTATATAGTTTTGGTTTTCATTATTTTTGTACTGTTTTTGTGCTCCTGGTTTCTTGGCGCTTTGACGTTTTGGAATACTGGGGTTCTTGGTTTGGTAGAAAAAAATGAATATGTTTAACTACTCACGCTAAAGCTATTACTACGAAGTCGAGCCAATTCCATGCATCTCTAAGATAGGTAAAAGGCTGCAGAATGAAACCCCTCGCCATCACCTTAACGGCGGACTCAAATGTGTAGATGCCCGTAAATATCACTCTGAAACCACAAATACACCGCTCAGCTTTAAAATATGAGTTTCGTTCGTGCGATAGTTCCCTACCGTACTCTAAACGTCTAAACGTTATCCGTAAACGTAGAAACGTTCCTTTATTAAAACATATTTTCAATTCTTCTCTTGGTGTGTATATAGGTATACAGTTATCTATAATATGACTAAAAATTAAGATATATAACATTTCGAATCTGATTCTATTAGGTTTATGGGTAATTTTAAGTCTAAGAACTACGCGTCGGCTTTCCATTTATTACATCGTGATCTTTCAGTGGAAGAAAATCAACAAAATTACGTTTCTTCGGGTAAAGCAAAATCGATTTTTTCCCCAAACTTAGAAATCGATTGAATTAAACAGCGACATTTTTATTTTTCAATTTCGATATCCGGGTAAACGCAATTTTTGTCATCTACTTTTTTGTTCGACCAACGATCTTCTAAACTATTTTCTAACAACTTTTATGCCAACTTACCAACTGAACAAATTACGATATGAGTGACTATATAGAAATCTATAAACTAAGACACGTCAAATTACAGAATATCTATATCATCATTATTTTTCGTAATTCTACCCGTTATACATATTTCGATAAAACGGTACCGTATGTTACCCATATAAAAATCGAATGTACCTAAGCACAAATATTCATAAAAGTTCACTACGATTTTCTCAATCAATATCTGAGATTACTTATTTCGATATTTTCTGTATGGAAACTGTGCAAATCTTCTGGAACATTATTCACAATGAAATTTAACAACAGAATTTTGCGAATCAATGAAACTCAGTAACAACATAATTAACAGAATTGACGACTGCAACACACAATATTCAATATATTCTACCATAGATCAGTTCCGAATTCTTGAAACCGTATCCGTAAGCTGTGAGTAGTATAGGTATGTAACAGTAGATTCCGAATGATTGTGCAAGGTTGACTCTAGCCTAGCTGATAATTGGTAAAAATAAATAAATAAATTTCAAATTGCCTTTTACTACGATACTAAGTGAACTGATCTGTATACTATAACTCTTTTTGAAAATCTTTTTTGAATGATCAAGGCTACAGTGAAGAGTGAATAAAGTTTCCGCTCGGTCACTGTATAATTAGCACCGATGAGATTGTCTGATCTGATCAACATATAGCTACACTTTTACGATCAAACGATGTGAAACTATGATAAAAATGGTGATACCAACTACTAGAGAGAACTTACTCGGTCGACTCGATGGTGGGCGTTGTGGGCATGATCATGAGTATGCAGTTAACCAGAATTGTGGTGATGATGAAAAGGGAGAACAACGGGTGGACCAAAATGTAAATGGCCACACGTCTGATTGGGTTGAATGGATCCAAAATCCACAGCGCATCCGTCGCCGAGAACCTGAATATGTCCTTGCCTTTGCTGACGACCACGAACGTCTAGAAAACACATAATGAGCATTACCCTTTTCATTACATCGATTTTGTACAAAACCTGATTACAAATTCGAAGCATCATCATTCGGACCAAACTTGACGCTGTTAAAACCAGATATTCTGAAATTTCATGACGATTCATGTTAAAATCAATAACAATCGTTTATGCCTCATCTCGTGCAAAATTTTTGTCAGTTTTTTTACTTATCTAGTTGACCCAATTATAAAGCTCATGAAGCGACTCGAGACTAAGCTCCTCTTTATTGATCGCACGGATTTCATTGAGATTACATGGATTCAAGATTTTGTCATTTTACCCTCTGATTATGGTAGAAGGTATCAATATCCTCGAGAGGAGTGGAGGACAGTTCCGGTGGAAAATCGTTGTGCAGTCGCACCGGGATGGGGGCACCTTGCTCGAACATCGGGTCCGGCTGAGGTCCCTCATCTTCGTCTTCGTCGTCGTATCGTACCTACGAATCGAGAATAATGTTACGAATTTTCTGCTTGATCGAAGCTCGGCTTTTTTTTCTTTTAATTTTTAATCCAAGGCAGTGGAGCTATAGGTATATACAGTGGTTAGCTTCTTGCTTTGACTCTGATTGCTTTTATGGTTAGTCATTCCGCGTGAAATCAAATTAGGCAAACTCACTTTTTCACGATGCAATAGGGAAGTTATCGAAAACTCTCGTTTATTCGCGTGAGGATATTAACTGTATCTGTATGTCGAAATATCCAAATGAATATTTTTAAGAAAATCCATACTGGAATCAATTGATATCAAATTTGAACAGCGGTCTATGATTTATTGATTAAAATTTCGGAGACGGGGATTACGTTCAAAATTTTTTCACAATGCAATCGACGATCCTTCAAAATACTTCCATATCATCTGACTTATTGTCTGAGTATAGTGTTAAGCCGGAATTTGGATACATTAGGTATCTAATCGTAGGAATATACGAGTATATTACAATTCGGTAGTTAGTGAAACTTTTTTTTCACTTGTTCAAAAATATTTTCATCAGTTATCAAATGGTTGGCACTTGGCAATGATTTTTAGATTCACATTTTAAGTCTGACGAACTACCGAATTTCGATTTTGTGTAAGCCGAAATTAAAAGGTATTAGTATGTTATAGCTTCCATAATAATTGCGGCTAGAGCTAATTGGCGTGCAGTAAGGCTTTAACTGCTACTCCACGCTGGCACCTAGTATAAATAATAGTTATTAATATTTATAATAATGCTTTATACATTAAACATTAATATTATACTTCACGCATTATAATTTACGGCGCAAGCTTTGCAGATAACACACATTCTACAAGCATATTGCCAAGCGTTCTGTTCGAGCCCAATCCTTGCAATATTTATATTACATCTCACTTGCGACGTTAAAATCAAATCTAATTACAGCATCTGGGCTTCCGTGTAAAACAAAAATTTTAGATAATGAAACCAATCAGCTAAAATTTACAATGCAAATAATAACGTTTATTTACATAATTTATACAATATGTAATAGGAGAGACACTCCCGAAATACTGATATCAAAATTCATTTGCTTCCGTTTTTTTTTTTTTTTTTTTTTACTTGAAGAGTTCAAACCGTTA
The DNA here is from genome assembly GCA_943736025.1 of Tenthredo mesomela. Classification (NCBI taxonomy): domain Eukaryota; kingdom Metazoa; phylum Arthropoda; class Insecta; order Hymenoptera; family Tenthredinidae; genus Tenthredo; species Tenthredo mesomela. The sequence goes on from OX031013.1 coordinate 12,826,479, forward strand.
TACGTATTAAGAGAGATAAATGTTTCAAGGTGAGGCATATCGAAGCACAGGCAGGTGTCGTTTTAGCTAAAGGAACATAAATTATTGTTGAAGAGTGTAGCAGGCTATTGAAATGTAGAGGCTATACATAAACATACATACATATACATTTACAAATGTATATATATATTTATATATATAGACGTGATTTGTTTGTCATTTGTGAGGGGCGGCAGTGTACAAGATTTCAAAAATTTATCAAATCTGACGACGAATTTTTCTGGACCCAAACAACAAGAAAAAAAGAATAGAAAAAAAAGAACACATTTTGAAATATCGCCAATCAGTCAAGCTCAAAATCTTGTGTTGGTACGTTGACTTCGTTTTGTTAGATATATATTATACACATCTATGACATAAGAAATTTTTTTGTAAATTTGTGTCTTTTTCAAATCTGAATACATTACAGCCGTGAGAGAGTGTATCTGTAGGTTTAGTGAGAGTAGTGAAGAAATGTTGTCCAGTGAGTGAGTGGGTGAGTGACCGAGTGATTAGAGTAGTAGTGTATTACTTAGCATGATACAACATCTTACTTCTTTTTTCTTTTTCTTCCGGCCAAAACCTCCCTGCAATTGGAGAATGGAGAAAAAGTAGTTACACAAATACAAATACAAACACATAAACAGCATGAAATTTCTCGATGAGTAGGTAGGTATAACGATAATATGGTCTAGCAGTATATTGATGAGAAAAGATGAGACGCATGTACAGAAATACGATAAAATAGAGGCATATGTATATAATATATAACAAATATATGTATATACATATAATATATAATAATATATAATAGTTTTTAAGCAAGGGATATATGTTTTCTTTACCATTTTTGGCAAGGAAATCAGGTGACAACGATATATAAATGTGCGCTAAAGGACAGACTAACGAATGCAGCGACAATTCCGTGCATTATAGAATACCGGAAATGACGTATAGGATGACGTATTTACCGTAAGAAGCGTAAAAGGAAGCTTTGCATTGACGTTCATAGGTCTTCGACCGTCAGCTCTGACCATTACCAGAGCTTGGCCTTCACCTTGCAATGAAATTTCACACCTAAACGAAGATGTCTATTTTTGTATATCGATGCATAAAATTTTGGTGAAAAAAAAAAAATAATAAGACATCGAGAACATTAACTTCATATTATGTGTGTATTATATTCATTGGTCAGCCTCGCGGACACTCGCGAGAGGCTTGGCTATTTTTAACGGTTTACGTCATCCTCACGCTCGCGGCAACCGTTGTGTTTCCTTTCCTTTACTACAGGAAAAATATTACAAAGGGTTGAAAGTGGAGCTGAAGATGGGAGGGGGATAGATAGACACAGGCAGAGCACGAATGACATCACAAACATCGAGCTCACACGCATGGATAAACATTTGAACGCAAAAACAAAATTTGTCATGTAATGGATTTGTTACATGTTTATATGTACCTATATAATATATTCATGTATCCTTATATCTATGTGAGAAATCCAATTGATTCAATTTCTCTTATTCTTTATACTAATTGTTACAGTAAAATCTTTTTTATTTATTTTTTTTTTCATATTCAAGCATTTCTTCAACGAGCTTTATACGCTCCAACGGATCAAGCTAACACCGATATACTGCACACTCATTATTAATTTAAACAAACGTTCAAGCACTTTTCCTCCTATCGATAACCGAATACATTACATTCATGGAAGGATAATAATTTTCTGGGAAATTAAGTAATACGACTTCCATTAGCATAAAAAAATATCAATGCTCAGTTAAATGAGTCATGTGAATTATAAACGGAGCTCAGTTCTTCTGCTTTTTCTTCTGTACCGCGATAATGTTCAATTGAAATGTATAATCGACAATTTGACAAGAAACTTTTAACATAATAATATTGTCTCAGACTTTCATGAGACATATGATATCGTCAAATATGTCATGCTCTTCAGAGGTGATGCGATAGGAATATACATGGCGGGTTAATGTATAATGTAAATATATACTTATCGTCGTTTCTCACGTTGGATGATATTGTCGTATAGAAAAGTCACGTAAATAATCAAAAAATTATGATTGAAAGTCGATATGAAGCGAACCACAAATCTCCCGATTATTCAATTATTATTATTAACCGGAAAAAAATTCGCGTACAATAATGTAGTTAAATCAATCGAAAACTGTCGTAAACTAAAATGACCACATTCTATAGAGGTGTAATAATTTTACTAAAAAAGATTTACTTCATACATCATCACACAATATACGTTCCAAATTTCTGGCACAACTCTTCCTGACTAACTAAAACAGTTCTGCATTTATCTAGCGAGATTTACTTTCGCCGAAAAAAAGTACGTTCATCACTATAATATGAGATCAACGGTATAAGGATATGGGTTGGTGATATATTTGCGGCTTCACACTACGTATATGAATAAAGGAATATGTTTTAATAATTCATAAAAATGAGCTTAAGAAAATATTGTGTTAATTATTAGTATATGAAAAAAGTTTAATCTAGACGAGACGGGATGAGGATGGATTTTGTGACTTGTAAGGAGGCAAACTTCAGGTCTTACCTCGCCTTCGGCACGCTTCTTCTCGAGCTCCTTCTGCTTGGCATATTCTTCGGCGATACGAGCCTCGATTGCTGCCAGAGATTCCCGCGTAAACGGACGGAACAAGCTGCGTTCTTCCTCTGATATGGAGTCAGAGTCTTCGGACATTGTCTAAGCTGCACCCGACTGAGCCACCGTTCTATTGATCACCGCAAATCAACGGATTAAACAAATTGAAATAAATAACGTTGGAAAGATAGACAAACTCGATCAAAAAAAGGTGTCACCCTTTCCCTAACGAATTTTGAGTGAAATTATTCATCAGCGAAAGTCAACAACGAAGAAAAAGCTCGAAATATATCTGAGCTATTTTACTTGCTTATACCACATGGCAACAGGTATAATCAGCCCTGCCATAAAGAATGATTAGCGGGAAATTGGATGTGATATGTCATCTGAGAATGGTCGTTATTCTTCGTCGTATTATCTTTTACGTTTGCACCAATTTGTCAAATTTTATTCAACGCCATAAATCGTCGAATAATTCAAATCCCTGTTATCTTTCGAAATTGAAACCTATATCAAGGGTGGAATTGCAACATAGTTTTAACTTTGCAAAGGGTGCTCTGCGTCTCATCAGCACCTGGTAATGGCATCGACTGAAGAATATAGCTGCTGTCAAATAAGAGAGGAGATATTCTACTGTATAAATATATTGTTGAACCTTGAAACTGTCAAGAAGTTAATAATGCTCTTGAGTATTCCCAATGCCTTCTGTATTGTTGATAATATTGTGAAACGAGTTACCTGACGATTGGTGCTAACAGTTCTCGAGGCTGACGCGACGTTTGACAGAGATGAGTGGACTGCGGTGCTGTAGTCGAGGATGAGGTCGGGGGTAGCCGATACTCAGCTGCCTCCTGGGGATGGAGCTTCTTCTAGCCGCGAAGGCAAACGGGCTGCTTTCGTAGGAACGGACGGATGGGGGAGGCGGTTGCAACGCTACCGGACTCCTCGGGCTCCGGCTTTCGGTGACAATGATGCTACTGCACCCGAGGTTCTCCTTTGCTGATGCAGCGGCGGTCAGGGCGGCAGTGCGAGGTGTGTAGGGGCCCGTCCAACGCGAAGCAAGATTTTTCATGTCCGACCTGTAATTGCATCAAAATGAAAACCAATTTATTCCGATGATTTCAAAAACGAAGACCAAAAAAAATAATTGTAAATAACTGACAGAGCGATTGATTTGAAGAGAAATTTGAAGGACTCTGATGAAATCTGTCTTCCGCAAGATGAGTTATAAGAGAAAGTTTTTAAAAGGCTTTTCATCATTAGAAAGTTGTTATCTGTGACAGCTATCATCGTAAAAAAGTTGACAAATTAACGGTTGAAAGAGAACTCTTCAAACGAACACCAGTTACTTTTTGGTCAGAAAAAGGAAGCTTGAGATATACTTTGAGGCTAACAACATTTAAGTTCTATGCTCATTTTGACATCTCTTTGACAGGTGAGTAAAAAGCAAGAACCTAAGATAATCGTTTATCTTTGTTATAATCTTAACTCCCTTTATCCCTGCTGTAAAATTAGACTTGACGTTATCGTTGGCTCATTCATTTCCGCCCCAAACGGGAGATTATGAATGTCGACAAGCATAAGCGAGCTAATAATTATGATGTTAAACACTCGGCTTGTTGATGTGGTGGTTGTTAACCGCAAATTTTTGAGCGTACCAGCGGCAGTGAGGAAAAGCAACAATCATGCAAATCATCAACCTCATAATCCCCTTTCATTGGCCGCATTTAGCTTGAGGTTCGGAGACAGGATATTTCACTTTTGATCGATGGTGGTCGGCTAATTCCACACCCAAACTCAAGTGGCAATAATAAATAATTCATAAATTTTAGTATACAAATTGTTACATCAACACAATTGTCGACAATACCGTCAGAGAAACGGCGGACTCAAAGACCGTGAAAAAATTCAGATTCGTTATGCTTAGTTTACGCAATTTGAAAGAGGAATCGCCTCTATGGGGGATTCATTCGCATTCATTCATCCCATCGAAATTCTCGTCATACTTTGTCTGTAAAACACGTTGACGCGCGCAGGCACGTAAGGGATGAAAACCATGTGCTCTAATCAATGATGACACATGGGGGAGAATAATGATTTCATTATACATCCGGAACCGTGAAAGTGAGAAGTTTCCAACGGGGAATCCCCGGCGATGGGAGACACCAGAAGAGGACGCGGGCGCCAGAAGAATTCCGGGGATATCGATTGCCAGACCAACCCCCTGCAACCCTATTCCGGATGAGGAAGAGCGAGAGAGAGAACGATAGAGAGGGGAGAAACTGAAACGTAACAGACCACGCCCGAGCCCCCCACGGCATGACGTCACTGCGTCGAATGAATGGCCAAGGCCTTGAATGGCATTGGCCATGAGCCGAAGAAAAGCTGAGGATGAGAAAGGACCCCATCATACCCATGGGGGTGAGCAATATCGTGGATTTACTGGTGAAATATGAAGAAGTACTTGGTACGATCGAATCTGTATAGGAGAAAGAAGTCCATGGTATAGCAGTGCGTTTATCATAGTGTTGGTGAAAATGGATCGTGAACGATTAAGAACTTTTATCGAAAAGGAAGAATGCTTAATTAAAGGAATATTGAATGATGCCCTGTGGCACCGATTACATGAAACCTAATAGTCAGAAATTTACTACTAATTAGGCACTGGATGAAACAAGCTTTGGGCGTTTGTAAAACAAAAGTTTCAATGGATCAAAGGATAAAAGAAGGCTTTTCAACGGCGTCTAGCTTTCCTGTAAAGTTATGAAAGCTAACTAAAACTGCCACTTGACGTTTCAATGGCTTGGAATAAGAAGACCGAAAGAAAGAGGGAGAAAAAGACAAACAGAATCCACAATTGCTATTGCTTTATTACTGTATAACCGTGTGTAACGAGATCAGAATTTATTCGTGAAAAGGAAGAAAAATATTTGAAATAACTAAGTAAATAAAAAATGAAATCGAGTAGTCTAACAAAAAGATATTTCGCTACTAAACACAAACAACGTGCAGTTGGTGTGTTTCACGCTTTTTCTCAAAATTAGGACCCTCTCGCAATTTTTTATTATTGTTCAATACCTTTGCGATGTATTCTCGAGCTGACACGTGTGGAAGCTCTCGCTCAAGTTTATTGATTAGGTCCCATGATGAACACGGTTGAGCCAAGGGTTCAAAAGTAACGATTAGTTTCTTAAACTCTATAAAAAAAAGTATCACGACACAATCACTGACGTTGCGTCCTCTCTAGTGTGGTGTGTGACAATGAAAAACGTGGCATTGGTTGACTACGTCGTGGTCGTTATTGTCAGAAATCAGATAAGAAATATGCTGAGATTTGGCATGATTGGATTAATATTGTCTGAAATTTTTTCGATTGACAGCAAAGTGTCGATCTCTTAATAACTAAGATAAGTTCTCTTCTATCAAATCCCTTACAAGTATTAAAACCCTACGCATATACAGTCAGTCATTCTGTATAAACGAATGAACGTGACGTGATATCTTGATCGCAGTCCTCACAACGATCATCTCGAGTGGAATACTTGCAACTCTGAACATCGAGAGTCAGTATAAACGGAATAAGCGGTTGGTATAAGCGGAAGTCTTGAACAGCTTTGCGCTTTGAAAGGAATTTAAAATGTTTACGCACCCCTGCTAATGATAGTCTTTGTGCCCATGACGGAATCTGGTAAATCACAGAGTGAATTCTCGGTAGCTGTTAGACGACGTAATCAACTACGACGTGCTGATACGTGGTGAATCATTTTTGAAATGTAATTCTTAGAAAAGCTTGTCACTTCGGAAAAGTCAAGACCCACAACTCTACGACGAACTATAGTGAATGCCAGATCACGTCGCTGCACTTGACACGTATAGGTATAAGCAGGGAGGTAGGTATACTTGAAAATTCATTTTTCATCTATAAATTTTGCTCAAAATTCGAACCCAAATTTCTCTGACCATTATTTTCATTTTGTTTGCGGAAATGACTCGCGGAGACTTACTTACCGCAACTTATGCTCAATTACTCTGCACTCCTACGCAGATCTGGTAATGTGTTTACAGGACTGCTCCGAGGATATATATAGTGAAATCTAAAACCCTGACGTACACTATTTGAGTCATATAATTGGGAGTATTTGATGAATTTCAATGAAAACGGATGTGCGGTATTAAAGTACAGCATCGCGACGAACAGTCCGCATTATCAAGCCACCGTAGCTTCAAATGCAGCTTAAACACTTTAATGACAATAATCAGCGACCCGGGTCTGGACTCTTCTCACTTAGTTGTTTCATCGTGATAGTCCAGCCAAGCCTTGATGGATTGTGACATGTAAATGCGCTTGTAGAGTTGCATTCGCGTAGATATGTGTGTAACCTCAATGTTCACATATGATTTTACCTACTCAAATTAACTAACCTGAGCTTACTTGACCTATGAATAATATAGAATTATAATGAATTCATCCCGCGATGCACAAATATATATACGACGACATTTTTACTTCGGATGATACTTCTAACGTAGAGTCTGCGATCCGATCAAATTACATCGTCATAATATATATCCGATGAGGATCAATTAGCTGGGATAAGATCTCAAATTAGAGCGTCAACTGGAAATCTCTTCAATTGACCTTTGAACCTTTCAAATTTTCCGTATCAGTTTTACACTTCGGTATATCGGGTGCGCTGAATATCAATTTATGTAGGAACCTATACCGATAAAGGAACGTTCATTATCACGCCTACAATATATTATCGCAAATTCATGCTACCTAATTATAATTAAATAATCATTTCTCCGTTCAATTATGTCTGCGGTAGCTTTATCTTCTACACCATCATATTTCCTGATAACCGAAGCCCTGATTCTTGCTCAACAGCGGTTATTATATATATATACATTAAAAAGTTTGAATCTTGTTTTACTTACGTATACATGAAGCGGCGAGTATAATCAATCTATGGTCCGAATTGTCATAGTCCGGACTCCAATTTGAGTTATTTATCTGCAACAGAATAGTAACAGTCCTTTATAATATTCTATAAATTTTAACGCACTGTAGGCAAAAGCGGCTCAAGTTTTAAGCAGAAAATTTCCTTATTCTTGATCTTACGTCGGCAATCATGACCATCCAATAATGCAGATTCCAACTTAACACAATTCGTAATTTATCATGGGTCTAGACGACGCACGATTCGATCCACTCTCTAACTGTTTTGCTTAGTGTCTGCTCTCAAATCGTGGTCAGTTCACGTGTGCCCCGCTTTATACAGCTTGCCACTAGGTACTTGTATATAATAAGCGCGGATCTTAATTCTCGTATTTCAAGTTAAGACCATTATTCTCATAATTGGCGTAGTCCAAGCTTAATGGCACGCTCTGTTTCACTTATATTAGAGAATTTCCACGAAACTCAATCACTCTATGTAATCAGAATACAGCCTATAGTTATTAATGCAAAAAAGCTATTCTCCAGACCTCGATGAAGTTCGTTTGTAAACGTCAGTATACTTGTTGTTCAACTTATAGTTTTATTTTTCATTTTCTTACAAAAGTATGTTTTATGATTTTCAACCAGCAAAAAACCCGCTGAAATATTTGTCATCATACGCTGCGATGAAGCACAGAGGATCCTATTATTGCAGGCATGGTATGAACAAAGATTTTCACGATTGGTTTGAAAAATACAAAGACACCGAAAAGCAGGTGCCCATTTTTCATTTCCCTTATTTTCTTCCGCAATCTGGTGAAGTCTTGGAATGTTTTAATGAAAATAGCTTTTTACGTGATTGGAATCCAGCCCCAACCCACTCGAGAGTATCCCTTGAGCCCGATAGACAGGCAAGTTGATTAGCTAATGTCCAATTATGCGAGGAGGAGAGGTGTGTCACACATATGTAAGTACTAAATGTACTTCCAACGTTACCAATTCCCAACGGACTTCGAATCACTCGTTTCACATGAGTTAGATTCTATCTGCACCCCAATTCCAGCCTAAAATCTGCATCTATCTTACGTCCATCCAGCTTATTCCCCCTGAAGCGTCAATGTCTTTACCATAAGCTGTTCGAAAGATCTTTCCATAAAATCTACAGCTTTCAAAAAGCGTTCTATCGGAAATTTGTTTTGACATACAACCTTCGTGTTCTTTTTTCTCAAAAGACGTGTAAACATTCAATCAGAGATGGTCGTCTTTTACACAAGCAGTTTGGAATAACCCGACACAGATTTTATTTTTGACAAAATATTATAGGCAAAGAGAAATGTTTAGATAAAAAAATTTACGGAAATAAATGAAGCAGATCATAATGTGTACCGTTGCTGTAAGTTCTTAGTATTTGACATACCAACATGCGTTGCCTTGACGAAATATGATAATGTTGGATTTCCCATGGGATCTTGAGGCATGATATTTGGCTGTAATAATATTGCAACTCAAATACAATATCGGGTGTGGTTTCCGTGAACGCGATAGGTAGATGTATGTCACGCGCATATATATGTGTATGTGTGCACCTTCGTCACGTATGTAAGGACGTAAGCCGTCACAGTCTCTGGTCGGAAATAGAAAAATCGCGAGAAAATTCACAATATAGAATACAGACGGAAGAGTAGTCATCTCCCGAGACTAGAAGAAGTTGGATTTCACGAGGAGTAAGACAAAAAATCAAGTAGTACACATCGAAGGGGGTAAAGTTAATGCAGAGAGTCAATGTCCCTGTGGAGTCTTCTCATATCGAAGAAGTCAAGTTCCGTTCCGTCTTTTCCTGATATTGACCCCAGAAGATTTCCCTGAAAGCACGAATATGTGAAAAAAAAAAAGAGAAAATTGTGGACGTACGCACGCATCATGAATTCGAGATTGGCCTTCGCCGGCTAGAACGTGCGGGGTTTTTTTTTTTTTTTTTTTCTTTTTGTTGTCGAGTTTGATAGGCTGCTGTTATCTGACCGGTCTGGTGTGACCTGAATAAAATTTGGATAACGTGCGCCGTGACTTATCGCAAGGTAACTTATAATCTTAGTCAAGGTACGGTTAATTAATGAGCTTATTAGTCTGATTAATAAGCCGTGGTCTGAACTTTGACGCCACGAAGTGGCACTTAAGCAGATATCTCGGGCTTAGGGACAGCAACTTTCACTTCACTGGTTCGAAAAGGGCTAATTCTCATTACCCGAACATCTGGGCCAAGGTCAAGCAAGGTCGTACCGTAACTAACTGTCACCCTCATCCGCACGCAATGCAGGTACTTTGGTGAAGAATTAGCCCTGAGAGCAGGACAGTTTTTAATTTTCGTTTCCAAAGAAGCAATCTTTCATTTTCCTGGCCAATTCGTACACAGGCGTCTATTGATTCTTTTTTGTTTTTTTGTCTTTGCTTAGCAAAAGGATGGGAGGGGACAAAGAAGCAAAAAACGGAAATGAAAAAGGCTCAGAATCTGGTAGAAATTTAAATTCAAGTGTCTGTCAAGGGCCTTTGATCCGCGATAATTTTAACTGCAAAAGTGTAATCACCAGCAAAATGGACCATCTGTTTTCTATGCAAATTAGGTGACACGGAGGTACACATGTACCAGGAATATAATAATTGCAAAACAGCGAAACGTAGATTCTCTGATAATTAAACAACCACCCATACAAGGTACGATGCGGGTTATAATAAATTTCAGAACCTGCGCCAACGTCCGATACACCTACTAGCCTTACCTTAAGACTCTATTATGTGCACGATATCAAGCAAATATACGGTGGTAATAATATTCTATAAATTTCCAACTAATGCGGAAAAGGTTCTCAATTGAGAAAATTCTAGCTAAATTTTCCGGTAAATAACTGAGCATCCACACAGCAGAGCCGAGTATTCTGTATACTATTGATTTTTCTAGCTAACCAACATTATGCAGTGTTACACGGAAGGCTACAGAGGCAAATTATTCTACTACCACGATTTTCCTAATGAATATGACTGTGTATATGAATGTATTTCGTAGCTAGTATCTAGCTGCAGCTTTTGTACAAGAACAATCCAACCGTTGAGGCAGTGAGCTTGACTTTTCTATGAAAAATAACTATCGAAATTCTTTGAATTCGGGGTCCAGGTTCGTTTCAGAGGTTCCTGTGACGCCATCGTACCGGAGGTGCCGCATTGCGGGTTCCTCCCGTGCTTGTCGGTGTGTTCGTGCCGCGGTAAGATAGGTGGAGGACCTTGCCGTTTTCCTCCATCGTTCAGCTCCGTTTTCCTCCGCTATCCTTCTCGACATAGTATCTCGCAATTTCGTCGTTACCTTGACAACAGGCCAGGGCCTCTGCTGTGGTACACGATTTGTTGTCCGCCAAGGTCTTTCCGTATATTTATTTAATCTAAAAAGGCAAGAGATGAATTTCAATACACTCTTTTCGGAGAAGAAGCGATGATTAACCGAAAATCCCTTGCACAAGAATACACGAAATGAGAATTGACCGAGTGTAAAAAATGAAGGGAAAAGAATGCCCACTGAAGTACAAACGTTTCCGGTACAATCTTGGACCATTATTTATGACCTGATTAAAACGGTGGAGATAGATTTCTTTTTAATTTCTTTTTCATTCGCGGTTAAATACTTCTTACAACAGCATTAATTCCTAACGAATCTTCAACATTCGGTAGACTTCTTGCTATACCAAATTGTACAGGATATATAATTACTCTCGAGTGACGAATTGGAGCAGATATTTAAAAAAAAAACATTTCCAAGCTTCATTAGTACAACTTTATTTGTTAAATTTTACCAAGTAATTGTGCAGGTAGGTATACAATACGCGTGAAACTGCAAGGCAGGAATAGCTGAATAAGACACCGCGAAACTCGGAAAGTCTGAAACAATCTGTTTCTTCTGCTTCAGTAATGTTCGTCCTCCACAGCTGACTCAATTTACATGATTTTTATCTGTATACATATATTCATCGATGTGTATCTTCATTTTTGTTGTTGCGACAAGATTTCAACTCTCCGGCTATAATGCCGGTGTTGTTCTACTGCGTCAATCGATAGTAACCCTCCGGGAAATATATTACGTTTGTGATATGGCATGGCCAGCTAAACTTCGAGTCGTAAAAATCTTAAGCAACTATCAATAAAATGACTCGAGTATTCCATGGACTTCTAAGAGTATATTGTGTCAGGTTCTCGGATGTGGCGTTAACTTTCGATGGGTTACTGGCGTGACCATTGCAGAGAATAAAAATATAGCACCCGTTTTGCTTGTCCTCATTTCTTCTTCGCCACCTTTAAATCACAGCATTTATACAAAGGGTGATATTGTTGGATGTAAAAGTGCCAAGCAAAATCGTGGTGTACGTTGTGCATCGGGTTTCAACAACGAGAAGAAAAGGGAACTTCATAGGCCGATGAATGGTACAAAAGTAGAAAGGATCCGTTGAACAAAACAAAACGTTTGTGCATTGTTGAACAGTAATTCATTTCTGCCTGGGTAGATAATAGCAAGAACAGGCCTGTATCTAGATGCGAATCAACCGACAGCTATTACCTCCACATTTTCTCCAAGATACGTACTAATACTTGTAATATTTTTTTTTTTTTTAAAGAAATGCTATCAATTATATATCTACAATCATTGGTACATTAAAACGGATGGAAGACTATTTGTGTAAATTTTCTCGTCCTCGAACGGCTCCAATTATCTTCTCGATATAAGATAATTAACGAAATCGATAGATATACAATTAGCTGAAGCTTTCGAGCCGCTCTGTTTCCTGCACACTTGGCCACAGCGCGTTAAAGCTCAATTTAATCTCATTAGACAGCCCGTAGCACACCTGCGAGTTATTGTCTATACGCAAACAAACACACTCGTGCGTATCTCGCGAGCAACGTTGTTCGAAGTCCTTCCTCTGAATAGCCCTTTGTTTGAGCTTGAAGCTATTGAACACGGAGTTTAATTCTTCGTTTTTTTTGTTTTTGTTTTTTCCTTACGTAGCCGGTTTACTGACCCACGAAAGATGGCGTTGAGGAAAAGGTAAGAAAATATGGTGAAAAACGAGAGAAAAAAGAAAATGAAGTAAAAAACGGACAGAGAAAAAAATATGCTTCAAAGAGACGCGGAAAAGGAGAAACGCGCTTGCTTTTGGCAGAGCATTCACACCCGTCAAACCATTCTCGAGTAAAGATCCTTGCTGAAACGTATACTGATTGTGGCGGATTGTGAGCTTTGCCGTTTGTAACATATAAGAAACGAGCCGGTCCTCGATCATCTTCTGTTTCTAAAGCACTCAACATTTTTTAAACAGCTCAGCGACGCTCTTTGATAATGAAAAAAGCCTGGACACGGTCTGGATATAGCCATATCTCACTCGACAAGCGGCTGATGAGTTTGGGAGTACCTAGAACTCTCCTATTCAACGGGAAGTAAAGAACTTTGTTGACTTTGTGGAGATTTATGATTTATAGCTCTGAGCATTCGCCGGAGGACTGTTTTACAAAAATAACCTTCGACCAATGATTTATTTTGACTCAATATAACGAGTAGGAAATAATTGAAAATTATCCGTTATCCATCATGCTCAAATTCTGAATTTCCTAGCGAAAATTATCATAGGAGAAACGTAAAATTGTGGTAATTTCTCATTTGTCAAGGGTACATTCCTAATGAGTGGATTTTTGTCATTTTCCTATATTCTCACAAAGACTCAATCATAATTGATTCGATCGCGTGAGAAATCAACGATTGTAAGATTATCGACGTTTTCGTGTTTCCTGAAACGCGTTGCATTCCGAAGTCTATACCACAAACGACCTAATTACTGTCAATCAGATTGAATGGTTCGAACGGATTCATTTTCAGAAGACACGATAGTACTACCTACCTTCTTCGTGTTTCACTCCTTTTTTAATAAATGGGCAACATCGGACTTTTGATATGTTCAATTATTATTATTCCAATAGGAAAGTAGATCAGCTCTTCAGCTTTACGAAAGATCGATAGTTAAGTTCTCTTTCATTTATCAAACTAGCCGAATAGTTTCAAGCCGATGTGTTAAATGTGGATTATCTGAAACCATGCGATTTTTGCGAACAAGAGCAGAAAAGGTGATGAAAATTTTCAAGAGCTTTGAGGAGCTGCAGCAAAAAAAAAAAAAAAAAAAAGACAAAAACCAGCCAAGTTTGAACTTTCGCCTGCATGTTCGACCCACTACTCGACCCACTCGACCCAACCCAGTCCGACCCAACTTGGGGTGAACGTATGGTATTGATTGGGGTTACGGGATCGTCCGCCGCGGTGACCTACATTAATCCCTCCTTTTCCAGTATCCAACAGCGCCTACAACATTACCTCTCAAAGTTGGCCAAAGCACCGAGAAACAAGGCGCCTAGTGCAATGGTTCAACTCTTCGCGATTCAGCCTTCTGCCAAGACGCCAACAAACATGGTTGTCTATCCGCTTGACGCTATGACGCCATCTTGAATCGGCAGGATTCTAACAAAGCTCCGTTTCCCGATAGGATAGAAGCCTTTGCTTTCATTTATTCCCGTTAAACAATGACCAAGAGTGCAAGGAAAGGTAGAAAAACGAGACCGAATTAGAAACGAAGAAAACGAAGAGCTAATAGGATTAATGTGATTAAATGTTCCTCCGCAACTAATCCGTATTACTATACGCAGTATACAACGATACTCACACGCGTCTCCGTCTATTGGATTCCTCGTTTGTCAGACGTTTATTCAACCAATCTTTGTCAGCCTCGCAGGAATTTAATTTATCGTTGTAACAGGTCTACGGAATGGGTAGTATCTTTTATTAAGGGAGAAATAGAAACACGGTTGATACGAAGCCAACACGTTTTCTACTTTATTATAAATCTCTTCACCTCACTGGTCCTGCATTGATTCCCAACTCATTCGGTCGCTCCTATATCAAGCTTTTGTCGCAATGCGCTGCAGTTGCTGTTGTTTTGTGTGAAAACATTGTGCTTCTTTACCGTCTTATTTTTTCTGAAACGTGTTCAAAGTACCAAAGGGCACTGCGGTACCAGCTTCGCGATTCTCTTTTGAATAAATTATTTGAAACGGAACGAAAAAAAAAAGGCGAATAATACGGGCTTTCACGGTACATTCTGTGAACCAACAAATCCATGTAATTACCGAAATTAGATACTATCAAGTATGTGAAGAATATGGAATGTCATTCGAAAGTTCAAAATCTTGTGCTTTTTTGTAGAAGCAGCCGTTCAATTTGAACGAGATATGGTCATTTTTCATACCTATCATTTGAATATAAGGTTCTTTAAATTTTAGATCTTTTCGTCGAGTCGTTTCTGGGATTGTTATGCAAGTCTGTCGGACAATCCGACGGATGGACAGACAGACCTCCATCTGTTTGAAAACCTAGTTTTCGGATACCAAGGGCCCAGAAATGTGAAGATTCGTCGAAATAAGAAAAGGTGATTTTCGACCGAAATCAATACTTTCCTTATATCACCAAGGTGATGACTGATGAAAAGCAAAAAAAAAAAAAACATCCAGATAAAATGTAGGGCAAATTTTTCTACGCGTTAGATTCACAATCAATTGGGTGATGATGATCTATCGGAGCAGATGTCAAGGCACTGCCACAGGTGGCCACAGCTCTAACAATCTGTTAACTGACAATGAGTGCTCTGAAAATAGATGGTCACAAGCTTTCGTTTCGCTCTAAAGAACAGAAATGCACGACTGAGTATGAGCTTAATGAGACCCCGTTTCGCTAATGGAAGTTGAATAGACTCTGAGGGTGTTTTATTGATTGCATTTCACTCGTATGAATGCAGTCATTGGGAAGCTGAAAACTGACTATGATGCTGTTGTCGAATAAATGCGAGAATGAGAAAACCACAAAAGGAAAAGGCAGGTTCACGTTCGTTGATGGTCTGAAAGTAGTGTGTAAAATAAATGAAAATGGTTGAGTCTAAACTCCCTTGAGAACAGATGTCTACCTAAATTTTTCGGTGAGTCAAGTACTTGGAACTGTATGTTTCTTTTCCGGTAGAAAGTCTGATAACATTTTTTTTTTTTTTTTTTTTTGTTTGGACCTTGAAAGTCCTCTTACGTATGTATACTGCTAATAAACTGACAATTATTATTAAGGACCTATGCTGTATCCAGGTTTAATGATAGGTACATAAAACACCGCCTTGACCCATTTTCAAAGCTTTATTTGAAAGAACAACGAGAAAGTATAATAGAAAACAGCTGGTGACCTGAAAATGGCAGAAGATTGACACATATTTAATTCCCCAGGAAATTCCGTCATCGTGTCGAATGAGAAAAATAAAATGCTTCGAAAAATGGAAAATCAGAAATATTTAATCACAGTAGATACTGCCTGTATGTTTTTTTCTTATAGAAACAATAAAACACCACGTAATCTGATGCTGGTCTGTTCTGAACTTTGTATTGTGTTCACCCATACGTACTATACATATTTCTAGAACGTTCGACCGATCGCCGTCAAAGAATGTGGTACAAAGCGTGCTATTTTATTTATAACATCAATCGATCACTTTAGCAGGCTGTTGCCATATCCGCAAAGTTTCATGACACGATATCTACTGAACAAATAAAACGGGAATAGCACAAGCCGATTTCACTACTATTCGATGCCATATTTGGAAATCTGAGACGAATATGAGCCTGGAAAATATCTGCCAATCTCATGAGAACCACCTATGCTTCAGAGAAACAATAATTCAACAATTCCATGGCGAAAAAGTGTTTGTTTTTTATTCCTGAATACATTTATCGAGTTTCAGATCTAAGGCTATACAATAAGTGGAATGAATGTATATACTGGCTGAATAGCTGATCCAAGAAAAAAAGGGTCGATAAAAATAAATATCTTCTTTTCCTGGGCTGATGTTGCGCTCAATGCTCTTTCGAGATTATGTGGGCGATAAGCGGCAGGGTTGAATGACGGATGGGTTACGCAGTGGTGCATGATCCGATAAAATTTTGCTCTTCGATAGACATTGCAGCTCGCGTGTTTCGCAGACGGTTGAAAACTTTGACATCATGTGTGAAATTTTTGATGAATATACATTTTTCAATCTACGATTGAACTTCTTCAATAGCGGCATAATGCGAAACGAGAATATAGTAGTGTGTGGTGGTTCGAGAAATTTTCAGGAGGATGTTAAATAAAGGGTGCAAATTCCACATTCCGGCCAAACTGAACTTTGAAGGTGTTGCTAATCGAGTAACATTTCCTCAATTCGTTCTGAATCCATTATTCATAACCAGTTTGTGGTAAATATTTCAATTCTAGGAGCCTCGCGAATTCAAATAGGTACAATGATACGCTCTGGATAATGCATTCATTTCCCACCAACTTTTCCACCGAATACTGACAGCACATTCGCCGCTTTTAACTCTAATGCTGTACATATTTGAATTCATAAGATTTCAATTTACCTCAAATCTGAGTTGAAAAATATTAGTAATAAAAGTACCTACAGCTTATCGTAGCTGATGCAATACTGACGGTAAACCATTTCACCCTGTGCGTACGGTGAACTATACTCTTGATACATTTAGAGCTTATCAAAAGTGTGCCACATATTCGGCCCGTTGGATATAATTTCCGTGCATCAAACTCTATATAGAACTTTGAAAGGTTCGAGAGGCTGAAGAGACTCGAGAGATTCAAGAGGCACGTATCAGCTCTACAACTACACGCCGGACAGCGACGAGTTGATAGCAGAGAAAGTTTTCAAAACGAGATTTCCCCGTAAAAAATCTCGGATAACGTCGTGAAGTCTGCAACGAAGGTAAATGACAATGACAATGACAGAACATAAAATTCATTTGTATACTCAAGATATTTCTAGATGGATTCCATTGAAGCTAGAGATTCTAAGTGGTTGGCCGTAAGAAAAAAAAAAAAAAAAAACCGGTGGTGCTGAATAAAAACTGGGATTCTTCATCCCCCGAAAAACTGAGTAGCTTGAGAAGACGCCTAATCTTCGTTTAATATCTTTGAAATGTTTCTTTCGCAGTGAGCCGCCCTTACCGCATAATATCACGATTCAAGAATACCGAGACAATGATTGCGCACTGGTGAGATCCGAGCTCTGAGTGAGTCAGGCTGTCCCTTGAATAAACTTTCATTTTAGTACTGGCAATGTAATTTAGAAAGTAAGTAGTCACGTGAGGTATACGTGGAGATCCAAGTAGATTTATGTGGATCATTAGTTTAATTTCAGTAACTCATCAGTCTTGTCAAAGACCTTTATCCGGATAGCAAAAAAAGCAATCGATGAGGAAATGTGTAAAAATAAGAAATTGAATGGATGAAAAAACGCTGCATAATTAGTTAAACGATACAACGTTATAAGCACTGAATATTTTTAACGTAGTGTTTTTGAGGGCATTTATATTCGAAGGGATGATTTGATGTGATTAAAACTGTGAATCAAATTTATTCCACCTCATCCCGTTGGTTTATGCTAAAAGTCTCAATTTACCGCCTGGGACAATAATAACGTTTAAAACTTATCTCTGTCCTATAAAATAAACTGATTTGATAGTTTTATGGGCGAAGTAACGATCTGCGTGCGACATACATGAAAAGCCGTTTGGTGCAGCGGCGATCATTCCAAATAAGAATACGTTGTAGCTGGCTCGGGTTCTGGCGATGGGGCTGGGTCTGGCAAACTGACAAGAGGCAATTGAAGTTGGTGGAAGTTTTCCGAATCCAAATCGGAACTGGAGTCAAAATTAGAAGTTGCTTGAACCGAGCGTGCGATATACCATATCGGCTTATCCGATACGATAGATCTTAGTCATCGAGCAATAAGTGCAAGAGGTTGACGCGTTTAAGCTGCCAATGGAGCTTTGAGAAACCTT
Organism: Tenthredo mesomela; assembly: GCA_943736025.1. Classification (NCBI taxonomy): domain Eukaryota; kingdom Metazoa; phylum Arthropoda; class Insecta; order Hymenoptera; family Tenthredinidae; genus Tenthredo; species Tenthredo mesomela. The sequence goes on from OX031013.1 coordinate 12,845,015, forward strand.
AGAATCTGACAAAGCTGTAGTCCGTTAAAAAACCCGGAATATTATTGACCAAAAGCCAACTGGCTTCCAAAGCTTTTGACAGAAGCCTGCCTTGCAAATATTTAACTGCCGGTCAATATTTGATCCGTATAATATCGTACAAGTATTCTTGACACTTATAGGTCACATTGGTAATTATTACAACGTTATTTTCAGATGCTGTTTACGGGTTTATCACATGCTTTTCAGCCGTATGAGAAGAAGAGAAAAGACTAGTCTTCCGCAATCAAGAAACAAGCCCCCCGAATCAAGGAGCTTTGAAATGATCATGATTTTTCTCCGTACTCTTCCACTTGGGTCAACAATCTTCTTGAGATGAAGGGTATCACTTCAGAGTTTCTACCTTGTTTAACCTGAATATCAAACAAGAGACAGCATTCAACGCGTCCGAAAGCACGCGAAAAGAGAGTACCTATACCTATACCTATGTATGATAAATTATGAAAACCCTCGATGATACGATTACGAGTATGTGTTATGTGGCACGAGGTGCTAGGCACCGCATCTAATAGGCAAGGTACAGACAAGCCACTCCTACACCTAAACGATTTACTATCGCGTTCACACCAACTACCGAAAAGTAGGCAATGAAGTGGGAAAAGCTTTAATTAACGGAAATTCTTATCTCGCCAGTAGCTAACACTCTGCGGTAACTAGCCAAAGCCTCTTTAATCACATTTGGTAAACGTTAGACGTAGAAGTATGAAGCACTAAGGGGATAAAAAAGATAATTTCTACTTCAAGGCTGAAAGTTTTGAGGAAAACTCTGTGGCTGAGCGTCTCATTTATCACCATCATCGAGGCTCATACTTCAAAAGGGGTGAGTTTGGAGTCTCAGTTTTCTGTCCTTCGTTTTACTCATTTATTTTCTTAAATTGAATTGAATACTGGATCGCGATATACCAGTTCTGACCTCGAGATTCCCAACCGCTTAAGACGGCACTGGAAAAGGCGAGCTCAAAGGTCAAAAATACAAGGTCGCTTCGAAATGGTCTCCCTTTTTTTTTTTTCTTTTTTTTTTCTACCCTTCTGACGTACTACGCTACGATATTAACCGTGCATGTATGGTTTAACCACTTGTCCGACGATGTAAATCCGCTTATTATATATTACGGCTACTTATATCCACATGAATACAATCGACCAGGTAGAAAGAAGAGCGTATATTTACTCACCACTAACTAGTTACATCCATATGAAAGCCTGCGAAGGTATGACGACGACGTCGATCTCAGATAAATTGACTAATTATAAAAATTCGCTTTACTTTTGAGAAGGACATAGGTTAGCCAAGTTTCTTCACAATATAGATTTATATAACAACTGCGTATAAAATTAATTTACAGTAATTATATCGTAGATTGAAATTTGTTTTTTAATTTTCTTCTTTTTTCTCACTTTCTAGCAGCATAGTATATAAATTACTCTAATATCACGGGTTGGTCTGTACAGTCAGTTTTTCTTTCTGCGCATGGTGGGGGGAGGGGGGGTCAGTCATTCTTCGGTCCTAGGGTTAGTCCTAGGTCAGCCACGGTTAGTGAGGGTAAGATAGGCTTTCATAAAATTAAATTATGCGTATCAATCGTCGGGTGAAGGTATAATCGAACCCGGGTCGGATATTCATTGACAAAATATTCCAACAGCAGAAAGGCCAGGGGTAGGGGTGGGTAAAGGGAGGGTGCGGGTAACGAGATTATACCTATATCGATGTAACTTTATTCCTTTACTAGATTACCGTTTATTTTATTTATTTTCTTTTTCTCTCATTCGTCGGAGTTAGTACAACTAAGTATACGGATTATCACGAACCACACGCGTACTTGCGTGTAACCAGCTGAAAAAGCCTCGACTCCGGGTCAACTTTTATGGGATGCAATCGATATCTCTGCCGCATGAAATAGCATAACAGCAACGGGCAGTGGCGGTAGTACCAACAGTATACATATACCTATAGGCACTCACGTTCTACCCCGATAACATGCTGCACGCGTATATTATGTACGGTTGCATATACTCAATACGGAAAAACACGACGTTCACGATATCGAACGGTGGGGGCTGCGTCTTTTACATTTCGATATTCCGTTTTGATGCTCTGCAGTGTTGAATTTCAAACGATTTATCACCAAAAACTAAAAACTTGTCAATCTGATCGCCACTCACATCACTCTTTCCTTTTCTCTGTGTTTCAATTTTTTTTTTTTCTTCTCTTTTAATTTGCCATTTTAATTTTAAGTTTAATTTTCAATTTTCATTATATCATAAAATTTGTCACAATCCTGGTTTCTATTGTCACCCCGATGATGAGGTCAGGTCAGAAAAGGTGATTACAGCGATACACGAACTGAAAATTATAATCAGTAGATTGAATTCAGGGGCGGTTACTATCGTTAGTCTGACTCAATCATCGTCGATGATTATGAGTGAAAATTCAGCCCGATCCACAGCGGACGCAAAAAAACGCGAAAACGCGAAGACGCAAAACGTCACCACGTCAGGACCCGACGCGGTGGCTCATGGCCTCGGTTCTACGCTGACCCAACTATTGTCAGCCATCTTGGAAAAGCTTGGATCGCAGCTTTGTGGCGCCGCTGACGGCCGCGAGGCGATCAACGCATTGCGGGTTGAAACGGGGGGCTGAGGGGAAAATGGAGTAAAGGGTGGTTGGCGCCGTCGACGCCGACGCCGACGTCGTGTGACGTCACAATTCAGGCCGGGGTACGTTGCGGAAAAGTGTTGTCATGGCGACGGGTTGTTCGACGCCGTGGATCGTCGAAGGGGTAGGAAAGGCGAAGGGTAGCAGGGACCAGGGGAAAACAGTTGGTGCTGATATTTCCCACCTATAACTCCCTTACACATGCATGAATACACGTACGCATACCATTCAACAAAATACAGAACAACACAGAGCGATTTAAACGAGCAAACGATCGCGCATCCCCGATTCGTGATGCGACATAGCGCGGAATTCTGATTCTTCGTTATTGATACGCAACTCTGTCAATCCCGTTCACATGAGTGACCACTAACCAACTGGCTATTTCATTTCTGATTGACTCGTCAGCCTTGTCTGACAATGAGTTGTTTTTAGTTGTATTCTATTTTGAAATTACTTTTTTTTTTTTTTTTTTGAATAACCGGCGAAATGCTCACCTTCAATGCAACAAGAATTACAGAAGCCTAGGATCTGATGGGTACGGCATGAAACTTCTTGTCCGCATGGATACTGTACTGCCGTGTTATAAGCACAAAGGTGGTAACTTACTTTTTTGTCAAAAACGAGTTATGACTCTAAGATGGTATAATAACAATCGATGAATATTTTCATCATATTGTTAAACGATCTAGTTCATTTTTTCATAGTAAAATTACTCTATTAAGGTTGCCGTATCTTCGTTAAAGTTGTCAATTACTGGAACAATTAGCCGTATTTATCAGTAATATTAATACAACAATAACGCTAACATAAGCTTTCATCTTTTTGATTCAAATCAAATTTCAAAATCGTTCGACTATGAATAAAATTCTTAATTACTGTGAAAATTGAAAATTGAAAACTGTCAATTGTCTCAAAATGGACAAAATGCGAGTTATACCACCTTTGTGCTTAGCACGGCAGTGTAGGAGAGGAAATCAATTAAATGCGACAAGCAACAAAATTCTGTACTTCCATCCACTCAAATATTTATTCACAATTCGTGAGACATTTTGTAGGAAAAGTAAATAAATTCAATTTTTTCATCTCTCTTGTATTCTATAGGACGCTTCTTTTATCCTCGATTAACAGGCTGAATAAGGCTTTTTCTACCGAAAGCTGTTGAGATTTAATGATATTCTGAATATACGCTCCAGCGATACTGTAGCGTACATATAGGTACGTTTTATCAGAAGGTAGGTATGACATGACGACTTGAATTTTTTTTTTTTTATCAAAACAGCGTACGAATATGGAACACTAAAATCATCCGGTGATGACCAAAACTTGTATACCACTGAATACCGTAGATTCTACCTCAAAGAGAGAAAAAAAAAAAAAAGAAATGGAATGAGGAGAAAAAAAAATAAAAAATAAACTAGCAAACAGTAATGAAAACCGGCGGGTGAGGTGGGCCCGCGGTAAAAATTAGGTCGCGCAAAAGACTACCCGTGAATATATACGGAACATCAGCTTCCACAATACTAGGAGGACATGAGCCACGCCTGAATGGACAGAAAGAACAGCCCTACAAGCAATGGTTGCAGTCTGTAAACCCGCACGGGGATTTAAAAATTTTGCAGCAACATCCCTGGGCTTTTGAGACGTCAAGATCTAGTCGACTAACAAAGAGAAACTCAAAATTTGAAACGTAAGCGTTAATCTAGAGTGTATCAAGTGTATATTTCAGGAAACTGAGGGCGTGGTGGATTTCACGTGGCTTTAGCGGGCGCTCTGAAATCTAAGTTCAATTTTGACCTTGCCCTCGGGGTACGAAGTATATGGAAGTCGCTCGACGCCATTTTGATTTCATGGTTATACGCATGGGGAACGAAAGGGGTGGATTATAATCCCGGCTTTCCGATTATCCGGTCATTATTGATATATGACGGGTCTTGAGTCTCGTGGCCAATGTAGTATTCAAGAAGTAATTTAGTTTGGTTACATATGTATCGTTAAAACGATGGATTCTCTAACTAGATACGACACAGCGGCTGCCTCATTGGTTCGTGAATAATACCCAATATTTGCTATTTGCGTCTACCGTTCGACCTTCGATAAAGTTGAAGAGTTTGAAGGAATTCATTCCAGTAGTTGACAGGCTGCAAGTTTGCAATCAGCGGAAAGAGAATGCACCTGTCACGTGTCACGATTTGATTCTATCTATTCGTATACGAGTTTCTCGGATATTCATTGAAACGATTTCATCGAATTAAACGGTACCATGCACGTCAAGGCTCAATTTATTTCATCGTCAAAAATCACTATATCTACGCTCGTACAAAAGTTCAAAAGTATTCTCAAAAATTGCTATCGACAAAACTCTGGATGCACGTACGAACTCGGAACACATATATTACTTGAAGAAAATGGACAAAAAAAGAAAGAAGAAAAAAAACTTTACCTTCACTGCAAAGTGTCTTCCAATAGTTTACATGTTTCTATAAAGTATCCAATGATTTCCATTGTACCATTTCAAGTCCACGTATACCCTCGTGTAGTATATAATATATACGGCTGCTATACATTTAAAATTTATAAAGGGCTGGCATTGTCGGAGTTCGACTCGATAAATCGATGTATTATTGTGCCTCGCTTGAGTAGCCAGGCACCTATTCTCACAAGGTCTCTCGCAAGCTCAATATCCAATAATAAAAAAAAAAACAAAAAAAAAAAGAACCAAATCATAATCCGGCACTAGCGCTCCTCCTCAAGACTCTTCACATTTGTTCCCTCGGGGCTTACGACCATTTTACCCGAGGTGACTATTTAGAGTCCCTGGCTCATTGTTAGCATGCACCATACTTGCAGCTCCCCCTGCAAATACGACGTAGGACGTAAACGTCTCTGAACTAGGACGCTTCAAAGTCTGCACGGAGTACTAATTAATAGATGAATTGAAATTAACTCACATGCAATTGTAGTTTGACAGTGCTCGTATCATTCAACGAAAAAACAGTTTTCGAAAAGATGTGTATTATATGTATGTAGGTACTTGGAGGAGTTACGGTGCTAATACCGAGTAGCGTTAATTGACCAACGAAAGTTCAATCACTGATGACCGATTTTATTCATACGGTATGAAGGTTGCATTCCCGAAAACTTGTACGCATACTATATAATATATCGAATTATGAATCAGTCAACTATATTCACCCAATGCACTGAATTGAATTAGCAACTTTGAGGCAAAATTTTGCGGCTGCAAATTGAGGTCATAATTGGCAAGGGTTTATTTTTAAACTTATTTCATCTCGTTCCGGCAATCCTATAGATGCAATAATCGATTAGAATTTGCCCTCCGTATATGAATCTGCAGTCAGTTCACGGAGAGGATCATTATAAGTTATTTATAATAATCTCAGGTCAAGCGGTTGATACTCAACGATCGTTATTTATTCATTTTGACATATCTTTTATTACAAAACGCATCGGAGCTTTATTTGAGGATTAGTAATAAATTCAACAGTATTGATACGCTTGAGCATTACACAAAATCTATATTTGCTTTAGCGACATAGCCGGATGGTGTACGAGGGTGCTACGAAAAGAATCTCGAGTGGTCCTTCTGAAGATGAGGGAAACCATCTACGTTCTAATTCCGTACGAGGTAATTGAAACCCTGAATTTTCACGTCTATAATTTGTTAAAAACGATTCAGTTTTTCTTTCAGCGTTAAATCATTGCTCGCAAAAACGCAGGTAGTCTATATAATTAACACAAGATGATTCATCATCGTTTTTTGCGCTTGCTTGCCCGGAATTTCACCACTTGAAAATGACTGAAAAGTTTGCGTGCAACCGATTATACGAAGAAACCCTGCCATGGCACAAGCCAGCCTCAGCCACGGACAATTGACTTGCAAGAATATAATGGACATGTAACGGATGCGCGATATAACTCTAGCTAACTTTGCGTCGCAGGGCTTCTTTCGCCATGTACGCACTTGGTTGACTCCCAGGCAACGTGACAACTTTTCACTTTAGCATCGCCAACCCCTTCGATTCTGAGTCACGATAGAAAACGCCCACTATCAGATGATGAAATATGTTATACCCTTATCCCATACCCCTACTTAGTAAAAAAAAAACAGCAAAAGAAGTTGAACGGAATTGAAGGAAACCACAAGTCCTTGGTACCCTGAGAGGATAACTCAATTTACAAATAAGTTTTCATTTACACACGCATGTGTGAATAATCCGTGTTTCTCTACCTACACACGGAAGTTCAGTTCCCTAAAAGCGTTCCCAAACTTCTATTTTATAAGTGATACTGGAAATAGACGATCTGATTGCGGCCAAGCTGTGTAAAATTGATATGGTATATACTGTAGCAAAGTATGATGAGAGGAGATATCTCGTATAATTGGATCATCGATATGACCGATATCAGCTGTAGCAGGTCTTCGCTATTTATGGTTGTATCATAAATTAGGTTTCGGTTCATTGAACATCAGCTGTACAAATCTTCATCGATTTTGACACCCACCCAGTTATCTTTTCGTTAAAAAATAAAAATAAAACAGAATTCCGCTATATCGATTTGTGGCGAGATATTTGAGGAGGTAGAGTGAGTGTAGACTGTCATGTATACATATGTGTGTCCAAATACACATAGTAGATAAATATATATGCGGATATAATAGAATCATGTATATAAAAAGCAGCTAAATAAATATGTGAACACTTATGTTTGGACCCAAGATATTCTTGTAGGATTAATCCCTGAGATGTGGTCAGCTGGAAAATATGGGATGGTATTTGGATAACGTGGTCATATTGCGTTTCCCTCTACGCCGACGAAGGAACAAAGGCAAAAAGGACACAAGGGAAAGAAAGAACAACCAAGTGATGTTTTCGACGCGGGACAATCTTCTATGCCTTCTCTTGATCGTACCTTTCAATGTATTATTATCTTATTTGCACACTTTCACGCGCGCGCGTACATATACCAATACACCCTGGAATAAGTATATGGGGTATTCCAAAATATTTTGAACGGTCATTTACCCCGACCCCCATCGATTTCCGAATAAATTATTCTCACGGTAACCCTAGACTCAAGTATGATTGCTGAATTATTTTAGAATTTTCCGATTTTTTTTTTTTAGAAGTTACGATTTTTTTAAAATCGCACTTTTCGGCAACAGCTCGTTTTTCATCAAATTCTAGTCGGCAACCAAGGTATCCCATGGAAAAGTGACTCGTACAGAACTTTCCAGTTTTTTGACGTACTTTGAAATGGAAATTCTTGTAGATTTTTTCAGACACCGGAAGTGCCGAAATTCTCGTTTCAAAAATCAAAATCATGGATTGCAAAAAGTCGCCGTAATCGATCTTTTTGAAATTTGTAGACAAAATTCGACATTGAAAGACGGAATTTTTAAAACCAGGCCGAAGTTGGGCCGACATCGGGTTTGGGAGGTATGGCTATTTTAATCACGCGAAAATTCATATTCCGGCGTTATTTTTGTTATTATTATTATTATTATTAAAATTATTATCATAATTATTTTTATTATCATTATTATTATCATTATCATTATTATTATTAATTGACAATAATAATAAAAATAATAATAATTATTTCAATAATAATAATAATAATGATAACAAAAATAACGCCGAATATGAATTTTCGAGTGAATAAAATAGCCATACCTCCTAAACCCGATGTCGGCCCAACTTCGGCCTGGTCTTAAAAATTCCGTCTTTCAATGTCTAATTTTGTCTACAAATTTCAAAAAGATCGATTACGGCGACTTTTTGCAATCCATGATTTTGATTTTTGAAACGAGAATTTCGGCACTTCCGGTGTCTGAAAAAATCTATAAGGATTTCCATTTCAAAGTACGTCGAAAAACTGGACAGTTCTGTACGAGTCACTTTTCCATGGGATGCCTTGGTTGCCAACTAGAATTTGATGAAAAACGAGCTGTTGCCGAAAAGTGCGATTTTCTAAAAATCGTAACTTCTAAGACAAAAATCGAAAAATTCTAAAATAATTCAGCAATCATACCTGAGTCTAGGGTTACCGTGAGAATAATTTATTCAGAAATCGATGGGGGTCGGGGTAAATGACCGTTCAAAATATTTTGGAATACCCCATATGTTCCAGTTTGTACGAAAATACCAAAGGCTGTCTTCTTGTTCGTACGTTCTGGCCATCGGGTGGGTATATCCAGATCCTAAGTGCTACAAGACTGCTTGATACCCATACCGAGGACTGCAGAGGAGTAAGATTACTCGATCAATGTGTAAGTAACAATCGAAAGATAACTTGTACAATAACAATTGATTCCCTAAAATTGGCTGACTGACTTTATTGAATGACGTAGTATCTTCTCTCTTCCTCGAGCTATAATCAAGAGACTAACGTCTCCCCAAGGATATTATCAAAGACAACAAAGAGTCGAGTAATTGAATCGAGAAACAGTCCATGGCCTTCACAATTCAACTTTGGGTTGATATTAATTCATTTCTTATCGGATCTCGCGTATTATAGTCATGTACGTTAACATTTACGACGAAATATCAATTCCTCGATTTCCATCACCATTCTCCTCGACGGAGTTTATACTTGGTAATAAAAATATAAATTTATATTAACATTAACGTCAGGCTTGCCTTAATTCTGGGCTCATAAAAGAAAGTTCTTTTTTTATTCCTCGTTTTTTTTTTTTTCTTCTAAATCTTGGTGAAGGATAATCAATAATCAATTACCATCCTACGTAATTAATTAATATGCTGAATAAATCGCTAATTGCGCTGATCGATTTTGCGACTTATATGTCTAATCACCTAATTAATCAAATTACACGGACCCCCAAAATATATTCATCTACCTAATCTGCAAATTGTGTCTCGGCGGCTGAAAATTTCTTCAAACTCAAATTTGTAACTTCTGGAATTTGGCTCGATATCGCACGAGTGAAGGCAGAATTCGTGGACGAAAGTATCGACCGTTCCACGGTCTTAACCTCGTTGCCCAGAGGGCCTAAGACAATGTTACCAGGTCGCGGTACTCGAGCAAAGGGTAGCAAGCTAGAGAGCCGAAGAGCAAGGAAAGACGAAGATTGCGATGATACTCAAAGCCACATCGAGAAAAGAACGTCGCGACGTACGACGATATTTTTGCAAGCTACTACACGGCGCCGCCAAATCGACCATTCAATATATTATCCGATATGTATAGATATATATGGATGTATAGCTCTAGCACCCAGAAGCAGCTATGCTATACGCATCGTTCTGAAGCAAATGATAGTTTAGGAATATTGACAGATCTCGTTGCCATTTGGCGTGAGTAGATCAGACCTATCATTATTTTTACGGTCATGCAGATGTATATTTGCATCGTAAAGTGATCGTCTGCTATTGACTACCATTTGAGACTTTTTACTCAATTTTCGAATTTGAAAAGTCGTACAGAATTTTCACAGAATTTGAATAATTCGAGTTATTTCTGGCAATTTTACTGTTAGATTTCCAGCGGATAATATTAGATGTACCTAGTAGTTTTCAATACTTTACGGAAATTGAATTTAATAAATTTACGCGATGTTATACCGTGCCTCATTTCCAGTACCTTCAAACTACCGTCTTACCTTCTGGTTTATCGAGTACCTAATGAAATGATGTTATCCCTTCCTCGATCGTTTCGTGGCGCGCGGAAAGGCATGTTGCAAATTTTCAATGGATTTTTATCAATAGCAAAATCTGCGCACTCCGGTCCAAGTTTAGTTTTACTTTGATCATTCATGGCTGGAGTAAGGATAAATAATTCTTGCAACTTGCGGAACGAAAGTTCCGAATGTATTCGAAAATCTATATCAACACCATGGCTCGGAAATACGATACCAGAACTTGGTGAACTAAATCGTCTAACAAATTCATGACCCTTCAGCAATGCCTATAACAAGAGGTTGTATGTTCATTAGTTTCCGAATTCTCAAAATCGCTGACCATCCTTGTTGAGATTCCATTGAGGAAGAAATGAGAAATTTTCAACATCCTATAACAACGCAGTTAAACTTTGAAATTTCAAGTTAAAGTTTAGACTTTTTTCAGTTATTGCGCTCGTTGCCAACGGTTAACCAAGCTGACCTGAATATTTCCATTATAATTACGCTGGCGTGTTCGTCACGATACAAACCGGTAGCACACGGCTGATTGCGGACTATTATTTCTAGAAAAAAAAAATCACTGATTGGGTCGATAACACGTCCCTTCTACGTTCCATAATCTAAGCTCTGATCGTTGAGCAATTTTTCGAACATTATTCGCCATGGAGTTTCTTGGACAAATTTTTATTTATTTTTTCACAACCAATATACTAGAGATCAAGTGACGTAAACTTATTAGGTTTGAACTGTGACCCCAAAATAACCATATCGGCTGGGGTAGTGGTGGTAGGGAAAAAAGCTAAGCGAGACTCAGTACGCAGACGCAAACAGCAATATGCGTTTTCTACATCGCACCACTGCCGGAAGCACAACCCTTAGGATCAACAACGAACGTAGCTAATGCCACAATTCACTATTTGCCCCGTTGAAAATGGTACCGGAAAAAGTTCATTGCGTTCATCACCGTTGTAGTAGCCTTGGTCATGGTTTTTATTTTCTTTTGTTCAACCTGAAGAATAAATTTGATGCTGAAACGTAGCATTCTGAGTATATAAGCTAGGTGAATCAACTAACTATATTTCCAGTTGAAAAGTATTCGCGTGCGTGAGGTTTGCCCAGGCAAGCGGCCCGGAATATCATCCGAACTAGAGTAGTATTGATCATTTCCACAGTAAGGCCAGAATATTTATTATTTATGACGCCAACGTAAAACATGGAACCCCCAAAGTCACATTGCTAAAAATAAATGTCACCGTAGAGGAAAATGTTGCGCGATTGAACGTATTCGTATATCACTTTATTTTGAATGTATATAGGGAAAACAGAAAAAACAAACCATTCGAATTTTCGTTCATCGTTTGCATAGCAAAACACTTAGAACATATAGGATGGACTGAGCATTGGAGTAGTGGGGGTGCTGCCGAGTAAAGCGACACAGATAGCATTAGCGATGTATATAGACACATGAATAGGTCTCATTCGCGATAACGCTTGAAATCGAGTATCCTTATTATGATCGAGAGTTATGCCACAGAGGCTATCGGTTAGCTATGTGTGGATTTTTTTTAATTAATATTTTACACAGTTTCGTTCGATAAGTAAATTGTCCATAAACATTTTTTTGTTCTTTACACTTTCCTTTTATCGATAGTAAAAATGTCCTCGATAAGCTACACAAAAGAAAACTACTGCACTGAACAAAACACTTGATTCACGCTCAGCTCTATATTTCACAAAGTTTCGCAAAAGCCATCAATATCGATGAGTTGGAGTTGGAAATAAAGAAGTACACAGTTTTTAAACTATTTCTGAGATTCAGCATCACCGATAAATGGTAGAAGAATTTTGTATCAAATATTTATTTACAATCTTGGAAATGGTACGATACTCAAACTTCTCTGTAGGTACTATCCTGTAGCTAACTGGCTGAATGTCTATCGCCATTCATCACGACATAAAGAATAATGGGTTTCTGAATTCCCGTTCCTTTCTTTCAAGAAAATAACAGGATATCGCGTGTAAAGTTCCTGGAAAACAATTTCGGAACTTATATCAATACCCTCCTCCCATGCTGCCGAATTATTTTTTTAAAAGAGACTGGATAATGAAGGCCATCACAGGGCCCCATGTCAACCTGAAGAGGCAATGGAGAGACAGGGGAGACTATAGGAGAGGCAAAAAATTTATAGAGGTAAAGATGAAAGTGTCGCAGTGCTGTATTTCGAAACTCTAGACGTGTGAGGCTGTTTCGTTCGCCGTTAGAGTCTCTGTCACACAGTTTTACTCTATAAATTGTATTACGTTCTCTCAGCATGCTGCAGTGCGACGTTAATTGAAACATCGTTGCCATTCTGCACTTTACGAAAGCTGAAGCCCAGTAAGACTGCTGCAGGGAGTTGAAAACCCAAATGGGATTGACTAGCTAGATAGACTGACATAAAATAATTGAGTTCCATGTTATTCACGCCACACTCGTATTCCTATGCTGCAGTAAGTCACAACTTGAAATTTAATTATTCCGATCCATACAAGATGCGAGGAGGAATAATAAGCAATGAAGTTACAAAATGATATGTCATCAAAAAAGAAATAGCTAATTGCTATAACTGATAATAACAACCCAAGGAAAACCCGTCGACGGTGCATTCGAAAAAGCTCTTCGGTCGCCGCTTATTAATAGCCGGTCCCACAAATGATACTAACAAAAAGATCCGATCACTTCTTCATCCCTATAGTACCCCTCCGATGAGTCAATCCACTTTCCGCGATAATTTGTTCCTGTATTTTCTATACGTCTGATTTTCCTAGTAGAATATATTGACTTGACACAAGATCAGCAACCCGAATGGAATGCGCAGATCAGAATTACTACGAACGTGAGTTGCAATTCTTTCTGGTAGTGCAGTGGGTGCTCGATTGATCCGATATTCTCCATCGTCAGCTCGAGTTTCTATCCATAAGTTAACTGCAACGCGGTGTTCTACATATATATAGTATATATATGCTTATTGTTGCAGTCGCGATTTCAACGAAGTAAAAAAACCCATTGATCATCTCTTGATATGTACTTCCGAAAATCGATAGTTAACTATTTTATATTATACCTCGTCGAGTGTCAGTGGGAGTTGCTCCAAGAGGAGAATAAAATGCCAAATAAATAATATCTACTGTCCATGCGACAGTTGAATTTGCGTCTGCCAATAAATCGCATTATGGCTAGGCGAGGTTGTGCCAGACGATTGGAAAACGATCAGATGCGATAACAATCGCAGAGAAAAACGGCGACCCGCGATGAATCGAAATATCAAATAAGCACAGATGACGGGGGTGATCCCAAACTTTATTATACTCATTCCCATTCGATCCTCTGCTCCCTATATATACCTACATAAATACATACACCTTTCTTTTTTCCTCAGGCTTTATTTTCTCATTTCTGGATCCTTCACTCTATACCAACGTATATAGGTAAGCAGAGTGAACTGTCCGAACGATTACGAAAAGCCTCTCATGCTTTTTTCTACATCACTGAACCCGATTCAACTGCGAGCTCAATTCTCTACCGTTTAACTATTGAGCTTGCGAAAGAGGTTCGAAAGATAAACTATCTATCGACTATTTACTCATTCGTCGACTTTCAACGATGCTGCACATCGCTTCTTCGATATTGTCGCATGACTTTATGTCGATATTTTGGTACGTTTTGATTGCTACCATCTGAATCTTCTTCGTTTTGAAATTGACTCAAACTTTCAAAGAACGTGCCAAAAATTCGCAGTCATTAAAATTCTTGTCGGGACTCCTAGCGTTTTTGCGATGGCATCATTCTTCAAACAATTCTATCGTGCTTTGTGTATGACCAATCTGGTAAAGCGTCGACATCTAACGATAAGCTCTATCATCGCTAGATCCGATTTGATCGTAAGCTCAAGCCCCGAATTCATATTTATCTATTATAGAAGGACGCTGTGCCTTCGTGTAACGTAAATTGCAGTGAGTAATGATACGTAATCCAACCGATCGTGGAAAATATTGAAACACTTGTTATTTTAAACGCGACAATTGACTTACCAACAGCAAGTAACTATGTACGCTCAAAGCGATTGTATAGTTAAGGAAGAGGCACTGCGACAGAGTCGATTGGCGAGGGGGTGGGTGGGGGGGCGGGTGTCGAGGCACCTCCACAGACCTAGCTTTCTTTTGCTGTCTTGATTCTGGTTCTTATTTTTCTACGTCCTTGGTACAGGGGGTACACTGGCACAGAACACAGAACTGATATATTTTATAAGGAAAAAAATAGAATCACTTTTTCTCCCGACTATACCTATTCACCTTTATGTACTATTCTCACCTTCTCCTTGTACCTCGACACTTTGTATTTATTTCTATTATCTTTTTATTTTTATTTTCTTTATCGTAAATAATTCACTGTTCCTATAATAGAAACGCGCACCTTTTACCCGCCCCGTGTCTCACTCACTACACGAACGTGTAGTGGATGAAAAGCGCGTAGAACTTGCTTTGCGACAACATCTCAACTGCAGCCACTACTAAAGTCCAATCATTTACCGATGTATTCACCCTTTATGCAGTTGTATTTAATTATCAACTCGCGAGTTGTTAATCAAAACGATTTTTGTCAATACCGCGTTTCTTATTATAATTACTTGTATATACTAAACTGACATCTAATTGTACTTCGGCGCTACCGCTAGCCAAGGTATAATCGCGTGTTATTTAATCGTTAGCTTTGAAATTAAACGCTTTCTGAAGGCAGTCTTGAAGATTCGCTCGAAAGCTCGGTGTCCGAGTCGTCCGAGTCGCGGGGGGCGGTCGGACCAGCGCGCTTGTTACTGCATCGGCACGGCGCCAACCACCCCCTGCGGCACTTTCGAGAACTACGTAGCGGAACCCTTCGACGCCAGCGTGTGCCCGATTCCAAACCCTCACCTTAAATTTGAACTGCGTCTCAAAACCAGTTCGGGTGCAATTAAATCAAGATTTATTTACACCTTGTATTATTTTCGACCCTTTCTAATCTTATACGTTACGATCTTTCGTTAAACTTACAGTTTTAATCTAGGGGTTGAATTTGAATCGGGTACGAAGCGGTTTGGTTTATTGATCAAGTAGGTAGCGGTTCAAGGAGTCGTTGTCAATGACGTGGCTAAAGAGAACATTGTTCCTAAGAGTTTTCTGCTCTTCCTGGGGGAAGAGAGGATCTGCTAGTAAGCATCGGTGTTGTACAAGCCTAAGGACATTACTTAAGCGAGGCTTTCAGTGTCTCGAGTTTTTGCTCAGGCCCTAGAGCCTCGGAAAAGCGGGTCTGAAACGTTTGTTCAATTTCTTTCTAGTTTCTAACCGCTGCATGACCTAATTTCTTTGACGCAAAACGACTAGTCGACTCAAACGCGACACAGATTGCCTCTTTCTTCGTAACCAGCCTGGAGCCTCCCCACGACAATGGCTAGTTATCATTGTATCAAAAGTTCTCCAAGTTCTCTAGTAGGAAAGAATTAAAATCAACCCCATTGCAAACTATAATGAAACAAAAAAAAAAAAAAATAAGGAACACTTCTTCATAGACACGAAGTTTTTCAATGTGCAATCGCCCTTCATGGACAGTGAAACAATCAAGGGCTGAACATCAAATATTCTCATTCCGTATGTAAATGATGGAAAAACAGATGACGGATGAATAAATTAATAGCCACCCAATTTGAGACTGTAATAATGAAGTTAATCCCCCCCATAAGTGAATACTGTATGGTTTTATCGTTTATTTGGGGTATTGAAACTCTCGGATTAATAATGAATATGAATCAGGTCAAACTGTTTCGAAAGCAATCGAACTTCGAATGAACGAGGAATCAGATCTTTGAATTTTTTATCCAATACAGGGTACGGAAACGAGCTACCAAAGTACGCCTCCGCACCGCGGACGGATCAATGAAAATATCCTCGCCCCTGATTCCGCGCCCGACAACCCAACGCCGGTTCCACACCGCGCCACCCTGCGCAACTCGTATCTGAAAACGTTGGCCCGTTGCCTCGATTGTACGAACTGGTAGTATAACCAGCAATAGAACGTTGTAACTGTTCGTTGGTGGTGTACAACAACTTACGGTTCAAATAGTTCTTGGTTAAGTGGTAGTGCCACCGCGGTACATAACTCTTGGCAACCGTTGACGACGCTACAGTTGACAGCCATAATGTTAGCGCGAGTCGTAAAACCGGCTGACTGCAACACGGAAAAAGATTTGTTCTACTTGCTACTCCTGGCTGACCTGACGCTGACCAATACTACTGCCGCGGAAATAAGACGCCTGCTTATAGCCAGTCGCTCGTGTGACAATAATTATTGTCCTATAGATTTGTTATACCTATATTTGGATGTATATTGTCTGCATAGTAGAATCAGACATTATGTACGAGTAAGAAAGAGATAGGTATATACCTATTTGTGACAGGAATTGTATTTGCGTGACTGCGCTCATACATACCTGTAATCTTTCATTGAGTAGATGTTATAGGATTTATTTTAGTATATTATACAAATTACTTCTCGGAATACATAATCATGTATTTTCAACGATAGGAAAATGGATAACACGAGGTGCCCCGAATTAGCCAAAGATATGGAATGGACATTTGATTCGAGTACACGAGTCGAAAATGCAGCAGATTTCAATACTGTGATCACTAGTTTTGCACTCTCGTGCTGGTAAAACAAGCTGACGCGTTTCGAGAATATTGACATAAAATTTATAGCTCAACTCTTACAAAACTAGTGCTATTTTCTACAGCATAAAATAGTGATCGAGAAATAATAACTAGTCATCTATCAACCGTACACAACTTCCGCTTCGGAGGTTTTTCATTTTCCGTTTACATTCATTATTCTAATTTTAAAACGCTGCGGATATAGGGACCACGTGATAATAGTAATTTCACTCCATGCCTCGTAAATAAGACGCACGAGTTAATCGTTCTTACAACAGGAAAAAAGAAAATAAAAACGAAAGAGACAATAATCATTGCCAGGAATGAAACCACTATTTCTATTCTTCTTTTGATATATGTTATGTATTGTATGAACTGGATACTAGGTACTGGATACTAATTACAAGAAAAATATTGGTTGAACTGATTCATAGTTTCTATATTTCTGTGTTACAATCAATATTCGAATTATCAAAAGGCATTAATTAACCTAATAACACTAAATATTCCTTAATGTCGTTTATATAAATGATAATGAGGTTAACGATCAGATTTACGCTAGGCGTGTTACAGTTAACTGCACCCCGTGAGGTAGCAGCTATACCGACCATTTCATATCTTCATCATTCGATTGGAAAGACACTATGGTAATAAGTGAGTAACAATGTGAGTGAATTGATACATTTTTTCAATCAACTGCATAAATAATATTCGAGTACCTACTTTGCATGATGTATTATCAAGTATATGAAATCTAAGGTCCCATAAAGACCATTAATTTCATATCTGTATCGAAATGTACAAATATACATTATAAATTTCATGCATATTATATTTTATCTATACATAATTTATCGTTGGTCAATTATCCAGTCTACTTCCTATGCGACTAAAGATCCTGCAGCGAAGCTACAGCGAGCAATCCGTCAGCAGAATGTTGAGCTGTGCGCCTGTAACGAACAATTTATCAATACATGAATATACCACAAAGGCGTGCTAATGAAGCTAAATATGCTAATGAAGATCTACTGGTCAGTTCATACCGACATCTGTTCATGCGAGCGGATTCATTGTCAGATGAACCTCAACGTAAGACTAGCAATATTGTAAGCGTAATTTTTATGCGGAACTTAATGCACGCTGTATCGCAAACGTATCATCCGAAAATAATATTTGAGCCAAATTGAACAAATTTTCTTTGTTTTTTCTTTTTTACCCAAGCGTTTGCTCTAAGGGTAGTTTGTCATCACTAAGCCATACTTAAGGCAACCAATCATCCGCAATACCTGTTGCATCATTTTCCCGATAGTGCAATACACGATGTTTCAAATTTATAGCGACCTTGTTGACTGTTCGAACTTTTGCAACTTTAATCCAAAACTTAAGAACACAGCAGATGTATTAAAGATACGGTTGCGCATTAGACTCAAAGTAATCATATCTTAAATATATATCATTATAATAATATCTACCAAACCAAAATAAGCAATAACTAAACGGAATTATACGTCAATTTATTCCCCATATCCTTTCAACTAATCTTTCGAAAACTATGTTCTGGGTGAGCCTTATAGCATTTATCGAGCCGAACTATAATATAAAAAACTTTGAAATTCATCGAATAAAATTGACGTATAGTAGCTATTCAATTTATTTTGGGCATGGCAACTTAAAAATGTCTGCTAATAGCATGCGACAAGCAGGGGTGATAAGAGACCTAAATCTCACTGCGGTAACTTTATAATGTATTTTTTATAGCGCGGAAACGATCGGTGCAGCAATTTGTGCGTCGCGACGCATCGCGTATATACCTCCTAGAACGAAACTTTGCAATCGATGTAGGCGATGTAGACGCCATCGGTGATATTATGACGAACCCCAAGACCCGGAAAAGCCGGAAATTCGCAATGCACTGCAATGGACGGCGTCAATACTACCAATACTCTTTACGTTGAAGTCTTGTTATTCTGATATTTACGAATTGAAATTGTTCCAACTAAACTCTTTGATAGAACGTTCTCATCAATAATTAACAGCAAATGCAAAAATTCGTATATCGCATGAAATTCGATAAGTTTAAAATCGCGAAATTGACGAGTGGGATGCCTAATGGTATCGCCATCTATTGGACAACTTGAACAATTGGAAATATTCAAAGTCAACAATATATCTACTTATCACAAAAAGAGATTCTTCTCATCTAGTTAGTTTGCGTAATTTATTACGAATGAGATATTATAACACGAGTCTTTCTGTTACATTTAAATAAACTTCCATTAGAGTCCGCATATTTCCGACATATTTCTATTTAGCGAAAATTCTGTTCCAGTTGCAACGAACGGGCCTACCTATGTGATATATTGGAATTAGGCTTTAAAAAACTATAGTTTAATTAGGTCGTATATCATTGTGTATGAATGTTGTTCATAATTATTTTATGATAACTTGTAAACTGTGAAGTAAATAAAGAAATTTGAGCAATTATGAGACGAGTATAGATTTATTTTGAGAAAACGGTACACACAAATTGTACACAACTTTGACAGAGATTAATATTGTCATGTAATATTATCGATTCGTGGAGAGCAGCACACAGCAAGCGAGCAATAGCAAGTGAATAATATGTATATAAATGCACTCGTTTAGACATCACTTCATGCACGTCTGTCATACTTGTTATCTGAAATTCTCGAAATTTTGAGTCGAAAAATGCTCCTGGTATCAGGAGAACATCTGACTCGAGGAGGTGTGCTAAAATTTTTGATGGAGGAAAAAAGATGTGTTCAATACATAGGCACGCATACGTTGCTTCATGCACGTCGCTATACATATAGTATTATACTAGCTATTTTCAGAGTTTGAGAAATTTTAAGTCGACAAATGCTCCTGGTATCAGGAGAACATCTGACCCGAGGAGGTGTGCCGAAATTTTTGTTGTGGGAAAAGAGTAGTGTATCGATATCGGCATGCATACGCTGCTTCGTGCACGTCGCTATTATAGTTTATGTATACTAGCTATTTTTACAGTTTTTTTAATTTTAAGTCGAAAAATACACCTGGTATCAGGAAAACATCTGACCCGAGGAGGTGTGCTAAAATTTTTGGTGGGGGAAAAAAGGATGTGTATTGACACAGGCATGCATACGTTGCTTCATGCACGTCGCTATATAGTATTATACTAGCTATTTTCAGAGTTTGAGAAATTTTGAGTCGAAAAATGCTCCTGGTATTAGGAAAACATCTGACCCGAGGAGGTTTGCTGAAATTTTTGGTGGGGGAAAAAAGATGTGTACTGACATAGGCATGCATACGTTGCTTCATGCACGTCGCTATATAGTATTATACTAGCTATTTTCAGAGTTTGAGAAATTTTAAGTCGAAAAATACTTCTGGTATCAGGAGAACATCTGACCCGAGGAGGTGCCGAAATTTTTGTTGTGGGAAAAGAGTAGTGTATCGATATCGGCATGCATACGCTCCTTCATGCACGTCGTTATTATAGTTTATGTATGCAAGCTATTTTGACAATTTGAAAATTGTAAGTCGAGAAATGCTCCTGGTATCAGGAGAACATCTGACTCGAGGAGGTGTGCTGAAATTTTTGGAGAGACCCAACAAATGAGGGTAGCAAGCAGACATATGCAAGATAATAATCGACTTCCACCGGTCGATTGCTGAATTCTGAAATGAACACTTGCAAGGAGGAAAAGATCGAAAGTAAAGCAATTGATTTTTAGTATATCTGGAAATTTATTGTAGGCATCGATACAATGTTACTATTATTGTCAAACTTATGTACAATTCGTATTTGTTTCTTAATAATAAATATGCACCCAAGGCAATTGATTGATTTTTTTTTCATACCAACACAGAGAAAATTATGAATAAAAATGAAATACGTATATGGTCGATCGTTCATTGAGTTGGCGTGGAAACTCCCATACTCATAGACTCTTTCGTTGCGATCGTAACAGAATCCTTGCTGGACAAAAGTGTAAGGACCCCGATGGATGTTTATTCAACTGTAACAAAAACGCGAGAGTTATATCATTAAATAAGCAGCTCAGAAAACTAATCATGAAAATTTCTTCCTGTCGTTGAGTACATTGAGTATTTTGGACTTACTTCTCTACGTCAGAGTATTTTTGTTGAGACGATCTTCAAGCTCAATAACTTTATGGCACTCATATTTTTCCCGACAAAAATTGTTTTTTTATTGTAATTTTGACTTTCCGAGTATCAATATTCGAAGGCAATTTCGAAGGTGTTAAATTGCGCGATCCAAGAAGAATCCTCATTTATTTATTAACGCACACCATCGCCGCCCGGCACAGCGCGTAGCGGCGCGGCACAGCCGCCGCTCAGCTCGGCGCCGCAGGGTGCGTAACTTCTGCAGTATCGCAGGACTGATGCAGTAAGGCGCAAAATAATATGGTCTATTCTACTTGAAATCTCAAAAGTATGTGTATCTTGAATTGATAGAATGTGAGTTTTATTTGGGTGAGACCCGACTTCCACCGTCTCCCACCGTTTTCCTTCACCGCCTTTCACCGTCTTTCGCCATATTCTACCATCTTCCACCGTTCTCCTGCACTGCCTTTCACCATCTATTAATTTAAGACACACATATTTTAGAGATTTCAAGCCGAACGGACCATATTATTTTGCGCCTAACTGCATTAGTCCTGCGATACTGTAGAAGTATTGCGCCGTGCGACGCCGGGCTGAGCGGCGGCTGTGCCGTGCCGTTCCGCGCTGTGCCGGGCGGGAATGGTGTGCGTTGGCCTCTGCAAGGAATAGATTTTTCTTGGACCGCGTGAATTAACAATACCGAAAATTGTTTTTTCATCGCAATTTTGACTTTCCAAGTATCAATTATCGAAGAAAAATCCTTCCCCCAGGTCGTCCATCGTCTCGTTGGATTTTTGCCGCAAACATTGATGCATGCGCCATGCCGCATGCAACCCACATGCCATTCAAGTGATTTTCAACTTGAAATTGCATGTAATAAGGCGGATCCGGAGAAACATCTGGCGTTTGATATCTTAGTTCTCTCCTTCTGTAGTAGATGGCAATACGACGCGCAATCTAGTGCAAGCATTCAAGCTACGTCAGGACTCACGCCGATGGTGCATGTCCGCACAAAATCGTAAAGATCGTAAAAGATGATGGTGATGTGACAAACCTACTCTGTCGTTTTTCGACGCCAAATGGACAATTTGATGATATTTTAAACGATTAATTGAACCATGGCCACTCCGACGAACGGCAATGGAAACCTCGTTGATGAATTCGAGGAAGCATTCCAGGTAAAGAATTTATTCTTTTATTCCAACCTATAATTTCTTCACACCCGGACAATGATTATAAAAAATCTTACATCAGAGAAGAGGGATATTAAAACCTCCTGTTATAATTTACAGCAATGTTTAAATATCCTCACGAAAGATGAAAGCCTTGGGAACAACAGCGTAGGTGTTGGTCTAACCGTAGATAAAGACGAGGCGCGAGGAGAGGTTGAACAAGTTACATTGAGGTTTATAGATCTTGCTCGACAAATGGAAGCTTTTTTCTTACAAAAAAGATTCTTGTTGTCTGCGCTAAAGCCAGAATTGGTTGTTAAAGAAGACATAAATGACTTGAAAGTAGAACTAGTAAGAAAAGAAGACCTGATCAAAAGGCATTACGATAAAATTGCAGTATGGCAAAATTTACTCGCCGACCTACAGGGTTGGGCCAAATCACCCGTTCAAGGACCTGCGCCAAACGGTGAGCAGAAATATACTTTTTCTATTAATTTCCATTTCCTAGAATCAATTATAGCATATTACATAATATGACAATGATTCTTGCTTCAATATTCAAATCTAAGGGTATTTTTATTTTTCGTTTTCATTAGGACTGGCTAATGGTAGCGGAGGTCAGGCGCCACCATCTGGTAATGGAAGTGTAGGGCCGGTATTGCAGCAGCAACAACAACAGCAACAGCAATTGTTGCAACACCAACAACAGCTCCAACAACAACAGCAATTGCAGCAGCTACAACAACACCAATTACAACAACAACAACTTCATCAGCAACAGGTATTTAAGTAATGTTGATATGATGATCGTTATAGCGCAGCTCTCGAAGTTTCACAGACTTTGGAAAAATATGAAAATACAAAGCGCGTAATACGTAATACCTTATTAATTGACTGAGTTTTGTCAGAGTGATAATGGGACTTTGTGAATGAAGTATATAATGGTAGATTTCTTTTCAAGATCAAATACCTGCCTTGAAAATTTATCATATATAATAATGATATAATAGAATCTTGAGTATTTTCACAATTCCTTATTTCTTTTTTTTTCCACTCAAAGTATATGAAACGCTATAGTATTATCAATATTATTATTATTATTATCACATAGGTATTCAGTATTTTCATCACTTTGTAGTTTTATAGTATTAAACGAGTTTCAGTTCTAAACGTGGGCATTCTTTTAGTATTTTAGTATCATATTTATATTATACAAAAGTTTCATTCGCAAAAAAGGTATAGATTTGTAAATACAGGCCATAACAACTGCTATTATGCATTTTCATCCGAGGCCTAGGCTTATTAAATTAGTATTTGTAAATAGAAACATGATTACAATTATTGAAGATGATTTTTCAACTATATATCTGACACTGTTCAGTCTTGGAGATTCATTTTTCATTAGCATATTCAGTTAACAATCGTTTTTTGAAAATACGGCTATCGATTACTGAGTATCCTGACATTTGTAGTCTACTGCAGTAATGTGAAAAATAAGGAATAAACTGATTATGCCGCTTACCATTATAACAAGTAAATCAATCGAATACAATGTGAAAGGTAAAATTTGGATAATTGTGTATGATACTATTTGGATAGCTACTACTGCACAGCCTGGGAACTTTGTAAATTATTACAGATTTGCGGGCTTTATAAATATGCTTTATGCCTGCGCCCCTAAGTATTTATATTTTTGGTATATGTATATTCTCTGGAAAGGTGATACCCAGTAATTGATAACTGTGTTGGGATATCAACAAATAAGGTAGGCCTCCGGCCTCAAGTATGTAATTCCGTCCCCTAAATCACACAAGTACAAGTACATTGTTAGATCATAAAATTGATGATATAACTGTTGAAAGAAATTAATCGATTCAAATATCACTAGGAAATAAGATGGTAAAGTAAACATTTGACTCTTTATTTAGTAGTCGTCAAATGTACCCTTTGTTTATAGGAACCTAAAAACGTAAAAACTCATAAATCTACCAGTATTTTGTCCCAAATCAAATGGCTATATGAAAGTGAGAGATCAGGGATGGCTAGTAAAGAAAAAGTTTCATTAAACAAGAAATGGTGAATTAGTGCCTTACCTGAATCTTACTACAAAATGCCAACACAAAGTGCTCTTATATTATTTTGACCAAATGAGAAAAGACTACATTGTCTTTGGTACAACTGCTAAACCTATAAAGGTTTTACAATGACAAATTAAAAAAAAAAAGAAATAACTAAACTTCACCGGCATAGGTACAGTTGAGAAATTTAGAAACTCTTTATTTAAGAAATCCTAATGTAGAGTATTAGCATTAGATTAGGAAAATGAGGAAATATGTGCCAAATGAAATCGCAAAAACGGTACAAACATCCAGCCAAATAAAAAAAATAAATAAATAAAAAAAAAAGGAAGAAAAGATGCAAAAACAGACAGATTAAACACAGTAATATTAATCAGTTTTTAAAAAAGTGTTTCAAAATAGTAAGGTTTATTTCTTGAAATATTTTATCTGATATTGTTAACTGTATGATAACAATACCTATCGTTACTAAAGAGATTATACCTTATTTTATTAATTAATAATATATTGCAACTTGATATGCCCTATAGTTATATATGTAAATGTGAGATAAGAAAAAATTATAACTCTTCCATGATGTTATTTCTATTTCTATAATACATAAACTAGGTATTACACAATTCGCGTAGAAAGTAGTTCTTTCTTTTTACCTTTTAGTTATGGTTGTGTCTTGGTATATGGGTCCCTCATAGTTTGTTTTTTGAAGTACCTATTTGTTTGTTTTTTTTTTTTTTTTCTTGTCACTTATTCAGTCATTTTCATATTGCTGTAATTATTTGCTCTTTTATGTCAGTTTCATATGTCGATAGTTATTCTTTAAGTTTTTGTATTTCTGTATTTTGTAGGTATCCTATTTGTAGATAGTCGTGGTACGTACTATTTGCATGTACGCACGCACATTATCTCTACATTTGCACAGGGTATAATGAAACACGTCATAGAAAATTTTCAGACAACTTAAAAGGGACATAAATCTTTGTGCAATTGTTGTATTGTATTATTTTTTGACGTTGGTAAAAGAAAAGAAAAGAAAAGAAAAGAAACAAATTACAATTTTCAATATCTCGATTGTAGAATCCTAATCATTTGTTTGATATAAAAGATAGATACCTACTTATGTTATGTCATCATCACATGCAAGTAGATATCTTTAGAATAAAAGCTCTGTTAATGGTGAAATGTTGTGCTTTCTTTCATTCACCCATGCCCACCTATTGCCTAGTCCAAATATTCCTTCCGCTTTATAGTCTTTCTGTTTGTCTTTATGCATGCATTGTAATCATACATCTTATACGCTTAAACAAATAGGTGGAATTTTATTAACTAGGTAAATACACACGTCCGACAATATTTAATGTGCTAAATTAACAATTTTTATTTTCTAACACATTCATTATTTGTACCGTGTTGTCCGATCAATTTATTAGACACAATATTAGTATTGATTATCATTTTCTAAGTACCTAACAAACATATACCGCTTAGTTCCGACTAGGTATCGCTGAAAATTCTTCTTCTCCAAGGATACCAAGTGTCTAAAATATAAGCCATTTGCTTACACATCAAAGTGTTTCTAATTTCATTATCATCCTATGTCATATACATTATGGCTACTAAGTATAGCCAACTACCAAATGACCAGGACTTAAGAAGGTCTTGTTAAATTTAATCTTACAGGTGCAGCAAGGTGCAGGTGCTCCTCCGCCTCAAGGTCTACAAGGTGTTGGTGTCTCTGTGGCTCAACAGGGAATGTTCATGGGACAAGGGGGTGGGGGAAGAGCAGGTGGTTTTGGGGTAGGAGGTGGTGCTTTGCAGGGTCCGCTAGCATTCCTTGAGAAGACTACGAGCAACATAGGAATGCCGGAAGGGCGAAGGTGACGCGGACGGGGGAGGGGGCGAGGCAGAGGTCGAGGAAGAGGCAGAGGTAGGGGACGTGGACTAGCACCACCACCCCTCCTTGATCCTTCCGACCCTTCTTCGTATGCTGCTGCTGCTGCGGCGCCCCTTCCCTCTCAGCAACAGCAGCCTCCTCCTCCATGCACTTAGTGACTCTTCATTCTGTTCACTTTATTTTCCAACTTGGAGGGTTGGGTAATTATTATTAATTACCAACAAAACTGCTTTGTAATTAGTTGACTTTTTTTTTCCCCCCACCCCGGATGAAAACTTGCCAGTTTTAATCACTAAATACCGCATACCAACAAATATCCTTAAAATCTTTTTATTCAGCATTCACTTCCCTTTTTCGATATATTTCAATCTACTCGATGGTATATAAATTGCCTATGCCATATCGAGGCAGAGAACTCTGGCGTAAATATGTATGTGTACAACGGTAAGCAATGATATAAAGATTCTAATTCTCTAAACGTCAATTCATTAGTTCATGTCTTATAATAATAAATCACTTTCTACATATTCTGGCACTTATTGTTAGTAAATAATTAAATACGAAAAGTGTGGCACTTATATTTGTCATTAATGTTTAGTTTCTGTAGGCATTTCAAACCAATCAACATTTACCACTATTGTATGCCACGACTACACTATTTAAGAAACAATCTTAGCACGTAAGTCATTTAAAATAACGTTGATATTGTGATTTACTTTAGACCTTAGGCTTAAGTGATTTAAAATCATAAGTTAAAGAACATCCTATTTACAGTTATGCCTATAATTATCTTTTCATCAGAGTTAGACGGTTATCAGGTCATGAGAAAACTGTAAAGCCATATGAGCTGTTAAAAAATAGAAAAAATAAAATAACAGGTATCATCATGTAATAAGCCCGCAAGTTATTTGGCAAGTTTGACTATAATTACATGGCTGTAATTTACCATGAGGATTTCTTTACTATTTATTAAAAATTCCGAAATTGTGTTAGAATTTCTTCATATATTCCTCTAAATGTAAGCTCTTGATCGAAGCTATTATTTCAAAGAATTTAATTAATTTGCTGTAGACAATGTTGGATATGATTGTCATACTGTAATTATCAAAGTTAGCGTTACAATGATTTAGTTTGTACTGATTTGCAGTTTCGCAGATCAACGAAATTCATATAGCATATAAAAATGCCTTTATTATTTATCCTAATATATCTCCAATCGTGTTAGAATTATTTTACATAATGGAAATGAATTGAAGTGAATTTTCCTGAATTGTATTTGTAGCAAGAATAAATCTAGTTATAGCATATTCCCTCTAATGCTTCGAAAGTCATTTGAGATAGAGCAATATGAATTTTAGAAAACAATTTGTATATAGGTATCATTATTGGGGTTGTTTAAGTATCGGAATGTAAATAGAATTAGATAAATACGTTATATTCCTATTATTATTAATCTTTCATGTTTCTCAAGTTATACGTAATCCTAACTAATCCATGTAGAAACTAACTAATTCTATATTAAATAAAAATGATGGAGACTTTCAAATAGTTTTTCTGATTTTCTTTCTTTTTCGACCAAAAATCTCTTTATTTTTATTCATTTGTGCAATTTTATTCTTTGCTTTTAAACATATTGATATAAAACATGGCATATTAGGTTTATTACATCTATCTGGTTATACATCGTATGATCCATCGATACAACGACTGTTCGAGTTTTCTTTTCAAATTTTATTGCCTGAGAAAATTAGTGAATTTATAACTACTAAATTTAAATACGAAATTTCATCAAAAATATTTTTTTAGTTAAATGGGTTTACTACATCATTTCACAACGTGTGCAAAATCTACATTTAATATTGACTGAAATAAGCGGAATATTTTCTCTCAAAATTAAACGTATCATTGAAATCTAACTGAAATAAAATTATTCGCAAACTACGATTACATGTAGTCATCATTTTGTTTCTTCTATCTTCATTTTGACACGCATTGGCTTCTTGGTCCTAGATTTAACAAATGCACCAAAAATGATCTAGCTAAAATATGAAACCAACCATACCGAATGTCTTTCATGGTAGTAAACTAACAATATTCAATACGCTATAATAAATTTCTTAAACCGAACAGACTTTCGTATATATCACTGATGAGATTGTTATTATAATATACATGTTATAGTAAAACGCTTACGTATTCATAATTCATAACTGCAACGTTTCTGATGACATATTATTGTAAAAACTAGAAAATATGAAATACCTGAGCACTAAAACGATAATGATTCACTCAAGATGATTACAATTACAAGAAATCGTTTAGTCAATCATACATAAAATTAGAAAAAAATAGATTATAGTGTATAGCATTATTTCATTCAAATAAAGACATTATTAAGGTGAAAGTATTAAATGCGCACTGTTTTATACATTGCATTTCTCAAATCTAGGACAATTCCTCGAGGAATTTCACGAGTGTGCGAGTCGGACGTCCTGTCATCCCAGCAGGAAGATAGGGTAGTTCATCATTGCCAGGACCCATAACACCAGCGATATCCAAATGAAGCCAAGGTGTGTTGGCGCCGACAAATTCGCGTAGAAAACCTGCGGCTGTGCAAGAACCTCCGCCTTTACCTTTACCCATATTGTTTACATCCACAGATTTATGGGCTTCTGTAATAATTGAGAAAAAGTATAGATTTTAATTATTTTTCGTTATTGTTTTCACCGATTATTAATGATTATAATTTTTCATAAAAAAAAAAAATAAACATTTCATATGGAATTTGACGAGAAAATCGTTAATTTTTCATATATTAAGAAGATTCATACTTGTCACTCTGTCATTGAAATGATCCCAGAGTGGGAATCGCCAGACTCGATCACCGGTGTAAGTTCCAGCGTTTCTCAAATTCTCGTACAATTCATCTTTGTTTGTGAATACGCCGGTAGCAATTCCTCCCAAAGCAATTCTCATAGCACCGGTCAATGTAGCAATGTCCAAAATGAATCTGTGCATAATAGTATGTTGCAATGATTTATTTATCCATTATCATTGAATGAAAATGATCCAATAACAAGACATCATATTATTACCTTGGATTAAACTCTTCTGCATAGCATAAGGCATCAGCAAGGATTAGTCTTCCTTCAGCATCGGTGTTATCAACGCAAATTGTCTTTCCATTCATTGCAACAACTACATCTCCAGGTTTTGTTGCAGTACCTGAAGGCAAGTTTTCAGTCAATGGAATCAAGCCTATAATGTTCACTTTTAATCCCAGCTGAGCCGCTGCCTTTATTGAAGCAACAACGCAAGCTGCACCACCCATATCTGCGCGCATCTCGTCCATTAGAGCTGATTGCTGTAACGTTAATCATCATTCTTATTGTTATTGTATGGAGAGATTTCATTTTCAATTCTCAAATATTTCAGACATTGTTTACCTTGATGCTAATGCCACCAGAGTCGAAGGTCACACCTTTGCCAACAAATAGAATTGGTGGCTTTGCACCTTGACCTGCTCCGTTGTAACTGATTTCAAGAAATTTAGGTGGTTCAGCACTACCACGAGATACGCTCAGGAATGAACCCATACGCTTCTGTTCTGCCCAAGCCTTGTCGTGTACTTGAACGTTGACTCCCAGCTGCGATAGCACCGAAGACACTTCTTCAGCAAAGATTGTAGGTGTCATCATGTTTGCTGGTGTATCAGCCAGCTTTCTTGCCCAGTTTTGTGCCTCCGCCTTGATAATTCCCTTGCGCCAATCTTGTCTGATGACCAATGGATGTAAACAATGATTATTTTTTGATGGTACAACACGTTGTTTGATTATCATTTCAAGACAAATGCTTGAATTAAGTTAAGATCAAATAAAATTTAAATTTTGATGATATATCTAACTTACTCGCCATCTGAACCATAGAAAGAAAGCTCTGGAAAAACCTTCTGCTTCTCCTTGTTCTTGAATTCCTGGTAAAACCATGCTGCAAGACCAGCACCTTCGGCGGCTGCTTCAGCATCTCCCAACGGCTCGATACTTATCTTCTTGATCTCGACAGCATCTAATGCTCGAATTCCAGCTGTAGGTAATTTGTAATTGGTTATTTTAAGTATCTGTTCCATAGTCAATACTCTGTGTTATCAAATCTGTACAAATGCTCTGTCAGAAAAAGCTAGATTGATATCTAGTACATATTTATTGACATGGTATTCAATGTGTATCATATCCAAAAAGCAGCGTACCAGCAGCTGCGATGCGAACATTCTCTTTGCCTTCGTGTAATTCTTCCAATTCATTTACACCAACATTCGGTTTTCCCAATCCAACAACAGCGACTCCGATATGCTGTCTACTTTCGGCAGGTTCTAGACCCCAAAACACCCTAGTCTCCGCCTTTTTTAACTTGGGTCCAGCTCTGGAATTATTCACAATATAATGAGACAATTATTGTAAACAGAAACACATTTCAGAATGTATAAATTGTATCGTGATAAATAAGTTGGTAGAATATCAGCAGCCAGAGTCTATTAGGAAGCTTACGAAAAAATTATTGTAATAGAATTGTTAAACAATATCAAGGTAACGGATTATATTTCATTTAACAATATCCAAGTTAAATTAAGTTTGTTCAGAGTTTTATTCACAGTTTTTCAATCCCTTTTACATGAGTAGGTAAATACGATTACACATATTGGTGAATCAAGTTTGAATAATTTAATCAGATTAAAATCAATCCAAACTATAAATGAAAGTAAGAAAAAACAGAAATTTACAATAATTTTCAGACAATCATCTAACATTGTTGAAAATAACTTTGGATCAGAAACTTTGGATTGCTAGACAGCAATGAGAGAAACTCACGTGTACTGAAGCCAGCATAACAAACATATGTAAAAGAACTGAGAATAATTTCATTGTATAAGAACGTAAGCTCATATTCTTGCCTTTGAAAAGATGTATTATCTTATAATCCAGTTTAACGTTCAAGATCATATTTATAGATTATACATTGAGCTACTCAAACTTAAGCCTCCTGAAAAACTGTAATTTTGATTGTTGGCAATCTTATAGGTCTATATAACGGCAATATTTTGTACACACATTGATAATACCTATCTAACAATAAGTACAATACATCATGATTAAATAATAAATATATCAATTTTAAACCTATCACTCGCACGTAAGTGTAGTTTAACAATTTTCATCTACTTTTATTGCGTTAATATTATTACCGTAATAGCACGTCAAAATAAATAGTTGTTTACTTTGAGCCAAGTATAAATTTTGTAATACATAATAAACAACGTATTAATAAATATTATAGGAAAACCGAACGCAGTAGGAAGACAAGAGCAGCGCTAAGTTTGAGCATTACATAATTTTATCCAATAATCTAAAATATACAAGGATTCTAATTTCATAACTCCCATTGAGTAAGGTATTTTAAAATATATAATGTAGACATAAATTATAGATTTTCCTAATTCCTATACTTTGTTTTGGACATCGATCATCAATAATATATTACAAGTTATATTTGTTTAAAATACAATCTAAAAATATACTATGCTTTAAATTTATTTCATCCGTTTCATATTTAGAATATCTGTAGATGTAACCACGGAATTTATATATATGATTTTCTTTTAAATTACCGTAGCTAATTCAGAATCATTTATATTCAGTTTTCTGAATACGGAACAATTTTTAAAGTCACAATTATTTGAATACACTTACAGCATTTGCTTTTTTACTGACACTAGCAGCTTGGGTAAAGAACAATGAATAACTACCCAGTATTATCACATTACGGAACATTGATATTTCTTTAGTACTATACTTTACATACGCTAAAACATATTAGGTATATATATTTATCACTCACGTTGGCACAAGAATTGCAAGAGCCTATTTATTTTTATTGCTATTAATAATTAGTCCTTATTTCAACAGGCTCAAAATTGTAGAAACCTAATCGATTGCATGTGTATTACGGGTAATTTCATTCAAACTAGGGTAACGATAAAACTCCACCTATTAAATATAAATTCCGTATAATTTCCTCACACATGAACCTGATCAGTTATAAAGAGTTCTTCCAAATTGAGCTTACTAAGATAAAGTCTATTTACAATATTATATCGAGCCATGAATATTTTATCGTTAATATTATTCCTATTTTAAAGATACTATAATTATTTTGCAAATAATAAGACTCAATAGTATGAATACAAATATTGAACATGATTTAGTTTTATTTTATCCTAAGTCCATAGTATAGCGATGAACATTGAACAATTCTATTCGCAATCACACTTCTAAAAAAACTTATACAAACTGTAACAAATATCATCATTACAGTACCTATAGTTTTTATTTTTTTATTTATTAGAATCAGTCTGAATGTTATTTTCACCCAAGTACCTGTGAACTTTTCATACTATGATATATTAAATACCGTATTCTTCTCAAAGATTTACAATAATTGTAATAACGTAAAAAAAAAAAAGCCTGCACTCTATATTCGTCATACACACTTAAATTGTAGATAGTTAGGTACCTAGTGAAGTCAATTATTTATCAACATTACGGCGACATTTGAACTACATTGTGACTGGTTGAAAAACGAGTAGCAATTATTGTGCGTGCATAAGATACGAGGTAGATTTAAATATCAACCTCTCTTCTAGTTTACCTCGGCTTATTTTATACTGTGTGAAGAGGTGCAAGATCTAATTACAAATATCAAACAAATGGTCTGACTAATTCTGAAATCCTATCTATGTTATGATGGAAAAAGAAAAAGAAAAAAGAAAAAAAACTTGTTTACAATTTCTTTCCTTCTTCGACCTACTCAACATAAAAAAATATCAGCTTTGGTAATATGTTTTGAAACATTTTAAATTTTATTTGTGTATTTTAGACAGTAACATTCTGGTAACTTGGCCGATAATAAATATGCAAAATTATGGCTCGATCGAAATTTATGTTTTTCAATTATATTCAAACAAGTTCTAAGATTTTAATAATACCCTGAGAATTTGCTGCTACTACAACGTTAGACATTTGTTTCCAACAAACTGCAGACACAAATTCATTTAGATCTTCTTCCTTTCTTTCTTGTAGCTCTAAAACGCTTCTTACAGCGTCAAACTTGTTTGAAAATAATTGCTTTGTTAATCCCTTATAATAGACATATAATGCATTATTTTCTGAACCACAAGCAACGTAATCGCCGTCAGTTGCTAAGCCGACAAAATTTTTTTCATTAACGTGCCCAACGAATGATCTAAGACAATGAGGGTTGTTGATGTTCCACATTTTTAATTGCGAATCTGTGCTTGCCGAAACAATTTCTTCTTTGTTTATAAATTTCACATATGATACAGCTTTGCGATGGCCTTTGAATACGCACAACGCTTCTTTCATATTACGTAAATCATAATAATGTACACAGTGATCGGCAGATCCAAATGCCAAATGACAAGAGCTTCGTGGATTAAATTTGACACAGCAAACATTTGCCTTTGCCTCTAGGGAGGCGACAGAATGGTCAATATTTAAAGACCACAATTTTACCCGCGCGTCATCTGATCCCGAAGCTATAAGCCTTGTGTCAACGTCGTTAAAGTCAACTGACCAACAGCGCTTCTCATGTTCTTGAAACGCTTTGGTGCGTTGACCGGTTGTTGCATCCCATACTGTGACTGTTCCCTCGTAATCTGAGGAAGCTAACATCCCTTTATGATAAGAATTCCATGAGACGCATGATATCTTAGAACTACATATCATTTCAACACAAGGATAATGGATATCTACAGTATCGCGTATTACCGCTCCGTAATCAAAAACTTTTATACGTTTAGTGACCCCAGCAATGGCAAAAAATTCATTGTCTTTGTCAAATTCTATGCTCGATACTATAGTCGAATTGTTGAATATATCTGAGGAATAATTGAGCGTAGCTAATGGCCGCAAAGAATTATATCTCGAAAACTTGACTAAATTCTCTCTAAATATATCTAATCCAGAACTTGTACCAGAGCCTGTCTCTGTTTGCTGTGGAGTCTTCTGTGACTGTCCAAAATGCAGTTCTTTAGCACGCGAGTCAAAGTAGCATTGGACAAAATCATCGAAGTGTGCGTACATTCTCTTTCGCCGAATTGCTAAGGTCGATACAGTCGGCGACTCATTTTGTTTCTGCGCTGCTGCTGTTGTCACAAAAAGATCCTGACTCCATACAGGTGCATTTAACTCTCCAGTTTTCACCATGCTTGAATCTATGATGTCAATTAAGTCGATCATCTCTTTTTTGATGGCCGATACTTGAGCAGTATCGGTTTCGCTGGATTTTTTCAAGTCCTCGACGCGAGGACATTTGCTCTGGACCTCTTTGAGGATATTTTCAACTTCCTCCATATCGCGTTTTATCAAAGCAACTTCTCTAACCAGTTGATTTCTCTGCTCCTCTTTTTGCTGCAATAAGTGCTTCAAGAATTCGTGGAGTAATTTATTTTGTGTTGCGCATGATTCAGCCTCAAGTAAGTGTTTTCTTTGGGTAAGTACTTCTAGCATTACATTAACGTCTGGTAAAGTTAAATTGGCACTTTCCGCAGCCACAAAGTCTCTCAATCCGTCGCTGACCGGAACTAGCATATCTATTTCAGGTCCGCCAATTCCTCCGGCCCTATAGCTGCCTCGACTGCCTCCTAAATCGGCAATCCCTTTCATTCGCGTTCTGTACTTTGAGACCAGCTCGTTCAACAGAAAATTCGGGAATATATCCTGCTGGCCTAATGTGAAACTGCATTTTGGACAGCGTCCGTTAGCTTCGAGTAAATTTGTGATACATCGATAACAAAATGTGTGACCGCATCTAGTTATATGCGCTTCGTTTATCACTTCGAAACATATGGGGCATAGGTAATCATTGTTTTTATCTTCGATAGTGCCACCGATTCCATGAAGCACATTTGGCGATTGTAACAAACGTTTAGCAGTTCTACCACTCCGATTTGTAGACAATGGCGCAGCCTCGTTACCCGCACCACCACTTTCAAGCCCGCTACTGCCACCGAGAGACATTATATTGTTTCGCGTTTATATCTGCTTGCGGATAGTAAAAATGAAACGTAATGTTTCTTGTTTTTAACGAATTATGAAAGTGTGATGTTTGAATCTTCTTATTTGGCGGTCGAGTAGTGTTGTTATAGATTAGAGAATGCCGAGTCAAATTATTGGTAGAAATAAGATACTATATCGCAAAATGCCAACCAGATTTAGCTTTAGGAAGTGTTTTAGTTTCTCGATCTGACAACGAGTTGAGGTCGTTTATTTTTTGTATATGGGCCAAAGCAGCCTACCCCTTCCTGAAACAATCAAAATAATGCCAGTGAGCTCGTGGGAGAATATGTAAAAGATCATCAAATTCCATTGGAATATTGTTTCAATGAAATAAGATAGCAGAGATGAAAAATAAAGTGAAAAAATAAATAAAAATAAAAAGAAACTTTTAAAAAATCTCAATTAAATGATGACTGTGAAAAAATATTGAAAATGATCATTGGGTAGGGCTCAGGCAGCATTATAGTAATTGTTTCAGGCTGGAATGTGGTTGAAAAAATGTTCAAAAACACTGAATATAAAATTAAACAAAACAAAAAAAAAAAAAATAAACAACAAACAAACAAAAAATGGTTCAATACACAAATAATAATGTTAATAAATAATATATTCAATTTAAATAGAGCGCAAGTATAGGAACGTGTTAGTTTTTCCTCCCATAGATGTGCGAGGATAATATGACGATGGAAAAAAAAAATGTGTAAAAAACATAAAATGCAAATTTTTTTTTTTTTTCTTTTCGGGAAAATAAACTCAATTTCAAACCAAATTATGAACTAAATGTACCAAACTTATGAACTAACATCAAGACATAGATTTGATTATAGTGTTAAATCAGATTATATTGTAAATTGTTTAATTTCACTTACAAAGAAATGCTCTCAAGTAACTTTCCGTTAACAAGCTGGTTATACTTCACAGCTGCAGGCGTCAACGTTATACCCTTATCGCCTTCTGCCTCGTAAACTCCAAGTACTAGTCCTTTCTGTAAATAATAAGTAACAAAGAATGAAAAAAAGAGAAGAAAAGAGAAGAAAAATTCATGCCCTTATATAAAAAGTTATATAAATTTTTGTTATTTTAGTAAATTGTTGTACGATAAGCTAAATATTTATACAACGCATTAAATATGCGAATAGAATTTGCCACATAATTTTTCAGTGTCTTATGGCTTTTTTTTTCAAATCTACATAAAATCACGTGCATCCTTAATGGTTAAAATTATTAATTTATACATGAGTGAGAATGAAGTTTGTTAGTAATAAATTAATCGTATATTTTTTCAATATAATTCATGTATATATATAGAGAGCAGTTGAAGTGAAAATCTATATCGACAATCTTAATTAATTCAATTAGTCTAAATTACGTAGTGTAGAAATTGATATTGCCAATTTTTCCGATTATTATTGAAAATTAATGCGACATAATTCTGTATATGATAAATAGAGTGAAATATTATAAAAAAAATTTTCAAATCGTTAACGAACTACTTGGGCGTAATCTAAATGACATTGAATGTTTCAATAACAAACATATTTATCAGCAGATATCTTATTATTGTGTGACAGTCGTTGTTTTTTTTTTTTTTTTTTTTTTTTTTTTCTCTCTTCCTTTCTTTTCGTTTAAATTTTTTTTTTTTTCTTTCGCTCAAATACGTAGAACTGCGGTGGAAAAACTATTTTTCTAAATATTGTTTATAAATATCATTATACCGCGTATTATTTATCGTATGAAAATCAATGTTTTATTAATAAACGAAGCGTATAGTACGAGTCGATTGAGAAAAATTATTCAATCAAATGAAAAATTATTATATAAACGAAAATTCACGAAGAAAAACGTGTGTAGCTTAAATTTGTGAAGAAAAAAAAAATTGATTTAAAAAAAAAAATGAAAATATTATTTCTATCTAACAATAATTTGAACAATAATCACCTTCATGGTTGATTGATTTGCGAAGAAACGCAACTGGGATACTCCTCGGTGTGATACTTTCGCTCTGATAAGAAGCAATGCCATAATTTGCTCGTGAGAGCATGAAATATACTTATCGCTCGACCCTCCGCCGCCCGAACAACATTTAATGGGCGGCCATACCGGAATTCAATTCAAACGAACTAACTGCGCCGAGGCAGAAAAATACGTGGGATTTCAAAAATTCACCCAGCTTAATAATCGGCGATATTTTCTTATCCACATTCGTATATGCATAAATATAATTCTTTCTTATTTGATAAAGACATTATTATTTTCTGCACGATATTATTATTCAGATAACAACCCGGTCCTATATTGACAGTAGGAATTATAACCACTTATCAGGTTGTCAGTTTCGGTTGGGTTTTGTATTTTTTTTTTTTTTTTTTTTTTTAAGGTTATAAATCAGGCCACATGGCCGCCTCCTGTCAACGTTACAATTTCAGAACAAATAAATATTTTTAATCAGTAAACAATTTGACTTAATGAAAAAATACAGTTTATAAATTTGACATTTTTGAAATATTCTAACATGCGATCATCACCACAGATCTCGAAACCCTATGAAAATATTATAGGCGATTTTGATAACGGATCAAAACCGGCGGGAATCTTGACGGATTTGAATCTCATTTCTAGATTTTTATATCAAATATAAAATAAGATGAAACGAAAGAAGGAATAAAATCGATAACGGTTTAATTTATTCTATGTATATTATTA
This sequence comes from Tenthredo mesomela, assembly GCA_943736025.1. NCBI lineage: Eukaryota > Metazoa > Arthropoda > Insecta > Hymenoptera > Tenthredinidae > Tenthredo > Tenthredo mesomela. The sequence goes on from OX031013.1 coordinate 12,883,202, forward strand.
TTTGTACATAATATTATCAGCAATCGATAAATAAATCTCGATTATTAATATAAACGGCAGATTCATTAGTTATTGAGAAAATGAGCCATGGGATCCTCCTCGCGTTTTCGTTTCATTTGGAAAGCTTCAATTTCCTCTGTCGTCGGTTCTTTCACTTCGAACATACTGTTATAAGGCCTTTTTCTTTCATCCATTTTCAGCAGCCTCTCAGCCTCCCTCTGACTTTCCATTTCTTTCTTCAAAGCTTCCTTCAATTTATCTTCGTCACTCTTATTTGACTTCTTCTTACTCTTTCGTTTCTCTTTCTGTTTTCTTTTCTTATTTTTCTTCTTAGATTTAGATTTACGCTCAGTTTTAGACTTCCAGTCTTCTCCCTCGATCGACGAATCACTAGATTCCTTATCTTCGGCTGATGATTCGTTACTTTTTCCAGAAATCCGTTTATCACTATTTTCTCCTACTATTTTCTCTTCCTTTCTATTTTCCTCAGTTATCTCCTCTTTATCATGCTCCTCTACTACAATAGATGCCGGAATCGGCGTATCCACGGCATGTTTTCCAGCATCACCAGTGCAGTAAGAATTCTTAACAAACGAATGGCAACATTTATATCCCCAATGTCCTCCTTGCCAATATGAACCCCATGCCGAAGTGTGATTATTAGGAAAAACATCCTCCTCATACTTGGAACGAATCACTTGCTTCTCCTGGCCTTTAATTATCTGTACAGAAACGATAAATAATTATGAATGAAGAAAAAATGTTTGAGTTCTTTTTATCTTTTTTAATAATTTTGTTGATCAAACCTTTCCGTATCTCGAATATTCGACATAATCTTCAGTCTGTGCAAGCAATAAAGCGGTAGGAGGTGCCTGGAGATGTTCTGCTCCTCCGTATCGACGAATCACACCGCCACGAGCCTCATCTTTTAGTTCGTCTCGTTTTTTATCGTATTCCTGTTTGAGTAGCTCAAGCTTTGTAGGTTCTGCCAAAAGATGAACATCAACCCCACGTTCATGAGCGTCCCATGCAAATAACTGAGCTACTGCATGCTGCTGTGTGTCTCCCGAAAACCGAGCAAAGTTTTCTCCCCTGTATGCTACTCTGTAGAAAATAAAATAAAAGGCAATAAATATCAGCATCCAAACATATCAAACAGATATTTCAACGGAAACGAAACTTACTCCAAGTCTGTGCCCTGATAGGGATTGTCCCTCATAGATCTGGTCTTTGGATCATAGTAAGCCGAATCTGGGTCCAAGTTTCTCAAATATTTAGCTGTGTCTTCTCTGATTCTCAAATTACGTACAGTAATTCGTTGTTTAGAGTCAACTTTAGTACCAGGCATGTCTACCTCGTCTACATATTTGTCTTCATCTTTGTCAGAATCTTGTTCATCATCATCTTCAGCTTCTAATTTATCCGCACGCATTTGTCTCTTAGCATCTTCTATCTTTTGATACTCCTCAACAATCGCTCTGTGTTCTGCTGGGTCGTAGCCCGCCCATCTGTTCATAAAGGACAAATAATACAGTTTAAAATTAAAGTAGAAAGTTTTATACATCAGATTCAACAACTCCATAAAATACCGCAGAATTAAGGTAGAGAATATAATGAATGATCGTTTATCTCCTTATCCGTATCTCACCTATCCCTTTTACCATCATAATCAATGGACAATTCAGGCTGTACAAATTCGTCCGAAGCAATATCAGCGTTTGTGAATTTAGCACCAACTTTGCGAGGTCTTTCCATGCAATCTTTTCTCTTGTGTGTAACTGCTCCACAGTTTTCACAGGCTCCTTTCCTGTATTTAACAGATACTTTGCTTGTGTCTACACCTCGTTTATACCATTCGTCCAAGTGGCTGAATTGCTTCTGCTTTTCGGGCTGAGGTCTTTGATGTTTTAGCGTGGGACCCTGTTTACATATTGATGTTATATTATTATCAATAATACTATGATAATTCCCTTGTTTTATTATTCTGTTTTACTAATGAGGAATATAAATTGAAAATCTGAGCTTATAATTATTGAAATAATACTTACATCCGCGCCAAAGTACCAAGGCGTTGCACTTATGTACTGAGGAATGTGGGGATTTATATCTTTGCCTTCTTCGTCAACGGCCGCGGGAGCGGTACCCGCTTTTCTAGCCTCTTCTAGTTCTTTTGCTTTACGCCAATCCTCTCGACTCTTTTTCCTCGGCTCATCTTCGAAGGTTTCTTTATTTTTCAGAATACTAGATACCGGTACATTCGCTGAGGGATTTGCCATTTTGCTAAAGAATTGATATAAGATATTGTCACAAACTTATTTCGTTGCGTTGACTTCGTAGTGACAATAACATCGATTTCAAGTCGTAATAAAAAGTGTAGGTAACATATTATTAAAGCTGTTCATATTTCGGATCTTTTAATCGTGATAAAGAGGTTAAAGCAATATCTTACCTTGATATAAGTGTAAATCAGTAAGTCTTGACCATCCAGTTATTAGTAGTTTAATATTATTCAACTCGAAACGATTTTATTTAAACAACGAATGTTTTATAGGTTAGGATGTAGATTTCACGAACAATATACAAGGTGAGCGAATGACTCACACTCAACCAACGTATAGGTTAAATTGCGAACTTCTTTACCGATACTTTTTTTTTAACTTAGACTATTGTTATACATAATATCTAATGTAATAATAAAATAATGGTTAACGAAGCTTTACTCTGCATTGATCATTGCTAAAAACTGATTATCGAAACACTTTAATAAGTTATAACAATGGTTTTTGTATTTTGACATAAATAAAGTACTATTTTAAACGCACTCTACATTCCTCGATTCCATGATTCCACCCACACTCCATCGTTCCGAGTTCCATGACACGCCAACATTTAAAAATGGCCAATGCCGGAGGCGGTCAACTCGACCAAGAACTTGTAATTTTTTCGCTTTCCAGTTTTTAGGGAAGAGTACAGGTCCGCGAATAATCTCGTAAGATAGATTCGTCGCAGTTAATACATACAAATGTTAAATAATTAGTGTTTTCGAGTGAACATTATCTCGTTTTATAATCGTGTTTCAAAGTACGATAACCTGTTGCGTGCTTTAGGATATGAAATGTGAAAGGAAGGACAAAGGATCGGTTCGTGAAAATATTTATACAGTCAAGTCGAGCCGCGTACTATATGAATCGGAATGTAAAATGGAGGGTCTCGTAGCGGGTCGACGATATTCATTATTGTTACCTCCTGCCCTTTATTATTCATGAATCCATTATTCGTTATCGTTACTTTGGCGTGAACAAGGTAATTAATTATACTTCCACGCTCTACGCTTATACCACCTATCTCTAACAATATATTCATTTTTTATATTAAAAAAAAAAAAGTCAAAAACATACCTACCTGAATTTGGTTTATCTGTCAAAATTATTTTATCACATGTCTATAATCCATTTCCCAATATGCTCGGACAACAATTATCGAACAAGCAACCTATAACCTCCACGCCATACACATTACCGATTATTTAACCTCGATTAAGCGATTATTCAATAATATTCACTACCGAAAAATCTCATCAATCATTTTATCCATCGAATTATAATTATTGCCCCAACTCTAGGCGATTATTGAAAAAACTGAAATTAACCTCACTTTCAATGAGAATCACAGAGTATTTTTAACCTCACTTAATTTTCTAAGTTTTACGATTGAAATGAACGATTTTTGTAATTTTCGAAATACATAAATGTATGAAAATTTGCTAACCATCTTGATATATTTTCAGAGCGGAGAATGGAATGGATGGATCGTGCCCCCTCCTTCTCTCAAATTTTGGAGATCAGAATGTTTCGGACCGTGGACTTGGGTACATGGTTCAAAAATTACCAATGTACAGACCGAGTCCAGACACAAGTGACCTGGGCTATCACACTCTGGATAATAGTGCTTGTCGTTCATCATCGTCAACTTCAATCATTGCAATTCCCAACAAGCATCAACATCAACATCATCAACACCAGCAACAACAATCTCAACAAAAGAGCTTTGCTCACTTAGACGACAATTTATTATTAAAGATTTTCTCCTGGTTAACAACAAAGGAACGATGTACAGTAGCTCAAACATCTCGTCGACTAAGAGACATCGTCTGGCATCCATCCCTTTGGCACGACGTCGAAGTTCATAATCCTGAATGTATAACAACAGCTCTTAGTGCCGTGTCACGTCACGGCTATCATACCAGAGTCCATCGTCTTGTTTTTGAAGGAGCTAACGGTCACCCCGGAGTTTTAGCGTCTCTTCCATTTCCAAGACTCACCATTCTAGCACTACGCCATTTAAGACGAGCTAACGACGACACGGTAGCAGCTATTTTGGACAATTGTGTACACCTTAGAGAGCTAGATTTAACAGGATGCACAGGTGTAACGAGAGCCTATACTCACGGACCTAATCTCCAGCTCCAATCACTTGATATGAGCGATTGTCACGGCGTAGACGACGCCGGTCTAGCTCTTACTCTTTCTCGCATGCCACACCTAGCTTGTCTTTATCTAAGACGTTGCGCAAGAATAACAGATGCGAGTCTAGTCGCTATCACGTCTTACTGCGGGGCACTGCGCCAACTTTCGGTATCAGATTGCGCGAGGGTAACTGACTTTGGGGTTCGTGAATTGGCTGCGAGATTGGGTCCGTCTTTGAGGTATCTTTCTGTTGGTAAATGCGACCGGGTTTCAGATGCAGGACTTTTAGTTGTCGCCAGACATTGCTATAAGTTGAGATACTTGAATGCTAGAGGCTGCGAGGCGCTTAGTGATAGCGCCGTTCTTGCGCTGGCTAGGGGCTGTCCTCGCATGCGTGCCTTTGACCTCGGAAAATGTGACATTGGCGACGCTACTCTCGAAGCTCTATCCACCGGATGCCCAAATTTAAAAAAGCTATCTCTGAGGGGGTGTGAGAGAGTTTCTGATGTCGGACTCGAAGCACTTGCTTATTATGTTCGTGGTCTGAGGCAATTGAATATCGGGGATTGTCCCAGAGTCACTTGTTCCGGATATCGAGCTGTGAAACGTTATTGTAGACGCTGCGTTATTGAACATACTAATCCGGGTTTTTCTAGCTGATCTTTAATGATTCCGTATTCTGTTCTTCACAGTTATATATCGTCAGGTTTTACATAACTATCACGGCACGCTTTATGGAAAAAAAAATCTATCTTATTTCTGGGAATGTATTTTCGTTTTTGAATCGCAATAGTCGAACTTACAATTTATATTTGATGGTAAAAGTGATGGTGAATTCTGTAAATAAAACAGGTTTATTATTTCTACGTTGTTTTTTCTTTTTTTTTTTCTTTCTTTTTTAATATAATATCGATATAGCATCAATATTTTGAGTTATATCATTCCGTCCGGTGCCACTTCTCGTTGCCATTTGCCAATTTTCTCAATTCACTAACAGTCTATTAATCTATAATAATAAATCGGCCGTATTGTTAATCGTGTATAAAATTAGTATTGATAAATGGATATTGAATATAGTATATATAATTCGTTAGGTCGTTAGAAGTGAAAGAAATATATTATAGTATACAGATTTGTAAAATTTTATAGAGTCTAATGTTATATTATCTATAACGTATTCACTTTATTTCAATGTATTATTTAGATTAAAAATTAGAAACGTTACATTATATATTTATGTTATAACTTATAATATAGATCTACATATATTGAATCAAGTGATCTTTAAGGCAATTATTGTGAATGTGAAATTTTAGTATAGATATTATAGAATTTTCGACATTTTTCTTTGAAAAAAATTAAATTTTATTCACCTTCTCGTCACGATATTACGTATATATAATATATAAATCAGTACAACAACATAATTTACACTATTTAATTATTAGAAAATTCGAATAAATTTGGATCTTTTATATCCGCAATTGACAATATCACACGATCTTTGTGTACGGGGAAACGTCACGATCTGTGTAAAATATTTTTATAAATATATAATATTATATATGTGCTCATGCGACAAGAGTTTTAAGAAAGATGTGTAACACTTATCTAAAACTAGATACTAATTGTTTATACGATTTTTACAAAATGAAACTTTTTATATACATAGGATGTATTTAGCAGTACTTGCTCCAATATTTTTTGCCGTTTAGTTAATCGATATTAAAACTGCTTTTATCTCACCCTGACTAACACATTATACGTTATGCTTTCTTAGTTCGAAACCTAAGATATTTCATTTTATATTTGTTTGTGTTTATTTTTATTTTTTCTTCTCTTCGTGAAACGAAAATTCAGCTGCCGGGTGAAATCAGTAGGTTGTGGGTACAGGCGCTATATTTTTTTTTTTTTTTTTTGTCTCTTACTTTTGATATATCGAAGTTCTATTTATATATTTTATTATATTTAACAAAACTAAAGAACTAGTTAATATAGGCACGAATATAGCATGATAATAAAATTCATGTATCATCTTAATTTATTTTATGCAATAAAAACAATCTGATAATATTAGATAGCAGAAATAAATTTGCATTTCATGAATCGTTCATGTTTTATTACATAACTATCAACCTGTTAAAAATCCTCTTGAGTATAAAAAAACTTAAGAAATGCGATGATACTACTTGATTGAAGGGAAAACTGAGCATTCAAAACCGAAATGTCTATAAATTTGATTTATAATTCAAACTCTACGAATAATCACTCGATGCACAAAGTGAGATAAATTCGATCTCCAGACTTGAGGTGATAATCTGAAAGAGTTCGACCGTTTTCTAGGTAACATCCATAAGCCCAAAGTTTTTGCCTTTCGGGAGGCCATTCTTCACCCTTTTCGATGCAACTGGAATTATTACATCTAGAGCCAAGTTCCCTGGCAATTTTGCGTTTCAGGGTATCGACAGTTTCCGAAAAAGAAACATCGTCAAGTTTCATCTGCCTTTCATCGAGTGTATTTATCGTCACTGTATCGGCTTTACTGCAAGCTGTATAATATAATATTGGGAATCAACAAATGATATTACGATCCGCATCGCCTACAGACACAATTTAGTTCAGATGTATAGTAAAATGTTGAAAACAGGATCCGCGGTTGAACTGCAGCAGATCGATCTTGCATTAACAAAGTTTCAAACTTCAATCCTGCTTTAGAACGAAAGCTAGGGAAATGAGTTTGGTCAGCGAAGCAGAAAGAAAACTGGCTATATAGGTAGTACATATAGGTAAAACTCATTAATTTTTATCGGAATATTCACGGGGTTTAATTACTTGATTTGTTACTAAAGCATGCAGGCATCGTCACTATTTTCACATTCGTTAATTTTGATTATCAAATTTTATAGCACCGCCACCGATCAAAAAGTAAAGACATATAATAATCATATTCATAATTATAGTCTACATAAACCGAAGTAAGCTATCTTCATCGCTTAAAAGTTGAAAGTGCGATATTTCATCATTAAAAATTATCCAAAATGTGGTCTGATTCGAATTGAAAGTTCGCAGATAGTGCTTTGGTAATGTTATATCAAATATAGATCATTCAGAGGTATTGCTTTGTGCTTTTCGTTTATTGTTAAGTGTATAATAGTAATTAAGTGAGGATGCAAAAAATGAAGGAGCATTTGATGAGGCCAATACTGATATCTGACGACAAGTAAAATTAATTGATTTAATTTCGCATAGTTCATGTTCAGTAATTATCCTGTCATTAATTTGTCAATAGAAACTTTATTAATAAGAAGTTACATATAGTAGAATCCATATTTACGTAAAAAATAAGTTTATCAAGTAACGTATAAATTGCGGTAGTGCAAAAAAGGATTGCAGAAGTTTGAAAAAATTGCAAACCCGAAAGAAGCAGTACTTAGAGTCAATATGATACCCTTTTCAGGTAAAAAAATCGGTGGCTATATTCGGTTGATCATTAATTAAATGAGCGCTCGGTTAATGTTATGTCCGGATTGCGCAATGAATTAAATGCGCCGATAAACCCTTGCAGTATTTTTCTGACAGCAATTTTAGGCGTTATCGTTATATTCAGCGCTGGATCAGATCTCATGGAACAATCATACAGCTCTTTTGACTCTGCAGCACATTGGGTGTTACTCTCAACATAAAAACCGATCTTCGAACGCTCTTCGATGAGATATGATGACGCACAGTCTAGGTAATCATCCTCGGACTTAGCTTGATGTTTTTGCATACAGTTCCATACGACGTGATTTATCCAGTCGTAATCATCCCATTCGCTGTTGTAATCGACATGCTGGTTCTTCAATTGCAGGGCAATTTGTGAACGGTCCCTTCAAGCAAACACAATAAAATAGTACGATTTTCAGTAATCGTGGACTTAAATCATGCAAATTTTTCCCTTCTGACGATACAGAGCAGGCATCAGCTAGAGTCTTTAAAATGTTTGAATTACTTCAGACTTACCACCAGTTCCAAGGATTCTGTCCGAGCTTCACTCTCCTCAAGTTTCCCAAATAAGAAAAGACGTTCGAGTTCAAGACGACCATTCTATTGGAATCGATGTAGAGATTCTCTAAATAAGGAAGTAGCAAGAAAGCTGCTTCCTCGATATACGAAATCCTGTTGAAAGACACATCCAAGGTTTTTAATTGGGTCAGATTCGTAAACCAATGTGCATAAACGGCGTCCAAACTATTTCCCCAAAGAGTCAAACTCATCAGATTAGTGAGACTGTTGAAGGCTCCAGATTCTATGCTCTGGATTCCTGCAAGATGCATGTCGATTGATTTGAGGGTATTGCGGAAGCGCCAGAAGACATTTCTGTGAACACATTAATCCACGTGATGCCCATTAATTTTTATTTCCTTGTCTCTCCGGCTCATAGTATGAATTCATCATATCTCATAACAAAAAGAGTTAAGCAGAGCAAAACATCAGTCATACACGTTCCTTCAATGAAGGCAAAGTTTCGGTGATACTAAAATAAGTAAGACTGGTACTAATAATTACTTACCCGGGAACGTTGGTCATTTCGGAATTGCTAAAAGCGATTGATTGCGAATTGGAAGCTGCTTTGTCGAGGATTGAAAACTTGCTCACACCGACGCAATAATATTTCGCGTTTTTTGATTGCCAACATCCTACCTTAGCCACAGTGTTTTCGGCGTAGAATGCCAATACTACAAACACCACGGGGATGAAAAAGGATCGTAACATTGTTCCTAGAGAAGGTTTTTCGATCGCGCGTTAAACTTATGAGCCTCGAGACGAGACACTGTCGCGACAGGACACGTTTTCCTATTGAATCATGCATCTCGTCGATGTTTGTAGGAGCCGGAAAACTACGCAACCCAACAGCATATGGTTTCCGTTTGATCCTGATAACGACTAAACCTCAGCATTCTATTTCAAGTAATCAGCACCGCCCATTGTGTTTATGAAAAGATAAAAGCAAGGTTTTAGGTACGTAACGCGGCAAATCTCGGTTGAGCGGAAGTATCCGCCTCATTGTCAGATATTTCGGGCCACTCGCATTGACCTTGATGAGAGTCCGATTAATTGTGCTTATATAGTGTCGTTTTAATTTTAATAGTTGTTTTCATACCCCCAGAGGCGGTTTGCAGATCAATTTGTATAACAAATAGGAAATTTGCTTTTTTAAAATGAGATAAGGGTTTCGTTCTTGTTGCGGCGCTGTCATTTTCCTTTAAAAGCGAAGACGGGACCGCGGTTATAATTTATGAAGCTATTAAGACGCCCCTTTGAGCAGTAAAAAAAATTCGTTTCAGGTATTTTTTTTTTTTTTTTTTTTTTTTTATCCTCGGTGCATTAAACGTCAAATTGCTTGTAAAACTTCGTATTATATTGATTATACATAATACATACACATAGCCATTCGAGATTTTGGCCACGGTGTATAGATGTGTCAGCAGAAATAAAATTATATACACTATGAACCTTTGCATATTATTATATTTTGATAGCGATTAGTATTATTTCGATGTATCTCTTCAACGTCGACAAAACTAAGGATACGGGATATTATTATCTACCGAGGTGTTTAAACTTTTGATTTATGTAATTATATTTTAACGACTTATAGCTCTGTATATACAGTAAGAAATGCTTTATTGTCACATGTTTTTACATTAGATTATAGGTATAATAAGAGGACAGGACAACCATTTTTTTTATATACTTGGGATTCTGTACTTGCGTTAGTGGGTATCTTTAATTCCAGTCATTATTATCATATTATAAAAGGCATTCCACGTCAAGTGGGCCACTTTTTCAGTTGGGTTTTTTGAATTTCGAGAAAGTTTTATGGTATCCTCAGAAGGCCTACGAAACATGTTTGAAACACTTGTCAATGTCAATGTCAAGAGTCAAAATGTCGCAGAGGTATACGATCTATTTTCGAAATTCATATAATTTTCCACAATTTTTTTTTGTTGCGAATATGTAATTATTTCGTAGTGGAACGGTAGAGAACAAATCTGCTCTGCGATATTTCGACTTTTGATATCGACAAGTGTTTCAAACATGTTTTCGAGACCTTCTGAGGATACGATAAAACTTTCAGGAAAAACAAAAAACGCAATTGAAAAAGTGGCCCACTTGACGCGGTATGCCCCATTATATATATTAAGCGTCTCACTTATGGCTGTATCTACTTCAGAATTATTTTACTCATATTCAAGTTATAGCAAGTTGCAGCATTGCAACATTCTCACGATCGATGCGTACGGTTTACTTGCTCGTAATTATATATTCATTTTTCTAAGGAGATGTTGATTTTTTACGCAATTTACGATGGAACGAGAATGGGTGCTCAGCGCACGCTTCAAAATTGTTGTAAAGTTTCTTTTTTTTTCTTTTTTTTTTTTTTTGTCACAAATGCTAACTAACTATATATAACAAAGATTTATTCATTTTTTGTGATTTTTCATGTTATAGAATGTCAATTTTTTTCATAATTACATCCACATATTACATTAAATATGTATAATAGATACAATCTTCACTATACCCTTTGCCATTCGCATGTTTAGTCAGTTTCTTTTCTCACCTATACTATGCCTTATATATCATTTCATTTTTTATACCAATGGTTTTCACATACGATTAAACGACTAATTAAACTCCAACAACAGATCTTAGAATGAATTTTGAAAGTCTATAATTGTAAACGTTCTTTTATCATAATTATAAGACATAACTTTTCTGAAAAGCGGCATGGACTTTGATAAGGGCGTTATGTGTGGTCTAACTGCAGTTCAGTTGATTGAAAAATAGAAATATTGAAATGGTAATTCAGTTCAAATTTAAGTAGAACTATGTGTGTTGGCTATAAATATGTATAGTACTGGCTTTGTTTATTCGGCGAAGATTAATATCATATATATAGAAGAAAATTGGGCAGTACACGATAAATCATAATTGTCCTGTCATTCGAACAGGAGAAGAGCTTAAATTTAAATTTGGCACTTAAAGATTGTACAAATAATTTTATCATTTCGTTATATCGCGGTTTATATACAACAAAATAAGCAAAGATTCAAGAAGACGAGGTTCGATACAATTCTACTGCAGATGGTGAACGAAATTTAGTTGAATCGTTCGCGTCCGAATCTATCCTCGAAAAATTTTATAAGTCTTAGTAATTTGATGTCAATACCAGCAATTAGATAGAATCACGAATAGTATATAGAATAATTGTAAAAATAAACGACTTCGAAATCGATAAGTAATCAAAATTTAAATTTCTCTTTATATTTAACGATCGCGTAGTCTACAACATTTTGAAATTTGTACAAGATTTTTTGCTTTTAATATCTATTATATTACAGATACTCCCTAATCATTCAGATAATTCTCTCGATCGTCATAATAATAATAATAATAATAATAATAATAATAATAATAATTTCTTCAATTATATTTTATACCATAAAACAATATTTTATTTAATTTACAGTTAATTTGAAATTCGATAAGATTGATCGGGACTTGCGATTTCAGATACGTAAAATAATTTCATTATTGTCATCCAAATAACGTATCGTATAAAACATTCGTCTCTCGATAATGCAGGTAATATTATATATGTATGGATACGGTTAAATTTCTCTATACAATAAGAACTTTATAGTATAAACATTGCCGTTTATCATATAGGTAGGTATATGAGTTAGAAAAAAAAAAAAAAAAAGATAATAATAATAATAATAATGCCGATCAATTTTTGTATCTTTTTCCAACATATATCCCATACAGTTGTATAAATCACGAGAGAAATGGGCACCACCGGTCCCCTTCAACGAACAGTTTATATTCATACGTTAAATCCACTGTACATCAACTCATCCTCAACTATTATTGCTCTAGCTGTATGAACCGCATAAATTATTACGCGGACGTTATCGCTCGCTTCTCTTGCGACACGTACCGTTCCATTTCGCTAAATTTTACGACGTTATACGCGTAAGCAATAATCCGCGATCGATCCATCTAGCAGACGCGGGATATTAGCGCTAAGGCGATTACGGTTATCGTCAGAATTTCAAATTGACAACGACGAGACGATGCCGAGCCATGATTAAATAGGACGAGTTCCGTTGGTGGCGAATGTGCCGGTGCTGGTGCAGGAGCGAGTGGTGGACCAACAGGAGGTCGTGGTATTCCACGTTGGTCACTCTCTCGTCCAGAAGATTTTCCGGACGGGGTTGTTGCCGTAAGATTATCTTCGCTTCTTCCAAAGACCAAAGGTTCGTCTCGTTCTTCAGTTTCCGTTCCGTGAAGAAGCTTTTTGTTTATTCTTTCTTTAGCTGTCTTTTTTCGCGACTTGTTGCTCACCTCGTTGTGACGAACTGACGGAAGCGTTGTTTTCGTAAGATGAAGTTCTGGAATGTCAATCAATCGATTATTAACTGATAGAACTGATATTAAAGACGTATGATACGTGAAAAATTTTATTATAGATGAAAAAGTATCGACCTTGCAATCGCACGGCGCCATCTGCTTTTCCAAAGGCATTCTCCGAGGAGCACATATAGCTTCCAAAGTCAGTTTTATCGAGCCTTCGAATGGTCATGTTCAACTGATAAGCATATTCGCTAATTGGCACCTCTGACATCGCGTACTTTTCCCCAGGCAGAAGTTTTTCACCTGAATAAAAACCAGTGGACTTAATTTCCGAGTGCCAAGCGTTTGTTTAATTAAGATCTTAAAAGTTGTAAACGTCGAGACGCGGGACTAGCGTGACCCAGAATTCTTTGAGAGCTAAGGCGAACTACAGAGCTAACAATAAGTAAACTGTCGCAGTTTCCGGTTTAGCCTGTAACAACGAATGGCCAGTTTTTGCACGCTGCCGCGCGAAATAACGTCTGACCGGAAATTGCATTTGATGGTCCGAAGAAAAATAGTTTCCGAGTTTTCAACGTCGTCGTTATTGGTTATCGGGAAACGATGCCTGCAGAGTTACGCAGCTCGGAAAAGAAAAATAAAAAAGAAAAATAAACATTATATAGATGAACTCAGAAAACTGAAACAACTTTTTCCAATCCCTTAGCTCTTCTGCATAATATGAGACCGTTTCTACACAAAATTATGTCTTAATATTGAAGAAAATTTTAGTCTAAACCATAATTGACGTTTTGCGTACCTGTCTCCTTATACCAAGAGTTCATAGCTCTAGGCGAAGCTTCAGCGTAGCATTGAATGACAACGTCACTGTTAGCTGGAGCGGCGACGAGCTGGTTTGCGACTTTGATCAACGGCTGGACTAAAAAGAAGAAGAAGAAGAAAATAAAGGAAAAAGAGTTGAGGCTCCGGTGCGTGGGGTGGATAAAACGAGACGACGTACTTACAGTGCACGCGTACCGAATATCGTTTGCTGACCGAAGGTGGCACCCCGTTTGAAGCAATGCAAAGATACGAGCCCATCTCCTGGCGCAATACGCCGACCAGGTACAGCTGTTCACCCTCTGAAGTTTTGACCACTAAAAAAAAGCGATTATTTTCACTTTGTTCATGCGGGAATCTGGCCTATTCAGAAATCCAGGAAAAAAAATAGGAGAGTTGGAGTTCTTTGAAACGAAACTTTTTTCACCTGGCTGACTTTTTGACATTAGTTATTCTCTTTTATTGTGGACCGAGTTCAGGGAATAAAACTTATCTATGGTGGTTGTAGGGCGTGAATATGCGACAACAATAAAGAGATCTTTGGTACGATACTGGCGCGTTGCTATAACAGCGGTTTTACATGTGAAACGGTGAAGAAAAAAGTATATTTATAGCGGTCGTAGTTTAAATGGATTCCTGTACGTTATACCTGACCCCGAAAAATCGGATTTTAACGTTTATATACCGAGGAGATGGTGAAGGTATCCCATAACGTAGCCTGGGAACTTTGATTTAATCTAATAAATAGATTTTCCTTGGCCATTGGCACCCTTCAAAATTCGGATGATGCATCTCCTCTGTAATAATGTGTGCAATATCTCCTTTCGTAATATATTAGAGCGCACCCACGCCATTCGCAGCGAGTAGGTACACAATGAATATTGCATAGCGTATGAAAGCGCAGAAAAGCGAACGCGAGAGAAAGATAGAAGGCAAGATAGAAAAAGAGAAGGCAGCAAGCTGTATGTAAACTAAACATCGATCACTCATAGTCGAAAAGTCTGGTTGTACCTTCTCGAATATATGCGGTTGTTTAGGGGTGAAAAAGAGCATCGAAGTTCGGTGTATATATGTTTTCACAACTCAATACGAAAAATCTTCATACCTGTATTTAAAGTATCTTTAGAAATTCGTGCTCTCAGAAAGGGGGACGTCTTACGTATTGTTGATCGAAAAATTGATCTGAAAGTCTACATAAGGCGAAATATCAACCCATTGCAAAGTTATTCCCAAGGTATATTATACCGTCGATGTAGAAATGGTGAGGTTTCAGCCCGCAGTGGACAGGCTTCCCTAAAGCCTTCGAAAGGTTTGATAAAAAAAAAAAAAAATATATATATATACTCGTATTGTCGAGAATTTTCCACCGAGCTACTCGGTCGATTTTCGAAGAACAAATACTGTCCCACTCTCAGATTTCACTAATTTTTTAACACCCACGATAAAGATAGGTACAGTCCCTATATACCTAGTACGGGAAACCCTGCCTGAAATAATTACCAGGGTGAAGGTAGGGAATTTTTGAAATCTCTTATCCAATGCGTGGGAGTTAGCAACTAATTAGTAATCAGGTCTCGTGTCGATTAAAAAAAACTGTCACCCGTACTTCGTTTAATGCCGTGCTCGTTCCGCAATATAATATTGCGCCCGTCTTCTCGACGCCAGGTGACGTCGGGCGCCGGTGTTCCGGTCGCTCGGCATCGTAGTCTCACACTTCCACCCTCTTCGGTTGTTAGGCCTTCTGTCGAGTCGTCCAAATCCATTATGTCAGGTGGGATCACGACCTTCATGTACCCCATCTATTTCCAAGTTTCTCATCATTATACGATATTTATTTATGTATAGGTATGCGGTGTGTACCTAGATATATCATTTTCCTATTTAAAGACGATGTATGTGTACACGTGTACAGGGACGTGTATACCGATGAACTCATGAGCAGCATTAAGCCACGTTAATACCGGATTTTACTCCTTTACCCTCTCCGGCTCTCCGCGGCTTTCGCAAATGTAAAATAGACCGCGGATTATCACTAGTCTCGACAGCTCGGGTATCTCCTTTACCATACCGATGGCAGGCGTGAAACGAGATACTGACCTCCGTCACTTACCCGCTTTATACACAGACATGAAAATTGTGTCGTGTTTGAAACCACGTTGTAAATAAGAATTTGGAAGGTGAAGTTTTTTGCATGAGACTTTGGTCAGGACCTGATATTATACGGTAAAACTCACCTTCACCTTCACCTTTATGCATATCAACATGTGTTTTTACCTGACTGCGCATTGGGTCAGTGTTCACCTGACACATGTACGTTCCAGAATCGTTTCGCTGTACGTTAGCCACGTGGAGTTTCCACGTGTTGTGCCCGTTGTGCGTTACCGAAAGACGTGGATTGTGCGCCACCATGTGGGTGTGAATCGCCAAAATCGCTCTCGAGTCAGATTTTATCCAAGCAACCTGAAACAGTTTAATTGCGGACTGTTAATCACATTTATTGAAATGCATACTCTGCGTTATCACTCCTGAATATCGCCCCTATTAAAGCTTAGGTAATATAGAACTGCGATTCTGCACGAAGCCAGAAAATTTCGTTTCTCAAGTAGCGGATGGTTCGCAGAAAAGTCGTAAAATGTGAAGTATAGTTTTCTGGGATTTCTCCTTCAACCTGCAGTGTTCCCACTTTCCTCTTTTACGGAGAATGGAAGCAGAGCTTGAACTCACCAATCGTATCATCGAATAGTTTACCGCTCCTTTCTTCTTCGAACGTTCGGCTAAAGGGGTTCCAGAGTTTTAGTATTAGAAGGGGTAGTAGATGGGGTATAGATGTAGATCGAAAGAGCTTAACGAGAATCACAGTTTTCGGTGGCTTTTTGAATCACGTGGGATGTCCTTTTTTGTTATTTTATACCCTGGTCCTGGATCGTTTTACGACTTGATGCATGTAATCGTATATTTGAGTCGCGGTGTAGCGCTATATATACCATAATATCAAACATATGTGGAGTTTGGCTCGAGTAATTTTCAGTGCCGTGGTTAAGTACATATATATATCTCGAGTAAAAAAAGCAAAACGAAAGAGAAAAAAGAAAGAAAAAAAAGGAAAAACTGGCACCGGACAGATTCTGGAACAGAAGCTGTAAAGTTCAGTTTGACCCAGTAGTAGAATATGGTATAGTTCTGGCAGACACGTCCGAAATTTGTCCCCTTTGTTCATACGCGATTGTGGAAACTGCCTATTAACGCCACTACTACTTTCTGGCGTTTATGCTGGCGGAAAAATTGAATGTTTAGGGAACGTGGCAGCTTATAAAAGCGTTTATCGGAAATCAGGCAGACAATGGACCAGCCGAGAGTGCCTGAACGAACGAACGAACGAACGAACGTGTACATACCTACGAACGTACGAACGAACACGCGTGCACGCTCAAGCGGCCGACTTTCCATCCCTCGACAACACCAAAAATCTACCCTCCTACAGCTCTTCTCTTCTTCCCTGCCCTGCCCTGCCCAAACCCCGTGTGCCTCTGTCCCATACTACAACCAACTTGGCGAGGCTGACGCCGCGATCTGTCATATTTCAGGCAGAGCTCTATTCAGCGCGCGAAAAGCTTTTAAATTTCGAACAAAAGCGCGATATCCGAGGCAATACAATTTAAGGTGTGCATAAATAACGTTGATGGAGCAGCGTCCTCTCTTCGGAGGCATCGCATATAACGCCCTACGAAAATCCTCGATCCTCTACAGACGGGAGGAAAGCTTGGAACACGTTTGGGCGACACGTGGGCATCGATAATTGTTTCGAAACGATTTTCAATTCAAACGTAACTGGCCGACTGAATACATTGTTATGATACACTTCATTGATCACCATTGAATTGAATAACTTCGATTATTGGTTGCATCTCATTGCCATCATTTCTTTCTGAAGGAGTTGATGAGGAATGAAGGGTGATAAATTTATATTCGATAAAACATTTTTCCGATTGGATTGATACGTATTTGGTAGTGCGGTAGGGAATAGAAGCAACGTGACTTACCCCTACGTTACCGTAGAAGGTCCTGCGATCGACAATCGCATAGGTACGTTAGATGAACGAGATTTTTATCTCGTTTAATATTGTCGCAGAAAATACACGACATTTCAGCAATAAATAAAAATATAACAAAGAGTTCTCGTTTCCATACTCGAGCTACGCTCTTCGGTGCGCTCCACTCAACAGAAAAGAGGGCAGAGAGGATGTGGAGAGGGATGAGTGCGAGAAAAAGAAAGGGAACAAGCCAGTACGGAAGCACGGTGGCATTCATACTTCTCATTTAGTTACCGGTTGGAAAAGGGCGTAAAATATGAAATAAAATAAGAAAAAAGAAAAAAAAAAAAAAAAAAAGTACTTACCCATGGCGGTATTCCAAATTTTATTAAAGAGGAAAACTTATTATGAATATTTAGGTGAAAAAAAATCTCTTACTTCTTCAAGCCTCGCCGCATACTTCACGTTCCACGTCTAATCGACATTTGGACACTTATAGCCACTGATTTTTGCGGCTAGGCACAATAAACATTTGATATCATTCGGTGTAATAGCCAAACGAAAGCCAAGGGGAGCCCTTTCACTGGCAGGAGGAAATTACGTTATTTACAGATCCTATTATCTCTTCCAGGTCGAGACAATCTGTCGCAAACTACCATCGCTCATAAATTTATATACCTACGCGAAGTGAAATGGTTTTTATACTTTTTCTGAAATCTCTATGGTAAAATGACTACGGGGCTGAGTATGGGTTCACACGTGTATATAGTCGTTATATACCTATACCTATACTTACAAGGCATTTTTGAAGTCGATAAATCAGTGGATTGGCGAATAATGTGACTTCAGGTCCGTTTGAAGATTGGCGCTTTTGAAATGCAGCTTTTGGAAATTAATTATACGTTACCAATGTCAAAGCCTTTGTAATTTTCAGCTACCCAAATACCGATAATTCATTAATGAACGGCTACATCGATATCGTTAGTCGTTATATGAATCAGGTACGCTACTTCGTCCCACGTCGCATACCTATATACCTAGCCATGATAGTCGCAAGTACGGGGCTCAAGGTTCAACTTTAAAGTTTGGATTTGAGTTTATTCGTACGACTCGACCGGCACCAGGAACTTTACAGTGCTGGAATAGAAAGCGTATCCACGTATCCCCGCAGCTTATCGGAGTGTCTTCGAATTTTCGGTGAAAGGTACGAGCCACTGAACAGAGAAAGGATAGAACTCGGGGTACGGCTGACTGCGGGTCGGCGGACGGGCTGGGTGGTCGGGTTGGGCTGAAGATTGTAAGCCGCTGTAACAAGGGATTTCAAATCAGAGCCCTGCGCATCTCACTCCGATCCGCACCCCCAAGCATCGAATCCAGCACCCTACGCGTTTGGCGCTCTGCGTCCTTACGCCCTATACCTTATCGTATAACCAGCTGTATTCCTCGTAAGGCCTAGGGCTATATATACATGTAATATACAGGATCTCGGAAGGAATTGCGTCCTTCGAGACTGCACAAGTACCGAATTTGCCGCGCTCGTAAAACTACGCGTACTTAAGCGAACCGATATCCAACGGCTCCTTGCAGTAGGTATAGTTTCTCTATTATAATACCTACAGTTACGACTGCCTTTTACGATATATCTACATCTATACCCAGCTATGTATTAATTAGACAGTGGCCCAAAAAAAGGACGCTAAATTCCGAAATTTCGATTGTTAGAACTTTGATCCGACGAATTAATGTTTGATTAACTCAGATCGCTCATCAGCACTCAAAGATATTGAAATATGAAGAATTTGACTAAGTTTTGATTTCGGAAAGTTGTCTCTGATCAATTTTTTCATTTCATGAATGCTCATCGAGGTAATACATTCGAATTCCACGTTGTGATGAGAGAACGAATAACATTAGACATATGATATGTTGAATGGTTATCCAAATCGAATAAATGGCAGAAAAATTATCTATACGACGTTTTTGAAATACCTGCGTTAAATATTTTGATTTATTTTTTTGCCACAAATCCTCCGAGCTGAGGGCACTATGGACGATACGCATCCGGAGCTTCGTGAGACCTGAGATGCGTCGAAATCCAAATCTTGGCTGCCAGTATATACGTACGTATATATATTATATATATATATATATATATATATATATATATATATATATATATATATATATATCGATATATACTCCAGTGTGAACGTATGAGGTCGTTGGAGACCCGAGGGTTAGCGGGACTGGTATATCAGCTGGGGACTTTCACGGTCCTGGCTATTTTCCCGGGTTTTCGCCTCGCTCTAAGAGGTCTGCCCACTTCGTTTCAGCTCTCACCACTTTTCTACCACTTCGTATCCACTCCAGCCGATCCAAGGAACAGGAAGGCGGGAGATGAGGGGTGAGATCCATCTCACCCCCGTTTGATCCCTTTCCTATAAGATCGGCGTTGCCTTGCTTAATCCCGTTTTACATTATCACACGTGTTCGTGTATTATTTTTCTTCCTTCTCTTATCCTTATTCTTATTTTTATCCTTGTTCTCCTTTGTCTTATTCTGGTTCTAATCCGCGCGTTTTACTCTCAGCGCGTCGTTCGACTGCCGATGAAGGGTGTGGAAACGCAATGTGGAAAATGGTGGAAATTTATTATTTTCTGAACGCTGGTTTGCTCTTACGCGTTGGCACTCGACGGCGTAGCGTTGGATACGGTCGACGAGACGGTGCCATTGTTGCTTCCTCAGTGAATTATACGAAGCTAAACTGCCACCCTATAGCCTCCAGGGCAAAGTTCTTGAGAAAACCACTTCTCAGGGTTTATTCGATTCCGAAAGCTGCGTTACAATTCCAACGCGGTAAAGATACAGTCAAGCTGCCTTCTTGGCTCCTCGCACTCTTTCTTCCTTCTCTTTGAATATCTGCAGGAGCTGAAGTTACCCAGGGCTCAGTCTTAGCCTGAGATCAGCCTCGAAGCTGTTCTCCCTATTCTTCTAACACTAGGGAGGAGAGAAGATCTCGGAGAACCATTTCGAGCCAATATTTGCCTTCTGTCTGATTCTTATCCGTCCCACGGCGAACTCTTTTCCAAGAGTCTAGATCTCGACGGTTCTTTCCACGGCTGCAACACTCTTCGGTAGTCAAGTCTTCCGCTTTTCATGGAGAAAGAAAATCCCCAGTCAGTCGATGAACGTACAAATATACGAACTACTACTACGTCCCTTTGAGTATATCGAAATATATTTCATTTTGGGGTGAAAAAAAAAAGAAGGGCAACCTTCTCTGCCTGTCTGTCAATGAGTCCCAATTACTTGGATCCAAATGCCACGAGGGTACGTCGCGCAGTAATGAGCTCCATTCAAGTTTATTCAGGTCCGTTCGACGTCCATTTGTGGGTCGATTCTCGTCCGCGAACAGAATACCGCGCGATATTACATTAGCAGTTCTGATTTTGATTTATCCGTTCTTTGCCCGAAGCGTTCCTTCTTCTTTACCCGATTTCCACAACCCCTCGGCCAGATTCCCGGGGGGTTCCGGCCTCCTCTCGACCACGTCCCACCAGTCCTCTTCACCATCGCAACCGAAAGTATTTTCTTTCCTGAATAGAAGTGTTTGTCGAGTCAAACACGCAATCAAACCTGGACTTTTTCTTCAAACTGAATTACCCAGCTATTCCTCTATGCCCCTTTTTTTTATCCTGTCTACACCAGAACACCCGTCCTGACACCCTTCCATCACATAACCCTGCGTAAGGAAATTCTATGAGAAGGAGTACCTTGATATGAGAAATGCCGATTCGCGATTCCCTCAAAGACGACACAGTGTCGAAAATTCTCATGTTATTTCACTTCTCACTTCAAATGACAAGTGCCGAGGATGACCCATACAGGGTATAAGGTACGCGTTACTTTAAAGAAAAGAGAGTCAAAAATCTATATACATATGTATGAGGTATAGATTTATATTTTTGTAAAAATATCTGCTGCATGCAGTCTGCAGTAATAAAATTTTCTAATACTTGGGGGTAATTATGCGAGAGGGAAATTGTATAGGGTATCAAATTCGCCGTGTATTTCCGGTAGAGAAATTCTCAGGGGGGGTCGTAAAATTGACTACTTATCCCCGGAGAGAATGGTTGTCCTTGAGAAGGGATAATATACAATTCCAGCGCAGAAGTTTCCTCGTCTGTTCTAAGGAGCAACGATATAACGTATTGTTTGCATTTGTGTGTGTGTATACATGTACATATTATATACCTATATAATATATATATATATATATATATACATGTACAGATATATCCACACGGTCGGTACAAATGTATATTATACAGGGCGGGTTCCAAGCGTTATACATCTATATAGTTATACTGGCTGCTATTTCGTGCAGTAAACTTAAACAGTCGATTAAATTTGATTGCAGCAGTTAAGAAATTACTACTGAGCCGTACTCCTTATTTCAACTGCGAGTTCATTAGTTGCCGCCACAGCTGACGCCTCGGTGCCCTTCAGAACCCGTTGCCGCCTCTTCTACTACCGTCTCGTCGTCGACGTCTTAACTCTCTGCCTTTACTATGGTCCTTAGCGAACCTCCAGGTTCTAACTCGGAACTACAGGAACCAGGAACCAGGAGCCAGGAGCCAGGAGGCAGGAACTAGAAACTCTAAACTTGAAACTGGAAAGTCTGGTGGTAGCAGTAAGCTGCCATCCCGATACAATATACTATACTACTAGGTGCACGAAATGTTTAAACGGTTCTGGCTAACCCGGGCTATAATCTGACCCTAATCTATTCCAGGTTGTACTTAGGACCTTCGCTTCCATCTCGGGACTTCGCCCCTTGCCCAATAGCGAGGAAAGTTTCGTCACGTTTCCTCTTAATTATTTGATTCGTAAACAAAAGGCGATAGACAAAGGTTTCGCCTTCCGATTACACCGTTACTACTTCCAGTTAAGGAATTGGCGCCGGTTTTATGCTGAGAGTATAAAAGTATATCAATCAGTTAGGTATATAAAGGTATAGAAATAATAGGGGAGGTTTTTGCTCGGGAAAATAAACTTTTCTAATCGTCAATTCACATTTATTCTGTCGATTCTCATCTGTTGTCATAGATTCTTATATAGTGTATAACTTTAGTTGATATTTCGAAAGCTGTATAGGTATACAGTAACTATACACGTAGAACGAATAATATAGTTGAAATTATTTTTAACCGTTGTAAAAGTATTTGAAAAATGTGAAACTCGACGGTATAGATTAACGAGAATCGCGTACCCTGCCGAAGTAACTTTTTCATCCTATATACCGAAGTGAGTTTCTCGTTATTTAAAACGAAACCTGGCGACTGAACTTTATTTGTTATTGTGTTGTCCAAAGAGAAGAACTCGAGTTTCGGCACATTCATCACTACCTGAAACCTAAAAAATAACTTTACGAAGTTTACCATCGTAGCTATATAGGCATCTTTAACTTTTTATTCTACAAATGAAATTCTCCGAACAATGGCTAACGACATTGCCGAATAATTACGTAAATAATTACACTCGCTAGGTAGGTAGGTAGGTACTCGAACTAACGTTCAGCATCTTCGCGCTAAATCGTTCTCTGGTTTTATGACCGCATCGAGAGGTACGGATTTCCTGGTTTAAAATGAACGACGAGATGGAACAGCGTGTCGAATAAAGTTTCGAAAACAGCTGGTCTGCACCTATACATAACAGATGACCTGACTATGTAATGTAACGACGTATATATATACCTATACATATACCTGTGTTGGTCAGTATATATTATTGTACAGGGACCAGGACGCCAAAACTGAGTACCATTTAATTTCCATAAGTTGCGTTGTTTCACCGCATACGATTTTCAACCTTTTGAATTTCGCCAGCAAAACAACGGGGCCGAGTGCAGGGTACCATAGCGAATCTTTTTCAAATCGACCCAAACTGTCATACAAGTACATATATTATGTACGTATATACACCTACGTAAATAGAAATATGGAAAATATACGATGATGTGATGCACGGGAATACGACAATCTAATATATTATGCATGGATATTTTTTTTATTCTTTTTCATTTTTTTATTTCTTTATTTTTCATTTTTTTTTTTTTTTTTGTCGTCGTGGTTGTCGTTGTCGTCGTCGTCAGTCGTGCAAACTGACATGAAGAATCCGTTTCGGCATGGGAAAGAACCTCGCGGCCGATGGAATTTCATCGGATTCAAAACACTCCGGGAATTTCGAAACGTGCACGATGCATCACGTCTGCTATAGGGGTGGCCGGTGGGAGATGGTAAGAGGAAGAGAGTGAGTCAAAGTGGGCCAACCGACACGAGGTATGGTACGCGCGCACGGATATATACTATACGAGTAGTTGAAGGGGTGGAAAATACAAGAAATTCCTCGCATCACGGTTGAAAGTCTTTCGACTACGTGAAAACGCTGTCGATCGATTATCGCCTTTTTCACTTTATCGAATAAAGATACGACCTGCTATAGCATATACTTCAACGAAATATCTGAATAAATTAAAAAGAATTCAAAAAAAAAAAAAAAAAAAGAAAAACCAACGAAATTTTATGTGACAAAAGAAGAATTGAAGATAATCACAATTATTAATAATTCTCCAAGACTTACCTTGAAGGATTGGAGGTGGTTGACTACACAGGTAAAAGAAACGTCTCGGCCCTGCGTCACGGTGTGATTCTCCAACGGTGCTAAAAATTCCGGCTGGATCTCCGTCATCGGCATAAGTTGACCTGAATTGAATAAATATCGCAATTGTTAAACGATATTACGTGTATAAATTCAGGACTAAATTATCATCGAAAGATAAGGGTTCTACGAATGTTCAAAGTTCTGAAAAACTGAAGATTTCTACTGCCTTGCCCAGGCCCGTGATCACTGCAGTAGTAAAGGTCGGAATATGTCAGCCAAGTAGAGTGAGGAGAAATAGTTCAGCCATATCTACGGATCGCACGAACTTAATGATGAAATTGAGCACAATATAAGACCAAACTATAGCGAAAAAAGCGGTGTTCGAATAGTTTAGATTATTTCACACCGACGAATGACGAATGTTATAGAAAATGTAAGAATTATTCTGCAATGGATTTTTCTCATCTTTCTTTAGCAAGAATATAGTATAACTGTATATCTGGAATTTGGTATAAGGATTTTCGTCGAGAGCTAGCGTCGAGTCGAGGTAAGCCCTGCAGAATGAATTGGCGGGAATGGTTTTTCTTTTATTTTTTTGTTACTTCATATGACATCCGATATACGAATCTAGATCGACAAACCAGTTCCAGTTTCGCTTGACAAGTGTGTTTTTATTCATAAGCAGATTTCTTGCGCCGTCACCATCACCGTATAAAGAGAGGGCGGAGAGAATGAAATGGCAGATGTATTAACCACCTTGGGCTGCGTTAGAATCCATTCCCAAGAATCGACTGAATTCCAAGCAGCCCTGTCTGCGTTAGCGAGGAGACACACGGCCCCCGCATGTGTATGCTACGCTTCTCTTCTTCTTTTTTTTTCTTTTTTTTTTATTCCTTTTTTCTTTTTTTTTTTCTCATCGCACCAATAACGTTTTTCCGCCTTACGGTTTGACAAATCGAGGAATTGATTTCGCTCGGCGACACGGAGCGTTATAATACATAATGCCGATAATTCCAGAGCCAAGCAATCCTGGGGTGACTGCTGGCGGGACTATGGGGGGTAGAATGAGGAAAGAGCGGGAGAGAGCCAAGTAGATATAGCGCCAAGTCGACTGTGAATGATATATAGGGCGGGTGTTTCGCGAATTGCGCGGACTCTGGGTTACCGAGCTTTAATCTTACCTAGCCTTACATTGGCTGAGCTCACCGGCCAAATAGCGAGGGTATATCCGGCGGCGGAAAGTGAGCAGCGTTAGTTGGTTATGAGGGGTGAATCGTGACCAATTGCAAAATACAGGAAAAAAGAGAAAAAAAAAAAAAAGAAATGAAAAGAAAAGAAAAGAAAGAAAAAGAAGAAAAAAGCATGGAGTGGTAAGACACAGTGTTTGATTTCCGAGTATTTTCAAACCCTAGAAGAGTATAAAACTTTTCTTGAAATACCATCATCAAGCTCACGCTCCATGAATGGGAGGAAAAAGTGAGACGGATTACGGACGTAAGAAAAGTATAACGTAATTTCCGTAGCGGATAAGAGATGACGGCTGAAGATGTTGGTTCGTGGACAATCGTGAATGGATTTTGGAAACGAATTCAAGACGAGTTGTGTATATAGATCTTGTTGAAAGATCTTTAGAAAGGGATGTTATTTTCAGTTCTATATTTTATAAGGACAGTCTCTGTATATAGTCACGTTTTATTTTTTAGCCAATTTCTTCGCTCCCGTCAGAATACGTGGGGATAAAAAAGAAAAGAAAAGAAAAGAAAAGAAAAAAAAGAAAAAAAAAAAAAAAAAATGACTCAAGACTTTGCTTGAAATTAAATTTGATTTCAAGTCTGAAAATTTTAAAGCTTAACTAAAAGCACAGGGTGACGTTATCTTCAGAAACTCCGCAGTCCTAGTAACTTTACCCCTTAAGCCTGGATGAGCGACAAAATATAAAATATATTTCTCTCTCGCTATCTCCGAACCCTCTGACGGCTGAGGGCTCGGTGTTTCGCTTCAAACTACCCCTTATTTCGAAGACGAAGCGAGTCTCTGCCTAGCATTGAATACTATTATCCATTTGCTTAGAAATTGATACCGTCCAGCCGAAATCACTTTCCGAAGGATCAGCGTAAGCGCGCGTATACGCTTGTGTTCAATTCTATATATATACATATATTATATACATATTTGTACATATATACTTCCCACCCGTTGGTATATCAGGAGTAAAAGGAGGTAGGGTGAGTTTGGGCACTCTCTGAATTGGCATTCAATACTCTCCCGCTGGCACCGAACCGTCAACTCTTGGCCGTCACGCTTCGTTCTCTTGTGGTAGCTCAGTACTAGTTTACTTCGGGTCTTGAAGTACCAAAATCTCCACTTACACTTGAGACTTCTCGAAGGGTGACCGTTAAACTACCCTCGTCCAACCTCCCATGGTTCAGCCATGGTTGATCTTGCGGCGAACTATATATATATGATGATCGTAATCGATCTTGACTTTTGAAAATATTCATCGAGATTTCTGTACACTGCACGTATAACTATATATACTATACCGTTGAGTTAAACTACTCGTTTACCCTTATTTTTGTACAATTTAAACGACATCCTGCCCGCTATACGCATTCCATTTCGTAATATTAAAGCGACAGCTATACCGAGGACAAACGGGTTAAGCTTCGTTACTTTCCCAGAGAAATTGGAATATTTTAGGTCTCGTTTGGGACACAGATATAGAGAGGGAGTGAGAGAAGACCCTCCGCTTCGTTCTCTACCCTAGCCAGCTGAACCTGAACCTTTATCTTTTGATGACAACCAGCAACAGCAGCAGCAGGAGCAGCGGTATGGTAAATAAATGGTCGTTTCTGGAGATAAAGTAACTATCTCTTGCGCGTTTAGGGGGGGACCTTTGCAATACTGACAGAGTATAAGGGGTTGTTGCCCTTAAACGGTCCTGCAGTATGGTGAAAATATAATTCCATCCGAACGCGCGTAGTTTAGGTCTAGTTTCAAGCTAAGTCTAAAGTTTCGAAATGTATAGGAGGTATACTACCTACCTTCGATTCTCGAAGATATTTTAGACCCCCCCGAACACTTCCCGTTATAGAAGTAACTCGGAAACCTGTTATATACAGTGAGTTCAAAATGTCAAGAAGTTGCCAAATATTCAAGGGATCCGGGCAGACCTTCGAAGTTTACCCATGCGTAGGTAATTAAGGTTAAAGTCAGCACTTCGTACAACGCCTATAAAATTAACCGTTCAAATTTATCGGAGTGTGGCTACCCGGCATCAACGCCCACTTTGAACACCCGCAACCGTACCGTCACGCACATTGTCACCACTTCGCAAGTGTGTTTCAACATATTCGTCATATATACGGATCTAGGTGCGATACACCCCAAGGATATGGGAGCAATTTCACACATTCATACCCAGCAAAAATAAAAAAAAAAAGATACTTTGGATCATACGGGATTGAGGAATATTCGCTCCGAGATTAAACTCACCGAATGTCGAGTGAAGAAACGCAGCAAGCACAAATGCGAGGCTGACGTCACTCGGGGCCATGCCATAGGCTGCGTGGACTATTCTCAGGATCGCTCCTTCTGAAATGATAATTACATTATAAATGCTGTTATATAAAATTGAAAATCATTTATATTTGTTAATTTAATCGAAATGCTGAAGAAATACAATCAACTTGACTAAGTATATAATCTAACTGAAATTTTAGCTATATGGATGAAAATATTGATTTCGATGATTAAATCACCGATTAGGCTGGCGGGTATAAACTTTGGCTTATCCGACCCAATTTTCTTTGGGAATTACTAATCATACCCATTAAGGCTCACGTGAAAGCTCGTTTAATTCGTTGAGTGAAAGTTTCATCCCCAAAGCCTCAGAGTGAATTTCTAGCCCATCGACGTTTCATATTCGTCGAGTAAAAAGGATCCACGGGTCGGACGGGTTGTTCGACTCGCGGTGGCAGCGACGCCGGGGGGTGGTTTGAGGGCCGCGTGAATATTAACTCGACAGTTGGTCGCCACATAAACGCCAACCGTTGATATATCCACCCTCAACCCCACCTTCGTCACCATTCCCATCCCCATACCCGATAACACCCCTTGGTCTCCCTGTGCCACCGCCATCGTTCCACATACTGAGTCCAACCAGAGTTTACACACACATACACACATGCATGCCACACAGATTCATAGAAGTGGGAACGCGCCCGCTCTCTGCAACCACACCGTGTCCCTTTATCGCCGAACTAAATGAAAATTTCGCTTACGATGCACCGACCTTTATTCTTTATTGTCTCCTCGCTACGCTTTGAATCCAACGTCAAAAATCCTACAAATCGGCCACCGTGAAGCTTTCAATATATTTTCATAGAAATTCATTGCGTTAGCGCATACTTGATATAAAATCCAGTCAGTGGGTATATAGAGCACGTTCTATACTTTGGATTTGGAGTAGCTGTTACTTCTGGTCCATTAAAGCTTACGTACAACTTATTTTTCGCCGAGAAAAAAGGTGGCCGCGGACCGCGGTCATAAATCTGTGATTTATACTCAATAAATTATCATTAATTATTGACACGCATTAAAAGGACTAGATTTTACTCGTTATATACTTATAGCTCAGAAATATTTATCGAACTAAGCGAAAACTTGGGCAAACATGACC
This sequence comes from Tenthredo mesomela, assembly GCA_943736025.1. Classification (NCBI taxonomy): domain Eukaryota; kingdom Metazoa; phylum Arthropoda; class Insecta; order Hymenoptera; family Tenthredinidae; genus Tenthredo; species Tenthredo mesomela. The sequence goes on from OX031013.1 coordinate 12,912,265, forward strand.
CAGAGGATCAGTTAAATATTTGCGATTTGAAAATACTCTGGTTTGTGTGACGGTATTTTTGTCCTTTTCTTTTTTCTTTTGTGAATTATACCAGTTTTTTTTTTTGTTTGCAGTTCGATCTTGATAATGCGACAAATTTTTTCCGAGGGTATATAAAGCTTGAAGCTATCAAGTATGGAGAACGATATAGATCAAAGATCCGCGGAGGTTTCAGGTTCATACTCTCGAGAATCAAAGACTTCCTTCCCAAGAGGATCTTCAAAACGCTTGATTCAGAATGGAAAGAAGTAAAAGATGGATTTCTAGACCCTGCTCGATTTAACACACAGTTTTTTTCTGACCAACTGGAAAGGCAGAAGGAGAAATCATTTTTGCGAAGAGTCATGGAGAGAGAAAATACATAAAAGAAAACGCAAATAAAGAATGAAAAGCGAGATGCAACATGCTCATAGTATTCGTGTAACAAGTAGTACCGGAAATATAGCTTTTCGTTTCCGTTTAGTTTCTTTTCGTTCCGCCTATATACTATATCGTACCTACTTCGTTCTCTAGCCCATGATATGTTTGGGCTCTGACTTGCCTTTCTTCCCGCTTCGGGGGTAGCTCCGTTCTGCGCTTGAGATATGGTCTAATGTAATTGTTCCCTGGAGCGAGTAAATGGTTTTTTCCGCCTTTCCTTCAAACACATGTTACTCGATGTCTGTTGGCGACACGAGTACGTGGTTCGCTGACTGAATGAGTGACCGTGTGTCTAACTAAGTTACCCGACCTATTCGCTAAATCGCCAACGGTGGAACGGCCAATGTCGAAGTAGGTGTACGATATTTGCTATATTATATAGGGAGCAAAAAGTTCCTCTTCCGGTACAGAAAATATTTAATCTGAGAATCGCGCCAATAAGGATAGAGTGCAGGGAAAAGTTAAACGTTTTAATTCTCAGTCGTAAAAACGGTATCATAATTCCAAGCTCGAGGTTAATTAATAACTTTAGAGAGGCAAAAGGCTAGCGTTCTATATTTCGCCAAAAACTCAAGGATTGGTAAAATACTTGAAAGACGATTTCCGTAATATGATTGGTCCTCCGAAATGATTCGCTCTTCTAAATCCCTCCGTGGAACCTAAGATTTTCTACCCGCAGGCTCCTTTATCGTATACTTCAAGGATACCCTGCCTGATCGCGTCGCTCGATTTATTATTGTATCTAAATTCTAGAAAATTGTTATACTATTTTGAAACCTCACGATTCCGTAACAAGGGCGCACCATCGACACCTCGAACAAACCGATGAACAGATAGTCCCGACAATTCGTTGAAAAATGTCCTCAATAAATCAATTCGTTTATTCGCATCCAGATTCTCTTACAAATGGTATCTATCACAAACGCCAATAACACCGTCTCATTACCCCATTAACCTTACAGCTGCTTATTTCCCTCGAATATCTTGAACCTTTTATAATCTGATAATAACCACTAACGATAAGCACCGTAACGAAAAGATGAGTGGAAATGTCACCAATTATGCTGCTGGCAGTATTAAATTAATGTCTAGTAAGCAGGATCGGAAGCAAATGTTATCTTAACTAAGGTTGTCAAGACCCATTTCCTAACTCAAACGCGTTATATCTCTACCCCAACATCCATAATCCTACAACACGTGCCAGTAAGCCATGAAGGCCATGCTGGATCAGCTTTACCGAAGATGGTCACGTTGTTTAGAATCAGCACTAATTCCCCTGATATTACATCCGCGATCCTCTAATCATTTTCCTTGAATAAACAATCAGTTCAAGTTTTCGAAAAAGTAGGTACATGGATGCAGTGTGCCTATAAGGTAGAAACTTTATGATCGTACATGTACAGCTTTCATCAGGATCGGTTAGGCTGGTTAAATATGTCTGGTAACGGAGTGGCGCGCGGTTGGCGTCGCGACATGTCGTGGCGTGTGTGAGTTACGAGGCTAATGCGGATGTAATGTACTTCTCCTCCACCTCCACCTCCATCCCCCCCCCTTCTGCCCTTGCTGGTCCATATTCCGCCAAAATTCACGGCTGGTCCGAATCACGCCAGGCATTTATATGAATCTGGCTGAATCGACCTGCCACTATGAGCCACTGTATGAGCACTTGTTCGTATACCCCTACCTACTTCGTCTGTATCCTCAGCCCTCAACCAGAATATTATTGCTCTTTACAAGGCGACACTCGAAAGGCTAACGATTATTCGCGAGCCACTATATAAGGCTGTATATGGTTGATAAAACTCCACCGGTCCTTCTCTTAGTTACCAATCAATTATTTTTCAACATATTTTGTGTCGTACCGCATTGACAATAATTCTGTTTAATCATTATTATACCTGAATTTAATGACTGAGAAAAGCATAGTAGGTATTAGGTTCGTCGTCGAGTGAATTGTCATCTTTCAGTCAGGCGAAGAGCTCGTTGGATTGTTACTTCCGAAAATTAAGCGTGGTTTCAAATGACTAATTAAAACATCGTTTGTACAGGGGTCAGATAGACCTTTTGCCAGTTTTAACTTACCTCGAATTACTCGAGTGAATTCTACCCAAGAGCTAAAGGAATTAAGAGATAAGGTTAAGCGAGGAAGGAGTTGAGATGGAGGAAATGACGAAATAGGCGAGGAATCGAAACTGAATAATAATTTATGCCCAATCTTACTTTTCTTTAGTTTTATTCCCCGTTTCTCTTTCTATTTCTCTCTGGCTGTTTCTCGTTCGCTTAAGCCGCTCAAGAGAACGGCAGAGAGAGGAGCTGGCAGTTTTTGGGGACAGGCTGGGGAGGGGGGGGGGGGGGGGGGGAGGGGGGGGGGGGTTAATTCTTTCTTTCCCTGGGATTTCACTTCTGGGAATAAACGTAATTTAAAAAAATGAGAAAAATAATGACCTCATGCGGGAACGTGGCGTTTTCTTTCTTTCCCCGATGCAAGAAATCAATTTTGCCATTCGTCATTAAACATATAAAGAGCCAAGAGACGCGCACTTTATTTTCGAACAATTTTAAACGAAGAGGAGTTTCTTTGTCGTCCGTAACCGCCAAGGTAAGAGACTCTCTAATTGAGAGACGCCTTCGACAAAAGAACGAGCAAAGATCACTGCGCCCCATTTATACTATGGTTTCTGAAATATCGCGGTCCATTTGAGGTAGCTTGAAGCGATTGGAACCTAAATCAAATTTATATAGGTAAGTACTGGGGGCGAGTTAGATGAAACAGTTATATCCAGGTATGTATGAGATAGTAGGGTGAAGTATAGGAGAAGGTCGTCGTTAGAATTTGGGAATCTTAATAATAACGAATATCTGACATGGTTAATCACCGTTCTAACTCATTTCGAAATCACGTACAAGGGGTAAAATGAGTTTCTAGAGATTCGAGTCTCGCGTGTTTCCATGTTGAGCGATATAATTCGCCTTGGTGTAACACATCCTGGCACCTATTTCCTCCTTTAGTTGCGGAAGCTTCGTTTATCGTGCAATGGCATAACTTTTGATACGTGTTTGCGAAAGTTGCCAAAGGATTTCGAAGTTCTCACTCGGGTATGAAATCGACCTGATCCCCGACTGGCGCACCTGACGTGACCTGGTTTTGCGCCTGGTCCAACGGAATAACAATTACTTAAAACAGTTCCTGCCCCTCGAGGCCTGGGTCAAATAAGACCAAACGAGGCATTATCCTTGAGTCCGTGTTCATTTGTCCAGAAACACAGTCGCCGAAGGACCGTAGGCTGAATACCTACCAATAATTTTCCTCCGAGGGTCTACTACGGCCACTTCTCAAGGGAGGACTCGGCTTTATTGACCGTGTACGACTATGCGGTTGTTACTAATCGGCATGTACCGTAGTACTGCACGGAATAGTTATCCCCGTGAAATGAGATCGGGCCTGCGTGTTGTTTGGGAGCCGGAGGCTGAGGGCTGAGGCTGAAGGCGAACGAGAAGATCGTGGCGCAGTGGTTGGGATGAGTAAAACTAGAAGGGATTCGGGATGGCGGAGGTCAGAGGTGACTGCGGTGGGAGATTCTTAGCCCCAGAGCTTAACTTAAGCCAGCGACGCTAGCTCATTGCTAACAACGGAAGGAAGAGGAAGCCACCACCCGACCCAACCACCTCGCCACCCTATCTTACACCCTACCTTCTTCCCCTCATTCCCCCTGTATCCTACGCCGTTCCCTTCATCCTGTTTCTCGACAACACGAAACGAAATCTCTTCCTTCACGTGCTATCCGTTTCGTGTAGAAGAGCTTGCCGAGGAGCTCTTACCACCAATACCATACCACTCCAGCTACCACGAAGGAAGCAAGACTGGATTCGACCTCATCCTCATTTTCTTGAGAAACATTTCCAGCTCAACGTAGCTTAAGTACCGCATTTTGCATTCTGTTAATCCGTACGTCATTTTTAATCCCCGGTTGTTCAGATTTATACCGTTTTGATTCGGTTCTAGCATGGTGATATTATAGTCCGGAATACCTAATTCTCTTTATTCATGATTCAAGGGACTGTATTTCTACCCAGATTTTGATTACCTTATTTTTCCATTTCAACCTGAGCCTTTCCACTCCTTAGTGCCGAAGAATTTACTTTCATTCTAAGTGTCGTGTGAGGGGGAATAGTATAGCACCATCCTACGGTGTCAGCGGAATATGGTACCGAAATTGATGTTGAAGATTAACGATTAAAACTCACCACCAGCTTTAGCCGACCGTTTACCAATAGGAAACTGGGAAAAATGGTTCAGACCCCGAGTTTAATCCTATTTCAAACTTTTCCCGTGCAACTGAGTGGAAGTCTCAAGATGTAACTAGAGATCGTCTTACACCAAGCTGTGCTTCACCCTGGGTGGTGGATGTCGTTGTTTCCACCACTAAAAAACTCGATTTACTCTCTCACCCCCCCGGTTTCTGAGCTCATATATTATTAACCCACGGAAGTTGTTTAGGTACAACCGCAAATTCTCTGCCTTTCATTCTGTCAGGGCACAAAATATTTTCAAATGATTTCCTTTGGAATTAACTAGCAAGATTCGCACGGCAGAGAGAAATGAAAACATGCTAGTTGTCTCTGAGCACGCGTTTAGTTTTCACGTATATGTGCGGCAGACCTATTTTGATTGGTCTGAAAAAAAAGGTTTAAAAAAAAATTAAAGGATTGTACATGATTTGAGGATGAATGGAAGAACCAATTACCTACTATTTTACACTTACAGTATATTTTACAGTTTCAATATTTACAAGGTGGTTATCGATGAATCAAGTGAATTGTTTATCGTAAGGGTGGTTACGGAAGTATATTAGTTATTCGTTGAGAGTGATTACAAGAGTATGAGTTATAGTAAATAGTTTAAATAGTTTTAGTACTCCCGGAGTTACAGATCTCTTTGACATAGAGGTTTGAGATATAGAGAGTGAGTACGGTGCAACTGTGTGCAACGGTGCAGATCTTGATTAACTAATTTAAATTTCTTCGAAAGAATTAGTTGTAAGTGAGAAGAGGATTGGAAGAGATTTTTGAATAAGGGTATAGGAGTTTGTTAATTCATAGTGATTAGTTGAGAAAGTTGAGTGGGGAAATTGTTCAACCGTTAGGATTGGTCAAGACTTTGAGAGAGGATATCAGGGGGGTTGGAGTTAGTTTTGTTTAAACATTAGAATTCTTGGAAGGACAGGTACCGGTAGGTAGGGGGTAGTTTTTATGGTAGAAAGTCGTAAGTGTGGAAACAATAGCGAGAAATCGCACATTCGGTCACCAAGTGTTCGGCTTAAAACTGGAAAAATTGGAGAGAAAAAGGTTTCCTTTTGTGACTACATTTTAATTATAGGTTTGAGTGATTTTACGATCGTTTAAACAATATGAATATGCTTGAGTTAATTCGTGTGCGTTGCGACATTTAGGTTCGTCAGAAGACTTCATTATCTCAGAGTTTCTTCTCTCTTTTTGATTAAGGCACGTCGTTGAGAGCTTTTACGAGGAGCGTGTCGTGCGAACGTTGGTAGGTAGGTATAGTACATGTCGCCGTGGTTCTACTATAAAATGAAACGCTGGTCATTTGCTTAAAGGAACTATCACTGTGGTCATAACCGGACAAATAACTGCTTGCGTGGCACTGGATGGCATCAACCGCCACTTACAGCGGTCCCTACTTCCGGTTACAGCGACCTAATCCGTGTCGCATGTCCCTTTTCTTCCCTGCTCCTCCCATATTATTCGTCCCGTGGTTCCCTGTTCCTTAACCCCCCGTCGGCATCGTGGCCTCTGATCCTGTCGACCCTAGGCTTCAACCCTAAAATCCACCTTGGAATTAATCACGCCAAATTTCACTTCTCTTCGGGATGCCAGTTTAGCCAAGGAGATGCTTGCGAAAATCTAGCATTTTATTCCACCCGACTGCACTGAACCTCCAGGCCGATAGTAGAACGACGATGAAGAGGACCAAGCGGTTGGGCGAGTCATGGAGTTGAACAGAGTTTCGAGGAGCCGACAGTACCTATATGGGCAGTGAAGCAGAAATTCATTCGGTCATTTTTCTTCTATGGATTTCTACGGAAACGACCGATTTAAATCTTACATTCACGTACTGCACAGTTGAAAAACGGTATTCACCGCAGCGCGAACACGGTCCTATCGCTTCCTCATATCTTTGAAAGTCTTGCTGCAGATATTCTTTCTCTGAATATTATACAGATGATGGATAATCGAGACGATATTACCAACTCCGTTAAAGACAAACTTTCGAATGTATAGTGGTCACAAAAATTTAGCATCGCTCCAGGAACATATAGGGACATCCTTTGGACAAAGATGACAAAATATTTTATCGATTGTCGATGGGTTGACTTTACTGAAGTATAAGACATGAGACGGTGATACTTAGTTTTCTGCACCGTCTGTCGGTTGCACCGAAAACTTGGTTCATCGTAGCAACTCAAGGATTGCGGTTTAAACTGTCTGTAAAGTTGGGTTACTCTGTTCATGAACCCAGCGAGCGGGTGCACCTCACCCAGACGCCAAAGCTTAGGCTCTTTAGGCAGGGTATAGGTCACGAAAGGTGGTGTACAGGCGCCTGGAATTACGATGCCATGCCACCCTGGGATTTGTCGACAATCCACCCGTTCCAGCTTACATAATTTTGGTTTAGTTAGAAATTCGGATCGGTCTGCAAGGCACACGCCTCGGGTAGGATTATTTTCTAGCGATTATCCTATTTTCCTGAATTGAAAAACTGAAACTGAACCCTTCAAGTGGATCGTAAACTCATACTCATAGCATTCTAAGTCTCCTTCAGTGGCGTTAAGAGACGACCGAATTCATGGCTAGTAGCTCAGCGATAAGTTGGCAGATGGTGAACGAGGACTTGCACGATACGTGAGCTGGAGAAATCCTCTTTCCACATTCGAGCAGAGGTGGGATTAATGCATTCAGGTTCGAGTACGTGCATTGTGCGAGTCACTGATCCCTTCCTAATGCGACGATACGTCCGCAGTGGCTCTTGAAGCAAGCACCACCGACTACAATACATCTGTATAGATATTTGTACATATAGGTATATACCTATGTATATAGAAGTATATATGAATGGGTACTACGCGAAACACGGCTAGAGTTCCGTCGAAAAGATTTCCAACTGAAAAAGGTGCCTTATTGTCGCTGTACCAGCAATTGCAGATTCTTACGGTTTAATTCGTTCAATCTCCGGTTCAGAGGTTAATCAAACCTCTGGATCTCCCGCGACGATAGAATGACGTTGGAAAGATACACGACTTGGTAAAAGTTTCGCTTCAGTAAACTTCTGGGAAAGTAAGTCGGAGCTAAAAGTCATGAGTCTTGATTGTACCGAGAAGCTACCTCGCCCGTTGTAATATAAACGGATTACTGTCCGCCTACATGGTTTTGAACTCTGTATGCACACATGGTTTGCAGTCTAGGTGACGACGCGTCATCTTTGACGAACGTGCTTTCCGTCAACCAGGTTTATCGCCGAAACGCCTGGCCTCAGATGAAAGATGATTATCATTCAAGGGATGGTGAAGACTGAAGAGGATCGTATGATAGAGACAGAACCGAGACCCGGAGGCCATAGTCTCTCCGTGAATAGAGACGCGTTGACGCAGACTCTCGCACAACATCATCTCGACGCTTCTTCCCTTTACAATAATCCGTCGATCTTGTACGTCAGAACCAACCAGCAGTGCAATTTCTAAATGCAATGCAATGCAGCGCAGCGTAACGCAATGTAACGCGATGCGACGTGGTTGAGCCGGAATCAACGCAAGCAGGAAGCTCATTAAGTTGTGCCTGCGGGTAGTAGATCTACCTTTATCCCACATTTTCTTCCTGTTCACCTCTCCGCTGCCTGTTCCTGTTTCAACGTTATGTATCATTATCCATGTGCACCAGGTTTAAATACATCTGCTCATATAGTTGTACTCATGGTGTGCGTCAACCCATTGCTGCAGCCGCCATACAAGGTTTGACTATTCTCGAGTCTCAACCAAGCATAAAATCTACTCAGCTTGTACCATGATATTTTATCACAGAGATGATTAGTCTCTAGTCTGAAATTTGCTAATATGAATAGAAAAAAAAAAGCGAAGTAAAAATATTCCCGTTATGTGCTAGTTTTGATAGTAAAATATGATAACTACGCCTAGGTAGATCTCGCTAATTAGTCTAATGGCGAGCAGGTGAAGTTCAGATGACCCAAGAGTAATTATTGGACTCTAGTAATACGAAAACGTGTGGGAACGTCGCCTCGGCGAGGAAAATAATAAAAGCTTGGAACTACGGAGCGGAGCACGATGTGTCGATACGTCAGCCTTCGAGAGTTCGACTTTTCTAGCTCCTCTTTATTCATGTATTCTACTTTATTTTTTGTACGAGCTTTGAATGCGGGAAGAAATTTTTCGTCGAAAATGATCGATTATTTGCTTTGGTTTGTCTCTGAACTAGGTATATAATAAATTAATTAACTATCGTTGTTCCTTCGATCTGTAAGTTCAACGATTCATCCGCGTCTGGATTTCAGACATAAGTATACAGCTGCAAGTATAGTTCTACAAGCTCAGAGATCTAACCCTTAAACTTTTCTGCTCCAGCCGAGTCATAGAACGCGATAACGATCAGTTAGACACTAAAGATTTAGGAAGGATAAAATATATTCAGTTCTCGGAAGGGTCTATCCGGCATCGCACTTCGTTTGATTAATTTGTCAATCATTTGAATGAGATATATTCTTTCGAGTTCCATGAAGGTTTATAGGTAGGTTTATATGTGCAGAAAGTAATTCTAGATTGATGCTTAATTGATATTTGGGGAAAACAATAAAGACTTTGTTCGGTATTACATATAGCTACCGTTCGTTTGAAGTATTTTCAAGTCCACAAATTTATAACCCCATCGCATTCAAACGTATGGTACATTCGAAATACGAACAACCTATTATACGGCGATCTTTGTCTCGATATTAAATATTTTTCGAACAATGCCCCACGTCGTTTCAATGGAGACCAGTACAGTGTAGCGTTTCCTTTATTGTTTCCATATTTGTAATAAATATTCGTTCCATTCCAATTCGACGCTTATACCACGGAGCAGCACTTTTCTACGACGAATTCCTCGCGTAACAGGAAGTGATAAAAAGCTGCTGCATGAAAACACCCGTACATGAAATGCCTCCTGCTTTGCTACCCATGTATACCAGACCAGACTGACAAAATGTAAACGTATCATGGTTTTGCGACACGTTTAGAAAGGTACCATCAACAGCCGCCGCCAGAACAAGGGTGAGACTTTGACGCGGATAATTTTGGGAGGAAAGAAGTTTAGCACCGGTACGTTCACGTTTTTTGTTCATCTCTAATACCTCGTCGCGGTCGTCAAGGGTCGTCACGGGGTGAATTCCCATTAGGAATATTCTATACGCAAATCAGAATATGATATTGTGTGTAAGTTTTGCGTGGATTAATTTTTCGCTTACCTATTGCTAGTGGAATATATATACGCGAATACTTTTTCCAGCACTGTAATATTTCAAAGTTTCACGACAACGCGCGAACTAGATTCTCATCACTCAGTTTGTTTGAATTCTATGCGTACTACATATTGGTCCCACCTCAACCCCGGCCATCTTCATACAGTACCTCGTAATAGCACTTTCCTCCAGAGTATCCAAGTATGTTTATTACTTGCGCGTTACTGTCAGCTAAACAAATGCCTGAACGAAACCCCGACCTGAGTTGAACGAGCCTAGCCCAACCTACCTTCATGCTTAGCATCCCTTTCGTACCACCTTTTAGCCCTGTAGTACCCCGCGAAACCAGTCCAATACCTACATACATCATTCAACTTCATTCGAGACTCGGGGCAGTCGACGAGGACGCGTTATATATACGTTGAATACGTGGCGTGGTCGACTGACACGAAAAATTTTAACTGCTTGCTTTTCTTTTCATTTCACATTCTCGATAAATCATTAAAAAATAAAAAATATCTAAGCAAAAACTACGCGTGCTTCGTCGAAAGACAAATTACTATTCTGCCTAGGCGCGAGCTATGATTTCACGCCGACAGCTTAACCTGATCGATAGATTGACTGATTGTTCGTTATGTAATTTTACGTACCTATAGGGATCGATACGAGAAAGTGGGGGTAGGTAGGTAGATGATTTTCTACAGATATGATGTTGTTAGAGCGGTAGAAAGGCTTATCGACGCGTGAGGTAATCTGCTTGTAAACGAGGGACATATTATAATGAAATAGAGAAAACAGCAGTATAGTAATAAAATGGGACTATAAGTTACATTTGGTAGCACCTGCAAGTTAAAGAAAGAAGTCAGTACAGTTCTGACATTTTAAACCTGCAGTTTACACTGAGAAAAAAATATAATTGAATTTACGAAATCTGCTTTACAATACGGCGAATTAAATATTCAATTGGAACAAATAAATTTCAATTGGTGTGATTAAATGTCATATGAAATTAACCGATTTTCAGTCACACCGATTGAAATTTATTTGTTCTAATTGAATATTCAATTCGCCGTATTGTAAAGCAGATTTCGTAAATTCAATTATATTTTTTTCTCAGTGTACCTTTACATGCAGATTTGGATTCAGCAGTCTTCAGTTTTCTGTGGTCTCTTCTTATCCATCTTTCCCTCATGCCACTTGGCAGCTTGTAAACTCGGGCAACAGGTGAACTCTCACAATTTCTTCTTTTAATGCCTTTGATACGGTGAAATTACCGAGTTGAATAAGACTTCAAAATTTCTTGCTTAGAGATCCGCGACTTTGTTGAAATTTAATTAGAGCTACTCGGCGGTCTGAATCTGCATTCAGAAGCCACAAAACTCCATGTAGTTTCGCGGGATGCATCTCCCGCTGTAACCATGCGTTATATCGGAAACAGAAGTTGTCATTTTATAGCTGAATCTGAATCAGTTTATGTGAAACTTTGTAACGGAAGTCTCTTCTCTACAAGATACTCTAAGGCTCTTGACGAAATCTTGAACCAAATATCAAATCATATGGTTAATGTTTCGTATGATTTTACGAGTGATTGAATTGATCCTCGTTGGAAAGAATTAGGATACCGCCTCACAATATTTCAAAATAATAAATTTACAATGGTTTGTAATGTACGAATCTACTTCACTAGTAATTTTTTCCATCATTCTTGTATACGAATAAGGACTTCAATTTAATATCTCCTCACAAGTTGATATCAATCTTTTTCATTTCATGCAGCATTGTACTCCGCGTTTTTAATGGAGATTGATGAATTGAAAATTGATGAATGCTTTTAGCAAAAATTATGACATTTTCATTCGAAACAATGCGGAGTGATTTAAATTTTTTTACTATAATGACAATTACGTATTTGTCACTTATTCGGAAAGCCAAATTTCTTTCGACACTCTACCACCCTTCAACAATGGATAAATTCCATTGTAGGTGGCACTCGAAAAGACGAATTAAACTCAGGAATCGGCGTCCATCTCCGACCCGGAAGAATTTCCACGGTTCGGTGTATTTTTTCTTCTACTTACGCTCACAGCATCAATTTCATCAAATTTCTAAACAAACGCTAGAGTCTCCGCTTCGCCGAACGCGTCATGATGCGATAGCCGATAGGGTGTTTTCATTGACTCTGGGAAGAAATAGGCGACCGGACGTAGGGTGTCGCTTAGGGGTCGTCGGGAAGATGAAAAGATACGTCACGCGGGCTGACCACCCTCTGTACGAGATGCCAAGCACCTGTGTGTTCGCACACGTAACCGTAATGTATCCGCACGCATTATGGGCCTTTTATTTATTTAGGTTTTTGCAACGTGGGTACTCGCTCGCGAATCTCACGTGGTTTATCGCCGGGTGAAAACCCCAGCGATGCACCCTTACTAAATTACAATTTGAGTTTCGTCTAGGATTTACTAGGCAATACAGTTACGACGAGCACATGCAACGCGGTGAAATGAACTAGCTACAACATTGGATAAAATTCATTTTTAGAGTCCTATATCAGCCTCGGGGGTAATTCTTTTAAATAAACAGAATATGACGCATAGATGATATTCATATCACGATCCTTCCGAAACATCACTCTCCTTCTGGGAAAAAATAACCAGAATGTCACGGAAGAACCGCGCAATATGGCAGCTTATCACCGTGGGGAAAAGAATATTTCTTGCGGACGTGATTTACAATCCAAGTTCACAGAAAAACGTCTTATATAGTCTGGATATATCCAACATTACCCAACAATAAATTTAATATAATCTAAGCATGAATGCGACAAAATTGACGCAACAGCTTCTGACTGTTTAATATTTTGGCAAGTTTCTGTACAAACATCTGAAAACCGTCACATCCTTCGACCCTGTTCTTGTAAATTAAGAAGGATGCGCCCTGCTATGAGGTACTACGTCCAGTTGTTGCCCGAGTAATGAAATTATACATTCAACCTGGCCCTCGAGATTACGGGACAGTGTACGTAGGCGTGCAACAATTCTCACCATACGCCGGTGCGCAACTTCCGGTTGATATATCATGACCAGTTGCTGTGCTAGGCGTCGTTATCCTATACGCTGTCCTCTGTCGCGGCTGTACCTCCGCAAACGCTCGATGGTCGTGTTGGGATATTTGAAATAACGATAAGAGCCAACAACTGCAGAGGGTGTGCCAGTGAATCAAACCTCATACTATAATACCTGTACCTAACTGGAACTGTGTATGTTTAACGTATATGCATGTAAAATGTAACATAGCGTATACACTATACATGCATATAGCTATACCCATATATATATGTATGTACTATATACGTTGTTACATAACGAAGCGTCACTGGAGGATTGTCGCTGTTTTACTCGCATACGCTTACGCATATAATATACCTATACATTGTGAAATTCGATTTTTGATTATTTGTAGAGTACCGATCAAAGGAACTTAATCGCATGATGAGATTCATCAAAAATTTTATAGTCCGCAAAAGCTCGAGGACCCTTTGTATTACGAAGTGCCTAAAATTGGGCCTTTGTTCCTTGTTTCTCAGTTTTTAACATTTTTACTTTTATTTTGTTTTCGATCGACAGATCTTTTCATTACTCCCTACAGAGAATTGGACGCAAAATCATTTTCATTCGTGTCGTAGTATATACTATGAATTTCTTTAACGGTGGAACGATCCGTGCGACTGGGGGCAGACAATCGAAGATACACCCCCATATTAAAACAATGAGGTGTATCTTCAATTGCCTACCCCCATGGCTTACGGATCGTTTCACCGTAAGAGAAAATCACAGTATGTATATCTTTGTGTGTATCGATGAGGCTTGCACCGTTACTTCAAAGTCGAGGAATGTTATAACGCGCGAGTGGGTCAATTTCGGTCACTTGACTTTCTCCATCCTCGCGCCCTCTTTTCTCGTGATCTCACCCTCGCGCAGATCGCTACATGTAGTTGCTGTAGTCCAGCCTTCTGACTCCTCGTACTCGCCGCGAATCCACGCAGCTCACTGGCTTCGACTTTGACACCCTGGAATTTCTAATAGGGATTATGCCTGTTCACGATGCCAAAGTACGAACTTTACCCCATCTACGCCTACACTTTCACTTGCCTTGTCGCACTGCCTCTTTCCCTAATACTGAGACTTTGGAGTCTAGGTAGACGTGTTGTGCTTGATTTTCACGCAGCATACACTCGCGTATAATATGTACCCATCTATACGCAAGAGCGTATCCTGTCACTGTATCCGATCCTCACCTTCATCGATAATATTATAAAAGCGAGTATACTGTGTGAATGGCTCGATTCAGGCTATAAAACTCGACTAAAACTTTGCTAAAATTTTAATAGAAACAATAGAAGGAAAATGGAATAAAATTGGAATTTCCAGGAGATCCTATTTCGAGCGATATCTAACAAGCACGGGATTAACATGTTTAGCAAATTGCAACTGACTTGAACAGACGGTTTGAAAGAATTCGTATCTGTCATGTGTCGTCGAGGACGTGAGGTTTTTTAGCTTATGTGGCTTTTGAGTCATTAGCAATATTGATTGAATGATACTTTGACATGTAGGGGAAAGTGGGGCAGAATGGCCGGATGGGGCTAAATGGCCGCAAAAAAAAAAATTGACTCACTGGCATTTTCGCATCAAGGGGGATCATATGAGACGCCATGCAACACGATTCCGCTGAAAGTGCTCAAAAGTTTTCAGGGTGGGGCTAAACGGCCACCCTAATAAAAGTGGCGAAATTGCATTTTCCCGTCGAAGTGAGTGAAAATCGGTCAATTTCATATGATATTTAGTCACACCAATTGGAATTTATTTGTTCCGAATAAATATTTAATTACGACTATTGAAAAAAATATTTCGTTAATTCAATTATATTTTTTTCTCAGTGTAGGGTGAGCGACTTTGCCCCACCCTTTCAGTTTTGCATCGTTTTCAGTGGAACCACGCTGCATATAGTTTTATCTCACTCACTTCGACGGGAAAATGCAATTTCGCTACTTTTATTAGGGTGGCCATTCAGCCCCACCCTAAAATTTTTTGAGCACTTTTAGCGGAATCGCGGTGCAAGGCGTCTCATACGATCCCCCTTGATGCGAAAATGCGAGTAAGTCAATTTTTTTTTTGGCGGCCATTTAGCCCCATCCGGCCATTCTGCCCCACCTTCCCCTACCTATATCCGTTCTGAAATCGTCGAAGTTTGTATAATTTGCATCTTTCCATAGCCTCAGACGATAATCGATATCTTTTTGTTCCCAATTTAAATGCCAATTATATCGTGTATTCGTAAAGTGCGATCGTAAATAAATTTATGTCCTGAAAACGTGCCAGACTCATAAAATGTGACATCTGATGTCAAATTAAAAAATAATAATATAAAATGATGAACAATCTTATGTCTCGGGAACGTGACAGAGTATTTTTCACATCGACACGCCAATTAAACAGGATAAATATCATTGATTTCCTTTGAGTAGCCTGAAGTATTTTCAATTCCAATTCAATTTAAATCCATGCTCCGTTGCGTAAATCGATATCTTACGTACGTATTCGATTAAGTGAACATCCAAATTCAGATATATGGTCCATATACATTATACATATTATCTATCAACAGATGCGCTGTGCCAATTCTTATAACTCACGTATAGGATCAGTTTATGGCAAAATACATGTTGAATGAGATCGTTTTCATTCAAAACATCTTTGTAAAATTGTGAGCTGAAAATCTATTCGGATATTATTCAATAATCCACGTGTGTACACATAGGTATAGAGATACGTGTAGAATTACATATATGGGAAAATGTTAATAGAATTTTGAGACCATGAAGTTAAATCGTAAACAGGTGCGGGCAACTGTTTTGCTGCTCCCATTCTATATCACCCCCGTATTTTTTTTTTTTCTTTTTTTTTTAAAGCTGGCTTGTAGCGCGCCCTGCAAAGTACCGGGGCTATTTCGTATAGGGGTGCAAAGTGGGCGAACCATAGCCAAGAGCGTAAGATTTTGTCGAGCGTCCGGACCTTTACGATTGTCGTGATTTTTAACGCCGACAGTTGTGGCGACGTTCGTGAAACCTCCTCGCAATACGAAGCGTTCGCTTTGAGAGATTAAACGACACGGCTGCTTACAGATATACCTACCGGAGTCAGGGTATAGCCTCACCGGTGTGATTACGTTCTGATAAAACAAAGGAAAGGAGCGATTATCTAATTTCCGGTATTATGGTAGCGTTTGTTCTCGCTAAAATTTCAGCCTGCCAGCCATTCGGAATGTTTCACGAAATAAACTGCGGAATTATTTTCATTTCAAATAGTTTTACACCACTATATAAATTTTCGTTCGGATGCACGCGCGGAGAGATCCTTTCTATATCGAGTAACAGCGAACCCATATATAACAGAGAACCAGTATCCGAGTTCACCGTCAATTGACTAATTGCAAAAACGAAGAAGGTGGCAAAGCAGTAAGGCAACTAATGAAAGGCGGGAATAGAATTGAATTAATCTTCCGATATACACATTAGGAAACCACTGAACACTCCTAGCACGAGAATCTTGTGTCTAACTGAAATTTGAAATTTCTAAAAATAATTCGCCATGTTCGTAAAAGTTATTCAAAAATTGCTCCAAAGCTCTTAGTACAGGTCAGATGAAATCCTTACAGATATAGCTCGACGACGTTATTACATCCCTGCCTCAATTTCATCCTGTCATATAGCGAGAGGTCACCTAGTACTGCACAATATCGCATCAGATCTTTTCAAACTCCGTAACAAATGTCTCCGTAGAAACTCCATAGTGGCTAGGGTATACCGACCTTGCAAGCTCTTAGTTACGAATTTCTGTGGAGCCGAGATACTCTCTGGTTAGAATGCGGAGATTCCAGCAGTCAGCCAAGGAAGCAGATGAAATTCTATTGCGAAATGCGATGGTTCTGAGGCTTGGCAACCGTACGTAGAGTTGCGCGTATGCAATACAAACATAGGTCTACTTATATTCCTATATGTGGCTTTCATGCGCCTAGATATGCCGGTGCAGCTTTCTGCCGGTCGCTATACCTACCCATACGAAGACCTTACAGAGTCTAGAATCTAGGTATAATAGCTCTGAGAGAGTTGGCCAATGGTAGGTAGACGGGGGTGGTGAATAGGGTAGGGGGATGGATGTAATTGTTTGCAGTGCATTAGCTCCACCGCGTTGAACAAATATCATTAACAAACTCTAACTCCGTCGTGGCATTAGTTTGACTCTAAAGCCTAAATGGTTGTAGACTGTATTCGCTGGTTTTCCATGAGCGTTACTTTCCGTGGGGCAGGTACTTTGCGCGTTACCTGCTCCCCTAAGGCGGCAAGAAATTTCCCTTTTATTTACTTATTTCGTCTCGAGAAGTGGCACACCACCGAGAGTGGTTTTCTCACGGGACCATGTTCGCCTCTGCGATTGTACTGATTCTTGTTACTTGTTTTTCGTCTCTTTTCCGGTCTCGCAGTACGTATATATAGTCGATTTGATTTTCCACGCGTGCCCATACTCTATAGTATAAAGTCTATACGGTTCTTATTTTTCAAGATAACGCACGAATTTATTTCGGAGAATTTCATAAGATTTATTTCAATCGTCAAGCACATAGTACCCATACGCCTTATAAAGCTACCGAACGACAGGGAAAACCTTGAGTTCAAAATAATATTTGTATTTTTCGGACCATTAGCCGTGGGCGTCGGTTAACAGTCTGGTGAGGTAAACATTCAGCATAGGGTTTTCCGAATGGCAATATTGTAATTTAAGTGTTTTTTGGAAGGTTACCGAAAGTCGAATCGTCGGTTGGTTTAAACTTTGAATCAACATGCAAGCTCAAACGTTTGAGCTTCGGACTAACGTGCACTTTCCTTGCTCTTGGCTCCCTTGCAGAGTAGCTCTGCAGCCATAATACATTTGGTAGTGAAATGAATTCAATCTCTGACTATTTACTCGGGTAAAAACAGGCCTCATCTCACACCGCATTATGGTAATTAAAACAAGACTGATGCTAGACGTAAAAGTGCATTGGTTATGCGAGGGATCGAGACGTCGATGTTTATTGCAACGTTTTAATTTTCGCAGATGAATAATTGGACCGATAAATATTAGACTTCCCATTCTAAGTTCTCTTGAAGCTGCGTAAATATATCCGAAGTGAAATATCGCGTAAATCTAAAAAGTCCCACAAAAGTTAAAAAGAAGTGGATCAAATATGAGCTTTAAAAGATAGAATGATTGGCTTTCTTGCACTCAGAATCAGATCAGCGATTACCATTTCATTGAAGTAACTTTTCTAAAACAATACCGAGGCTCGAATAGGTATGGAATAAAAAGGAATGACCAAAAAAGAAAGAAAAAAAATGTTACAAAAGAGAAAACGAGAAAAAAAACTTTTCCCGTTCGTACGATCAAATTCAAAGAAAGCTTTCAGCTCCCTAGGCAAGTTATATAATTTGACGAAAGTAGAATAACAACGATACTTTGTCCGACTTCTTCCTCACTAGAAGACTAACTTATAGACTGAGAATATGAATAAAAAATCGGGAGCAAAAAGTTGATTACGTGTGAGAAAAAAATAAGATTCTTCGATGAAAGTTTATAAGTATCATCGTCATCGTCCAGTTATATCAGTTAAAACGAATCACTTCATCTCGATTTTAATGAACACTCGAGTGATTGTGCTGATTAAAAACCAACAATTAAGATTTGCCACTCGTACGGAGGAAATTAATTTATTGGTATGCGTTTGGTACTTACCGTGTGCAACACGTGTTAGTTAAGCGCACAGATTGGTCAGACAGACCGTTTTCGGCCACGACATATCTGTTGCTGGATGAATCCGGCAAGGACGAAAAAATCACTTCTCGTCCTCGAAGATGAACTAATGTAAGCTTCCTTCCTTTGCCTCTTAGATTTTTTTAAGGGTAAAACTATCGCACGAGTTACTCCTCGATCGGTCTCCTTCCAAAAGCTCAGAAAGTCACACACTCGGAGCGCCGGCACTCAGGAGTTGAGGCGTCAGGGAATCGCCGGTCGGGAATAGTAACCCACGCGAGACACGGCCGCTGAGTTTCGTTTCGCGCGGGACTACCTCGGCGCACGCCCAACCGTTTGCTCTGGGAGTATGTAGGTACAGCTTTGCCTCCCTTCCTCCCTTTCTCCCTTCCATCATCATCCCTTACTACGAAATTCCGGACTCACGACTCACGGCTCCCTCCAGGTTTCCCCATTGGAATCCCATGCCACGCGAGACCTTCTCCTCCTCCTCCTCCTTATCCTCACCCTACTCCTCTTCCTCTTCTTCGTCTTCCTTCTCCTCGTACTCTTGAGTCTTGGCGTAACCCTTTCTGATCCCTCCGCACCCCTGAGGTCCCATTGTAGCCGGATACTCTGGGGTAGGTTAGGCATGACTTAAACTTCCTGCATATTTCATCCGTATACCACTGTCTGCCCAAACCTCGAGTTGACATTCAATAGACCTTTCGAATTAGGTATCTAATGACTGAACGTCTGATTGAACGCGTGACTGACGTCATCACGAAAGATAGACATCCGAAGCGCTTTCCTTGCGCTTAAATTTTTAACGCGATAATTGGCGAAGGATATTTTCGTTCTAAGTATGTTTGTCGACATGGTATTTTTCGATATTATATAACTTTCCTTATCATCACTCTCGTTACTTTCAACCAATCGTTAAAATCTCCAGAAGCAAAATTGATTATGAAAATACAAGCTGGTTTCATCCGGATGTAACTTTGAATTTTGATGATCAAATTTCTTCCAGACACTTTTCTGCCATGTCCCCCATATTTTCTGGAATTTATAAAAATTCTAAAGGTGTTGTAGTGGATTTTAGCAAACTTTTCTTCATAACAGCTCGTCACGATTTTTTGGAGCTAAAAGATTCCTAGATTTTTATTGAAAAATATATAATTACTTTACAAATAGCTGTGTGCTCTGTACGTTCCGACTACAAACTCATCAACTTTGAATAGATGGTTATAATAATTAATAGTAAAACGATTTTATATTCTTTGATAACAATTCATCACCATTATTATCGATATTAATATTGTTATTATTCTCCAACCCAATAGCTCTTTGACTCTTACAAAACTACTTCGCGTTGTGTTCGATATTTCAAGTATTTACGGACTGAAGCGAGTGAGTTTCTCTCAAAGAAAAATCGATAATTAATTTTCAAAAATTGAGTAGCATTATCTTTGATCCAGGTAATCGAAACGTGAGGTAATAAGCTTTTTCAACTTAGGCGGTATTTTGTGATAGACCATTTCGTCATGAGGTAGGCTCGAGATGAAGATGGTATCCAACTTATATCCTAAACTATTCCAGATCGCACGAGGTATTCGGCAGATCCGATAGGTATGTCGTTCGTGATTCAGGATTTTGGTACATACTCCAGGCAGTCTTGTGATTCTCTGTGGCTGATCGGTCAATAATATTTCTCGAGTTCGATGATCAACCTCGAAATTGATGAGAGCGAAGACTCGAAAAAAAGGGGAAAATCTCTCCAATCTGATCGTTAAAAATCGTTTGAAATATATATATCAATACTAAAATCCCACTCAAAGCCTTATGCTGCTTTACAAAAATCCAGAATATTTTGCGAATGATCAACAAAAAAGCGCTCATGGTACTTTTACCTAACTTAATGCAAGTATCGATGAATAGCATAGCTCTGTACGTATCGAATCATCAATGCATTGTCTCAGAGAAAAGGTCCAGAAATAAGGGTGGAAATATGTACCCCAGCCATCTGCAGTCGCGAAATGGAAATATAAATGAATCTTTTGGTAGAAACGGTTCGCCGGTACCATAAGTTGAAAATCTGCTTAAGGAATGGTGTTCATGTAAGGGTAAGTAACTACCTACCCCTAGTGTCGGTAATGCAGCGAGTGTATTACAGAGCGATGTTAACCATCAGGCTGATGTTCGATAGCGCAGTATCCATCGTCGGAAATTTTCTCGTCATGCCAACCGCTGATAAATTTCGTATTTGATCAAACGGTTCAGTTCATCGAATTCGGTAAAGATGGTCAAATAATTTGAGTTGTGGAAAACCAGCGCTGGGAAAAAAAATTTGTCTATCCATGGCCTGAACATCAAATTAAGAATAAGAAGATAAGACCTAGAATGATAATTGAAAGCATCCCTATAGTCCTACAGAAAAGACGGAATACTTAGTAATGCTGCATTATGTTGATAAAAAATAAACTGTAACGAGGGTAGAAACTCAGGTTATGGATGTGGAGGTTTAAATAATTAATGATATCACCATAATGGGTATGCGTGAGGATACTTATCAGATCGAAGACATTCGTCAACCAGTCGAGCCTGCAATTTGAAGAATAATTATTATTGCGACAATTTAGCCTCTTTTGGGTGCTTGTTACAAGTTCTGAACTAATGTTCTATGGATTTTCATATATCAATAATGACTGGGGGTTTAACTGATCATACATAATGAAATTGGTTGTTTGAAATACGGGTTGTATTTCTAAAGTATAGATAGTTCAAGGTATAAGAACTAAACGGCTTACTTAAATAAAGCAAAAGTTAGCCGTTACATTTAGACTATTTCAACTTTTTCGTCTTCAGCTGAAAAGAGCTCGTAAATTACTGGAGTGAATCGAGAAATTCTGAACTTTGAACTTTATAAACCTAGATTCGGAACGAAACAGCATCTCCAGCTTCGATAGCAAGGAGCAAAGACGCCACTTTACCGTCAGATTCCCGCAATGTAATATATTATTTCTACTAAATGATCTGATACTGTGCTCTCATGGAGCTTTTCTTCAAAGATATAAATAAATTATTTCAAATCAATCCAAGATTGCCCCGCATTGATGAAAAAACACCTTTAGTCTATTGCTACCATCAAGAAATCTAGTCCAAAGATCATTTCTTCGGGGTCTACTTGCCCGCACCCTGTAGAGAAATATTTCGCCATCAAGGGGTGCGGAATGGCCGTGAGGTAGGTCGTAAAGGTACTGGATTGAGTGGTGCCGAAGAGGATGCAGAAGGTAGGGCAGAGAAAGAGGTAAAGCGAGGGCCAAGGCCTAGCTGCAAGTGGCGCGAGCAAGCTAAAGAAGCGAATAGGGTAAAGAGGGGGCTGCGAGAGGGCTGAAGGATTCGAGGGTGGTTCAGGGCGCGCAAACGCGGGTGGGCCGGCCCGGTACATGCAGCGCGCGTTTCTCCGTGCGGAGGTCTGTTCCTGGAGGAGCAGTAATTCCAGTCTGGCGAACGCGCGCGACCTCCGCTAGCCTGCAGGTGGCGATGAAGATAATTTTTTTTTGTCTTTAAACAGTACCGCGAGGATATGCGGAGCAATCATCAATCGCAAGAGCAGTAGTGAATTTTTTTTCATAGATTTGAAGTATGCTCTTGTTCCTTTCGTTTCTTCCTTCTCCTATGAATTTCAATTTCCACGTGGTGATTCTCGCTGAGGGAAAGTTCGCCGTTAAATGTTCGCTGATCCTAAGACGTGCTCCATCCTCGGTTTTAGTGGAGTGCAAAGTTTGCAGTTGAGTGGTTAGAAGTCAATTGCTGTGATTAAGTCTATCAAGTCTATATTATCGGGCACTCTGGTCCCATCGACAGCGAGTGAAGTGAGAAGCCTATGGTTTGGTATGCTAATCAAAAGCGAGTTCAAAGGGTAAACAGCTAATTCAGTGGTACCATCGCGTGTCAAGGATCGTCGAGCGACAATATCACCTACTATAATTCCAATAATTAGTTTTAATTGTACGTGGATTGTGGCATCCACTTGCTACAATATATAATTATTAAAACTTTGGAGAAACATGCCAGTGCATCGTGGGTCATTAATTTTGGATATCTGGAACAACCGAAGAAGTTTACTTTGCAAGGACACGGCTTGTGAAGATTTCGCTTAGCAGAAGTACGCTGACTACAATAACGATAGTGTATTAACACACGCATACACGATCGAGTAACATTATAGTGTGAGATAATATTGGAGTGGCAACTAGTGGTCGGGATGTCCGACAAGGAGTTTGGTTTGTTCGGTTGAGCACGAGCACCCGGAGCGCAGCACCCGGTGCACGTAGCTGCATCAAGTAATGGGCGCCAAATGAATGAGAATTTGGGAAAGTATAGAAAAAAAAGTATGGCCGTCTTACGGGTGACTTTTGCGCTGCTTGGAGCGACGGCTTACATCTTTCATGCAGAACCATCCGGTTCCGGAGTTAGTGCCATAGGTGCGTCAATCTAGAGATTCCCTTCTAAGGCCGTGACGTCACGTTTCTTCAATTTATCATGCGGGAAAAGCTCCTGTAAATTTGATTGATAAGAATTCATCCGGATTTGTGAGCCGAATTTCGCTGATTCGTATCGAGTTTTTGGTTGAGTGGCTGTCTATGGATACCTATCCGATTTACGAGCCCTCTTTTGACCGTAGATGAATTTCGCGTCTGAGAAGTTACTTTCACATTTTTGGGGTAGATATGTTTCACAACTCGCGGTTGCATGTATCTATATGTAGTAAATGTTGGCGCGATGCGCCTCTTGCACTGATTTTAAGACAAGTTCCTTTGACGTCGGGTTCATCAGAATGCGGAAAATAGCTTTGAATACTGGGAGTTTTCGTGTACCGTAGAAAAGCACTCACGGAAGTTGTTTCATACAGTCGGACGAAGGCGCCGTTGAAATTACTTGGGAGTACGCAGCGAACTCTGCGGTCGCTAAGACTCGGACTAATTAACAGAAACTCTGCAGGCTTGAGTACAAGATCAATTCCGGAAGTCGTGACAAGACGAGACTAGACGGAGCCGATGTACAGTCGTGGAATTTCATAGCCGGAATAAGCCTTTTGGCTTTTGTACAATTTCGCGGTCATGTACGCTAAGAAATTATCAGGCAATTATTTCAAATTCATATATCATAGCCGACTCACTTAAATATGTGCTCCTCAAATTTCCCTCATGCAAATGTTGCTTCACAGCTGGATCTAGCTCACGAAACGTAGTCGGAGATACCCAGAAACTGACGCGTTCTACGGAGAAAACTTTCTTTATAGATGTGTCACCCAAAAACGTGACGGCCATTGTGGGCCAGCCCGTTGTGCTGCGTTGTCGTGTCAAGCATCCCGGCGAGCGGACGGTAAGTTTTTTGATAATTCCGTTTTCGGTTTAAATGACAAGTGTCACTTGAACGTAAAATTCAGGTTTTAAGTTTTCCTAACGTAAGTCAAATCGATGACTTTTCCACCCTGGTATTCAATGTTCATGAAATCTTGGGCAAGATTTAATTTTCGACAATTTCGAGCCAGTTAAGTCTTTCAATGTTTTTCGATATTTGAACAGTGCAGAACGGCACACACTCCAGCGTATACGTGGAATTAGCACCATCCACCATTTTGGATAAACGAGGTAGATACTGAACCCAAGAGCTTTTATTACTCTCTTTCATCATAACGGCTCATGGAGATAAACAGACGAACGGTTATAACGTTGAGTACCTACTGGGTATATTTGGTACATACATTTACGAAATACAACGATGTAGTGGACGTGCTCACCGTTCACTCAGCTTGTTGTGAAGTTGTAAAACCACGCCGTCTAGTCGCATTTCCTGTAGAGACGCTTTACCATAGTTTAATGGCCGGTGAGAATGACCGTTGACCATTTTGCGATACGAACTTCATTATCTTTTGATCTCTGATTACTATTATTTTCATTATTATTATTCAACTGTACTTTGGACGATTCTCCGATGTTTGAAGTGCGACCCACAACCTCGGAACGGTTCATCCTCTGTCTTAGGTATCCTGGATGCGCAAGCGGGACCTCCACATTTTGACTTCTTCGATCTTCACCTATACTGGAGACGCGAGGTTTGCTGTCATTCATCCGGAGGCCTCCGACGATTGGGACCTTCAAATAGAATATGTTCAGCCAAGAGACGCTGGAATTTACGAGTGCCAAGTGAACACTGAGCCAAAGATCCACTTGGCCATTATGCTCAACGTCCAAGGTGAAACCCGTTTTTAATTTTAGGATATTTAACTATATTCCAGAATGTAGAGGTATTCGGAATAAGGGTTCGCGAGTTCTCGAAATTAGTATTATATAACGCTTAACGCTTCTATAATCACGAAAAATGATTTTGAATTTGCGATCTAAAGATATAACGGTTGTCTTGCTATTTAATTTCTGCTTCACGGAACGGCGGAGCGTAACTTCCGTTCCGTTTTACAATTAGAAAAACTAGAGTTCAATTCGTTTTTGAACACCGATAGAGAGTCAAAAAATTTGTCACAGACGCTCAAGCCAAGATTTGGGGCCCCGATGAAGTTTTCGTAAAGAAAGGAAGCACAATCAGCTTGACCTGCACCGTCAATGTTCAGAGTGCACCGCCAAGCAGTGTCACGTGGTATCATGCTGGTGCTGTGGTGGACTTTGATGGCCCTAGGTTCGTTTTTTTAGTTCGATATTAAAATGGGATTCAATTCAAAAGATTTATTAAAATTTTGTATTAAAAATAACATGATACATTCAAGATGTTAGTATGACAGCACTCTACGTATAATCAACGTTTCTAATCCATTTGGAGAAATTGTGCGAATGTGTGTGAAATATAGCATTGTAGTTTCCTAAATGATTTTTCAAGGGAAATGATTGCCCCAATTTAGTTGCAAATCGCGTACTTTGGAATCGGAAGGAGTCCCGTAAATAAATCAGAGAACGTGGACAGTGTGGAAATGTAATGTTCGTTAAAATTAACAGGGGTGGAGTGTCCTTGGTCACGGAGAAGACAGAGACGGGTACAACTAGCAAACTCCTGGTGACCCGGGCCGAGCTGACCGACAGTGGCAATTATTCTTGCGTTCCTAAAAATGCAGCGTCTGCGAGCGTCGTTGTTCACGTTTTGAACGGTAAGCCTCCTCGTAGATATTACCTGAGCGTGAATATTATTTTTTGATAAAATAGCTGATACGTGAAGAATATAGTGGCGCGTATAAACACGTACCTCTATTCGAGGTCATGAAACGTTTACATTTTATAAATATGGCGACACTTGGCACATAAATTCAGCGGAGCGTACACCGAGGCTTGAAATAGAGTGGGTTTCGTAATAATTCTGTGGCAGGTACAGAGAGTTGAGCTTGAAATTGAAATGTTTGTCGCAGGTGAGCATCCAGCTGCTATGCAACATGGTGGAAGCTGTGGGATCACGCCTAAACTTCTTCTTGCCTTGCTCACACTCTTCATAGGGAATATGCTGAGATGAGCTGTTCATCCCAGGGTAAACGGACCGTAATTCTCATCGCCAGCTCGATCGAAACCAATTGAAATCCAATTGACCCAAACCGGAGCCACGTGACTCGAGTGTGTACAGTGTATAAGCAAAGTGTATATTCAAATGATTGTGATTAACGGAAAATTATACGGAGGGTGCGAGTAGCGGTGATTGAAAATTTCAAGCAGTGCAGAGACTAATCAAAAACTAATCGAACCAATCAATCGACGAATAAGAAGGTAAACGTGAAAATAATTTACTGTGAGATAATCAAAAGTGCGTGCGAGATTAGATGTTAGATTTAAAATGGGACAAAAATGACCCTGAAATAAACTAAACACCGGATAATTCTTAGTGACACGCAAGCGAATGAGTACATATATATGAAAGACTTACACGAATTTGTTCGAATGGAACTTTTTCAAATTTTTGTTATGCTCAGTGTAAAATTTATATAGCATAATATAATAAAAGGAATATGATTTGTGATCGGAACTACAGAAGACTCAATTCTTAATCAAACATCAATCACCCCAATCACACGCACAGTATATCCATTACAATCAGCTGGAGTAGAGTAGTGGCCGTAGCAGAAGTAATATAGAAAAAAAAGAAAAAAAGAAAAAGAAAAGGAGACAGTTCTCTATGATTGCGTAAAGGAGCAAACGATTGACCGAACGACCGAGTGACCCACTGACCCTAGAATATTTCGTTCGCAGGCCCACCTTCCAATTAACTTTACCCCGGTCGTATATTCAGCTCACAAAATTTTATATCATAAACACGCGGCCGACCAATTATTACGATAGTTTGCTGCTATAGACGAGTAATTATTATCATGACTATAACCACGCGGTGTTGCAATCACAATGACAACGTTTTACTCATAACGTAATAGCGCAATAACACTCTGCGCACTTGTTAAATGCACTCGCGTTTCATCACTGGCGCCTGTATAGCTACAGTATAATATAATTCACAGGCAAGCTACTCAGTTCTATCAACTATACTATATCGTACGTTATGCATAACTGCTTCCAAGTTTATATTTTACACCTATATAAGTATGAAGTGTATACCCATGTGTAACGTATACACAGCTACATGTCTGGTATGCGCCATGCAATATATATGCAAGTGGTTCGCACACTTGATGCGTACCTACTGGCGTCTAGCTACATGGGATAGAATATATAGGATATAGGATATAGAGAGCCTCATTTCATGCAAATCACCAGCCAACCCCGGTTAGGTGTCCACCGCGAGACCTAGATATAGTATAGTTTCGCGAACGGACCGTGTGCAATGGAAATTCATGCACATTGGCCAAGGCTTTAGGGGATAGCGACAATGCTATATAGTTACGGATTCTACAACTCTGGTAACACGCTGCTTTATGTTTGTCGAAATAGTCGACAATACGGTAAACGTCGTGTTGTATCAACCAAAAACACGACTGTTATACCTATACTGCGATGCTATTACATATGAGATGGTATATAGATTGTAAATGAATGTATTTGAAAATTTGTGTAAGCAAACATGAGTCGAAACTCGAGAGAAGTCTAGGTTTAAATTTATACGCGAGTTGCGGATCCGGGGATTTTTATCTCATGGGAATAGAGGCACGGGAGGAGATCAATCTTCGATCAGAAGATAATGGATCCCGTCGCGCTTCTTTCGAATTTGAATGAACGAAGGGAATGAATAAATATAAATAAATTTGCTAGCCGCACACGGTGCTGCTCAGTATAGATATGGGCCAAGGAAGGGTCCGGTTCTAGAAAAAAGTATATGTCCTTATTTCACAGTGCTCAGCTGGTGCTAATAAATATGTGAATAAAACTTGCCGCCTATCCTGAGTCATCCATAAATCCCAAATTCGCTCGTCATATGAATTCGTTTCGTATTTGTACCTCAGGCGTGACTATACGATTGACACTGCGGTATCCTAGGTAGGAACGATAGGGTCTGGAAACGTGAAATTCTGCGAACCCAAGACCCGTAGACCCCTTTAACGAGACCCCTTTTCCTATGTATAGCTCTCTGAGGATCTAGAACCACGGACAGGACAAAATCATGCATATGGATGTCGGTGGGCATGATATACTCGACAGGTAAGTGGATAGCCGTTGGTTACCAGGGAGAGTGTATCTCGTCCGTATAAATTCACTGGCGGATTGTGGTTGCTGACGATGTAGGCTGTAGGTGTCTGTATTTTCACTCTTGACCCTAACGGTTCTTGTTATGAAACCGCCCTGATTCTGTTACCTTTGAGAGAGAGAGAGAGAAAGCTTGACATTTTGTTACTAGAAGAACAGTAATCCAATTAGGAACCGCATATTTATTTTTTGTACGAAGTTGAAGTCTGGTTCAGCAGTGACGTGGGTTCAGTTTGTCAAAATATGCAACCCCGATTTGGAATCTGATCAATGGCTGATTCATTGAAAGTCACAATACAACAAAATTTTGCGAATTAATCATTTCTCTGTGATTAACGCTTGCAGGCATTAATTATCATACGATCGACCGAGTGTTCTCGTTCGGATTGACTCTCGGTAAAACCACCATACTGCTTCGCGATATTTACTATATTTATCAACAGAATATAATTCGATATCCTCTCGTTAAAAAATATAGTGCAATTAAAATTAACGAGCTGTGCCCTTGTCCCCAGGCGAATACCGCGGTACGGTGATCGGGGTGAGCCTGACCAGTTCCCGTGGTTGTCTATGACTCGGCTACACTGCAAATAAAATTACGTATGGTCAACCGGAGCGCGATTCTATCGAAATACTGTGAACCACGCAGAGCGTTGCTGGATTTAACGATACAAGTGTAGAACCGCTCGCAACGTTGGGCACAACGACGTTACTAAAGGCAGAAAAACGAAAAACTGAAAACGAAATGAAAATAAAAATAAAAATAAAAATAAAAATAAAAATAAATAATAAAATAAAGGGTTGTAAAACTGTTATGGCATAGCGTGAAGCGCAGATACTCATCCGCGTGAATTCTTTGTCAAATATTCTGTGAAATGTTGAAAAATATTACGCTGGCTAAAAGCCCGTGAAGTTTTCGCGAGCCAGGAGAAAATTTAACCATTTTCAATTCAATATGTAATATTGTATACCCTGAAATGCTCGTAACGTTACGTAACGTTAATTATTAATCGATTCTATAGGAAATCTACCGGGTTTCCACCTACTCCAATATACTAATCATACTATGCGTAAAGCAATTATGATCAAAAAACGAAGTTTAATATTAAACTGCTAGTCCGCACGCTAAAGCGCTATAATATAGGTTCGTTTATTTCCTTTTTGTTCCATAGCAATACAGGCGTTTATTTGAATAGTCAAATGTACGCAGGAAACGAGTGAAATGTGTTTCGAAATACGCTCATAAGCCTGGGGGCATACGTTTTCCAATCACCGTAGAGTTCCCCGTGATATTTCATTCCTGAGGCAAATGAATTGGCCTGCCAAGCCTTGATATTGCCGAAATACAGCTCATCGTTGGTAGTCGGTAGCGACAGTTCCTAAAATTTCAAAGACGATATAGTACCGTATGCATATGTGTATTTGATAAATGGTACTATGCTCAATCATGACCGTGCGAATACGTTGATCGCAGTATCCGGCAGTTGGCAAATTATACTGAATTATCGAGTTTAGTTGTGAAGAAGGTTCGCTGTGATTTAGAGTGTACGATTCTCAGCTATAGCCATTCAAGTATTCCGTACACGTTTTCTCCTTTTTTTCTTTATTGCTTTTTTTCTATCTTTCTATCTTTTTGTTTTTCAATCTTCCAATGTTGAGATTAAAAGAGGGCTGCGCTTTTTACACAATGAGTTTTGCATCCTTTGACCGAGACCACGCGGGTTAGGGATACCCATCCTCCGTGAACGTCGTGTAAGATATAGTTAAACAAGTAGTATAAGTCGCAAACGAGTCAGCCAAGTCTCCGAGCACCACGAGTAGGTCCTCTATACGCTTTGACCGCTGTTTCCCTGGTCTAATCCATTTACAAGAAGAGAATAGAGATTTCTGTATATATGTATAACATATATGTTTGTATTTTACTTTGGCAAATAATACTATGAAACTAGATATCAAACTGAGCGTTATGATTGTTGTTTGTTTTATTTGTCAGCGACGAAGGGAACAGCAATAGTCGGTATAGGGTACCATCCATGTAATATAAGGGTAGTTCAGTGAGGGGGGAGGTAGGCGATCGATTAGTGTTGGCAATCTCGTAATATTACGAGAGGGCAAAACTGTCCTATCATACAGAGCACCGTGCAACAAAGATGTTTTGTTGCGATGTAGACGGTAGTTTACTTTTATTGTCGTCGAAGCGCACGGATACCATTCTGGAGATTGCACTGCTTTACATACCTAGAACTTTCCGTGGAAATAAACTTTTCCAGCCTGTCTACCTGACGTATACAGAATGACCATTCACTTACTTGTATTATACATAACTTTCAAAGTATATATATACACTAGATCGAAATTCCGTAGGGGCTAGGTACCACACTGCAGGCATCAAGAACTCTGTAACGTTCCTCATTCAACGTGAGCTCAAAGTCTTCGTACTAAATGTCGGAAAATTTTGATAATAATTTTTTTCCGAACCAGAGGCATATAAAAATCTTGTAGTTTATTTTTGTTTTCTCTTTTTCTTTTTTGTTTCTTCCTTTCTCTCTCTCTCTCTCTCTCTACTTCCAATACAATTTACTGCGGATGAAACGTATACCTTTTTCTAGAATGGTAATAGTTTCTATAAACATTGACGATAGCGTCGAGCAGACCTACGGGCTCCGAGAGATTCAGGAGACAGCTCATGTGTTTTTGTGATACTGTCTGAGCTCTGGTCGGTCCGTGAGTCCGTGACACTAATAAGCCCTGGTATTATTTCCGGCCTGGATCCCAGCAGCGTCCGTTTGCTCAGAGACCGAAAAAGGGAAACTAAAACGAGTTGAATCTCTGTTTAAAGAAGCCCCTTCACCGAATCAGCTGGTGCACGGACCTCCCCTGCGGCCAAGTCGTGTTTCGTTCGGCGTAAAATCTAGAGAAACTGAAACTGTATAAAAATAAAACCAGGATCACTATAGTGGGAGTAGTTTATTCGAGACTTTACCTCCACCGCCATGTTTTTATTCGAATTAACAACGACTTCAAATTCTATATGTCGAAAATAGAAGCGGTTTCAAAGATATAGGTTTGGGATCAAGTTTCAGAAAACTAGGGCAGCGAAAATGTACCAGACATTGGTATTGTATTACTTTTAAGTCAAGGAGGGTTTAAAGATATCGGCTTGATATTCGCTTGAGTAATATCGCAATAGTTTTTCTTACTTAAAGCCGCGTCTGAAGCACATGATGCACCGTACATACATATACGAGAGCTAGATTTATATACGATGTCGGGTGCTCAGAGCGTGCCTCTGAACTGGCCTCATTTGGAGAAATCTTATCGTGAAGATACCGTCTTGGAGTACGTTTGTAGACACAGCATTAAAAGGCGGACTGAAAGAAGGAAGAGAAAGAAGAAGAGAGAGAAAAAAAAAAAGAAAAAGGGCAGTCGAGAAAAGGGAAGAGTAAAGAAAGAGAAGGCGAGGGACACGGAGACGTCTTCATTCTTTACTGGCTTTTATTCTTGTGTTTCAATGAAGACTGCAATAAATCTTAGACGCGACGCACTAAGCTTTGGCCAGCTTTGCGCCGGTAAAAGTCTGTAGCTTACAATTACCTTTATTTACATTTGAAACCCCATCGTTAATCTCGGCGACGCAACAAACAGTTTAAATTTCTAGAACAATTTCAGATGAATTTTTGATGACCAAGATTAATGAAAATCTTCCCTTGGAATTATTTATTTTCTTGATAGGTAGATAAACTTTTGATAAATCGTTGGGAGAATAGATATTAGATATTTGAATGAACTGCGAGCTTTAATCCGATTAAACATCTTCAAAACTTAGCAAAGTTTTAAAACTCTATAGAAAATTTGCCAACGGAATTTCGCGACACAGTTTGTTTCTCTCGACAATATATCTCGAATCTTTCCTATCTCAACGGGTGTTAAATTTAATCTTCCGTGATGCGATAGGAAAAAGATCAACTCAGTCGTGACAGTCGCTTGGATAGTTAAGAAAACTGTTGAGCCTTTGTCCCCCGTTGTGAACCTTTCTCACCCTGCTGCGAAACCCGCACCATTAGATTCGTCCCATTCGATGGATATTCGATAATAACTCACCTAATAATTAATAGCTGACAAAGGTAGCTAACAGAAAAAAACAAGAAAAAAAAAAAAAAAGCTTTCATGTGCTTTTCATTCGACTAAACACTAAAAAGCTTATATTGCGATGATTATGAATGTGCAGAGTTGCCGCTAAAAGGTTTTCTGCGATAAATTTATCTGATGCAACGATAAACTGTATAAAAAATTCTTGAAAGATTTTGATTCATGTACGCTGGTTACACGATTGAGCGTGTAAACGGAGTCAATGAGGCGACAGTTACGCGGAAAATGTCCAACCCCTTTCTGTGATCGATAAGAAGGCTTCTGCTTTTTCAGAGGGTACCTTGCCGTATAAGTCACACCCTGAAAACGCATTCACCATCCCTTTGGCGCCCGACCGTATCTACACCTCACCTACTTTCCCTATACGTGAAGCTCTACGGCGGACGAAAAGAGTTCTTGTTCCTTCACACGCCATGATCTCGGATTAGCATTAACCTAGAAAAAGATAAAGTAAGTATAAAAGGATCCGTGGACGTGGCCGTCGTAAAACTGAAAGTTGTTGACGCGCCAAAACGCTTCGAAACCTCTAAAAAAAGGTGCAAGCATTTAACGATCGAAAATTCTCGACAGTTGTGCTTCCAAGTGAAAATATTAAACCCGTTCGCCGAACGACAGCGACGATATTGTAGTCTTTGATCTGGTTTTGTCCAACATTAGCTTTGGTTGTCCTCCGCTAAAAAGCAGAACCCTTTTTTTGTGCAAGAAAATAAATTTTTTTAAAAATTAATGAAGAAAGAAAAAAGAGAAACCTTTATTAGACACCTACAAGCTGGCAAGCGAAAGAGCATAAGGGAGCGAACCTCTTATTGTATTCTCTTTTTGGAGCCCACCCCTTGTTCACGCACTGATATGAGAAAATGTTTACGTAAGTATGAAGTGTGTAACACATGTAGGTATACGTAGTACAGCCGAAATTATGTTTCGTCGAAACAAACGTAAGGAACAAGAAAATATTGGCAATCCATCTCGTGGATGGAAAACTTATGCGGAACTCCTGAGGCAATCAAAAATACGGAGCGATTTCTATACTAGAGCTTCGAAAGTTCTGCCTTTTTACACCGGGTAACTTTCGACCTACCCATATTTCTTTTTAAAACTTTTCCCCTGGAAATAGGTTTTCTAGTTTAAAAAGTGAAAAAGGTAAAAAAAAAAAAATGTCACTATAATAATAATAAAAAAACTGTACTCGTAGTAAAATGAGGAATATAATTATCGAACGAAGTATGGAGTAAAGAGACCACAGCTTCGCTTCGTTCTAATATATATATATATAAATTTCTATGATCAAGACATGGGTGTTCCCCGCGTGGGTGGAATTGGGTGGCCGTGGTTGGTGACAACGGACTAATTGTCACCTGATGACTACAGCCATTATCCTCGTCGACGGTCGTTATCCTTCGGTAACAGCCGGCATCTTCCGATCAATTAACTCGAGTTTCAAATTGAAAGTTACGGAATGGTTGGTAACAGGTCTTCCATTTTTGACATGCGGAACTATTCGACATTTGTGTCGAAATGAAGAGGCTTCGAGCGGAAAAAAACAGTCCATTTAGCCGCAGCGAGGATGGCATGAAGGGGCACAAGGAGTAGGAGGCAAGGAAAAAGAACAAGAAAAATAAAAGGACCGAGAGCGAAAGAGAGGGGAAGTTATTTCGTAAAATATAGCGACGAAAGCAGCAATTCCAAACATATTTCGCGAACGCATCGCAGCTTCGTAGCCTCAAACAGTAATTTAATATGCCATACTGGAGATTCATTTCATCTGGATATTGGATTTTCGATGAAATATCAGCACTCTAGCTGTTACCAACATTTCGGGCTTTTCTGAGCGGTTTGTATAGAGCAAATAAGTAACGTATCGCTCCATATATACTTTGAACGTTGTTAAACGTACGAGTTTCGAGATTATATACTCGTACGACTGATCAATATGTATTCAATCTCAAGAACGGTGGACTATTTTCACGTCCACTGGGATCATGGACTACTGGTCCAACCAACGACATCCACTCGATTCGGGTATCCGGAAGCTTTCGACTCGTCGCAATCTGTGCCAATAAATCCCAACGACCGGGAGATAGTGAAAAAGTGTTCCCACCACTTTCGCAGCTAACGGGGGTATGGGCGAATGTCGGACGTCAGGTGTCACATAGACTTCGTTGAAAGGGGGGGGGGGGGGGGGGGGGGGGGGGGGGGCTAATTGTAAGATTGAGTAATACTAGCGCCCCCCGATAATCATGGTTCAAAATCGTCGCTAGCCTTTTAATTCGAAGGGGTCTGTACCTCAGAAATTCTAATAACAGGGCATCAATCGAATTACTGATTGTGAGTCACATGAAAGGGTTTAATTTCGCAACAAGACCTAAATTTCCACTAAATAGGGAAGGAATTAGGTTCGATGCGAAATTTCCTGACCTACATATTCAGAAATTTAATTTTCAACGGATCAAACCGTGTTAAATTAAGGGATCGAATATTTCGCTGTTATAAAAATCTGTCAAATTATACTTCGTACGTTGTTTAACGGTCTTTATAGTTCTCCGAGTTATATTGATTTCTATTATACATTTATTCGTGTGTTGCTTGCTCGTATCTTTCACTGTCTGCCACCTAGGTCTGGTGCCTGATTGACCAATCTCTACAGCAAGGTATAGTGCGTCATGAACACATGCGTGTTGTTGAAGAACCAAACCCTGTGTTGACTCAGGTGATTTGTGATGACTCAAGGGAGTAAGTCAGAAGTTACCCCGCTTCGGTTGAATCATACTCCAGGAAATGTATCACAGGTTTGTTGTGACAGTAATTAGAATTAGGATGTCGCGAAATTTAGGTAAAATAATGTAAATGATTTTGTATTTGCAATATTCTACGTATATTGAGTAAAAGATGCAAATAGAAATTTAGTAGGTATTCATTGAGTATAATTTCATTGAGACAAGCTTATTTTTAGTTATTTAACTGTATTACTATGGTAATGTTTTAGCTACTATCGTTACTTGGTAAGTAAATTTCTGTATATATATCTCTAGCGATAGGTGTATAATAATTTGTTACGTAATAGCAAGGATAGGTCGATGTTCGGATCTCGTCAAGCAACGATGAAACCGACCTTCCCATTGCAATATACCGAGTATAACCTAATTGCGTTTTGATTAAATCCAAACTGCACCAATTCAAATCAATTATTAACTGCCATGAATTGAAGCAATTCAACATCGTTGAGGTTTCCATAGCTGCGATATGAAAATAGATCATGCAATCCAAGAAGAAACTAGCATCATGATATCGTTTCGCTATATTATCCGAAGGATACTTCCGAACAAAGAAACTGCAGCCTTAATGTCTACAGGAGACAATTTCATGATTATATAATATAAGTAATAATTTTCATGAGCTGTCGAATCTGGCATGCCAGAAATATATGATTAATTATTATGTAATTACTCTGTGGTATTACAATAAGCTACTATTGCAAGCGTTAGGCTTTTTTAAGGATTCAAATATTTGGGCATCTGAGTTGTGTGTACATATTCATAGTTGTGAATTCTTTGATTTTAAATTAAATTATGTAAAATTTGCATTAGCCATCACGGTTTGTGAAATTTGATCTTATTAAGTTAAAGATTTTGATGAAACTTTGTCAAAGATTTGAGTACCGAGAAACATGTGAATATATCTCACGGAATATTATTTGAGGCATCAACTTCGGTCATCCAATAATTAACGCCTGCGGAAGGGCATCCACCAGCTAAGGCTAAGAAACTTTCTTAGGATTAGATCTATTTTCCGCATCAGTTATTTCTTCGTGGGATGAACTTTCCAGCAGGCAGGCCTGCGTCTGCGGGGTTTAATTGAGGTCGAGCTTCTATAACACCGGAGGCTAAGCAGCCAATATTATCCCGGTTAATAACAACGCCGGCTGATAACAACCCGAAGTATATAGGCCGGTTAGTTTAAGCTCGCATCGTGCTTTCGAAGTGCATCACGTATGCATAGAAAATGGATAAAAACCAGCACAACAAGACTCAGACACGACGCCAAAGACGTGACGTTCGGGTTCGAGAACCAGGCGTCTTACTCGAATTGAATCGAACCGCATCGTCACCTCATATAGTGACTTTGATCAACGTCAACGACGTCGACAGAATCTCCGCACGTACTATACACAATGAATTTCTGTGCAATGTATATCTGTATGTATTTACTCGGTTGCGGTTTACTTCAACAATAAGTAGCTGCCGAAGTAGGTACCAAGCGGAAAGGTGATTCATCAGAGCGTGGGCAGTAGCTGCCGCATACAGCAGTGAGAAGAAATCAGTATTCAAGAACGAAACCAAAGCCTGTCAAGGAGCCTTAATAAGGCAAAGAACTTTTCGATGTCCCCTAAGAGTTGGCTGAGCGTGTTAATGTATTGAAAAGGGGTGCTTCTTATTCGCAAGTAACATCGGCAAAAAATCCCCGGTGTATAATTGAGAGTTTAGTCAGGGCCCTGGACCCAGAGTAGTTATTCGGATGAGAGTGCTAATGAGCCTCTTCTGGCTACCAGCCTAAATTGCAGAGTTTCTACACCCCTTATACCCTCCCTTGAACTCTCCTTACTGTACCTCTTTCGCTTCCGTCTTTACCCTCCTGCATCCCGTTCCGCGACCGTGAGCCCATGTTCTGAGCTGAGTAAAATCCAGTCCGCGTCGGAGGATTAACGAAGGATAAAAATTAGCCTTATTAGGGTCTACTCGTGTCTATCTTTGACCGCAATTAAAAAGGGTTAAGTCCTTTCTCTCGGAAATTCGTCGTCGTGAAATCGCTACTTAAATCCTGGACAAGGCCAGTTTCACGCGTATAAATGTCAAGTTCTTGTGTCTGTAAGCCAACGAAGAGAAATTCGGAAGGTTAAATCTCGTTGATAAATTGTGTATTAGCATAATGAAGTTCGCTGTACAAAGTACTACTATCTTATAGTCAGGAATATAATATTCCGTCGCGTTATAGCTGAAAGATCGAAATATATAATATCAGGTGCTCAAAGAGATGGATATGTTCTTCTTTTTTTCCGTAGTTCCCGGTGGCTAGTTGAGCCTGAAGTAAAGCGTGAGGGAGGCTTACACCCAACCCCAACCCCAACCCATCGTAATCTTTTTTGATCTTTAGACTCTCGACTGAATAGAGCTCTGCTCCTGCTGTGTAGGATCAAGTAAGTATACGCTGTATGGCTGGCACTACTTTGATCTACTGGACTTGCGCCTCGCTTTGAAAATGCTTGACCTGAGTCAAGTAGTATATCCAATAAGCCACAGTTTAATTAAACTAAGTTTAAACCTGACCCTCTAAGGGCGCCGGTGGTGTACTTCCGAAACTGTACCTAAATCGATTATCGAAGTTGCCTCGTAACTGCACTGTAAGCGATTACTGTTTTATACTGGGTTCTATACAGCCACGTCGTAGCTATATATACGATGTTCTATTAAACGTGTTCGTGCAAATGTGTGTGCGTAGGACATTAAGTACACTTGCTAATCGCATTAAAATCGACCAGCAGCACTGGCAGTATTGGAACGCGAGACAACTTTGCCTATACTCAGGGCCTATGTCGGTATATTCGCGTCCACGTACACACATAGAGACACATGTAGGTATATGTGATATGCGAAAACCCTGCACACCTTTCCATCCCGCACGTAATGTAATCACACCCTTTCGCGACTTGCGTCGTATGGGACACAGTCATGGGTTGAATTAGTAATTGACAAAATACAAAATCGGAGAGTTGTAATTAATTTGTTATTCAATTTTCTCATTGGCAATTGCGTAAGCTAATTAAACAGCACACTATACTTTCCTAATAATGTATGGAAATAGTGTTACCATACATTACGAGTATCAGTGTTGATAATTATTGAAGACCAAATAGTATAGGTATGTATATGAAATTAGAACGCATTTCAAATATTCATATTATGTACTATATATATACCTATAATACTGTATACCACAAAAAATGTGTATAAAAAGGTAAAATATAACAATTCAATAAAATGTATATATATATTATTTATTTCCTCGCCGTTGATTATCATCAGCCCGTGGGAAATACAATCATTGTCACAGAATTTATACAGATGCGTCCCGAGCTCAAATATTGGACCACAAAATATTCTGAATATAAGCGTGCCGGTGAATATATGTATATATATATACATCTATACTATCTATACCCTCGAACGATGCGCATGTGTCAATAATTCATAAGCAATATCCAATATATGCGGCAAATAAGAGTACGATTTTCGTATTTACACCGTTGGACATGGAAAACACGTTTCTGCCGCTAGAAAAATCAATTCACGAGTGGCGGATAAACATCTATTTCGTAACAGTGCGCAAATACAGAATACGTTGTGTTTTAGGGTGGAAACATGAACATTTTATTATTATATTTTTTATTATTAAATCATATCGTTTCAACAAAAAGTCATGTCGATTTATTAATCTGTAGTTCGTTTAAATTCCTTTTTTTTTTTTTTTTTTTATCTACGCTTCTACATCCAACCGCATATTGATAAACTGAAACGAAAGGATATAATATGGCGGTTATAAAATGCAACGTTCAACACTCGATAAAATTTAATTAGCTAATGTTACAAGGTTCTTGAAATACTCGGGGTTCTATGAAAGCGTAATGATTTTATAAAAAATTATCCACTCGCTGTTTCGTCACGGGGGTAAAACGCCCAGGCCTACGGAGATTGACGAGGAGTAAAAAAAGGTCGACTGGTTACAGGGTTAACTTATGCTGTGGGAAGTTAAAATCAAATTAAGGCTCGATCAAGGTTGATTGGGCAACAATCAAGTTCGGGCAATAAAGCAAGGGAGATGCTCGTACTGTTACCAGAGGCGAACAGCTGTGGCACGCTTTGTCTAATTAGGGAGAATTCTAAAATTTTCCATTGTAAATTAGCGACGTGCGCCACAAGTTAAGATTTCGAACCGCAGAGTCTTTTATATCATCAGCCAACGAATTACCGCCGAGTCACCGTCGAGTTGACTCCGGGCGACGAGGCGGAGTGATTCGTGGACGTGGTTAAGGAATAGTACCGAACTAAGGTAATCTCCTACGTCGGCAATGCTCGGCCGCGTTCAACCCTAATTAACCTTAATTCTAATTAACTAAACTCTCAGTTAAAACTAACCTTTCGCTAATGCGGAGATATCATACTATATAATTAATTAAAGCTCTTATTTACCGAAGTGCTTTCTCGCGACGTTCGCGTGTCTAGTATGACGTCAGTTTTCACGTTTCTCGCGTACATAGGTATGTACCTATATTATAGGTATACTACATACCTCTGACTAAAATAGATCTTATCTTAGGCGTGAAATTAAATTTTTCTTCTCTTTTTTTTTTTATTACCTTTTTTTTAATCTCCATATAGTATCATCTGAGATTTTACTACCTCCTATATCCTATCCCATCCCTCCTTGGCATTAATTGAAAAACAACAGTGCTGGATTAGTTTTGACGGTGATTATAATGGAACGGAAATTTAGGGTATCAAAGTAAAAGTTTCTCTATATAATATATATATGTGTATGCATGTGCGGCTGAATTATTCGTTGGGACTTTAGATTTAGATTGACACGTTTAGGGAGCGAGCTAAGGTTGATTCCACCTCTCGCTGACACTTCGGAGTACTTAATGCTGCTGCCTGTCGCAAGTAATACGTCACGGAATGCCTCTGACGTTTGCTTTTCCCTTTCTATTACTCACCACATCTCTAACTCACCTCCGACTTGTGTATGTATGTAACATTGTACATATACATATCCTGCGTAGGAAACGTTAACGATGCGGCCAACCCACTGATCCTCTCTTTAACGAACGCACATCAACGGAAGCACTTCTCCCTCAGCTTTCTATATATGTATGAGAGATTTCATCCGTTTTCACCTATATAGCTGCCTTGGATCATCAGATATATAGATAGCCGTATGTATTCACCATCTGCTGCAGTCACCGTTCGAGATAAGAATAATTTTTCATCCCGATTTTTGAGACCTTCGTGAAAGCGGTATCTTCGTTTGGTTGAAAGTTCGGAGTTATTTAATATCGTGGGTCAGGCACCCATCTTCGAAAGAGTCTGTCTCTGAAATAGAAAAAGAATCTTATTGCGGTGGATTCCTCATGAAAAAAATAACGACGAGACAAAAATTTTCAAGGAGAAAATTTCGTAGGGCCAACTGTTTTCAAATTGGAGTTTTTTCAAGTCGAGCAATCTGGGAATAAGACATGAGGCCCACGTCAGGAACGTCGGCCTAGTTGTACTTACGGCATGTCAACCACCATAAAGTACGCACCAGATCTCGTCGAATGAGGATGAATTTATTCACCAGTAACATACAAAAAAAAAAAAAATGTCCGCGTTTTCTAAACACCCTGTTGAGATATGTTTATCCTTCTGTTTCGCAGATCAGAAATCATAATGAAATCTGACATGGATGATAAATTTTTTTTTTTTGTTTTCTTCTTTTTGTTTGGAGAGAATCTCTTGTGTGTTTTTTCAAAAAACCAAAGTGGCAAGAAAATTAAATGTTCAATTATCGATGTATGATGCTGGAACGGTGAGTGATATCCAGAATTTAAATTCGGCTATACTGATATATCTACATAGTAGGTACTACGAGGTGCCAGAGTTACGATGAAATTGGGAATGGTAGCGGTTCGAAGCGATAGGTGGAAATGGATAGAATTCCTGATATATGTATATCTGGTATATATATTATACATATACGATACATATACATATAATACATATACTCCGCGATACGAACGTAGTACATCTTCTCTTCGATCGATTAAAGCGTATATAGAGTGTAATTTCACGGGTATGTAGTGCAGAGGGTGAAGAAGCCTCGGAGTGCTCAGTTTCGAAAATTAGATTTTGTCCGAGAAAGAGCTCTCGCGTATATCCTTGGACGAATGAGAACAAAAGGAAGTAGAGCGCCAGGAAGCAAGGAAATAAGGATAGGCAAGGAGGTAAGAAGTCGGGTAAGAATCGGTGTGGAGTTTGGCGCGAAACCTCTTGAAAGCACCGTTGGAGAAGTAGAGATGACTAGAGATGTCTGGGTTAAAATGTTACCCTGCGGCAAACCCAATTCCCATCCCTAGCCCCGATTCTCGCCAGGGATTCCCTAGGCTGGGAAAACGGAGACGAACATTTCAGACACTTAGGAAGTTTACTTCCTCCCGAATAAAATCAGCATCGTGTTCCAAGGTGATATTTTATCACGGCGATACGGTATATAGATAGGATCGAAGGACTTTGATAGTTGACAGATGTTATAGCTATAAAATGGTTTAACTAATTCCAAATCTCGTATAATGGCTGGGCTGAGGTGAAAAAATTCATAATAATTTCAGAATTAATAAGGAATAACGAATAACACGGTGAAGAGGGGAAAAAGTAACGCTTATCATTCCGCAGACATAAATCACTGTTCGATGTGACAAAAATTTGAGTGTAGACTGCCGCTCGGGTTCGTGCTATACGCGGGTGGAAACTTTTTCGTGACTTCTCCGTAGCGAAGGCTCTGATAAATTAAATGACTGCTCGGGTGACAAGACGAACGTGTCCTCGGCAAAAATAAGCCTGAGCCTTCGCAGAGGCGTTATTCGATTGAACGAGCGGTGATGCTACTTTTTTTTTTCACTTTCTTTCCTTTGTAATAAGTGATTTATAGGTATGTCTTGCTTATTTAGGATAAATCAGATTGCGAGGATCAGCCGATGCCGGATTCTGGTTGAAAAGTGGGATTTTCGAAGAGACGAACCTCGGTATTATATACTTGAGCCTGATTTCGAACGGGAAAAGATACCGCGGCAATTTATCCCAGCTAGGAATGACAATAAAGAACTAAGCTTAAGTTAGATCGGGAAATACGCACGATTTCTATATAAATATAGATCGAAAAATTCAATTCCGGAAGTCGCGCCGCAGCTACATATTACGGATTATTTTTTCCATCTCCTGACAAATTGGCGGCGAGCCTAAACTTATTTCCGGTATTTGCGATAGCGTCAGAGAAGGGCACAAGCCGAGGGTTGGTCAACCTTGAAATAAGTTGCGACCCACCCTGCAGAGAGATATCTTTTACCAAGTGTTCGACATTGATCAAATCGCCTTACTCCTCCTCATATATACAGTTATTACATTTGTGGAACAACTTTCACTTATATTCCGAATTTCAAATCTACAACATCTGACTGTAGATTTTTTTTCTCTCCTTTATTTAATTTTTTTCCTTTTGAACGGGGATATATCTTTACCTCGAGATGTTCGTGCGCGAAGGTTTCCAAGGTCTTTCGTTGAAGGCGAGTCTTCGCTGTTCTACTTTAGCCCAACATCCAGCTCAAGCTATTCGTCTTCAACCGCGGCAGTGCCTAGCGACAGCGAAATATGTTCCGAAAAACGCCGACGGATAAAAACAGAAACAATTCGCCAACGATACACATGGTTATATTATCGAGTTGAATTATTTATGACTAAAGTAATGAATAATTCGTTTCCTTTTTTTCCTTCAATTCTATATTTTACTTTTTTTTTTTGTTTTTTTTTTTCTTTGTTTCTCTTTTCTCTACTCTCCTTTTTCTTTTCCAGCTGTTATCGAAAACGAAATACGTTGTCGTAGTGGCAGCAGCATCTTTTTATGTATATAAAATCACCGGAGTATAAATATCAGGCAAGATCCCTGCCATTGCCTGCCGATTGAAGTAAAAGTGAGGAATAAATGGAAGAAGAAGAAATAAAAAAAAAAAAAATAAAAAAAAGAGAGCAAAGGCAACGGAGTCACGATTTCTGCGAGCTGGGGACAGAGCAGACGCAGGAGTTTGAAAGGAAAGGGGTTAAGTTATGCGGGGAATGCACTATACACGCAAATGTGGGCTTTATTGAAGAGGAAAGCGGACCAAACCATTATAACCCCTCTTTCGAGTTTCTCACGACTAGAAATACGACGACCACGACCGGGCGCAAGGCTCTTAGACGTCGTAGGCATCGTCGGTGGCGTTCCATAATCTGATATTTGTTTTAAAATGTAGGATATTTTTTCCCAAAATGTGAACAAAATATGTTTAAGTTTAGCAATGAATGAACGACGCCATTCGTTAAGTTTCTAGTTTTTCACGGCATCTTATTGTTGGTCTGACGAAATAGTTGAAGGCAATTCGAGGAGTTACGTAGATATTGTATAGAGGGATGATTTTGTACAAAAGATTTATGTTAAAAATATCACGATCTTTGCAATCCTCCTTCGAATTCTCAACCATTCTTTAGGGTTTATTTCTAGCTAGACGAAGAAGTAAGCTTCGTGAAAAAGTGGGGCGCAACGAGATGCACGAGAGCCTCCACGCAACCAGTCGTTTATCTTCACTACTTCAAGCGCGGGATGATAAAACGGCTCTCTTCGCTGGACGAAGGACGCGAGGTGCTTTTTCACCGACATTTTACTCGCCATATTCGGAACGGGTCCTTTATGGTAATGAATCTTCGAAACAAGCCCAGCGAGGATTTACGGTGT
Source organism: Tenthredo mesomela (assembly GCA_943736025.1). Classification (NCBI taxonomy): domain Eukaryota; kingdom Metazoa; phylum Arthropoda; class Insecta; order Hymenoptera; family Tenthredinidae; genus Tenthredo; species Tenthredo mesomela. The sequence goes on from OX031013.1 coordinate 12,956,484, forward strand.
CCACGAATCTTGGAGGAAGGTAACGCGAACCACCAACTGAAAGTCACTTCTGAAGAAGAGATGTTTGCCGGAAGAGGGTGAGGGTTGATACTGTTCATACTTTGCAAATCTTCAAGCTTCAAATGATTTCAATATCTATTCGTAGCTAATAGTATAGCGACTGTATAGTATAACTGTATCCTCTATACCATCTGCGTAACTTTGCTTTCAGACGATTAATCCGTTGGTTAATTTTGGTGTTGATATCTGGTCAAGATGGTGCTTTTTGTAAGGGGAGTAATTAAATTGTGAGTCCGTATACTTTGGGTCGTAAAAATTAAAAAATTATCTCCGTCACCAGCGTGACTATACAAACGAGCTTTTCGCGGGTCCGTAAAATTAAGAACACTTGGATTTCCGTAGTTAATCTCAACTTTTTCTTTCTCACCCGTGCTTGTTCGTTTTTTTTTTTTATTTTCTTCCTTCCTTCCTTCCTTCCTTCCTTCCTTCCTTTCATCTTTTTATCTTTTATTTTATTAACTAATTTCGACGTGATGAGAATCCTTGCTTCTCTAAACTTGTATCAAAAGTTAAATTTAAACTTTTCACCTGTTTTCTATTTTCTTTTTCTTATATCTCTCGGCGCTCGCGGTTCCAATACCCATTACACGAAGGCCTCGATCAGAGAACATGACAAGTTCTTATAAGTTGGCTACAACTCTTGTGACCATAACAGAGCCTGGGATGGGAGTTGTATTGAGTTAGTACAACTTACCGGCGGCTGCTAGGGTGCGGACAGCGATGCGAAAATTGCCTGTCAGAAAGTCTCTCGAAACGTCGAAATTGCTTATTGCCGCATTCCTTGATGTTTCGCGATCTTCCCAGAAGAATGGACCTGCAGCAATGATGAATAGCATTTCAATTTGATAAAGGAACACTGAACAATAACCATAGAGCGACAGTTTGATTCCATGTTCTACGAAACTGTCAGAGTTTGAATAATTTCAGGCTCAATCATCATCAAAAGTTTCCATTAAAAAAGTATCTGCTGCTATATCAAACAAGTTCCTTTAGCACGGCCATGATGACACGACAATTCCATTTGGTTCGTGCTGAAGAGATGAAGGGAATCGGTAATAACCCCAAGGTAGGCAGAATAAAATTAACCTCCCTGCTGTGCTTTCAATAAGTAAAAAGCGGACTGGGATGACACTTTCAACGAATTATATTAAACTTTATCTTCTTCGAAAGTCCTGCCTGTACTGCCGGCCATAAACTTAAAACGTACTTCAAGCTCCAGATGGACGATTCGTTCTTAAACGAGTCAAGTTCGCTGTTACAGGTCGGAAATATCGTTGGTTTGTTACTTTCTTAATTGGCCAAATGAATTTCATTGCTATCTGTAACGATTGGTAGAATAAACGGTAGTCTCTTTGCCGCTTCCACGCTATCGCTCAATCATTTATGGTTCCGGCTCAGTTCCGTTTCTTCGCGTTGTCACACGTAACTCTCGTTTTGGTCTTAATTCTCCTGCTGCCTATTGGCTTGCCGTTTTGCTGTCTTCTCTTCCACAATTTCCGTCTTTGATATTCCATTGGTATTCTGAGCAACGTTCATCTTCTCGAAGTTTGGCACGATGCAACAACAGATGGTAGTTTTGGGATTGTAGGGTGGCATCAGTGCGGGAAGCTACCCCAAGAACTTTGTTACAAATCCTCGACCGTAAACTTGCGACATTGGCAAGGGAGCGTCGGAATCATCCCCTCTTGTGTGGAGAATCTCTACTTAATACTGTCCGGCACTTCAGGCCCGCTGATGATGGGATCTCCGCGGTGTATGGCATGGACGTAAGACGTAACCGTAACTCCAGTCTCCTTGCGGTTTTTGCCGAAAAATGGAAGGGTGCCTTTGGTCGACGACGGAATTGGTATGCGGTCAGATTTTTAGTCATACGTATGTCGTTTTGTCTGTCTATCTCGGCGGTGACACCGTGAATCTCCTCGACTCTAACCCCCGCCAAATTGGAAGAATTGAAATATTTCACGCTGCCTTAGGGGTGGCATCAGACAGTCGGTTCAATAGAGAGCAGCTCAAAGTTGGGTCGTAATTAGGAGTGTGAAAAGATTTTACCGCCGACGAATTTCGAAGTAGAAGCATTCTCTGATAAATTATTCAATTTCGAAGAGGCGTTCCAATTGCTCTTCATTCTCGATCGCAGACGAGTGGAGTGTTCTTTTACGTGCAGGCAATTGAGGTACCACCAAAGTCTTTAGGGTTGCGCTATACCCTCCTCTCTTCGTTACCCTCGTGCCCTACCACTCGCTATAGCTCTTGTTAAAGAGCGTTCTTTCGTAGAATCAAATCGCGTTTGAAAAGGAGTACTTTTCTCGGATGGACAGTCGTACAATGTGCACTCTAATAAGTTTCCATTCAATAAAATCATAGCCAACGCGAAATTGCTAATGGGATTCATTAGAGCGTGACAGCAGGTATATTTCACTATGCGAAGCGATATGATATCGTCAATCGGGGAACACATGTTCGGTTACACAAGACACTACTAGGCTTTGTTTTAAAAGTACGATAATGATCTGTGAGACCATATCGAAGTTAAGAATCTTTTCTGAGAGCGCGGGATGATCGTTTTCAACGTATTTTACATAGCCACTCTATTTGTGGTAGTAGGGTCGACTGGGCTTGAAAACTCTATAAAGGTATTATACTGAACCCTACCACCGTACGAACCTCGACCTTACCGGCTTACTTTCGGCGTAGCACGTGTTTGTAACTCGCAGAACGTGACTCGTTGCTAATTACTTTGAAGATATATCCGGTTGATGTTGTTTGCACATAAATAATTTTTGTAATCATTGTGTTAGATGCATGTTTCGAGCTTGTAATCTATGAAATCTACATTTACATACAACCATATTTCGGTGTCCGAGTATCGATGTAATAAAAAAAAAAAAAAAAAAAATGTCAACTATCTCTTTGATATCTCGTTACCTGATATTAGTCCAATTCAACGAAGAAGAAATGCGTCGTAATGTAAAGCAACTCGGATTTAAATGAGGATCAGCAAAGGATCTATCCAAACGTGAAAAGATCAAAGATTTCTTAAGAAAGTATTCGATGAATACGACCTATAGGCACATACATACATAGATATATCAAAACAGCTGTCGCTCGAAGCACAAGGCCTATTGAAACCAGGAATAGTAAGCAGTATAACCAGTAATATATAGTAGATAGTCTGAAAAATATCAAGCAATATTTAGAATTTACAATCGCGACCAGTATATTTTTGCTGACATTATACAGCGCGAGTACTTCGAAATCTATGAATTATAAAAGACCACTTGGAATGTATATCAGGTAAAAGCCCAGCTATAAACCACTCTCATTTTCTATGGTAAAAGTCGAACGGAGGTCGAGTGTGAAAATGTGCACCATTGTCATTGTTGAGTGTGAAACAGTACAAAAAATCTGACATTTGTACCTGACATTGCGTGTTAGAAATTTTCCACGTATAAAGTGAAATTTTCTGGAAATTCATTTTTATGCTGATTCCATGCTAAACATGAATTCATTTAATTTATATCATTTTATGAACGAGTGATGTGGTTAGGGGCTGTCTAGATATTACGTAAGACGTTTTGGGATAGTGCGTGCACGGCGTTTCGTATACTACACTATAGCATTTTGTCTTACGTAATATCTGAACGGCCCCTTAACAGATTTACCACGAATACTTACACATCATTGAAACCTGTTGCCAAGTTCAGGTTTGACCTTTCAAGAGCCTCTGGGTATTTGCAGGGGGTTGTTCTGTAAGGATTCGAAGTGGAAATATTATGTAGGGGAAGGTGGGGCAGAATGGCCGGATGGGGCTAAATGGCCGCCAAAAAAAAAATTGACTCACTGGCATTTTCGCATCAAGGGGGATCATATGAGACGCCATGCAACGCGATTCCGCTGAAAGTGCTCAAAAATTTTCAGGGTGGGGCTAAACGGCCACGATAATAAAAGTAGCAAAATTGCATTTTCAAGTCGAAGTGAGTGAAAATCGGTTAATTTCATATGATATTTAATCACACCAATTGGAATTTATTTGTTCCGAATAAATATTTAATTGCGACTATTGAAAAAAATATTTCGTTAATTCAATTATATTTTTTTCTCAGTGTAGGGTGAGCCACTTTGCCCCACCCTTTCAGTTTTGCATCGTTTTCAGTGAAACCACGCTGCATATAGTTTTATCTCACTCACTTCGACGTGAAAATGCAATTTCGCTACTTTTATTAGGGTGGCCGTTCAGCCCCACCCTAAAATTTTTTGAGCACTTTTAGCGGAATCGCGTTGCAAGGCATCTCATACGATCCCCCTTGATGCGAAAATGCGAGTAAGTCAATTTTTTTTTTGGCGGCCACTTAGCCCCATCCGGCCATTCTGCCCCACCTTCCCCTATACGTATTAGATTACAATTTTTTTATCTTCTGTTGCGATCATTTATCAGACGTTTGATTTTTCAACTTTCAATAAATATCTCAGCCAAATTTTTTCTCCCCCATTCAAATCTCGAACCCATTATAAGTCCCGGACTAAACGCGCAGACTTCTCTATCCTCTCAAACGGCAGAAAACATGCAAAAAAACAATGTGTATACCCAAATAAATATACTTGGCAGCCAAACACGACCGTGTTCGAAGGATCTAATGAAACTTCCCAGGGGATGGAGGCTCGATAAAAAATAACCCTAAGCAATTCTTGCCAATAAGTTTTTTAGCCGTATTTTCTGCGGCGAGCTCGTGCCAAGTTTTTCTAGTAAGGATAGAGTCTGTAGGTATCTCCACACGGCTGTAAGCTAGTTTTTTTTTTTTTTTCCTTTTTTTGGAAGGTCTTCTTTAGACACGTACATCGGAATCATATATACGATATCTACCTATCGCTCATATATAGATATATGTAACAATAACACAATCTAATTTAGATTTTTTTTCCTCCTTCAAGAGGAGTCGAGATCGTACAAATTTCAAACTGAACTTTTACCGCAGCCACGAGAGTACCTAGCTTAATATTTCGAACAGGAGCTGGTATGGTCTTTAGGACTAATTGGCTGGAGTTTTCGATACATATTTAATGTGAACAGAATAGGTAGGAGATGAAAACTGAGCCTTCTTCAAAAGACTTTTTCAGACTCTGTTGATTTAATGCAAGTCAGTTTCTACCACAACTCGTATCATCCCAGCGGAAACGAAAATACGAAACAAAAGGAACAGAAGCTTTGAAAAAAAAAAGGGAAAAAACCAAAAATTAAGGGAAGCCATCACGCGAATATCTGTCTTCAGATTTATCAGAGACAAAAAATAATACCATAATACCGTCATAAAAGCATACTTTTTTCTCGTCCTTGCTCTGCACCAACGTGGATACTGTAAGTAATTAATGACGATTGATTGTGGTTCCCCTTGGAGGGTGTACTGGCGTCCATAAGAGGCCTAATGCATTTGATTTGTCGCCAGATAGATTTAGTTATCGTCACTTTTCTCGCCAGAATTAAATTGAACAGCTCATCCATCATAATATCACATCCGCAGGTGTTTTTCCACGAGAGAGTAAACCCCGTGTAGATTTTAATGAGTATAGGTACGCGTGATATTCGCGTGGGAAAAAAATTATCTCGCAAGATGGAAATTTTTTCTTTGGGAGGTTCAGCGGTTCGATCGTTTTTAAATCTTGAATAAGCTGTTGATATTCAAAAATATAGGTAAAAATTTTCAGCCCGAAGATGATTTATCGAAAAATAGAAGAAACTGCCGAGATATGACGGGAAAATGAAAATGTATACAGTATATATAATATACCTATGTATACGTACATTTAAATGGCTTGGTCAGCTACTCTGTGAAGTTTAATTTTTTACGAAATGAAAAACACCCCAAATCTGTCAGCTAGCATTTTTTGGAGTAGTCCCTCTGACTTTCAACCCAGAAAAAGTCTTAATGAAAAGAAAACAGCTGACGTTGATTCGTGAGAGTCCCTGGAGCCTCTTCGAGTCGGGTGCTACTCGGTATAAAGTGTCTTTAATATTTATCCAAGGACCCAAGCCGAAATGGACTCGAAATATCCAATGAGGGAAGAATAAATGCGTAAAGAAAAACATTGGAGATCTACCGCACCGCTCACAATAATATCGCTTGAATCATTCAGCTAAGTATAACCGGTATATAATTTCCGCAATTATTATTTTCTAATCTTTGAGTTGTCCAAAGCCGCGAACTCGGCATACGCAGTATTGTTTTGGTGAAGACATTCATGTTGATAAAGTTCTATACATTTATGATTTCTGGTATTTGTTCTTCGTTTTACATCAGGAATTTGGAAAAACGTAATGTAAACAGTGAAATGGAGTAAATGTTCAAAGAATAAACAACACGCAACAGCAGCTGGGTTCGGAGCCCCGTAGGAATTGTGATACGCGTTTATTTTCAGGGTGCTCGCGTGATTTCATTCGATTTCGCACGATATCTAACGAATCTGGCCGTAGCAAGGGTGCAAAAGAAGTTATAGTAGTCTTAGTCTCGGATATAATAAACGATAACTTATTAAAAAACTATACGTGTATAACGTCCATATTGCAGACTTGTGTTGTATACTTATAAATTGTTCAAGTTTTCCCAGCCAATTACTAAACCGAACTGAACTCTTCGCCAATTAGTAGAATTTGCATTATCGCATTCACAATCAGAAGCGAGGTATCGAATATAATTTCAATATTTATTAATAAAATTCTGTCAATCGAGCGACGCCCGTTACTCGGCAGCTAATTACCTGCACCGTTTGTCATGAGCAGATATATACAGTAGGGATTTTCTGGGGAGGTTTGCACGATTTTTTTACAGGGTATAGTCAGGGGCGCAGCTTTGGGCCTGGTAAACGTCGATCGATTAAGAAACAAAAAGTAACAGTCTCGAATTAATATTTATTAGTTCGAAACTTTTGCTCGTGATGATTTATCGAGAAAGTTATCGCCGCCCATCTACTTCCTCGTGCCTCCTACCAGTCCTAAAAACCTCAACCGTCCACGACCAACGTAGCATAATAGTTGAACGATTTAAAGTTTCGGGTAAAAGCTCGAGATTTTTATTCCCTCGTCGTCCCTCTCTATTGAAATAATGATCGTTGCTGTGACATTTGGCGATCTTGATAACCTGAAGAAAACGCTGAAAAAATGATCGGAAAAATCCGTGACTTGATCTGAATTCCCACCCCAGAACAATCTATAATATTCTTTATTCGATTAAATACACGTCGGAATAATTAGGGCGCGACACGAAACGCATAAGGGTGAAGTAGTAAGGTCACGTACGATAAGGGTAGGACCGTTCTCCTTGACTTTTAGTACCACCGGTTGGCAGAAAGTTGAATCTCGTGACCCTAGAGACCCGTTTGTTCGCATCGAATGATATCTACGTTGCCTAGGTCGCACATAGAACGAACACGGTACAAGCCTCTTCGTTATTCACGTTGTCGAATGATTGTTATCAGAGAACAAGCCCAACTTTAGCCACCGTATTGATACGCGAACAATTCCCCGCAAGCTCTGAGATAACGATGGAGCCTTGAGGCAGTCATAACTATTTTATCGTAAAGTTATTGCAGAGTGCAGAGTGCTTTATGCATTTATACGTATGTGTATCTAATATTATAAAGTTGATCGATTCACAATACCTCGAAAATTTCGAAATCTCGGTAATCTCTATTCGTCTTCTGATTGGCATATGAGTTTCTTTGATAGTGGAGCTCGTGTCCATCCGAATGTATTCAACAAGCGAGATACGTGGAATAACCTCATGTGACGTGAACCAGTGTCAAGACTTGACGTTTATTCAGCGAATAGGTAAATTGAAAAGCTCCTCAACGTCTGCATCGAACTGTTTCTCCCATGGCTACAGGCTCCAGACAGCAATCGCCCCAGTGGAAAATAAATTATGACAGCAAGGATCGCAGGTGAAGTACAGGATTCGGGGGACAGTATAATCGATCCTTATTTCTCGATTCCGAAAATTGACGGGGTATGAGGAAATCAACTTCTCACATAGACTGGGGGATCCTAAGTATATATGTTCAGAAAGAATCTATAGGTCGTGCCAGCGAAGAGTAAATCTCTAAAACAAGGATCACGGGTGAAATAAAGAATTTCGGTTTGAATAATAGATTACTCGCCTAAAAAGTCTACTACTATACTGAAAAATTTGCTAATATTGTAAAAAACAAACGAATATCAGCTTTAGCGCGTGTCTCGTTCTAATAATTCAAAAATAGCCATTCAAAGCCACAAACCAATTTGATCTTTATTATAAAAGAAATTTCGACGAGCAGCAGTGCCTATGGTTTGCGTCTTGTTTAATTTGACAATAAATATTTGGTAAGCGCTATTCGCGGATCCACATCCGATGCAGAAGTAGATAGTGAACGAGCTGACTATTGGCACAAGTTTGCAGGTCGGTGCTATGGTAGAAAAGCGAAGAGAGTTTTCTTTTCACCCGGATTCAATCGGGCTTCGATATCGCTTAACCAGTTTCTTCCAACCTGCTGCTTTTGTGTTCGCTGGTACAAAGCTTTATCAGCTACCCAAGTAGTCGTACTACAGCCTCCGCAAGGAGTATACGATATCTTCTATTGTTCTGCGGCGGGGGGGAAGAGATATTACAACTTGCGGTAAGAGCATCTAGTATACAAGTCCTTGATACTGGCCATGATTAATGCAAAGTCCTCTAGCGGACACCACTGCCCACCACATTCATGTTTACGCGTTTTGGCTCTGTCCCATTAACAAATACCTCTCTTCTCTTCACGATGTCGCCATCGCCCTATATCCGAGGGAGTATTCCACCCTCGGAACCAAAACAAGCGAAAGAAATATCGCGCTGAATATAACCGCACTGCGTTGTGCGAGATGGGAGCGACAAACCGACGGACTGGCTAACGAAGCAGCGTATACAGACCAACTGAAATATGGACCTCATTCTGCGCGATGTAGAAAAAGCTCCATTTCAGAGATTCACTGTGACTCGTGGTACTTCGTTAAAAGCCAGTTATACTTTCCACATATACACACATAGACAAGGTTCTACATGTTCACATACAGGATTGGCGGAAGCGATGTTTGCGAGTTAAGTGGTGCGTGCCTGTGTATATGTATGTGCTCGAGGTATCTTTTATTTCTGTCTTTTTTATAGATCAATATAGAAATCAGAGGAATATCGAGGTCTGCGTTGAATTATAGACGTGGACATTAAAACGTTGCAAATTAAACCGGTCGGTGGTAAAAATGTCGGGCGATAAAAGCACGCTGGACAGATGGATGGATGAAGATATGTAGTTAGGTCTGTGCGGGTTAGTTATAAAGATGAAAAGTTACCTTATATATATCGCTCGGTTCGATCTCTCGTGGCTACGTGATCTGAAACCTTTGAAAGTTTCTAAAATATGACGTTCGAACATGGTCTGTGTAGACACATGTGAGAAGTATACTTGTGTGCACATACATATATATAGCCCCGCATCCCCGTCGCATTTCAAGTGACCCAAAGAAGTAACTTCAAGTAAAAGTACAGGGGAAAAAAAAAGACCACGAAATGGATCAAAAAATTTACCCATTACGCGTAAATATTGCGGTCGATCAATATTCGGCAGGTTCACCAGGACCGCAGAGACGAGATGGTGAACTTTGGCGTGTGGTGGCTGCACGTGTCGAAATGCTCACAAGTTTCAAATAATTTCGTTGATTCCCTCATGCTTAATTCAGGAGACAAACTTATCTTCGATTTGTGGGATTCCTGGAAAATTGAAATCACTTCGAAAACGTAAAAACGTATTATTGGCGAGAGATTTTCGCTAATATAATTCCAAAACCAGTACGAAGTTTACTTCAGCTTCTATGCTTCTGAGCAACGCCTTGCCTACACCACCGTCTTCACTTGCGATAAGACCGTAACTGTATGAAGAAGAATTAAATATCTAGTCATTGCAACTCTAACTTGAATTTTGATAAAATCACGATTTGAAGAAAGGAAATAAGCAGCCTCCGAAAATTGGAGATCTCTTCAATCCAATAATAGATAATGAGCATCTGGGTTCACAGACTTCTTTTTTTTTTCCTTCACACAATCCAATCGTGTATCCTTGGCTAGCTCATTTCGTGGAGTATCTGCAATTGTCCCATTTTCGTCCCAATCTTTAGCTTGGGAGACCAAGATGTGGAGTGCCAGAGCGTGTAGCCTCACTATCATCATAGTTTCCAAGCATGACTGGGATAAACTGAATCTTGAGAATAACCGTTCAGTTTAGACATAAGAAGATAAAAATATTTCACTACTCGATTACAAGAATGAATATGTATAACGTATAAATGGGGCATTTCGCACGTGAAAATTATAAGACGATAATAAAATGCAATTTTTTTTCCATACCATCTTGGACTTTCTTGGTTACTTCCACAGCCAAGATACCAGTCGAAAAAATCACTCGCAATTTTTGCAATGACACGCCAATCGAAATAAGCTGTCTCGCCAGAGAGCTTCGTCATTTCACATTAGGCACGATCGTGTGGTGATGAACCGAAAGTAACCTAAGTTTGATCAGCTATTGGCACAGCTCCAACGAATACTTGATTTTATGTCAAACTCTTAGCTAAATCGGTTAGTTCTTTATATGGAATCGTATGGAAGAACATTTTAACTGCCGTTTCGAATTGCAGAATTGGAAATATTAAATAAAAAAAAAAAAAAACCTAAGAATTTTACAGATGTCAAACATATAAATTATCAGAATATTGGAGTCCGATTTGAGCGAACATTTCAATTTTGCAAACGAGTGAAATTTTTTCAGCGCTTAAGCGGTCAGTCAATATATAGTATCGAGATAAATATGTATACATTTGATGAATATTCTATGGTCAGTTTGTGTCAGCTGAGTTAACGACCACATAATCTATGGAATCGGTCCATGGGAATCTGGATGTATGAATAAATGATTGATCTCCGTGACAAATTTTTGGCAGACGTCAATTTCTTTACAGGTTTTCATTTTATTGTTGAAAAATATCTAGATCCGGTCAGAGTGCGCTTTGGTAAAGCTCTTACTCAGTATCCTGAGAGTGGTCAGTGGACGCGATAATGAGTGACGTTTGCACGTTCATTTCCCTTTCGCATGCTTGAAATTTAATTAAAATCTGAATAATGCGGTCGCCACTAGCGGAGAGAAAACGTGGAGCAGCAAGAACATTTGAGAAGATTTGAGAAGATTAGCGTTGGTTGGTGCTTTGGAACGTTCCTCCAGGAGGCTGGTTTCTTGCTTTGCTTGCTTTGAGCGTGGAGAAGCCTGCAATCTCGCTCGCTCCTTCTGCACCTATTTCAGCCCCATCCCCATCCCTCTTTCTCTCTCGCCATCCTCATCCTTCGCTTGTTCGGTCTTCATGGTTCTCTTCGTGGTCCTCTTCAGTACGCGGTCCCCGGACGCCGAGAAAAGTCAAGCAACGTTGCCTGGCCCAAGGTTTCCACTCGAGCCGCCAAAGAAGAAATTTCATCATATTTCCTCGGCTTTGTGGATACAATGAGTGAAAAGCGCCTCCCTCTCCATACAACGAGCAAAAAGCGTCGCCCTTCCATTCCTCCCACGCACTTTACACAGTGCGGCACGTACTTACTTGTGATTGATAAATATAGTTATAAATATACTTACGTTTTTCATTATGCGAGAGGAAAGCGTCTCATCCCTCTGCATAGTTTCATATAGGTACCCGCAAGGGCTACTCTGAATAAGTGAATTCATCCCTGGCAGCCATTAATAGATGATAACTTTGATTCAATCTTCGATTTAATTCACAAACTATTTCAATTCTCGTCTAGGTGTTTCACTTACAGGTACCGAAATGGACTTGAAATTATCGAACGAAAATTCAGTTCATTCAACTGTGAAGCGTCGAAATGTCAAGCAATGCGTTTCGGGAAAGAGGATTAGGTCGATCTATCTGACGATAATGATTGTCTATCCTTAAGCTCTTGTTATAGACTTATGCTGCAGCGTTATATTATACAGACTGAAAACGCCTGACGTTAAACAAGTGCCAGGAAAAGTGCCCGGAGAGAAAAGGTATACCACCGGGTAGTCTCATAGTATAAAGGTTCCGGAATGCAAAAGGTTTCGTGCCCACAGGGTCTACGACACTACACGTGAACGTTCTGGAATAACTCAGCTTCGTGCGTTGGGTATATGATTGATACGGCACTAAATCGCGCGAGGCCAACGGCGCTATCTCCTTTCGTGCAAGAGCTTTGCCGGCAGAAGAGAGACGAGGGATGAAGAGGAAAGGCTTCTGCCACTAATGCCTCTGCTTTATCAGATAATGACGCGTCCTCATTCATCTTACGCTGCCTTAGCGACATCCTTGCGTCCTTCGAATACCGCCATCCGCGCTTTAAGGCACGCTTTCTTCTCGATTTGCACATGAATCTTGACCTAGAGCTTAGGCGAAGGTGCGTTTGGGTTATATATCATAATTCCAAACTTCAATCATCTCTTCATACAATGGGAAGATGTGAAAATTAGAAGGAATTCAAATCCCAATTATTCGGCGGTCGAATAACGATGTTAAAATTTTTCAGATGCCACTTTATCCATTGCGATAATTGACCGATAAACCCAAGCGTTAATAGCCAATAATTTACGACCACAGGATTTTTCTACTGTGCAATTACCTCGAGTATAAGTTACCCTTAACGACCGTTGAACAGGGGAAGTGGTTACTCGACGATAATATACACAACTGTTATAAAGTGAATATATGTGGATGCGTGGGTAGTAATATATACGCTACGTTTGGGTGTGTTCTGCTTTGAAAGAGGTTCTGCAAATGATCAGCGTAATATTTTTGATCTCTTGTCGATAACGTATGTGGATTCTTGCCACAAATCACTTACGGATAAGGGAGCTGAATACTTTGTGAGTTTCAAAGTGATGCGTTACAGTATTTATATAAATACATATATATATGTATCCAGGTCGACGACCTTGTCTTAAAGAAGGATAATACATATTGAATAATAGAAAATTAATTGTCATTAATCACCTACGGGCACACGTCATGTATTTTCTTTGCGTTCCAACAAAGTTATCTGCCAATTGCGTTGTTAAAGTCTGCACGTATAGGTATATTTGTGAACTTTTCCTAGAGAATATAAATTCTACTTCTCGGCTCCATTTGATTCTCGTATATCTTTACGGTTCAACGATTAACGCCACCGGTCTGAGACTTTAGAAACGTGTCTATCGCTGAATCGATATGTGGAATAAAAAAGAACCATTTACGGGACTGATATAGCAAGCGATGCATCGCACCGGAAATATTTCATATCTGTGCGAGGCTGCGTCATATCTATTGTATTTGTTTGGTGTTTCTTCGTTTTTTTTTTTTTTTTGTTTTTGTTTTTTTTCCAATTTCATTATTGTTCGTGACCGAGAACATGCACAAAAAAATCCTCCCTTGCATCGAATGAACCAGTAGGGAGAAGCTGGAGAGAGGACGGTTCTATGATGAGGACAGGAAACGGGTTGCGCAAAGGGTAGCTGACGTGGATTGTATAACGGGTCCGCTACGTCGTCAACTCTGCCAGTCACATTCGACATAAAATCAATGTTCTGATACTCATTTACATATAAATTATACAGACGTCACGTTATTGAAAATCAAGTCTCACGCCTGCTAGGAATTCAGATGTTCCAGAAACGCGGCAATTTTTCTGTTTTTTTTTTTCTTTCTTTTCTTTCTTTCCATTCTGCAGTTTTTAAATCATTTTTCTTTTTCGTTTTTATCCATTTTAATTGGATCACCAAGTCCTTATCTAGCTTGGATGTAATTAAATTATACCTCGAGAGAACGAGAGGGTATTATATTTGCAGCCGACTCGTTTGTACTACCCACTCGTCGTAGAACATTTTCAATGACATTTCATTCCCTCCTTTTTACATACAATTATTTCTCCCGTGTATGCGTATAGCACGTAATACATGCCTGCCACTTCCGTGATATTTTTCTTTGTTTTTATATCACGTGTTAAAGGACTGAATAAAGAGATGTGAATAATCGACAGGTCAGAAACTCCCAAATTTAGGTGATAGGAATATCAATGTACTTTTCGTGCTACATATTTATTATACCTAATGTATTACCTACTGTCACAGACTTCAAAAAAATATCGATAGGAAATACTTATACGTATATATAGAACGATATTCGATCTTCCTAGCCGTTGGAAAAAGGTTGTTCAAATCGCAGGACAATTTCTCTGAAAATCCTGCGACTTCAAAGACGACAGAGATAATCTCAACTTGATCCACTTATTTTAAGGACGTTAATAAAACGAAATCTCTCGGCGTCCTATCACCCGACACTTTTGAAACGAATCTCTTTAACGAAACAAAAAAGAGCAAAAAAAAAAAAAAAAAAGAGGAGGAACCAAGAGACGAAAAAAAAAGTTCAAGTGACCTCAGCCCAAGTTCTGGAAATAAATAAGAAATTATCTAAGCAGCGGAATGGTTGGATTTGTTGGCCCGTAAATAAGAGTCGACGACGGAAGAGATCAGATGGCTGTAAATCGTAGCGGGTCGAGGGGGTCCAGGGTTGAGGCGCGATGGTTAGGGGCGGTTAAGCTCCGTCAGTAAAACAGAACCAGGCCGAGTACTCCCGTGTTTCTACAAATCACAATTGGCGCCTCTACCTTCACCTCGGCATCCCTCTCCGGGCACCCTCTTCCAATTGGTGGTTATACGCTGGCGGTTAAAACTCTTCACCTAAATCGGGGAAATTAAAATTCCTTGCATATAGGAATTGGCTCGGTTCTCGTAACGGTTAGATTTTCAACCCAGACTCCAGATTATATTATCCAATTCGTTTAAACAATATGAATTTTGAGAAAGGTTCTATGAATCTCTGACGAAAAGATGTCGGTTTGTTACTCAAAGTGACACAACTGTTTTTAATTTTTCAAATGATCTGTCGAATCTTCTTCATGAGCTAAAAACGACGGAGAGATAGATACAGGGGGATAGAAAGGGATGAAAAGGCGTAAGGGCGGAATGCTGAGGAATATCGATAAAGAGAGAGAAGAAAGAAAAAAAACGCTAAAAGAACCGGCGTGTCGGTGATGGATCATTTTCATCCAGAGCCAGGAACTTCTGGATCGTAGGATCGTAGAATTTGGATGGATCTGGCAGGATCTGCCTTAACTCTTCACCGTCGAATACTGATTTGCAGTGATTTCCTTCGACATCGCTTAGGTACGCGTACGCGTGGGGTTTCTCTGTCTGTAACAAGCTTCTTTCACGATTTTTCCGAGGATTATGGATCCAAAACCGTAATTTTATCCTTAAAGCTTGCAATCGCCTTCCTCTCATTTGTGATTCAAAATAGAGTAAGATTCAAACCGGGGAAGAAGTCGTTATGAAAAAGATGACGCGCTTGTCAACTGCACGAGAAAGTCTCTCAAATGAGAGCAATTAGCCATTCAATTTTCCCGCAAGGCGCCTGACTAAAGCAGCGCGTATATAACGCGTGGTGCGTTACAAGCCCTTGCCTTGCCACTGCAAAACAATTATCTTCCGGGCGTGTGCTTCGAAGCTTTAGGCGAGGCTTTAAAAGTGGCAATTTCCAGGAGACGCGCTTTCTCCGGCAATCGGTAGCAATGAGAAGGCAGAGCTTGGGTCGAGGAACTTCCTTTTCTAGAAATAAAGATAAATTGCTGTAGGTATACGTTTCGCGGAGGTGGAAGATTGAAATTCGAGCGTGACAGGGTCACCGATACATCTGCATTAGCCAGTATCACATTGGACTCTTTCCTCTTACTCCGAAACTTTATTTCCTATATGTTCAGAGCATTCGATTTGATCAAAACGAATCCTGCATGATTTTCATATATAAAATCTTAAACCTTGAATAAAAAGAATTTCTTTTTCACAAGGGTAGAAATCCTTGATCTAATACGCTACGGCATCGTGGTAGTGATACAGGCATGAATCACACGAACTGGCAGCCTCTTAACCCGAGGCAGAGATTCCCTTTCCACAACTCCTTACATACATGAGATTCTCTAGTTACGTTTTTCGGCTCAAATCGCAGTCGACAACCTCGGACCATCTTTTCACGCACCTTTTTTCACAATGCCACTAAGTAAGCTCTAAAAATTGAGCACCCTGCACCGCTCTGTAACTGCTTGTACATATAGATTGATTCCTAGGGAGTACCAGGGTGGGCATACTACTCATATGTATACGTTATATCATGCTTGCAGCTTGGAGATTGATGGTCGCGAAAAAACGACGATTTCTGGAAAAGTAAACAGTATAGATGCAGCCTCTAACTTTGGGTCCTTTCACTATAATGAGACAAGGAATAAATTGAAGCTAGAGCATTCTTCCAATCGAAGTTCGCTGGTATATCTCGCGGGTTCATAAGTGAAGGTAAAATTCATAATGAAATATTTATTCGTGTTAAAAAATTGTCGTTCTTTAATTCCGACGATGTGATTGAGTTTCCAGAGAAAAAAATATTTCTTTACCCTTCTAAAAAACGAGGTCGTTTTTTAGAATTTCTGTTACAGAAGATCAGATTTTCTGAGTGTATTCGGTAGTATTTCTTTGAGTAATGCGACGCCGTGAAGAGTTAGTTCTTTATTTTCATTAGTTTGTTAAATTTTATATTCCTTGTGGCTTCTCCACTTTACTTATACTCTCCCGTTTTTGCTTCGAGTGCAACGCCCCGGTGTTGTTGGGTCGCTAGTCCTTGCCGAGGGCACGTAGTACGTAAACAACGACCTGATCCTAGGAGTGTGCGACTAGGCCCTAGGGATGATGCTTGTGTTTCTACGAAATCGGCTATAAATAAAAGTATTTGCCTTGGGCGGTCCTGAAGTCTCCATAAAATCTACGAGGACAACATCGAATGCGCAAACGTTCCGTCTTTAGACGGTCGTTCCTTCGAACGGTTCGCACTACTTTGCCTTCGCATTCCAAGACTCTGAGCTGGTGTAATGCTGACAAGAAAGGTGCAGACTTTGCTGCACTGATGTCCTTTATCTACTCAGAATACCTGATGGAGATGCTGGAGAAGGAATAAAATTGGCGGTTTATAAAGTTGAAGACGTACAGTCTTCACTTTGACCCTCGTCACTGTCAAAACTATAAATAATTTTGACTTGATTTTTTCAATATCACACCAGCTGTAACATATCCATAGGAATTTGAATAAATGAATAATTGTTCGTTGAAATGAAAACCCGAATATATTCTGATGTATACGTAACATGCGCATGAAGTTATAAGTTGTAGAGAAACACGAACGAAAATAATTGGAAAATTGCTAGTCCTAGAGAAAAAGATTCTTCGAAAATGAAAAAAAAAAAACAGAAAGTTACAAAATATTTTCAACTCTATTATATTTTTCATAAAAATATGTCAACAGTTTTCTGAATTTTTGGTATACTAAAAAGCTTTTTGGTGTACGCTGACCTCATTAGCATAATTTGTCTCAATTAGCATCGCTTTACTGCAGCCAGTATAATAATAAGCGTAGGTATATAACGCGTTATACCTTATACTAAGTCTGATTATTTTTTTCTTTGTCAAGAGAGTAATCCAAGCGCAAGGAAAAGTATGCGAATATCTTTTGTATTGCATCTTTGTTTAGTTTTTTAAGAGCAAGTTTGTACGACTCGAGTCATAACGTCACATAAATTGCCAGTGAGATGGTCTACAGGAAAAAAATAAAATAAAAACGTGGAAGGGCTGTCGCGGCTCAGAGTTAAAGGGCAGAGGTTAAAGGGTGAAAGCATCAAGGTGTTATTGGCACTAAAAGTATTGAAAGTATCAAAGGGACGAGAGCTCTTCACAGTGGTTCGGCTCTCACATTGAGAAAAGAGTTACAGCCATCGCATCGAAATGAGAAATTTCTTGTAGGTATTATAAGCCAATAGACGGTAAAGGCTTTTATCGTATTTTTATGACCAAGCTAATGCGTATAGAATATCTTGTGCACCCATAGAACCATGAGTAAAATATACGCCCTACGTTAGGTATGGGTATATATTAATATTGACAGTTTTACTTCTCGTCGACGTTAACATAATCTCCGCTGAATCTTTGCACGTCATCTTTCAAATTTCAAATATCGTTTTTTTTTTTCTTGTTTTTTTTTTTTTACCGTGTGTGTAATTTGGGTACGAAGGCAAGGTTTAATATTTACTCATCATTAATCGCACGAATACACTGATTGCGACTAATGACTTAAGCCACATATACGATCTAGCGAAAAGTTACAGGTGTAATATTTCAATTAAAATTACCACGCTGACGAATGCTGAGAAATTTTTTTAACCGTGAAGCTTTTGCGACTTTACAACACATAGAAACGATATATACCAACCCCCACGGACATGTGTCGTGTTCGTGTCACTTTTTTTTTTCAAATAAACGTTAGACTGTTACAGTCTCAGCGAAAGAGACTGCAGACGGACGAAATGCTTTTTTTGATAATAGTGAGATAATTGCATGTATGAAGCTTGAAATTTCGAAGTTTAATCAGACCGCTTGCTGTCTTCCGGAACGTACCTAGCTCAAAACTTCAATCACGACATTTGTGATTATTTTTTTTTTTTTTCGCAGGCTGAATAGGTTGAAAATTGGATGGTTATTGTTCGTGTTCTGTCGAAAATATGCGAACCTTTGAAACTAATCGTAAGAATATTCCTAGAATTGAAGAGTGTACAATAGACTATTGTTATGATATTTGTGTCTGGCACTTTCGGTTTGTCAATTTTATCGAAAATTCACGGTGGCTTGAGAACATAACAGCGTGTGAAATTCGGAATCTATCTCGCAAATATATCACGAAATAGCGTGCTTACGAGATATTGCAATTTTCCTTATTTTCAAAGCATGCCAATAACTCCGCAGGCCTCTTGATGTTTCTTTCATACACGGTATTACCATCGGAAAACGCGCTTTATTCAATCGTTATTTCGATATGAAATTCAACCTCCACTCACCGCTGAACGAAGGAAAAATGGATACATACTACAAAATTAAGCAGCGAGCAAAACGTCTTATACAAACCTATATTATACTCGAAATCATATTTCGCGAACGTATAGATTGAATTATTTCATTTTCCGTCTACACCGTAGCAGAATAACATTATATCTATACAATATTACCTACCTCCAATCTCGCATGTAGATTCAATTATATTTGAATATCTATTTATATAAAGCATAACGAGACCAATGAGAGGTGAGTAGAACACGCTCTAGCATTTAATGACCTTTTCAATCAATATTATTGAATTTGACACGGTCCAATGATACTAGCAAATCCGCGGGTACGCGCGAGAGTACGTATGCATGTATCATGCTTTCATGTACTATACGTGTGAGTATTCGGATATTCAAATATTTCTATATCACAGATTTTACGAGATTGATATGAGATCCAAACTAGTTTATCGAGGCATAGCTATAACGGATGAACCATGAATGCGGATTATCCGTATGAATATACTCGGATAAATACTCGATCTATTGCTGCAGAATCGGCATTTAGTGTCCGGCTGGGATAAGTGATCAGTGCAGGGGTTCGGTCCAGAGACCACTGGAGACCAATGAAGGTCGAGCACCTAGGTCACCGGGGGGTCATAGCGTCGCGACGCAAGCTAAGGTGGAAGATCCCAGCTCAATTGTGTTCGTGCGAAAGCGAGTTGTCAGCTGTAATGGTCTGGATCGGACCAAGCCGAGTCCTGATCGGTAAAGATTTTCTAGTCGGTTGTAGGACACGCGAGTTTTCAGGCATACAGCTATATATACAGCTACGTCTTCCACGTGAGTCGAGTCAGTTTTTTTCAACGTCGTGGGTCACGACATCTTTTATTCATGAATTGTTTCATGAGTCGACAACAAACATGGTCTATCATATATTCCTCCATATATATATCGGGGGATGGACCGAAGAAATTTCCACAACTCTCATGCCAGACACCGTTCTATACATTATATGCAGATAGATATATATATATGTTCGTATATAATATAAAAATATATATACATACGGAGCGATTCTGTGGAAAGTGACGCGCCTGAAAAATAGGCAAGCGCGAGACGCCTGCATTGAGCAGCTCAAACATCGACGGTTGGGGTTTTATTTCTCACGTATAATAAATAAAACCCAATCGTTGATGTTTGAGCTGCTCAATGCAGGCGTCTCGCGCTTGCCTACCTTTTAGGCGCGTTACTTTCCACAGAATCGCTCCGTATAATATACATTATATCACGACTACTTATTTCGATGCATCTTGCGTGGTCGATGAGGTGTAACCTTTGCCCGTCTCCGCAAGCTTTACGGTATGCGGTTACTCGATCATTGGCTAACTGTACGGAAAAACCGAGCATTTTACGACTTTTTGCGTTCCATATGGAGCTTGTACGTCCATAAAGAAGAATAAGCGTTTGAATTCTAAGATGGAAGAATGTATTCATTTCACCGGGTTTATTATATTCCAAAATTTCTCTTCTGAATTCTTTATTCGGTTCACTTAACAGGTACGAAGGTAAGCCTGTAGTTCCAGGTCAATACCAAATCATTGCCTTATCCATAAATGAAAATAAATCGATTATTTCTCATCGAGGATAAACCTTAGGTGAATAAACAAGTTCGTAAAAAATGTGTAGAGTTTATTTTTATTCGAGCTATCTAGTGACGGTTGACGACGTATTACTAAACCATGGGATAGTTTGAGTTCCCAACAAGTCTAAGCAAAGTCCATCAAAGTTTGTATAGCTGAACATTGACGGCCCGGCCCGTTCACATTAATAAACCTCCCGTAAGCAACAAAAGTTTCGGCTTGGAGAACCCCGCCGGTTTTCACAAGGTCCAACAAAAGAATCCCGGGTAACTTCAGTGTCATACCGGCAGCACTTTACGAGCAAGTAAAGAAAGCACGAACTTCAAATGCAATAAAAAATACGTACGGAAACCGAATAAAACTCCATATCTTTGATCTTATCCACATTCTCGACGTGTTGCGCTCCGTGATGTCTACACTGAAAAGTAAATCACTAGGTGGAAATCCCGTATTGGTATCAGGAAATTTACGAATTGTATATGTATACACGGACAAGCCACGAACTATAGATATTCAGACATCCTGTGTACGAGAATAGCTTGATAGAAATAAAAGCCTTGGTTAATCATACTGCCCACACATGGAAATGAGTCTGCAATAACGAATTAGGTATATACTAGGTATGTACGTAGGAGAAAAGCGGAGTAGAGACGTGCAGTTGCGAATTTTATTTGCTCTAGAACATCGATAAATATTCCACTTTACTCTCAATTTATACATGCGAGCTTGCAGGCATGTTCTTTCGATTTATTTCCCAACCAGGTGGAGGAGTCAATTAAAATCTGTCCGGTCTCTGCGGATGAGTTGGAGTAGATGTGATACGCGCACAGTTATTTTGCCTCTGGTAATATAAGCGTTGCATACTCGGCTGTGCATTTAATATCCGGTCATTAGTATGCAGACAAAATTCCGTTGCAAATTAGTAGCTGACCTAGACTTGAGTCCCAAGAATCACGACTAGCCGTAGGAAGGCGTGTTGGAATAGGTACTGCGAGCTTGTTTAAGCCGAAGCTTTTATTGGCACGTAAAAGTCCTACCATACTAACAATCTCGTCTCAACCATGAGGGGACTTACCACAGTCCCGTATTAAACGCGCCGGCCAACTTGGCTCGCTGACTGATCACGTGCGCCCACCAACACCATCTGCCACGATAATTATCTTCCCAGGGCGTAATTGGGTCATTTTGCCGCGTCAAGCTAGTCTCTTGCTCGTAAAACAATGCGTCAGGCAATTACGCGATTCTTCGAGGACATTTTTCCCATCGTTTCTTTGCTCTCCAATTCTGATTTAATTTCTTTATCAATCTATCCATCTTATGTCTTTCTTTATTTCTTATCTCTGATTAGTACTACGATGTGGGGGAAATTGAGTGGTTCTTTATATATTTTTATCGAAAATTTTACTTCTCCACCATCAGACGGATTTCGAGGCTTTGGATTCAAATTTAGTTTGTCTAGCTGTGCGATAGACCAGACCCTGCAGGATTATTGGTCCCCATTTTCCAATAACCAATAACGGGTGGACAGGGTAAAGTGTCCGAGAACTAAACTGCTGCAACTAGCAGAAGTTGCGTTGAACCGCGGCGTTCATTGTTGCTGGTTTGAAGTTGGTTCGAGCCGGTGACAGGCAGGAGCTTTCTACGTGACTAGAATTGCCAACGTTTCGCATACATGCTACTCCCTGCTGTCTGCATCATTTCACCAACACATTTGCGCTGTGGCACTCGCAAGGTGTTAGAAGATTCACCCATTCATTGCAGCTTCTAGGATTCTTCTAATTGAATCGTCCGTTTTGAAAGGAAACCATCGTCTTTTTACAGCAGGCCAGTATAGTGGAAGTTTAGATATATGTTACGAAAACTCTTTAACCGAAAAGCCGGCGTGCTATTATAGGAGTTTACCAAGTTTACGGACTCGCTAGAAATAGGATATCTGCTCTATGAGGGTATTGTCAGATTTCTTCTTTCCTACGGCTTTTTTTAAAACTTCTTTCATTCTTCCGAGACCCGTGCGGGCGCCGCGGCCGTATCGTTATGCAAATTGATATACGAGAAGGCAAAGCCAGTCGAAATCCAGTATCAAATACAGTTCGACCCGGCTCGATATAATAACAATTCGGGGAATGTAGAATCAGATTTTCGGGCTCGACCTTTCTGGACCGACGCGATCGATCGTTGACAAATATTGCGGAAACAGGGAGCGATGATCAACGAAAACTGCAGGCATTATGATGGAATAACCAAGCCTTTCGAGAGCTGCAGACGTCAAACTGTCAGAAACTTCTCGCCGTTGATTTATCAATGGATGTGGACGTCGGACGTATTTCTGACAATATCTTAAACAATTTCGGTGCCGTGAACTTCGGGCATAATATACCAGAATAAAAAATTGCCTGAGATATCTACTTTCACGAAACGCTCTTGGCTCATAAATATCAATTTATAACCGCGATCGTTCAGCACGCAACAAATGCCGACCTACAAACAGTGGCGCTTCTCTGACGAAATTCATCATGTATGGTAGAATAGCTTTTGCTGTGATATTGCGATCCGAAATTTAGTATGTCGAAGGAGAGAGAGAAAAATTGCGAATAGAAAGAAGTACAAAAACCTTGTGAATCAGAAGCTTTAACATCCTTTCCACAGAAGGTGGTGAGAATATTTATGACCGGGACAATCTCATCTTCGAAAGCTGTAATGTACAACGCCAGAGAACAAAGGGGTCCGAAGGGGTGAATTATGCTGCCAAAATATTTTCTGTTGGAGGCGAATGATCGTTTCATATTTCATAGAATTTTAATCACGATTTTCATAGACTTGAAATTTCCTTAAAAAAACCTCATTCACACTTTTCTGAAACTGGATAAGTGGGAGAAGAAATCGCATTCTATGAATTTTGGGGCAATCTCACCGCGTTTGTCTTCTAATGCTACCGGCAAAGTAATCTGATCGCGATCGCGAGACTAGGTCTACCATACCGGGTAGTTTTTCGTGATTGCCAAAGGCACGCGAAAACGAAATGACTTCTGTAAAGTGGAGCTCAAACATTTCTCTATCTAGTTTCTCGTTTCTATGTTAATTGGAATTCGTCGTCACTCGGGAGGTTCAGGTTTATACCATCTTCATACAATTACGATGCAACCTTGCATTCAAATACGGACTGACTCACCTTTTTTTTTGAGTAGGCTCTCTCAGCTCAAGAAATCACATAGTAATTCGTCCTGGAAGTACAGCTTTTGCTACCGATGCGTGGGGTTGCTGTTACTTGCCTTACTTGACACCTGTCGCACCTATAGCAAGGACGTCTTTGTGCCTTGGGACTTTGTCTGCAACACCCTAGGTCATGGATTCACATTCACCTCTCGCGATGCCATGCTATAGATCGGTCAAGATGAATACAAAAAGAATCTGGGAGAACGTGCTATTATATTTCATTTCATAAACTCCAGGCACATTCGTAGTCTACCGAGTTTTAATAAATGTAGTCGTTAATTAAATTTAGCTAATTAAAAAACGTTGTGAATCATTTGAGTAGTAAAATTGAACTTTTTCCTAATTTAAACAATTCATTACTCTTCATTCTCCACATCTTTATTCTAAGCTTCATTATATACACCCTATACTGAAAATACGTTGAACACTTCTAATTAGAAGTTTATCTTATCGCAGAGGTGTATGCACAGGTAAGGATGGTCGAGGGTTGCATCTTTCAGCAGCGGGTATATGAGCTATATAAGTCTATCAATTAGTGACAGCAGATTTTTTGCTGCCGTCACAGTAGTGATTCCATTTTTATTTTACTCGTATATTGCTCGTTTTCCTCTTCGACTCAGATAGATGTTCCATTAAAACCTTCCGATCTAGTGGGCAGCGCGAGAAATACACAGAAGATTACTCTCAACGGCTTTGGTGATATTTTCGCCCGGTTGGTAGGTAAACAGACACATATATACGTATATGTGTTTATGTATACTATATACTATATAATATCCAAGCGGCAGGTGAGTCGACGTGAAATAAAACAGAAACTTCGTGTTTCTGCTCACCACTTCGCTCGCTCTGATTATCCAGAGATTTTATCGTTTACAACGATTTTACTCGACTTTATGAAGAAGCTTAGATAATTCTGTCATCTGGCTCATTCCTATTGTCATAGTCAGTGGCAAAATTTTTCTAGCTTAAATTGTGGATGACTAAATTATTCTAGTTAGTGAAAGCGCGAATGCGACGAGATGTAAGAAGAAATAAAGACATTTGATCTACCTTGACAATACGCATTACGAAATCCTGTATAAAATATGGCCTCGAATTGAAACGTGTTGGTATAAGTAATTCAACTTTTATAAAAATATTAAGTTCAGAAATTAATGTCAAAAAGAAGTCACAAGGCCCCCGTCAAGATGCAATAGAAAACACCTGACGGAATTATACTCCGCGTTGTTCGTGCAGAAAATTAAAAGTCTTTTCTCGCGGAAATAATTGTCATTTGATTACTTGTTTAAGAGATAAGTCTATTCGGGATTAGCTCAAGAAAAGATTGAATTTTTAATCAGGTTCTACCGAGTTCTTTCACTTCTGTTATAACAATATAGCAAACGTCCCCTTAGATTCATATTATAATACACTTGATAATACTGTACTTCCGACACTCGTATGTTAAATCGTAAATGCGGAAAGACGCGGAAATGTAAGAATGAGAAAAGTTTGTATCAATCGAATCATCGGATAATGACGAATCGAATCAGTCATTAGAAGCGTTCGATGAACGAGCCTTATACAAGTTTCCTAGATGATCCCTTTATGTCTGCATCTGTCACCGTCAAAATCGTGGTACCTCGAGGAGATATGAGTTGGACTGTTCAAGCATGAGATTAGTCCTGCAGCATCAGTTACAAAGCTCGGTCACGGTGAGCCAAAGTTACTTGGCTATCGTCCCGTCGCCTCGCGACGTTGCATCGCATCGTGTACAAAGTGCGACCACCAAAAATATACATATATCTACATACCTATGTTAGTGGTTACTGGTGTAAGAGCGTAGTTCGCTTAATGCGGCACGTTTTTCATAGTGAATCCTTCATACACCAAAACAGGACTTACTGTGAATCCGTTATAGTAGCTAATGGACAGATGTGCTAACGATATTATTAAATTTTTACTGTGATCTCGGAAAGCTGATGTTACTCATGTAATGTGAGGAAACAATCTTCTTCTGACTTGAACGAGCTCATAGCACATGAGAAAACACTGGCCAGAACGGAAACTTACATTACCTAGATAGAACTCTCCCACATACATTCATACATACGTATGTAGTTATTCTGGTAAATCGTCGAAACGATATCTCGGGCCGGGCCGGGCAGGGAAGTGGAATAAAAATTTGTGCTATCCTCGTTCTTTTTCTCTCTTTTATATGATTAATGAAACATTTATGGTCAAACGGAAGATACAAAACTACACAAGATATGGTTCACGACGGGAATATAGGGCTCACCCCTACCCTACCGAAGAAGGAAGAAGGATTCTACGCAAGATTCGGACCGGCACAACGCGGGTCGATCCCTTCGGACGTGCCGGCATTTCATCTCCGGTCCTTTATGTGGAATTGCCATACGACTTGGGCTTGGCAAGTATTTTCGTACGAGCTGAACACTTGGCCTTGAGTGCCCTTGGCACAACGCTAAACGCGTCTTCCTTAAGGTCGGTCTCAAGTCCAGCTGGCCTGACGGCTGGCTTCGCCAGAATCAAGGTCCTTGGTGTTGCTGCAAAACGAGTAGATTTTTAAATTAAACTATGGAATACGATGCAATTTTTAGAATAACCCAAGGGGTCATTAATTTCTGGATTAATCTTCTGATCGAAACATAAAACGGTTTGCTGTGTAGACGTACGGACAGCTTTGATAGCAGCAGGAGAGACTGCGGTTGGATCTTTGGGGGGAAAGGCCTCTCTGGCTATCTTGCGAATCGCTATTTCTTTGATCCGTTCGCTTGCTTGGTATTTCAATGCGCTTGGTCTCACTGAAAACGGATCTGGCCTCTCCCCGGAATCCTTGACAACTGGTAATGCCAAGATGTCGAGCCTTTCCCTCATTTCTTCTAAACTTTTCTTTTCACCTCGATCCTTAATGCCGCGATCGGCGAAAGAACCAATTCAATTCAAATATGCACACTTGACGTATTTAATCATTACCGGTATCGAGTTCGCCTCACAGTTTGTTGTCTCCTTCTTTCTCTATCCAACCATGAAGGATAGAAGAAGACAGAAGACTATGGTGCCAACATCACACCGATCATGATTAAACACTCCAAGTGTGCATAATATAAATCTTCTATTACTGGAGTACACATTAGATACACGCTACTGCATATACGTGGCTGAGATGGTCTAGATAAACCAACCGCGATATTTATTTTTCCATGACAGTACAACAGCCCGAGTGGTGGACTTTCCTCATCACTCGCAATCCACAAGGGAAAAGCACATTGCGTGACGGAGAGAAATGAAATTTGGATCAAGCTGGAGATAATCTAAAAGAAAACAGTCTCCCGTTGACGGGGATGAAAATATCTACGGCGTAACGCCGGATGTCTGTCTCTGCTCGACATGGGATAAAATAAGTTGCAAGGTAAGTACAGATATGCAAGGGAAGTATTATACGGAAAGGATATCAGAAGTGCACGATGTGTATATGTACAGCTATAACCCTAATCTCGTTTTATGATTAATTTATTAAGGAGAGATAAATACGGGAAATATCAAGAGA
Source organism: Tenthredo mesomela (assembly GCA_943736025.1). Taxonomy (NCBI): domain Eukaryota; kingdom Metazoa; phylum Arthropoda; class Insecta; order Hymenoptera; family Tenthredinidae; genus Tenthredo; species Tenthredo mesomela. Next base: position 12,983,954 of record OX031013.1, read on the forward strand.
AGAGATTTATTTACCTGCTAAAACTTACCGGCTTATAGGGTTCTGCGAAGATTTTTGGCGCTGCAATTCTTTCTAAAGTTTGTTTGTGCCTTGCCCAATCCTCCGGTTTTGAGAGAGCCTTGTGAAGCCTCTTATTGATCTTGGCTCTTGGTAGAAAAAAATGTGAAAAATTTTATCACTGTTATAAATGCTTCACATTTTATGCTTACGCTCTAGCCATGGTACGCTGCTCCGCTGCTATGCAAAGAATTCGATATTTGTGATAGCGTGTATTTTTAATTGCCTTCAGAACGGAGTCAATATTCCGTATAACTGCCTGATTTGTAGAGAATTGTTTTCTCGTTATCAGCAACATTCTATCAAGTTGGATAAAATACTTGCGATTCATGATTATTTTCATAAATTTGTAAGCTGAGTGATCATCATACCTTCTCTTCGGCAAGGAAAGTTCCACAACTCGTTTGCTGGACTTCGCATTAAGAGTTTTTGGGTGAATTCGTGGATACCCGAAGCTCCGTTGTCTAACACGTCAAAAAATGTGCAATGAAATCAATATGTTCACAATAAAGGATCGAATGATTGTAAACATAATTCTCAATTTCTAAAAATATACTTTGGTATAACTAACTAACGTAGGATCAAATTTTTTCTTAATGACTCTTGGTTGGGCCATAATTCTGAGGCGTTTTGATGGGTGACATTTCAGAGCTGCGCGATGGACGGTGAACGGATCTGCCTGGACGTAGTGGAAAAATAAAAAAGGTAGGCTAACTTTTTTTGTTGTAGTTAGATGAAATAAAAAACTTCTCACCTCCCCTAAAGGTAATTACAAAGATACCCTTTTGAGGTTGAGTCGCCACCCCAAGGCTACTATCGATAATTAGCTTCATTGAAAGAATAGCACAACTGATTTGAACTTACGATACAATGAATATCAGTTTTCGCAATACGTCTCCATGTCGGTTTTGCGAGAATGGCTAAGTGTTTTCTCCGGGAAAGATGGGCCAATGCATATTTCACCCTTTTAGACACCATAATGACGTTTTAAACTTTTAATTCCCGCGAACAACTGATAATTTGATTCAAGTAATTTGTTTGAATTGCAAATCTTCTACATTACACAAAGTGTTTGGACTCTATGCCTGACTGGGATTAATAAATGTGATTATACCGACATATTTATTTTTCTCGCAACTCCAAACTGACGTTGACTCGCCGAACTTTCGAGATTTTCCGAATACCGCGAAGGCTCAAAATGAAATATGAAAATCATCGGGATTCACTTTGTTTTACATGTCATGGAACGTCGATTTCAGAGATTTTGTTCTACTAAAATGTGATCAAATGTTGTACCCGAGATCACGATGCCTTTTCCAAACTTAACGATCTTCTTTGATCTTGTCGAGTTTCGTAAAGCATTATGGCCACCTTAATTACACATAACGAAAAAGCGAGAGAGATGGGTATAGAGATTGAGAAAATAGATTAGGATAAAATAGAATAGAGGAAAAGAGAAAGAGAGTAATGCGTTTATCGAGACCCTGGGACGGTGAATAGAATTACATACAGATCAGTGAACATACATAGACGATTTACACACAAATATAGGAATGAACACATGCATACAAGTCAAATACAATGCTGAATAAGCTAAAACCAGAAGTAGTAGAGAGATAAGAGGGCGTGCATCCCAAGTGGAGATATGGACCAGTACCTAATACCTAAGTGCTGGAAAACTACGAACTAAGCAGACCCAACAGCAGTGACTTAAAGTTATCCAACGATCCTGCCTGTCTTATAGCAGAAGCCAGAGAGTTCCACAAGACACTTGCACAGATTAAAGCGTGGACTTCCGGTAAATAGTAATTGTTCAAGCGTATGGTATGCGGAGGAATTACGGATGACCTTGCATGTTTCTCTGCTACTCGACAGACCTGAAAAGCAGCCGTGTATGCAGGCATGACGAAAGTTTCTTCCTCGCAAGTTTATACCTACATGAATATACCTACCTAGAAAGAATTTTTGTTTCACATTTATCTCATAGTCAACCCAACATGTCATGAAACCGCGGTGATCTGTTTCGATTTTCTGACATCAAAGACAAACCATATACTCAGAAGTTCAATCAAGTGTCGAGATTATCCAACAAGTCGTAGTAAACCAGACAGCAATAGTCTAACTGGGGAGTAGAGAACGAGCGATAAACGGGGAAAAGAGGGCAAAAATTATTTTACGAGTGAGGGTGGAAGAAAGGGAAAGAAATAGAGAAATTGGATTGATTGTTTTGCAAGTTCAATTTGCGGATAAAAGTGAAAGCAGAAGAGGAATAACAACGAAATCTAAAACTTACCTACAAGATCAGGGTTGCATTTGCATAGTGGTACTACCGTGTCAGTGGTTTTCACCTTATCTTTTTGAAACATTACTCTGCTTGCCAGAAGTAATTTAGCCCCGTAATACGAGTGTCTATTGCGGTGATATGGTCAGTGGTTTTTCGACGGATGGTTCATTGAGGGATACTTACACTTTTATGTCCTGCCTTTCCCACTTTCGGGTTAAGCTCCATTCCGTTACGTAGTAAAGCCCATTTTTGGGGATCACCCACGGAACGTCCCACTCTCAGTCGCCATTCGCTGCTAATCTAGCTACTCGCAATCGAGGCAATAGAACTCAGCTTCGGAATAAAGAACTATTGAGCTCGTTCGCTGTCAACAATATATCCAAAGGGTGGCCAGTGATTGCCAAAGAATATAAAGCCGAATAAAATTCGATAATCATCTTACAGGCACAGAAAAATATTTCAAACAACAATCACATATAGTGTTGAAAAGGTACTTAAACATTTTAACTAACAAATTTATATCTGTGGTCTTCGAAACGAATTCGATTCTTGTTCATGCTCGAAATCAGGGAAATATCAACGATGCTTTGCACGAAATATTTTGATACGTGAACCTTGATGTGTTGAATTTTTGATGAAAATATGTGATCGCAAGCAGATTCGAAAAATCTTTTGATATTCCACGTGTTTTGGATATGACATAAGTATTTCTGGAAATGGGAGGTATGTAATTATTCCCTGGTAAATTTTCTCATTTTTATACCACTCATCAGGGACGAGTTAAATTTATATTCTCACATCGGCCACCCTGTATACACATCCATATATGTATAGCTCGGAAGAAGGTCGTGAAGCAATTTAAGCTAGAGCGAGAAACGGGATGCGGAAAGTGGCAAGTGGGAAGTGGAAACGCGCCAATAACAGTTAAGGCTCTACGTGAATCCTTGGCGGAAAACCCCGGCCACAGGACTCGACTTATGGCACCCTGAAGCACCTGTCTACCTGGAATCTCTTGAGTTTCCTATATGATCCTGAAGCCACTTGTTCGAGCATAAGAACTCTGTATGATCCTTGGTTGCAATCGCTTCTAACATTCTCAGGGAGTGCATGGGGAGTGGTTAACCCATCAACCTTCTCTTCAACCAATACTTTCTTCTCACATATCCTGAATTCTCGGTTTACTGATAAATTTTCATATAAGATACCTATATATAGTTTATTCCACGTAATTTTCAACGGAATATAAAACTTCTATGGTCACGATACCTGACCTTTAACACTATGACTCGACGAGAGATTGCAGAGAGAAATAGTTTACGAGTTTGTCGAGTCGTTAATTCTATGGTACAGTTGATTAAAGCTATTTATTTAGCTCTTATAGCCGGAAAGGTATAGATTAACTCGTCCGCGGAGCAGTTGGAAATGATTAAATACGTAACGATCAATGGTTATACAGTATTGCGCAGTGAAACTGAAACGGCAAGGACGCAATGTCTCGTTGAAAAGAATTCAGATGACTATAAGCTCCGGTGAAAGATTCCAGACACAATGCTAATAATTTCGAATTGCTCACTTTACGGAGAGCTAACAATATACCTTCGGAGAAAAATAGAACTACTATACTATAATACGAGTTGGTTTGCCTTACCTCGCGGAAGTTTGTTGCTCGTTATGATGTACTACGTATGGTGATCTGGATTTTTGTTCGACTCTCGAACACATTAAAATTAAAAGTTTCTACATTCAAAGTACCGACCCCGTTTTATCCCCCTTCCCAGAAACTTGATATTCAGTATACAATTTTCCTCTATAATTTAAACCGCATTTAAACTCTGGGAAAGACTAAAATCAGCTATTCTTACCGGCCTTTTAGCAATGTCGATTCTAATCTAGAAATTTCAGCGTCAAAGCGATGGAGAAAAGATACTCTCGTCGTTCGATCATTGTTCCAAGGTTTGAGACCCGTTTTAGTTAGCTGATTCAAGCGGAGACCCGCGGGGACCCGCGGGGACATCATCTAATGGCTGGCTTAAACTGACCATGCACACCGCAGCCCTTCCGAAGATTCATTTTAATTCTCACCCGACCAACCACAGCTGGCCAGAGTTAGTTCCAGGTTTCGCTGGTTCTGGTGTCTCTTCTGGACTTGGTAGCTTCGTACACTTTCGCGAGGAGCAAAATCGTGCATTAACTCTATTTGCCCGGGGACCTATGGAGAGCCGTCGGGGAATCCCTGGTCTAGATCCTTGGGTAAATCTATGGCCTGGATTACACATCGGACCTGGTGATTCTGGGACTGGGTCGCGGTTTTGCAAACACCCTTGACTAGGCTTGCGAGTAAAAATATCGGACAATCGGGCGGGAACCCCTTCGAGTTGCGGGTGATGTTAGGTTTGAAGGATATAGCTGCCTACAGTCCCTCCCTTCCCCATATCTCCTCAACACAAGGATGGGGTAAGGGCAGGGGCAAACAGCATACCTGAAAAACGATGATCGTTTGTGTAAAAAAGAAAATAAAAAAACGGGGGCTTATAACCGTAAAATATTAGAAGAGAAAAAAAAAAAAAAAAAAAGAAATATGCCGAAAGCGTGCGACGATGAGATATAAATTTTAAGGGACCTTAAGAATCGCGGTTAAAATTTAGGGACAGAACCGGAGACCTAGAGTGCAAAAAATGAGGGGATAAGTATGAAAATGAAAAATAGGTAAAAGGAGTAAAAAAATTCACGTATCCAGTCAAATAGTAAGTATATTTGAGTAAAATCGTATGACGACTGTTTTTAAACGCGTTGTAATTTATGATGCCAATTTTGTGTTTGTGTTTTTTTTTTTTTTTTTTTCCAACTTTGAAGCGCATGTCGGGGTAACATTTGAGAAGGCAGAAACGACGACGCGTCGAACCGCTGACGCGGGAGTGAGTCAAGAGTTTGGGGTGCGGTGAAAAATGAAGAAACAAGAAAGCGGGAAAAGAGAACGATGGTGGGGCTGTGACGGGGGAATGAAGAATGCCTGAGAGGATGCGAAATTGAATGCGGAATTTGATGGAATTACGCGAGACGCTAGCGAAAGAACGTTCGAAATTAGCTTCACTCTGGGATTTTTATTTTATTTTTATCCAGAACATATACATGTGGGTGCAAGTATGGAGAAATTAAAAAAAGAAATAAAAATAAATAAATTATAACATCGTTCGGAGTATGTAATATTTTTACGCAAACTTTTCGCATGTGTTATCTCAGTGATTGTTACCTGGGTAAGCCATGAGGCCCAATGAATTTTATAATAATGTATATCTCGGAGCAAACAGTGGAAGCCATGTATACACATTACACATACGTTACTCCGCATTCGCCGCAGCCTCCGAGTCAGATATCTGCGATGGGGCTTCTTTAAACATCCTATCCCATAGTTTGCTTTAGTTTAACTTTTCTGAGGTGAAAATAAACCCGGAGGTAGAAAATAATGCCGTACGGGTATTACGCCAGCATTTACTCTGGGACCCGGAAGAGACTGGCATGCTTGACATCGTATGCCATACATCAGAGGACCCGAGCATGGCAACACGTTAAGCTTATCGTTATAGTTTGAAAAATAAAACTAATTTTTCGTCTCTGGTTTGTCATTTTAAAAAATTTCTATCTCGTATCTAGGTAAGTTTGATAGAAAATTTAATTTCTCCCCAAAAGCCATCCCCTGCGCCTTTCACAACATATTAACTCTTATGAATAGAGGATTAATTGATGGTATTCTATACTAGCTATGTACAAATTTATCTATATATAGCACGAGACCCTACTCCAATCGAAGTAGATTCCGCTCTAATTGTAGGGTCGAGTTGAATATCTTGCGTACGGAGCCAATCTGTGCTAATAGATACCAGTTTCCTTGAATGCTACGGTAAAATGCCTTTCCTCGCGTGAAACGATGGGGAACATCGGACTGTTCTACTGTTCTAATATAACTACGATTTGAATCCGAGTTTCGGTCGTACCCAATGTTTGAAAGGTACTCGCTTTAGATTATAGGTCGGCACACAAGATAAGTATGGAGGCGGTGGCGTGCTCGGCTGATTGCGTACCCAGAAACTAGATTTATGTAAGGACGTATACGTATATGATATACCTATATGCCTACAGCAGAGGATAGCGGTTAAGTATAAACCATCACGGAACTAATGGGATTATAAAAGTGAAATGACCAGTTTGGCAGGCATAAGATTCTCTCTGTCCTCCCGCTAAAGGATATAAAATTCTCGTTATTCAATTTCATCGCGCAATCTCTTTTCCAATTCTACATGTATAGTATATGCGTGCAGTATGTATACATACTACATACATGTCGATCAATCCGTTTCTAGTATGGCATCAACCTATTTCTATGTATACCTACTTTTCTGTAATAAATGATCCACTTTTTCACACCACCTTCCAACTGTTATTGTAGAAAAATCAAGACTGGCAAAATTTTATGGCATAAAATTTGGCAAGAATAAAAGAGCAAACCCGGGAATGTCAACATATACGTGGGTTTGTATGCGGAGGGCAAAAAGAACGAGGAGCAAACGGGTGGTGACTGAAATCAATAGTAACTTAGCCCCCGTTCGATTACGAATGCAGTCGCAGTAGCACCCCCAGAAGACGTTAAGATAATGCCTTTATATCTCCTGTTCGCCGGTCGTCGACGAGAAATACGATAATGTCCTCCCTTACGAGGCGCTTCACGTAGAACTCTCCGAATCTATGTGTTCCACTCGTACTATATAACAGCTTCCAGTGTTTTTTTTTTTCATCCTCTATTTTTGGTTTTTATATACTTTTTTTTTTTATCATTCCCGTTTCATTATCGGGTTACCTTGCCTTTCCAAATTAGTTTATTACCTGATCGTTTTCTTTTCTTTTTTTTTTTTTACTTCATCCTTCACTTTGATTGCCTTTTACCGTGTGTGCGTGTCATTATTCACAGCCTCTTTGTTGGTATAGTTTCATAGAGCGATCGGAAACTCGCGTAAGAGATCAGAGACAAAAGTTTTTGCTCTGACAAGCTTCCGCGTATTACTGATCCTGCGAGATAACCGGATAGAATTTAAAGTGGCTGGATCAAAGGTGCTTAATATTATACCTAGTCGATTTTCTCGAACGCTATATTCTTCGTCAGTAGCACAAATCGGTTCGACAGCTTTGTCGTTATACCCAAAGGCTCGTATCTCTGTAAAAAAAAAAAAAAAAAAAAAAAAAAATCGTTCATTTAGAGTAAAAATGTCAAGATATAGCAATTGAGAATTATGTTGGATAAACGAATTGAGCAAAACTTTATCAGAAACGTGAATTTCGGAGATGATTATGAAATGCAAGCTCAGGAGAATTAAAAAATTAAATTTATAGAAACAAACAAGTAGCAGATAGTCTTGTCATCGGGGAGAATTTATTAACAAGATATATAAACGATTGATATCGGATGCTGCAGATGTCACCGTGTGTCAGAAGACAAGAAATTTTGCGAAACTACGTAGGTACAGCCTTAATCGTATTAGCATATCTTTGGTTCGCTCTTGTGTACTTGAACGTTCCCCTATTTATGAGCCTTGCACCTGACATTTACCGTCGTAGACTGCTACGACTCCGCAACGTAAGTCAAGACGAAACGGTGCCCTGTGGTTACGATTCTCTCTCCTTTTCTGTACCAAGATAAAATGTCACTCGTTCGCAAATTTCATTGTCATTTTTATCATTCTTTATACGAGCGTAGAAATTGTTCAGCCACAAACTTCTCTTTCTTGATGGATATAAATGTTTATTTCAATCGAATACAGTTCAAAGAGACGGGACATTGACCCAGCCAGAGGAATGAATAGTGCAGAAATTTGATTGATTTTGTTGGTTTATTTTGGCAAACCGCTTGAATCGCGTGAAAGAAAGCTTTTATTATTATCTTATCAGGCGGTTTCAGTAATGGAACAGGTACCCGGTAGATATGATGCGTTCGATATAGACTTGGCACTGCCAGGAAGGAAAGGATCAACTTCCCCGGTAGTATCGTAGAGAAAAGGAAACGGAGAATCGGTGAAGTGTATTATATAAGAGAAAGGTGGAAAAATAGCAACTAAATCCAGATGGAAGAAAAATATTATTCGCTCGAATCCTTTTATTGGAGGATCTATTTTTCAGAGTTAATATCCTAACGCTTCCATGTTGAATCAGGGGGGGGGGGGGGGGGAGGGGGGGTGAAATAAGGGGGTTTTCCTGAAACAAGCCAGCCACAAGGTGAAACAAGAGCGAACCAGATGCGGTGAGTGGATAATGTGTAATTACAGAGATAAAGCGAATAGAATCAGTGGGTAGAGAGATTAATTGCCATTAATACCAAAGTGGCTGTTTCCCTACTCCGCAACCACCACCTTCATGCGTCTTCAAATGAACAGAGTTGATTCTTCATCAAGAAACAATTGACCACCCATAGGAAAAGGAGGAACAAAAATACCGATCAATTCTTCCAACTGTCAACCTAATGGCCGGTTTCACCAACGTCGAATAACTTTATTCATAGATTAAACTCTTATTCATTGAAAACAAACGACTATTTCACATTGTATTGGCGACTTTTATTCGATGAATAGCGTTATTCTATGAATAAGAAGTTATTCGACGTTGGTGAAACCGGCCATAAGTCTCCCCGAATTTTTAAAAAATATTTTAGCACTATTTCTGATCTCTTGAAGCCTTATCGTTCATTAGGACAATATTTGGCACTATACAAGCAAAAATGTTCCCAAAATTGCGATTTAATTCAACTGACGAGTCCCTCAGACGACCGCCAGTCGTCGAACGCGTCTGAAGTTTTCAAAGACTCAAAAAACTAGGCTGCCACCTTGCCATTTTGAACTTTTCGAATTTCTTTTTTCAATCAAATTTTTCTAGCCACCCACATATATTTAGACTGTTTCGAAAAAGTCGCGATTCTCAGAAAGTCAAAAAAACTTTTGACGCCAGGTGGTGAATCAACGTATGGGATAGATTTCGGAAGCTACATCGGCTATACATGTATAAATGCCACCTTAGTTCAACATCGAGAAACTATGTCGGTTAGTCTGATTATTGCCATAACAGAAATCCATATTAAAGCGATGTGGCCGCCACATTGTTGGTCGAACATCGACCTTTAATATGGTCAGCCGATACTATCGCCATGTTAATACCATGTGGCATTACTAAAGCTAATAATCGAAGACAATTTTTCAACAACAAGAACAAGGACACACTAGACGGGATCGCGTAGTTCCTCCGTTTAACCTCAGTGCAAAAATATACTGACGACGTGGTTTGGTTCCCTCGGAATTTTACAGGACAAATTGAACTCGGGAAAGGGAGTGGTTAACCTGGGAACTCGATCAAAGCTCCCCACTAATTATTATTAGCCGATAAATTACGGGTGTTCCCAGGTGGGCTTATCGTTATCGTGCTCATCGTTTTTTTTTTACACTAACTACTACAAGTAGCAAACGCACTTAACAAAACTGTCCGAACTACGCACCGTTAACGCACGACCGAAAACTTGAACAAGTTCATAATACCTTTACAGTTAAGAAGCGTGTTGATCTAGTTTAGACCCTCGATTAAGCCCCAAAATTTATGCCACTTATTCATACCGTATACATATACTTCTACTTTACAGTCGACACGTCCTTGATTTCGTTTATGTATTTAAATGTCTCGTATGGCATGAACATTCCCCATATCCCTCATCCTCAGTCCCTGTACTGTTAACTATATACACATATTCGTATCAAGACCAGGAATAATTAATTATTCAAACCTTATAATCGTAAAGCAACACTTGCCCTCTGGAATATGCTAACGAAGGTAAATAAATGATCATAAGCAAAACGGGAGCAGGGTCCGGAATGTATAGGACAGAGTTTGCAGATCCCGGATTAATTTTGGCTCAATTTTGAATAATTATTTAAGAATCTGTCCTTATATAGAGTTCAACCTGCGGCGGTATTTTTTGAATTTCCGATTATTATTTTGCGACCAGTATTTCGAATGGAATATTTTCCTGTTGCCCCTATGTATTTACGTGCTACGTGTGAGCGAGCAAAAAGCAAATCTGACATCCGGCTGGCTTCAGTTTACACATACAAACTGACGTCTCGTGTCAAAGGGGAAAAATTTTCTGTCTAGAAATGAAATTAACTGCTACGAAATATACTCCCTTTATACCAAAAAGGGGAACTTTCTAAAATATTAAATTCGCCAGAGTGATATTCAAATTACGTGTTTTTGCTCGCGGCGGTTCAGGGTTTTGCTGGAGTGCGTCAAGAAGGCGCGTGGTTGTGGGTTGCGCTCCGCTAGCTTGAGGTCTGGGATAAGTTGGGTTGGTCGGGTTCAGCCAATATCACTATATCAAGGCAAAATCCAAGAGTTGCCAGCTCGAACCGCTTAAATCACTTTGTAGGATACGTATACCTATTTTTATTTTTATTTTAGTTTTATTTTTATTTTTCTTTTTCTTTTTCACTGAACCCTCTTCGTTGTATAAACGCATACATATTGTATTCTATCGGTGTATATTAATCGTGGGGCAAGGCGTATAGACCTGGCCCCACCACGTGTAGCTGGGTAAACTGTTGAAGCAGTATGAATACCAATACGGGCTGGTTGACCTTTTTCCTTTTTTTTTTCCATTTTTTTTTTTTTTTTTGTTTATTTCCTCCTTTTTGCCACTGTAGCCCAGTATACGAGCTGGGGTTTTTTCCGTAGAAAGCAACATCGTTAAATCGGTAGAATTTTCAGCAAGATTTAAATGAATTTGCTACGCAATGCAATTGGTGCGGAATTTAATGTCGACTGCAGCGTGTACTGCTTTACAAATCGGACTGCATTTTAGTGCTTGTTCAGTAAAAAGAAAAAACCCATGGAAATTAGAAATAATTGTAACAATGCTCCATTATCTGAAAGTCAATATAATGGAGCTTGTTACAATTTCTAGAACGTCCCTAAACTATCATTCTAGATGGAATGAAAAATGTTCTAGTCTGATATAATGTTTAGGAAAAATTGTGAAATTACTTGATTTATATTACATCCGACACGCATATAAATTTGATCTAAATTTTTTTCGAGCAACGTTGTACATTCCCCTACCGTGTGACTTTGGATAGTATTGGTTTATCGAAGTATAGATAAAATGTAATGTCTTTTGGTGTATCTCGAGTAAATTTCGGTAGGAGAGAAGGAGTCTTCTTTTCTATATGTACTATGTATGTATTTCGAACAATTTGCGACGAATTGGAGGAAACCTATTACGTGACTGACTTGAAAATTCCGTCTTTTTTATTTATATATTACCTCAACCATTGAGGGTAGAACGAAATCAACGTGTGCTATCGATTTCAGGAAATCAATGTGACGTACATAATGGTATACAATTCTGTGTAGCCCCTGAAAAGCTTCAATTATATTTTTTGATCCAGCCTGTAGATTACTCGAAGCTTTATCACTCCCGCCATGAGAATTCGAATCAACGATTTTCTATTGACGCTGCGTCCTTCGTACGGTCATGTCTCTGCCATTTGATATTCTAGTGCCAATATAAACGTAACGACGAACCGTGGCTGGAAATTTTCTTATACTTGCCTGTAAAATTTATTACTATCGACATCACTGTAAGATTAGAGTAAATCTTTGATTTCTTTCAACATCAATAATTCAGAGTTATGTTTCTCATTTTCCTGACTATATAGGTACTCCCCATATCTTTACCTGTACCTATATCCTTAAAGCATCTTTTCATAGTCCAAAGAAGTCTTGCCTTAAAATAACTCGATTTCACAATGTTCTCTTCATTTCTTCCGGCTGTCAGCACTCTTTCGGCTGACGATTAGAACATAAACGTCTAAGGATACAGTAAAAATTTGTGGTTCTCTCTCTCTGTCTCTCTCTGTCTCAATCTCTGTCTCTTTCTCTGAAATATAACCGACTACTATGCCGAAATCTAACTTGTCACTGTGCCAATTCTCGACCGACTGTCGCTCCGTTCAAGCGTTCGAGCGTTGAGCTTTTCTGCATACTAACATCCGAGAATGTCCAGTACGGCTCTCGATTCTCTGTCACATCGGGACTCTCGGGTTCCCGGCGAGCCCCAATGGAAAAGATTTTATCGAATTGAATAGCTCCGACTCACGAGACCCACTTCTACTTCCGTTCTCTGCAGTCTCGATATTTAAATCAACGTTATCGCCGCTAATTTTCTGTTCGTTATTCCATGCGGCCCCTGAAACGCGTCAAATATCGCAAAAGCCGCGCACCATGTAAGCTAGTGAAGCAATCAAGCCTGGGTGTAAAAATTCTATCGTTATATTAGCTAACCTGTGTAGGTCGGAAGTGCTCGTCTGTGATGTATTGTTCAACGGATTTGTTCGGGTATCGTATAACGGTTTGGCAAACGCTTCTCTCGAGAGTACGTGAACCGTGGGGGACAGAGACCCATTAACGAATAAAGCCATCCCTTCATGGCAAACACCGGCTAGTGTCACGGGGGACGCCATGGCCGAGTGCGTGTTGTCGCTCAAACATTTGGCAGCAAGCACTCACGCATATTTGTTTGGTACAGGATTGATTTCGTTGATTAAACTGTAGGTATATGCATATCGCGGGTAGGGATACCAGTGTCTCTTGATACCGCCCGCACCGGTAGTTAATAGGGCGCGTTTTCACCCGGGACACGATCACGTCCGTTGTCAGAAAAATCCACCTCTCACATCATCAGTGCAACGAGTTATTGTTTTGTTCTCATTGTTATATTCGCTTGAAAGTACAAAATACTGCAGGGCAAAGAGAGCTGTGGAGTGGATATACATATAGAGAAAGAGTAACGTGTTTAAATTCGAGGAAACATTTCATACGTTACTACTTTAAAGTACGAAGCAAACTGATATGGTAACCAGCAAGCCTTAAGCAGTAACTCAGTTTTAAGGGTTGTTCTTGGTCAGATAACATTTTTGAACACTTTTGTCCATGGAATGGTATAGGAATTCCGCGTTGTTTTGTCACGAATCAGTACTTGACTCTGTTTCTATCTAGTTTCAAATCCTGAGCTAGTTATCGAGAATAATTACAGCTTGTGCATCACAACGAGGTGGAGACTAAAGGCAGTGCAGGGTACCTATTATTACTTACTAACGACAGACGTAGAACTAGGTAGTTCGTTGAAAAATCAAAACATACCCACTCATTAGAAGTAATTTGCATGGGGGCGAACTGAAAGCCAACAATTTTACTGGAAATGGCATCGCATTGTTTTGCATTCTCTCCACGTCGCGGCAGGGTGCCGCACACGCGCGGTCTCACACTTGTTCCCGTCGCGATGATTGTTATGCTAATTTTCGTATGCAATATTTCTGTGCCCTCAGCTACCAGGGTGCGGGTGCCGGCGTACCAACCACCGTGTAGGTTCGGTTAGCTAGGTGACGGTGACGGCTTGGTACGTACCTATACTTGTCTACCGTTGGGATGGTATGGCATATTTCCCTTGGGTAGTGGAAAACAATCGGCTAATCAGAGGAATCGAATTAGGGGCAGCGTTTGATAGCACGCGATACCTAATATTACGGGTTCCCTAGTGAGCGCTCAGTGCCATCGGGAATTAAACACAAAAGTTCTGGTGATTCTCTTATCGAGAATCAGTCCCATAAATCTTTAGACGGTGAAAGTAATCGCAGCGATATATCAGACGGTAAAAAAAAAAAACAAATTACTTTTTTCTTTTTTTTCTGTTCCAGGATTTATAATACGTAATTTTTGGCAAAGGAGTGAAAAAAGATGGGTTTTTTTGAATTATTTTAACAAGGGGTCGGACTACCCCTCGACCTTATAGTAATCTCCCCTCGGACAAGCGAGTGATAGCCACGCGACAATACGAGCGAGTTTTACACGCTTCGTCGAAAAACACACGCATACAAACACACATTCACGCGGGAGAGAGGAAAAATTAATTTTTCATGAGACGTATATTTTGGGCTCGCAATTAGCACTAAAGCGGTCGAAAAGCAAGCCTCATTTCGAACACATTCACCATGAATTGACGAATAAACGGGACAATTGCATATGCATGTTATCACGAGCACGTTCGCTACCGGCGTATAATACAACGATCTGTAAATCAATGTCGAACGCCGCTCGTGCTGCTCGTGATGTTGATTTACCGGCCACCCCGTACAAATTGCTTTGACTGTTATTTGTTCCGCGGTGAGTATCGGTATCGATACAACAGTATTGAAACTCTATTTTCAATGCAATTGACTGGTGGTGCACCCGTCCCGTACTGGAAAGTGAGAGATCATTGCAAGAGCAGTGAATAGCCGCAAAAAGCCTCACGTTGTGGCTAAAAATTGACCACAATAAGATTTGCGCAGCGGTGGCTATCAAAAACGAGGACTGATCAACGAACTCGCGTTTTTCTCAAACCAAGCACCGTAGCTATTCATATTTTACACTTGTCCGAGGGGACTGCTTACCGGTCTTGTCAAACGCTGAACGAAATTTGACGTCATCAAATTTCCTGCCCATAAACGGGGCTCGAACGTTTCTTGACTAAAAATAACACAATCTAGTACCAGTCTCATAGATTGACCGTCAATCTATATCTTTCCCAGTGACTCACCGTGAGGAATTTGACAGACGCTGAGAAAACGTGTTTCCTAACAAGGATTTCTAGATTCTGCGAAGGCTTGAAAAAATTTAGATCTATGATAAGCACAAGTTTCTGTCGACAAATGGTTAGTATTGCTTCGTAATGATTCCGTGTGAAATTTTTCAGTCATTTTTTTTTTATATTCATTTTCAATGATCCGTAAAAATGCCAGAATTATTTGGTAATTCTCAGTTTCATCTAAATCTGTGCGTCATATACATGCATGTAGGTATTTACGGACAAGAAGTAAGATATTCATACTCGAAGCCTTTGACAGTTTCATCGAGTTGAGGTGCAATAGCAGTTCAAATATGTCTCGTTGTAGGTTGATGTCGACTTGAGGTATTACTAATTAAGATACTTCGCCGAAAGCGCCGCGTTTGCTAACACTTGAATGCTTTGCAAGCTCTAACTAAGAGAAACCAAGAAGCGAATAGTCTCGGTACGTGGCCCAATGTCTCAAAAGGACTAGATTGAAGAAAAAGACCTCGAGAGGCCAAAGAGGGAAAAAAGTCTTATTAAGCCAGAGGTCAGGAAAGAAAAAGAAAAGAAAAAACGAATAAAATTTGGAAACTGGAACCCAGGCCTTTCAAGGATGGCGTCTGATCGGAATCTCTCCTTTGCATAAAGAAACCTTCTGAAATCGTTGCCAGCCCGAAATCCGATGCCGTCGAGGACAGCGGGCAAGGAATGGCGACAGATTCGGAAATTACGCTCCTTTTCCTGAAGGCCTATTAGGGCTCTTCCGTATCCACTCTTGCCCCAGGTCTCTCTGGCCCACTTTGGCTTTTCCCCGAGTACAATCGGACACTACAATGTCTATCCCCCACCCCATCCCACCAACCCCAAGCTCCTTTTATCGTGGCATAAAGCATCTGCCGATACAGAGTTTTAGAAAATGTCTTCACCCACCAATAAGAATAAGTAGCTATTTTGAAAATGGCAATTTGAGGAGAGAATAAAATATAAATCGGCCTTATTTTCCTACTTCAAAGTCGCTCTTTTTTTCAGCCTGCTAATGTTACTATACCTCTTATTGTGTGTACATACGCCTTCGCGAAAATTGAATAAATGATTCTGCAAATTTACTGACTGCGAAATTTCGGTATGATAATAACTGAGCAAATAATATACCTTAGTATCTATACAATATTCAACATTTTTTAGTCACATTTGACGCTAGAATTCTCATTCTATGGCTCCGAAATTCCATAATTGATGACTCGAACATAGGACACTTACATTACAGTTGGAAGTTGACGCGACGTTTTTGTGCTGTTATTTGTGCTTCGATCGATCACCACTTTCATCTCGTTAAGGGAACAATAATACGAAGAAAGCGGTAATAACTATAATAGCAATAATGGTGCTAATGCTTATAATAACAACAATCACAGTAATGATGATCATAACAATAATGGGAATGATAAATCTAAGGGTATTCGGTATTTCGCTGAGTTGATCGCTACGCTGCCGCTTAGCAATTCTATTCCCCCTCACTAATTGTTCAGCATCATTATATTCACTATGGATTGGTAAAAAATTTCAAAGAAAATCCAAACACGCACTTTATTTTTGATTAAAATTCGAAAAATTTACATAACCAAACGATATTTTTATATGTAACAAAAAAAAGTTCACCTTGTTAAGTGAATAAAATTTTCTTCACAGTCTACTCGACGGCGTTTCGATCCCTTGTCAAATAACTTTTTTTTCTTCTTCTTTTTCTTCTTCATTGGCGTAACTAAGGGGGGGGGGGGGGGGGGGGGGCGGGCCCCCCCACAGGATGTTGAGTGCCCACCCCAGAAAGACGAAAAAAAGAAATTGAAAATTTCGGATATATATTAGATCTGTCCTTAAGAAGAGTAAAATCGAATTTCGATCGGGCCACCCCTCAAAGTGGTTTGAAATAATTAAAAAAATATATTAAATTTAAAAAAAATTTTTTTGTCCATATTTACCACCGCTACAAAGCCTTACTTTTAGTAAAGGAAGGGGCCAGGCCCCCCCCCCCGAGAAAAGTTCTAGTTACGCCAATGTTCTTCTTTTATAATTCTACGAACGAGAATCGAAGCTCGAGCAAAAATAGGTATACTTATGATAGGGACACCATTATGTCAAAGTAAATATCCCGAGTGACTCGTAATTAACGCTCCGCAGCTCTTTTAGTACTAAGAAATTTATCAGACGGCTTAGGAAAGACAAGCAACCAGCCATTTACCATAGTAAATGAAAACTTCGTCCATTACGTATGCATTACGGTTCGCCAGCCATCTTTCGTTAAACAGCATGGATACAACAGCATGGCAGATTCTGTCAAAACTTGTTTCACTGCGCATATCTCGTCTCATTAGCTAAGGCTTCGTCCTAGCTTAAGTTGCCGGAGCTTCTAGTCCGATATACACTTTATTTCGTGCTATAATTCTCAAAGCTCTTATAGGCTTGCTGTGCTGCGAAGATTAGCTCTGAAGAGCTGTAGTAAGTGCCGAGATACCACTTACAAGATAGCCACTGATTACCTCTGAGAAACATGCTATACATAGTCTCTTCTGTTTCATCTTTCATAAGTCCTCGAATTTCGGTCCAATTTCGAATATCATTTCATACAGCTCCTGCTCAAAGAGTAAATATTGTTGTCAGAAGGTTCGTCTCCTCTATGAAGGACTTGAAGGTCCTTGTGAAGGTTCGGCCCATTGGTCCGTAAATACCATTTCCACGTTGAATACCGTTTCGCTGAGAAGACGAGATTCAGTGGTACAGCTCGTCGAATTAGATATTACGTGCTGATTGATGGAGAAAATTGAAACCTATTTGGTATAGAAGAGAATTGGAGCAAAATGATATAGAATAACTGGTTACTGCTATCGTTTTCCATGTTGACACATACAATATTCTATATTTGTTCGGTTAAATCTATACGCGAGCTGTGATCTGTAACTCGCGACAGTGATGTGTGAGGTGGTATAAGAATGAACGGGAACAACTGCGGCCAGAAGTGTAGCTTCTGCTCCGTCACCCACCTCACATGGGAAATCTGTTGAGATCCGAGTATATGTATCCAGCGAAGTTCAAGTCCTCCGACTACGTTCGGGTGATAAGATTTCTCCAGCGATTCATGACATGCATCACCGCGTGTCGACAGCGAATGAAAAAATCGTGTGTCGACTTACCGATGGTTTTCTCCGAACGGAGATTTTTCCTGGTCTCCGATAAGTCCGACTTAGCTTGTCGAGTGGCAATATTCACGTAGAAATTGATACGACGTAAGAAAAAAATTTCACAGGAAGAGTTGGCTCAGGCGGAGAAACTGGTTGTCAGAGTCGAGTGCTTTATAAATCTCGTTTTATCAACGAACATTGAAGAATACTCGGAAGGCTATAAGGGAAAAGAAGAATTTTTAGAATCCTCACTTCGACGTGCTGAAACTTTTCCCTGTGCTAAATATTCCATGTATTTGACTTTATTTTGTTACACTGCTTTTTTGATACATCAGAATTCAGTTTTATTTTACTTCAACACTTCACGGGGCGAGAAATGGCTAAAGTATTTTAAACCACTGATGAAACTACTTGCGAAGGCAATAGTTATCCTTCTATTTCTTTTGACAAACCCTGCCGGAGCCCTGACTCTTCCAAGTTCTCCATTCACGCTGTAATATCCCAACAAATTGCATATATAGGTATATACCGCAAAACTCTCGCTACGATGTTTCAAAGATAATCTTTTCCCTTCGCAGTAGTAGCGGAAGTAACAGCGAGAAGTACCCACCTCTACTGCGAACTACAATCTCATATAATTTCTGACACTCATTAGCGTGCGTAATTTAGATAAAATTTACCACCCGGAATTTGAATTACTGTTTAACGAGCTATTAGCAAAGTTGACACTTGAAAATTGCACGGAAGGTAATGGAGTGTTGAAATTCATTTGAATATAAGAGAAAAATAAACTTGTCGCAAACTATACTATATATATACATAATTCTATACCTATACAGATATGAAGAAGGTATACCTGTTTGCATGGACGGTATCGGTATTCATAGATCTCTACTGACTCCACAAACAGAGTTTACTCAGGCAAAAGAAGAATCAATATTATTGATAAGCGTTGTTCACAACGGTTATTCAACGCGTCAGAGAAAGTTGGCTCGACCCGTTGACCCCATAATCGGGTTCGACTCTTACCCCGTGCGTTAACTCGGAAGAAATGAAACCAAACGACAGCCGAACGTTCATAAAGATCGTATGAAGGCTGGAGCAAAGATAAAAGTCACATACGCCATAGTCGGAAGAAAAGAGAGCAAAGGGTCGGTCTGACGGCGAGGAAGGGAACAAGGGTGATTCTTCTTATGCACGTGCTTTCCTGAGGGACTTCGTCAGAAGTGAAGTAGACAAGGAGCGATGAAGGGAAAGAGGGAAAAAAGAAAGGAAGGAAGGAAGGAAGGAAGGAAGGAAGGAAGGAAACAAGCAAAGGAAACGAAAGGAGAACGTTTTATTGGTGTCCCAGAGTCAGAGCTGTTAGCAACACGTGCGCCGGGTGCCAGCTACAAAAGCTACGTGGTGCGGTACGCGTGTGATACGTGTGCGCATTGTACAAGCTTGTGTAATTCATACCATCCACGGTGTAACACGATGAAGTATAACACTGGCGATGGTGGTTTTGCGCCAGAATCAGCGTGCAGAAAGCAAAGAGAAAAAACAGGAAGCGTCATTATTATAATTCTATAGCAGATGAATTGATTATAATAATTTACCATGCATAACATAAATAGTGTTTGATGATATTGTGATTTTCGTCCGTTCAATCACTGCTGAAATATTAACCGCACGTGATATTACTGCGGAGGTTATTTCGATTTCTACGACCCCGTAGGTGAGTGTGGTTTATATGCGGCTATGCGCACGCGCTCAAACCACAGTGAAATTGGATTTCGTTCGTTATTTACCGCGTGTCTCTTAGCAACTTTGCATCTAGCCATTAGAGAGGATTTAGAGTGGCCTGGCAAAGCAGCGAGGCCAGCGTCCCGTCGGCTTTAACAATTTACCGGTCAGATTACGGCTTATTGGACGATGGGAGTCCCGCTCGCGGTACCTGCACTATTCTTAGCTTTGGATTTCTTTATTTTCACCAATTAGGTGGAAAAGGGTGGCGAAGTAGGTACTAGGCTGGGGTTAGACGGGGTAGAGCACCATCACTTCCGGTGTGCCAACTCGTGCGACAGAGTATGAGAAAATGAAGGTAACTTCAATCAGGTTCCAGCAGCTGTATGGATTTTCGAAAAATAGCGTGAGCCTGCGATAAGATACCAGACAGAGCTTGGAAGTACTCGCAGCGTATTAAATTGACTGTCACACTCTTCGACAAAAGCGTTCCAAAGCGGGCTGTCACTTTGACGAGACGAGAAACAAACGTCAATATCAATGCCCCGCAGGGCGTCAAGCGCTGTCACAACCGTGGCAAAAATCTCGTACCGTAATGAGATCCGCCTTGTTCTGCCTACCAGACGCATCAATGTTCGTCGGACTGTAGGCACCATCGGTGTGTATAATGTATATCAACGATGTAGCTTCTTCCTGGATGCAGAGGAATTGGCTTTCAGCTTTTGACAAGTTTCGAGAAGTTTCTCAGATGGATTGTTACATCGTAAACTAATTCTGTTCGTATCTGAAAATTACCCATTGAAGGTTTCCGTTTGTTTCTCCGTATATAACGTGCGAGAATTATGCATAGAAACAAATGGGACCAAGCCCCGCAGTGGTTTCAGAAAACTAAATAACAGTAGTACAAACAGAGTTTGGTCAGACCCGGCCGAATAAACGCCGCATGAATGCACTTCGTATTCAAAACGGTCGTATGTCATTCGCCTGAATTCAGACCCTGAATTATGGTACTTGGGAACAGCAATGACCTGTATTTATAGAATATATATATATATAATAAATTATGTATTATATGTGTGAGGAAATTTTCGGCTGTGGTGTGAAGTAGCAGTTCTACCCGAGACTCATTTCTCAATTTCTTCATTATTCTTATTATTTCTCGAGTCTTGTCTTGTTCCTCAACGAGACCGTCTACTGACCAAGGAAATTCCGAGTGGAAATTTTAATTTTACCCGAGTCGACCGTATAAACCAGCGAGACAAATGATCGCCATGCTGCTGTGCGGTAGAGTCTTCAAATATGGAATTGCCGTGCCACTGGCAGTCACGAGGCAAGGAACAAAACAAATAGTGTTAACGTGAGACGAGAGCGTCAACCTACCTAAATTCTACTACGAAATAGTTAGGTATATAGGTATAGTGCATACAATTCGTCGACATGCGGCGACGACGTCGTTTAATTGCCTCAGTAACAAACAATAAACTGAACTCCCGCTGCTCCAAACTGATTGATAAATTGAACCTCTTTGATCGGATGAATTAATCTGCATACCTACGAAGGTGAAGAATTCGTTTAAAAATGCCTGTTAGCTTTCTTTTAAATTGGTGATCGAGATTCATCCAAGACAACGAAAGCTTACAATTACTCCTCGTCATCTCGGCTCGAAGAGTACGAGAGAACAGCGCGAGAAGTCGTAATTAAAATTTAATCGCCAGGTTCAACCTCGCTTCGTCAACCACCCGCGGCGGTTCCTCCGTTCTGCTCGACTGTTGACGTAAGCCTGCCTGAGGGGATTCACGGGCGCGTGTACCCGTCTATATATGCCTTATATACCCAGTCTTTGCGTGTGCGTGTGTATATGGATACAGATCTCGCGCATCGGATCACTCGCTTGCGCGAGCTGTTAAATTTTGCGGAATCCTGTCGAGGGTTGATATCTGGTGACGGTACACCTATTTGTTTACACAGCCCTCTCAACGAGGTCCCAAACAAAAACTGCTATGCTCGAAAATCGCAGAAACTCAAACACCAAATTGAGATAGACCGCAAATATTTTGTACTCGGATAAAAGCCCGGTTGGCGCCACGAAAGTTAATTGCCAACTGAAAACTCTTGAAAACAATCAAATCAATGAATACCCCGTTCCGCGTGGAGAACGAAATACAAAACTGACGGCACACGAGTTTGAAGGTGTATATAGGTACCTGTAGCTTATTTTATACCAGACAGTATCTATACATCATAAAATCATTATCGATCTCGTTAAAGCAGAGCTAATTGCCTGAGTGGGAAACGAACAGCAAACTACAAAACGTTCGAACAATGGATTTCCAATTGAACTACACTTCCAGTGACCGTGGTGCACGATTCTCTGTCCTATACACCAACCATTTATCTGCACGCCTTCATCTCGGTATAATTCTCATTCATGCCAGATGCGCGCGTGCATACATGCACCGAAAATTTGAGTACGCGCAATGACACCCCAAATACTAATACGACTACTCACCCACAGCTGTGGCCTTAACGATGTGTCTGATAAACTTGGAAATTGTTTAGCTAGTGACTGCATGTGGGTTACCCGTTCTAACGTAAGTACGGATTACGGGTGGTAGGGTGCGAGGTGGGAGAGTGTAGGGTACATAATATGTTGATATGTGTACGTATGTAGTATACATGTATACTTCAGGGTAGGGAGTACGGTTCGCATATCTTCTGATTGTCATAACGACCGCAAGGCTGCCTCAGCCGAGACTTGAGATTTTCTCACCTCCATCTAGGGCAAGAGAACTTATTGCGGTGTTCCACGCCCACCTAATTGGAATATATACTGAATTTCGAAATAATAAAGCTGGAGCTTTGAAAACGTGAGAGGGAGTTCGGTTAGCCGAGTTCACACGATTTCCGCGGGTACGAGCAGAAAATAACCTTTAAAGCGGGAGAAACTAATAGGGCGAATGCCACAATGTTATCGTTGTTAATGTCGCGAGTATTTAGCTGTACCATAGTTTCTCCAGCTTCCGATAATTATCACGGAAGTTATACATGTGTGCAGATGTATGTACCACACTCAATATTACATCGAACCGCAATCGTACATCTGTAGTTTCTAACGAAGCAGATATTATACATGTTTAGCTCAGATATATTATCTCGGTGGTTCGCGTTGGCTTTGACGTTTCTATCGCTCATTACAGAAACACAATATCCAAACTATTCCAAGGGCGGAAATGGAAGAGTCATCTCTCACAAAGTCTGAAATCTTTTAGCATTTTAATTTAAAAATAACACTAGAAATGACAAGGTGTTGAATATAGCCTCTGAATAGACATTTTTCGAGGAATAAACACCGAGAGATCAAGAGCATTTTGTACGCTGAAATAATTTTTCACGTGGAAACGAAATGTGGAAAATTGGAGGAAAAATTTCAGCTTCAGTAATTTTTCATGTACCTAATCGTATCTCAAAGGTCGAAAAATGTGGGCTTGTGGAAATCAAGTTGACCGTTAACTTTGTAAATAAAGTGTACATCGAAGTCTCTGAAATTTTCCTGATACTGAAGCAATCAGAATAACAGCCTTGATTTTGTTTTTCTTTTCACTTTTTCAGAAAAAGCTGGGTATAAATTGGTACGTGGTGGGCGGTATGTGCGATTTCTGAATTTATCCTTCGAAAGACGCCCTTAGAAGAGAGTTCGAGCATTCAGCAGCAGCTTTTAGCGTGTCCCTGAACAATATCTCATATAAATGTTGCAATAACAATGATCATTCGAATTTTGTAGTCTGGATTAAGGGGTAATATAATTTATCTTAACGGTTGAGGCCTCGGGAACTGAACCCGGCCGCACGTAACACCGTGCAGACCTCGAATCGCTGTAATTATCTTGGCATTCGAAACACGCGCTGGATCATAAAATTCGGAACTTTGCCCGGTACGCCATGGCGGAGCAAAAGTGGGCCAAAAGTCGTCGTCGTGGCCATCCGTTTGTCCGCGGGAGTCCGGCTCTTCAGCACAGCGCGAACCTCCATGAAAGTCAATCGCTTCGCAGGGGAATCGGAGAGTCTACCTTCGGTTATGGTCAGCTATGCTTAGCTGTACGGTCAGTCGTTCTTGGAAACTAGATGATAGTCAATGTAGGGTGAGGTACGAAAAAGGATTTGCTTTTCGTACGTGTTTCAAGACAAGTTTTGCAATCCTTCGAACTCGCAGTTGCCTCCAAATAATACACTTTGTTTGTGGAATGGTTGATTCATCTACTCTCCAATTCAGGATCGAAAGAATTGGAGCCCGGAACCCTCAGGAGGGTTGGTCTTGAAAAATCTCCAACTCGTGAACCAACCACTGCGAAATATTCGGGGTTGTCGAACGTCGAGCGAGAACTCGATAAATTTTAATCCATCAATCGATTGACTGATCAGCAATTGCTTTTGGGTTATGAGTTCGTGGTAAGTCGTCAACGAGATATTTTATACAACCTAACGTACCCCGTCTTATCACCGCGCATGTAATAATAACCCTCGGGGATTTTCGCGAATTTTCGCGCGTACGTGGATGTATGAGCTATGAAGCTATAGCATGTCTGGTTGATGGAATAGGAAGAAAAAAAAGCCGGGAGACGACCTTTCGGAATAAAGGCGTCCAAAGTTATTTGCTGGCTTAATTACAACGTCACTGGGGGCAAAGGACATTAAAGCCAAACACGTAGACCCACTATTTTTTGACCTGAACGATCTCTCGTCAGGAGTGACTCTGTGATTAAAGTCCTTCACGTGACGAGGCGTGTCTACTATACAAAGAGATGACATTCACTTCTTCTGCTGCAAATTCGAATCGACGACTCGTTACAAACTGGAATCGGAATTACATTTGAAAAATAGTATATTGCAGCCGTAGTTGATATTCACCTAGTGGGGTGATTAAATGTTCAGTATGGGTATATATGAGATTGCAATCCCTGAACCTGGTCGTCATGATTTTCTTTGAAGTAATGCATCATGTGTCAATTACAATTAGAGAATGGTTGACATTGATTGAAACATAAAGTCTTGTGCTAGCTAGATATCATGAGCAAAAATATATACTTAAAATCAAGGTTGTGAAAATCGTAATTAAATGTGTAATTGAATAAAATTTCAATTACTAATTACACTGCAAATATAGGTTCAATTCAATATCACGAATCTAATGGATAACCGAATAAGTTATTGAATTACAAAAGTAATTGATGACTCCCAACCCGATTTTGAACTAGTTCGTGTGTTACGAACAGTACATCACGATGTTCCGAGTGTGGTATTCCATAACGTTGATCGATATGCTCCGAAATATCTAGAGGCGAGCAAAAATCCCATAAATCTATTCAAATAAAAGCTCGATATTGTTTCGAAAATAACCCGGCGGTTACTTTGACGGGATGATTCGTTCGTGAGCAATACAGAATATGTGATTTAATATTTACTCATAGGACATCATCGACAACAATCATTGGTACACATTAGTCTCTACCTATATCAAATAAGCTTGGGTAGAGAAGCATAGTCAATGTCGATGATTGGTCGGCAAAATAAATCGTGAACTATTCCTGAATTTATCTAACAATGTACTCTAGGTACATCAGGTAAAGATAAATTCATTAATTTACTCCTGCGCTGCTTCAAATAAGAACTAATGAATGCTTGTAATTTGTTGGAATTAAATTTGAGCATGTATGATGTAGCAAAACAGGAAATTAAACTGCTGCAAAAACAGTAATTGAATAACACAATATATGACGGTAAAATTTTACCACCTACGATAATGCTGCGTAAAAAATACCAACGATCGAGCGGTTTCAGGTATATCGACTAGCGAACCCCATCTATTTTCTACATTTTCTGTTCTAGGTACGTATACTTGCTGAGCTCAGTAGCTACCCTTCATTTTTTTAGTTTTCTCACCCCTCTGCATTACCCCTCGAGTTTTCCAAGTTAAGGGTTGCGAAAAGCTTCACCTCAACGATGACTGTATGTGTCGGTCTAAATGTGACCTGGCAGACCCAAGCTAGCAAGCAATTTACCGGCTGTGGTGATTGTCATGCCAACAGTGGTAGTAACAGGGGTAATATGGTGGTTATCTTCAACAGTATATTCGCTTTCAGATCATTTCAATTGCTTTTCTGTCCCAACGTTGGTAAAGGGTTGTCGGCACATTAAGGTTGTTAGCTTGTAAAAGCGGTTTTCGAGCGGACCACATGCTCAAACGAGCGTTAGGTCAATAAAGGAAGAAGAAGAAGAAGAAAAGCGGTTTTCGACAGATTTGTGTGAAATTTCACTGGTGGATAGCTTGAAACGAGTTCTACAACATGAGACGAAGTACATTGACTTTTACTGCATATTAGTGATAAAAAAAAATAATAAAATTTACATTATTTGCATACGTAGTACGTACATAGGAAAAATGCCAACTTTTATCACTCCAACGTTTTTTATGATTCAACTAGTCGACAGATTTCAATGAAAAACTAATATGTTATGAATTGAAATTTAACGAACATTGTGAGACTAGAAACAAACGTATTAAGTGTAATAAGAAAGATATTGTTAGTTAAACTCAAGTTCATCATCAAATCATAAAAAAACGTTAGACTGATAAAAGTTGGCATTTTCCCTAAGTACGTATGAAAATAATGTAATCTTGAATAATTTTTTTTATCACTAATATGCGATAAAAGTCAATGAACTTCGTCTCACGTTGTAGAACTTGTTTCAAGCTATATCCACCAGTGAAATTTCACACAAATCTGTCGGAAACCGCTTTTACAAGCTAACAACCTTAACAAGGGGACATCACCAGGAACGAGAAACGGATTTGGACGAGTCTTTTCCCTATTGTAGACTTGTAGTACTCCACTATACTCCGTTCACCGAGAGAACGACACGCTTTCAACGAGTGCGATAGCGACAGCGCCAACGCAATCGAGGCGGAGTGAGAGAGAGGACGGAGGTCGTTCTCACGGTCAACGGAGTAGAAGTGTAATAATACTATAGCGAAATCATTCGATGCACCTGTTACATGCGCCGTATTCACAATTTCATTTCATTCCATCAATTTTCATTCGATTCTTTGATTCTTACAAGCAACGATGCGCAGAATCGTGAGTCTTTCCTAGTTGCTTATAATATTTTATTATTGTCAATTATTGGCACCTAATAATTGCCGCCGTAAGCAACGCATACCGGAAATCCAGAACTAACTTAAACTCACAAACTATTTCGCAATTGGAGTATCGTTTTCTTTTTATATTTCTCTTATTCGGCGGAATTCGGTGGAATTCTTATCCGATGCATTATACCAAGTGAGGAATCGATTCTGCAATGTTTGTGAATGAAACAAGAAGATGTGCTAAATTTATGCCTGAAAGAAAAATAGTTTTCAATAATATCCTGGAATCTTGTGAATATTTGTCGCCAAATTTCTCCAAATTTTCCGCAATTATCTTCAGTCGTAGAAAATTTTGAATTCCGTTGACCATAATAGTCGCAACACTGCTGGAGTTTTCTTACACGAAGAACTCAACGACACATTCTCCGATTTCGTACATCCGCTGCAAATCTTAGTCAGCTAAAACCTTCGTAACCTCGTTGCGACAGTCGTTGCACACGGCACCAAGAAATGCAACGATTCAGCTAATTATGCGGCCTCCCACCTATATGCTGTTTCCCCTCATTCCCCTGCGTTTCAGCAGGAGTTGCACCTGACGACTAGCTATACAATTCACTTCTAATCATACCACCATTCAATTCACTTCTAAAATAACTACGTTCCATTATCTTCAATATATCATCATCATCATACATCATCAGTGGATCATCATTTGCTGTAGCTTTGTCCCAACTTCGCCCTCGTGCCATCGGTTTATAGAGACAACACATTTCCCGTATGGTCATCACGGTGCAGGTGCAATCTTAGTTCATGATTTGGTGGTAGCCGCTCATCGAATTTCTTTGGATATCTCATAATGCTTGGAACAGAAAAAAGAATACTTCATAATCCGATTGTGAGTAAGCTTTCAACTATTTTCACATGCACAGGCTGTTTATCGTATATGGGGAAATCCACGGAATCGGCTTTTTAGGCACGTTTTTTTAATCGATATTTTTGAAAATTTGGACCACTTGTTTAGAACCCTTATACTAGAATCTGATCTAAATTTGAACTCAATCGATAAGGCAGTTTTAAAGTTACAAATATTTTTCCAAGGTTTCATCGAAACGTTCCTTGCGCTCAGGGTTTCATCGTAGAAGGCTGAAACTTTTTCTGAACTCAGTTACTACATAGGCTAAAACTTGCTGGAAGGAATTTTCGATCAGAGATTTTTAAGTCATTTGGATTGTTACCAGAAAAGACTGAATTTTTATTTCTTACAATTCTTGCTATATCTTATGCAGTGAAACGAGTTAGATTCATCGGAGTTAAAATTCCTTCCAGCAATTTCAAGATAACATGCCTGAGAATATTTCTGCCAAAGGGCAAATCGATTGGACTGATGCGCAAAAAATTTTTTGAATAACCAAAAACATAAAAAAAAAATTTTCGGCAATGTCAAATTTTTTATAGATGGGGGACGGATCAAAGAACGTTTTAACGTAAAAAACGAAAAATCGATTTTTTGGTCATTTGGGACGGAAGTTTCACCAAAGTCTCCCCTTAAGAAGTTACGGTGAAAAAAATCGAAAAATCGGTTCTTTGACGAAAAAGATTCATTTATCTTAATTTCATCGTTATCGTTATAACTTATGAAATATTTATTATTTATTTATTTATTTGTTTATTTATTTTTTATTGTGTATTAATTTTTTTTTTTTTTTTTTTTCTTTTCACTTACTTACGATTCAAATACGCGTTCGTAACCAAATTAATATAAAAAAATAAAAACAAAAAAAAACTGAATAACGAATAGATAATCAAATCATCATATCTAGATAATATATATATATTTTCATAAGCATTTTAGATACCATTCCATTGTATTATCTAGTATGAATCCTATTTCGTCAATGTTATCAATCTTTTTGCACTTTTTATAGACGAAATGAAACACCACAATGCTATGGTTCGACGAGATGCAGTCAGCGAGTGTCTAGAAAACGTTAGAACAGAAACTGTACTCAAGGAAACATCAGAAGATGATCAATTTGACAATAAAATCCTGTCCTTACTTTCAGGTATATTTTTCATTTTATTTTTTTTTGCAGATAATTCACTTGATAATCTTCTTTTAAATGAGTATTTACTAGATACTTTAGCTCAAGTAATAATGAATGATTGTTATCGTTGCATAATAGCTCACAAACTGGAAGAAGCATGTAAGATAGCACGGGTAGTAGGTGATCATTGCTTAACACTATTGATGGCTCAACTGGGTGGAGCACCCAGTGTCAGATAATTGATCGAGCAACAACTAGCGGTATGGCAATACACCGAGATTGATACCAATCTTTCAGCAGAGAAGCTAAAGCTTGTGAAGGCTTCGGATAGAAACAAGCGTTCTGTCTTCATTTATGGTAAATATATAAATTAATTATCATTTGACGAGAGTATCGACAGCTTTATTCTTCTTATTTGCTACTATTGGACAAAGTCCAATGTCCGTAAAATACCATGTCAGTAAATTTTTAATTGGGAAATTCGTAATGCAGTAATTTATTCGTATGTTTAGTGTCCTCTTACTGCATCAGTTACCGATGCAGTAAATCTTCACGAATTTGCTTTCAACGCATGTGAAGTGAAGCCTACGCTTCAGCACCGAACCCGGATCCCAAGAGGAAGATGTGTGCAAAAGTGCAGTTACCTCTGCCAGAAGATTACGCCCAGCAGGAGCTTCGTCACATTGTTAATATGTGTGTCAATGAGTTAGGAGCCCGTTAGGTCCTAATATAAAATACAGTGATGTATAAAAGGAAAGAAACTAAATAACTATCAGCTCTTTCCCGTTGAAATCAGGTAAAGATGAAAATATAACGTTTGGTTTGAACTGACGCTCCAAGAGCGATAAGAAATTAACAAGATTGTCCAAATTTGCTTTTCGATTAGAATTACTTTTTCAACAAGAATTATAGATATATTACAACATTTTTCCACCAATTTTACGCGCCTACTATATAAAAAAAAATATCGTATGAAACACGTGCGTACGTTCTCCGCACTCGTAGCGATTGAATAGCACTCGTAGGCGGCTTCGCCGGCCACTTGTACATTCGATCGCTACCCGTGCGTAAAATCGCATTTCACGCACTAAGTGCATAATTTACTATTTTCCATTCAGGGGCTATGGCAATACCTCTAGAGCTACCACCATGCAGACGTAACGACGTTATCGGCTTTATCGACATTATCGGCTTTATCGACGAAGTCAGACCTACCGGCCGAACTTCAGATCCGATGACTGCAGGTATGGTAGAGATGAGAATGCTGTGGGGGAATGAAGAAAGAAGTCATCTTCGGCAAGTCGCATGCATTTGATTTTTTATTGTTTTATTTTTATTTTTTATTTTTACAAATGTTTTGATCGGCGTACTTATTCGAAATATAGTTATTGTCATTGGTTACTAAACATTTTGTTACGGGGACCATGACAAAACTTTAGCGATAAAACGAGAATATATTTCTCGAATTTTAACTTTGATTTTCACATTTCCCTATAATTCAAAACAACAAATATAAATGTATACAAGAAATTTTGAAATGCAAACAACAGGAATTCGAGTACACTTGTGCCGGAAAGTTTTTTGATGTAGTACAAGAATTCTTAGAAACATGTGTATACGCGACCAATATGTTACACATGTTTTTGAGAATTCTCGTGTCTCGATATACATTTGATATTCATCACTTTTATTATTATATCTTTTCGAAAGTTTTTTTTTTTTTTTTTTTTTCTACAAAATTAGATTTATCTTCGATTTCGTTATTCTATGAAGAAAAAAAAACTCGGTTTTATTCGCGAATCTCTTTTTCTAGGTAGTTTCCCACTTTACTACTCCTTGTTCACTCCAAATACTGTACGCATATCATACACAGGCTTTTTATATAAATTCTGTTTCAACCCTATTTAAGATAAACTTCGATGAATCGGTTATTGAATGAAGGGTGGCATGGCAAAAGGGTGTAAGTGCTTTATAATTTTACAGGAGAGCAAAAAAACTGCTCCGAAATTCGGTCAATTATTTTAAAATAAAAAAAAAGGAGAAAGTACTTTTTAGATTTTTTCAGGGTCTTTCAAATGGTCCATTTCCCGATTCAATATAGCAATCCGTCTTCGAGAAAATGACTCGCGAAAATAAATTTTTATCCAACTTTTCTTTTTGACTATGGATGCTGATCAAAGACACAATTACGATATTGAAATTACGAACCAGACATGAATCGAAAGCTTAAACCTTAACTTGAAATAATTTTTGATGAGAAAAATTAACGGACGATCAGGGAATCGAACCCAGGATCACCCAGGACTACTACAGTGCTACATACCCAAGAATCATAACAACACATACATGTGAGCACAAGAATAGAAGATGAGAAAAATTGCGGTGATCCATGGGCGAGCTAGGTGGTCTCGGGTGTAAGTCCCCGGATAGGCGTCCGTAGATCCTGGGTTCGATTCCCGGATCGTCCGTTAATTTTTCTCATCAAAAATTATTTCAATTTGAAACATCAGGGATAGATAAAAAGTTAAGTAATCAATTAATTATTTAATTAATTACTTAATAAAAATATTACGCACACAAAAAGGCCGCTATATACAATAAACTCACAGCCTGCTCGTGACACAGCCGTCATACAGGTGCTATAGTGTATATGACTTTGCCTTGCGTACTACTACAGTGCTACATACCCAAGAATCATAACAACACTTAAACCTTAACGAATAAGATCCGGTTGTGTATTTTCGAATTAGTAAAAATTTCCAAATATTACGGCGCGATATGGCGGACTAAAAAGGAGGGATCGAAAACGGTGTAAGTGCCAAAATGAACATAATTTGCGACCAAAATCGTGAAAATTCAATACAAAAAAAAAAAAAACCCTTTTGCCGTGCCAACTTTTCATAACTTCGCAGATAAATTTTTGTCGGCCATATCGTTCTGCAAGGACGTACGCGTCGATTTTCTTTCAATTTTCCAAAAAAATAGAACGTATCTTCGATTTTTTGGCACTTACACTGTTTTGCCGTGCCACCCTTCAAATATGGATTTTCCTTTATATGATATTCTTAATATATTGTTTAACGTGAAATAACGCTTTAATATACCTATATTTGTTTTTGAGAATCTTCGTGTTCCGATATCTGTTTAATATTATCATGACTTTTATTGTTATTAGTACTTTTACTATTATATCCACATTAAACTTGGCGAACTGCAGTCACATCTGCATGCGCAAATGCTGACTTCACTTTCTGCTATATAGAAACGTGACTCACGTGCTGCTACTACCTATGCGTATGGTCGTTAGCCGAAAGAACGCATCTGGTGTGAATAACTGAAAAAAGTATCATTGACGTAACGAGAAATATTTAACAAATTAATTTATTTCTGATGATAAACGAAAATTAGTGAATTCGGTTAGCTCAACAAACATTTTTAGAATTATCCATAATCCGTTAAATTTTTGATTAACAAAAAATTGATGCAATCCCAGGACGATTAAATGAAATTAGTTAATCAATTAAATGTTCCGGACTGTTTTTTGCGAGGGGAAAATAACTCGAGATTTGAGTGACACATTAATTCGTTGGGTTAAATTAATTTGAATTAATTTTTTCAATTCACATTAATTTTTTTTTTGATTCAATTAAATTTTTTTCAATTCATTTAATTCAAATTACTTTTCACAGTGATATTCATTCTGATTCAAGTTCATATTCGATTATTTCAATACAATTTTCATATTCCCTGTTATTTCGAATTAACTCATCCAATTCACATTATTTTTTTTAATCCAACTCAATTTTATCAATTCAAAATAATTTTTTTAATCCAATTCCATTTTTTTAATTCATCCCATTCGAACTATTTTTCACCGTAATTCACGCTAATTCGAGTGACTATTTGATTATTTCATTTCATTTCTCATATTTTCAGTTATTTCCCAATTAATTCTGATTATTGCAGTCATTTCTGAGTCAATTCTCGTTAATTCAAATAATTCCCAATAATTCAGGTTAATTAAAATTAATTCACGGGCTATTGATTCAACGAGTTATTTCCTCACTCGATTTTTTGGTCAATGCTAAGAAATTCGTATAGCAAATCATAGGCTTATACCAATTGTAATTGAAAGAACAGCCGTATTGTGATAGCCCGAGGATGGAAAAAGAATGTAATCTTCTTATATCGGAAATGAGAGGACAGTGGCCTCTCTCTCCAAACGCATTTTTTGAGATAACTTTTGCCTGGCATTTTATTAAGGTCTTTCGAAATATCCCTGGAGAAAACGGACCAGTTTAGAAAATTGGAAGTTTAGTTTTCAACACGCTGTGCGTAAGGTTCAATTTTGCGCATGTGGAAAAATGATCGGTGTGAAATCTGTACTTTACTGAAGATCGTGAGCTCATCGTCAAAAAATATCCCAATTTGTTATAGTGGCAGAGAAATTCCTCATTTGATTTTGGAGAGGCAGACAATAATCCTATCAATGATCCTTGTTGTCTTCATTTAAATAATTCCTTCCTTCCTTCCTTACTTGAATTTTTTTTTTTTACTTTGTTGATTCCTGATTTAGCTTCGGATATTTATTATTGATCACATTTTTTCTATTCATCTTCTTCACACCCAGCCTGAAGCCAACTTAACATTTATGAAAATGGTGACGCGCAAGGCTTGCGTGGGTCGATTAGGCATACCAAATAGATTAAAAAAATCCACTGAAACGAAAATCCCAGCTGATCCTTTTTTTAAATTATGAATAATTGAAAAAAAAAAAAAATCGATAACACGATAAAAAAAATATATACATAAATATATTAGCGTGCTTCTTTTCCGGCAAACTTTTTTTCTTCGCTCCATCGACGAAATGTTGTTGTATGTCCTCAAAAAGAACCTCCCACCAAGTTTGAGCCTTTAATTTCAATTCTATGACCGATCTAAAACGTTTTGAAATGTTCCCAAATGGAAAAGCATGTAAATCTTCCAACTGTTTTTTTTTTTTTTTTCAATTATCCAATGCTCCGCTGCATTTCGTGATATCGCCTCAAAATAGCGATTTCCATGTAGGGAATTGATCATTCTTCGTAAGGGCCTAAGGGATTTTTTACTTTACGCTAGTGAAATGGAGTCGTCAGAGTTTCAGGAATACGAATTTGCAGGTTTAGTGTCAATACGTTCATTTTATAAAACACGGTGATAGATAATGCAAGAAGAAAGTCAGAAATTTCAGCGAAAATGACCCTTATGCACAAGGTGGTATTGGGTGGCTGCACACCCAGGTGGACTTCAGCGAGTTAAAAAACGGCGTGAAGCTAGAGGAAATACAGTCGAACCTCAGGCACTGACAGAGCTCGGGAAACATTCCCTCGGGTACTGACAAAATAACCTAACTTTCCCGCGAACCAATAGCGTCGTTGGGCCAGGGCCGTAGTCATGTTATTGCGAATCGGGGCCTAATGTTTTTTTTTCTGCCTACTACAATAATTTCTCGCCGAAGAATGTTCACCAAGATTTGATGATAACCGTTTTCATGTACTAATATTTTCCAACTTCACTACATACATATGTAAAGCACAACGGCACGATCCCGTAATGAGGCATAATGATTAACACGCGCCAGTTGCCGGTTGACAAGTTGGATTGGAGGTTATGTAGCCTCGAGACTGAGGCCTCCCTACGAAGCGCACCATTCAGTGACGGCCCTAGCGAGAAGCTATAAAGCTGTCAGTGCCTGAGGTAAGATCGCTGTCAGTACCCGAGGTAAAGCAGTGCCCGAGTTGTCAGTGCCTGAGGTTCGACTGTATATGAATGAAAAATTTACAGTAAATTCGATTTTCTACAAAAAAAAAAGGCCTTATTGTTTCATCGCCTAGAACTCATAGTTTAGAAGGTGGAGGGACTTGAATACAATACAAAATATTTAGAAATATTCAAGTCCCTCTATCTTCTAAGCTATGAGTTCTAGGCGATGAAACAATAGAGCCTTTTTTTTTGTAGAAAACCAAATTTTCTGTAAATTTGTCATTCGTATATTTCTTCTAGCTTCCCGCCGTTTTTTAGATATCAACGAAAATATGTGAGTTATTCTGAAAAGATGAGTTTCGAGGTTGAAACAGGTGAAACAACTCGAGTTACACTAGGAAGCCATGCGAAACGACACAAAAAAAAAAAAAAAAAAAAAAAAATCGGACAGAAATTTTACTTTGTAAAAACTTTAAAGAGGATACCATATTGGTAATATTACCTAGAATCGAATGTAAGGGTGTAGGTGTGAAGAAATTATGTGTCATGGCTCGGTCAAGTGATTTTACATCTCGAAATCGGTGAAGATCTTTAAAGACTTTCCACTTCAAAGTTTGTAAAACTTTATTTTCCAACTTCATGTACACACCATTGAATATTTCTCGTTATTCGTTAAACTATTTCGTCAATCAACATAAAAAGTAAAATTTATGCTATTTTACGTACATTTTCAGTATTTGTTTATGCTACTATGTTTTACGATGATATTGCATCAGGCTTACCAGATTTGATCGGAATGTGGTTTCATCCTGTTTGATCTTGAACAGAAATTCATACGGTATGTTCTCCCGAGTATAGGCAGAGTTTGGCACGCCAATACTATAAATATAACCGTTGCTCTTGTTCGTTGACACTAAAATTTGAATATCTAATGTAATTGTACATTCATATATAAGGGTGAAGTCTAGGACGTTTGAATACCGAGGAAAATGTATAGTAAAATCCAACTTTTCCATTTGTTGTAAGATTGTGTAGGTAGAATAAACAGGAATATAATTGATATTACTACGAACGTTAGAACATTCCACACACGTCTAGGCATAAGTCATGATAAATTATGTGGCAAGATCTGTTATTCTGTTAGGCTTATAAATATAGTTCATCCACCAACGTCACATTCCGTGACCAATGCAATTGATACGTGTAGCCACATGAGCTTATTGCGAAATATCCGGATATACCGCTGAACGGATATACAACTTCAATTAGGAGAACAGGGCAAAGTCATACTCGTTACCCTGCAATTCACTGAAGGAGAGCTTTATTGATGCGAAGTCCATTTTGAGAGAAATTAACTAGAAGTACGCTCCATCGAGGATTTGGCGGATTCCTGAAAATTGCTCTCTTGCGTGTTCAACCTTTACTACGTAATCTCTAGGCTTTCAATGAATCAAATCTTGTATGGCGCTGGTTATGGGGCGTCGTGATGCATGAAAAGCATTGAATTATGAGTACCTGTTTCCAACAATTCGAAAAAAAAAAGAAAAACCGATCAACGCATGTCATTGAATGGCTTTGCTGTCAACTCTTCGATTTCCAAGCCATGGAAGCTGGTTGCAAATATCTACTCTTGGTGGGAAGGAAACCCTCTGCTCGTCCACATGATTCGATAGACGGGAGCTTTCGGCTTGTGTTTTAGAATTCGTCTGGCAACTCTGCCTATGACTAACTAGTTCCGGCATTCACCTCTACCTCTATTGCCTCAGGATGAACATCTGAAAATGCTACCTCATTCTCTAGTGGTGATATGAACCACATCAAGTCTCTTCCGACGCTATCTTACTGCCATCTTCGATGAATAGAGATTTCCTAGACCAGGAAACGTTGCACAGTCCTGACGGGGAACATCATCGTCGTTATTGTCTTATGACTTTCACCTTCCTCACCTGAGTTAACAATCATCACCTGATGAAGCTGCTGCTGTCGTCAAGTTCTGAATTAAAAGTATTGGATCTTGCAAAGACGAAGACTCATCTCAAGCATCTACCGTTGACTGCCTGAGAGGGAACAGGCAATGTTATTGTCAGTCGTACACCGTTTAAGGAAAATGCCTGAATTCCACGGCTTATTCTTTATTCCAAGTATATTCCGATCAACAAGACGATTCAAATTTCATCACTCCAGGGAACTCAATTCTAATCGGATTTGGACTCACCATCGTCCACGACAATGCTTCTTGCAGCAAACACCGCTCGACGAAAGTACCTGTGATGGATTCTTGAACTGATGTCAACTTGAATATCAACCGCGATCACAGTTTGAAAACCCGCCCTCTAGAAGAATGAACATTGTCGTCTGACATCTGCTCCAATCGCCCAGGCTCATGCGCTGCACGTATCGATTCTCAAATATCGACTTGAATATAAAATGATGAATGTGATTTTTATCTAATGCCTTAGGCTAATCGCTCATGTCAGACTGAGACAAAATTCATATTCCTTTCTTGGCTAGGAGACAAAATATAGGAAGAACCAAGGTCAAATAGACTACTCAAAATTTTGTTAAAAAAAAAAAAAAAAAAACAATCAGAATATGCCATCCTCGTTCGAATCGCGACATAATTAGAGCACGATTCTTCGAGTGGTCCATTTAGCCCTGGTGTCTCTTGTATGTAGGTTTATCATTAGAAATAAGATTCAAGTTGATTTCGCATTCGGAAAGCATACAATTTTTATTCGTACTTTTACTACTACTTATGTTATACGTGTATTCATTCTAGCGGAAACTATACCTATTCAGTCAGGAAATTATTAAACAAGGATTGCAGAATTGGATGAAACAAGAGCCCGAGTCGAATACATAGCGTTTTCAAAATATCCAAATGTTTGGATAAAATTGGATTCAAATTTTTATTAACCCTATATCTCTGTCCAACGGAATGAAATCGAAACGGGTGACCGTTTCATCCATACCTCAAATTGAAGCTTGATTCGATTTGTTAGACTCAATAAATTAGATCTAGATATAGAAATAGAAATGATATGTGAAATTATAATGGCCAACAAAAAAAAATCGTACAAAAAAAATTGAAACAGAAAACAAAAAAAAAAAAAAATACTGAAAACGGCTGAAAAAAATACAATCACTGATACACATAGAGGAATATAATAGGATTAGATATAGGAAATAGATAATAAACAATTCAGGGAATATTAGCCTGTAGAAATCTAGAGAGATTGATCTGAAATTAGGATAATATGTCCTAAATTATTATACTGAATTAACACTTTCGCTTCAAGTTTATATTGCCAGTGGTAAAGTTGGATTTTTTAGTATGTATTTAGATTTAATGACTATCTTATAGATAATCTAGACTATCTAACATACTATGAACCGCTTATTTTGAATATCGGCCATGTGAAAAAAAAAATCTGTACACTGAGAAAATTTTATTGGAGAGATTCCCATACTACGTATAGTAAATTACAGTCCAACCTCCCAATAAGAAACCCGGCAATAAGAAACTTTCCCCAGTTTCGCACTCGAGCGCTTCCCCCACTCTTCCATTCCAAGCAAAAGAGTGAGAGAGACAGAC
Source organism: Tenthredo mesomela (assembly GCA_943736025.1). Classification (NCBI taxonomy): domain Eukaryota; kingdom Metazoa; phylum Arthropoda; class Insecta; order Hymenoptera; family Tenthredinidae; genus Tenthredo; species Tenthredo mesomela. Next base: position 13,022,388 of record OX031013.1, read on the forward strand.
AGAGGTAGTGAGCGTGGAGCGCGCGCCTGGTGGGGGTATGCGATATATAGCAAAAACTCTTCCCCTTGGGGGCTTTTGGTTTCTTATTAGGAGGTCGCACTGTATATAAGAAAGACATTCCTATATTCGTGGTGACGTTTGGTATAAAGTATAGAAACGATCGCCATATTCGAAGTATATCACAAAATTACTATACGTTTATGGGAACCTCTCCAATAAAATTTTATCAATGTAAGAGTTCAAAATGCACAATTTTCAACCTCACCGTTATTCGGTATTTGCCATCAGAAAGAATAGAGATTTGTAGACATGTGGTTGATATTGAAAACAGGAGACTCATATACGAAGAACGATATTAGGTATTCAAACTCAGAAATTAGAATTGAAGCGCGGAATGCAATAAAGTCGCGATAGCAAAATAGTGTTTACTTCACTCATTGTGATAATGGACGTTTTACCCACGCTTCGCGTGGGGGAAATCCCCATTTTCAGACCTTATGAAGTAAAATTTTGTACTAAACTCGACGGAAAAACTCGCCTTCGGCTCGTGCTGCAACCTCACACTCCTGAGAAAAAGTTTTACCGCTTTCGTATCGTAATGTACCATTTCGCCCAATTAACAAAGATAATTTAGATCACGCCTTTGTTGCACGCCTCGCTTAAATCAGATTATAATTTAAAAAATACGGCTCGATACCACTGTCTCAGGATAAAAAAATCTAGAGTATTTAGTCTCAAGTATCAATCTGTAAAGATCGATTCAGTACTACTTTGAAATGAAGATTTTGCAATTTGAATAATTTTTGTCAGGTATTTTTATGGCTTGAACTTGCGATTAGATCTCAAATAAGAATTTTAAGGAATTTATATAATATAGGAATGATCATGTTCGGAGAGAAAATTAGGATTCCAAATTCAAACCTATCTTTAGTGCCAGCTCACGTGGCTTTACTATATAAATTGGAATGACAATTACAATTATAACTTGATATTCATATTTTAAGGTCCACATAATCGCAAGCTCCTTTGCAATTGTTAATGGATTTCGGAATTTCCCGAAAAACCCTTGACCAAGACTTATTGTAATAAGGGGTTGTAGTAATGGCGAGGCACCTCACTTGAGTTTGCAGAAATCAAAATCAACAACCCATAATTGATCAAAGATAATCAAATTCAAATGATGAGCATGAAACTTTGCCACACCTCCATCATTTGAACGATTGCTGTTACGAGATGATAGATTGAACTTTCGAACTCTTTACTAGAGACCTACATTCTGATCATACCTGATGATACTTCCAGTAATTATACGTAACACGAATTTGTAGAGTGATGAAAACTGCCATGAAAAATACTGATTTTGCACACTAAAGCATAAAAGAATAAAGGTTTTCGAATTTATCAAAATACCGACAAAAGACTAGAATCACCAATTCAAAGCTGATAATCGCCGGTGTAAATTTCCTACAACAATAGGTTTGTAGAGATGCCGCCATTCTACCATCGGCGATCCAAAAAAACAAATCAATCATTAAAATCACGCCCCCGCCGCTGTAGAAATCGGTAAATTTCGAAAATAAGTTTTGAATACATTCCATATTCCAATCAAACCTGCAGCGGCAGTTCCAAAATTGATTGACCATCCCCACATTTTCGTCCATGTATTGTCAACTATTTTCCGCATGGCTTCTTCGTTTAAAAAGTTAACCATCGATATCTTTCTAGATGAAAATTTCTGGTCCTGACCGCTTCCAATTTGTATTCTGCCCCTCGTTCAATTTTCAAATTAAATACCCCCTCTATTATGCTGCCCAACATTGGCGCAGTCTCTACATCGTGTTCCTCTGCATTCTCATCAATAGTTACGTCATATTCTTTGATCTTAGTATCATTTTCAAATTTTTTCTCCGTCAGTTTTGTATTTCAAAGAAAAACCTCTTTGTTTTTCTCATAAAATTATAATGAGGAGCCGAACTTTGCGACAAGACGATGAGTATAAAAAGAACGAAATTGAGAAAAATATCGAAGGAAACGTAGTTTTGCGACAGAATGAAGATTATGAGGCAACGGAACGAGAAAATGATACAGGAAATAAACAATTGAGTAGAATAACGGGAAGTTCAAAGGCTGGTTTTACTTACTCACAGTAGAACAGTGTATGGGGCTGACCTTTTCACTTGCACACACTACACCACACCCTCCAACGACGAGGCAAGACCGGAACAAATAATCACGACTCTTGTTGTTGTCGTTGTTGTTGTTGTTGACTCCTCCATCTGCGACTTCTCCGCTTATACGGCTCTGGTTGTTCTTGTTGCTGATACCTTTGATGGCTTGTAACGCATCGACCTGTAAGCATGGTAAAAAAAAATTATTGTACCTAACGATTGAAAGTCTGCAGGTCAATTGATTTATTAATCGATAGATTATCTGAATAATTCAGATTCAGATATTGGAATTCAAATAAAACACGAGCTAGTGATAGGTCGTATCAATCCGCTTCAGTAGCCCCGAGACAGATCTCATAATTTCGAGTAAAAATATCAGGATGTCGAGACGTCATTTTATTCTATTTCTTTAAGTAGAAAAGCAGAACATCGCGTTCCGTTACAATACATTGTAACATTGTGTTCAGTTGCTTCGAACATTTGTTTGAAGGGATAAAAAAAAAAAAGAAAAATAAATTGACAAAAAAGAAGGAAAAAAAAAATACAAACGATCAGTAGTAGGTCACAAAAATTGAATAGATCGAAAGATCACGAAAATTAGAGAAATCAAGAAAGAAAAGACATCTGTCACTTATAAAATTTGGCATAAGACTAATTTTGTCAATTTGTAAGTTGAAAGAAATAATCGCTCTGATAATTTCAAAATACCTTCGGAAAGCCAACAAGTGGCATTACTTCGCGGTTTTCATTCCACGAATCCTTAACCTGATTGAATGATAAATTGAATGATGCCTGGGCGGCTAATGAGAATTTCTTTCCTCGGTCCCCGGAACCGTATACCCAGTCTTTTGCCACTTGCCCCCATGGTGAGATAAAGGCGCCCGCAGGTGTAATGAACGTCGGTTCGCGTAAGCAAAACACATGTCGTTCAATTGCTCCGAAGGACTTAGCATACGTCACGAACTTCCAATACGAACAGATTAAAAGAAAACAGATGGAAGAAAGAACGAAGGGTAGGATAAAGGCTAGGCATGCCGTTAGGTAAAGGTGACAGCCGCGTCGCCAGTTGATGAGAACGGTTTCGGAGCATATTTCTATACCCATCCCAGCGGCTCGACACATACGCCAATTCGCGATAAAAATCCCGTGAATTTGAAACTTTTCCAGGTCGTCGCAGGACACTGTCACGTTACCCGTGACCAATGTCATATTAGAACGGACTGCCCCTCGCACTGCGAGAGGTGCAGGAATCCGTTCGAAACGTTATCCATGGTTTGCACGGTTCCTGAAACCGCAAATCACACCGTCTTCATCCATAACTTCGCCTTTAATTCCTCCGACTTTTACTCAGCTTACCTCAGCTCCTGAATCGAATAACATAGTAGTATCATGTCTCGTCTTGAATTTGTCTGCCTCGATCGTTGCGTGATTCTTCTGTCCAAATCCATTTATCAGGCAATTTACTGGTACGACGCGATACGGTTGCCCGTCCGCCGCGCCTGATCCTCGTTTCCCGAAGTCCCATCATCTCGCCTGCTGGCGACCCTAGAAAGACTTGGTTGGGCCCGTTCCTCTCTTCTAGGAGGTCCTTGATTTCTCCCATAGCCTCGCCTATTTTCTTCGGCTAATCGTGTTCGGCAGTCTCGAATAAAATATCCAGGTTTCTTACAAAAAAGGCATATTACTTCAATAATAATAATAACAATAATCAATTATATATTTAATAATATCAATAATATTTAATAAATATGTGAATAAAAATTTATTAAACCAACAAAATATTGAAGTGATTTGAACTGTTTCACCTACTAAACTTCTTATTTTTATTGCTTTACCCTCAATTCACTTATTATATTTAAGTGATGAAATAAACTCACCTTTATTAACAATTGGTCATCAATGATATTGAAGTTATGAATATACAGATTTTAAGAATATTGAATTTGATTCATATATAAATCAAAAAAATAACTTTAATTTAAATACATTTCGACTATTAGATGTAGATAATAATATAATTCTACCTTTAAATACACAAATACGAATTTTAGTAACTTCAACAGATGTTATTCATTCATGATCTATCCCATCCCTGGGAAAAAAAATTGATGCAATCCCAGGACGATTAAATCAAATTAGTCTATCGAACGTTTGATCGAGCTCACCCGCAACGGGATTCCGGCAATTTGATTTCTTCACCATTTTCTTTGAGCACGAGGTACTTGCTCATGTAGAAAAAGAAATACCCGCCCTCCAACGTGTGAGTTTCTCTATTGTCTGGAGTCTTCTTCTCGGTGACAGTGCGGTATATTAAGTTGAGAAGTCCATCCTCCCGGTTTTTCGGTTCGCCTAACGCCAGCCGCGTCTTTCCGCCTCCCGAAGCTCCCGCTAGGAGCAGTATGCAATCCCTTCCATCTCTGAAGTCTTCAGCCAGTGCCCGGGTTACACCTTCGTCAACATCTTTAAGCCCCGTTCTTTCGCCGAAAACACGCGTGTATTTACAAGTCTTAGCTGAAAGAGATCTAGCAGCGGCTGTCTGGTGTTTTGCTGTGTCGTATACTATCTCGGTCTGCCTTTTTCGTGACAAGAATCGAGGTGCTGTCCCATCCGCCCGCCGGAGTTTGCAATATACCTTTACACGTTCCCGGTCATTCTCAGATTTCTGCCCATTCCTGGTAAATTCCAAGCTGAAATCGAGATTCGTTGGTAAATCCCGAGTTGAATTTCGACAAACCACTCATTAACGAGTTGAGGCCCCCGCCGCTGCCCCAGTCCTACGCCCGCGTGTGTTGCTCTATCGCATAGCTGGCACGAATGGATGCGACGATTTTGTCCACGATGCCGTGGACTTTATCGAAGCACCGATTGACGTCGTCGATTTCGAAGACGTGTATTTTGTTGTCGCACTGAAAAATGATGTCGTCTTTGGAGCACGCGGAACGCAATCGGGCTCTTCCCGTGTTGCCTTAGATTGACTATTCTAAAATGAAGAACAGTCTAAATTTCGTATATTTGATATTTTCACTAATTCGATATTTTGCCCTTCGTGATCTTGTCCATTCTTAAATTGGTTTTTCAATTAAATTTGCTTGTGATATTTCCGTATTCATAATGATTTTTTGTATACTTTATAGAGTATCGTAATATTGCCTATTCTGAATTTTGCGTTTCGCTAATTTTGAAATTCGAGATTTCAACCAGTTCACGTTTTGGACTTTCGAAATTTCAACCCCCACCCTACTAAATTACTGTGTCCACTTATATCGTTATCAGGATATAAGCTTATTGTTGTAATCGAGATCCTGAGATCTTTCATACAACTACAATTTATTTGAGGTTCGTTGTCGAATTAAGAGTTAAAACTCAGTCGTACAAAAGTGAAAAAGTTTTATTATTATATGAAGAGTTTTACAAAAGTGGTTTACTATATCTAACAGAGAACTGCCATAACCTGCCCTAATATCTTGGTCTTGATGTTCTGACTCTGAGTATTACAATGATCGCTTATTTATTACGCTAAGGAGGTCGCGCTGCGTCTGCAGTTGTTGTTAGTTGCGTTTTAAGGCTTCGTACTTGCACATTCCAGAGTATTGCCAAAGTGTGGCTCAAACATCTGGATTGCAACACCTTGATACTCGGGTTGCAACACCATTTCGGAAAGTTGTATAGGTATTCTATATCGAATCTACACACGAACTGCTTTTTGATTCTTCTATCTGTATCGAAACTATTTTTTATTGACTTATTCATTCATCATTTCTGTATTTTCCGGAAATGAAACACCCTTATCCAATAATAAAACATTTCATACTCGTTCGTCAATAAAAATATTGCATCATACGAAGTACCGACCTATGCAAAAGAATTTGGAGGCCGTTGCCTGCCAACCCCTGGTGTATGCGATTTGGCTGCGGAACCCTGAAGAGTGAAAATAATATGGTGATCAATGAAATGTCGACTATTTGAGAACAGGGCCGAAATCTACGCCTGCTTTCCTTCCCTTAAGTAATTCGCAAAGATTTTCAAAATTGTACTTGTATCACTCACCGTTTATTTCCTGCAGCAATATATCAGTATCATTACGATTACCGCCAACGCGTAGATTCCGAGGTTGTCGGACAGAAGTTTCCACGACAAACCACTCATTAGCGAGTTGAGGCCCCAGCCCCTGCTCCAGTCCTGCGCCGCGTGTGCTGCTCGATCGCAATCGAATCGATGCGACGGTTTTGTCCACGATGCCGTGGACTTTATCGAAAGACCGATTGTCGTCGTCGATCTCGAGGACGTGTATTTTGTTGTCGCACTGAAAAATGATGTCGTCTTGTCTGAAGCACGCGGAACGCAATCGGGCTCTTCCCGTGTTGCATATCGAGGACGCGCGGCGTCGTTTCAACATCTTTACGGCAGGCTGGTAGCAACAATAACAACCCAACAATAGTATAATGCCAGCATTGGCTAGGAATCCTCAGTAAGTCATCATCTGGTGCGTGTAGTATGTCTGATGTTGATTTTCTAATTCTTGTAGCTCATTTTCCACCGTATATAGTGACTTCTCTCCGCCATAATCCTCGTGTTCTTTATTCTGGTGTTGACAGGTTTCCCTTCTCAAATATTTATCCATCGCCGAAGTTCCCAATATCTGTGAGATTGCGGTGATATTAAGTACCAAGTCCTGTTAATATAAATACTGAGTCGTGCCGTGAAGGATCTCTACTCCGGTTAGAGTTATATACGGAGTTTTTGCCATATACATCCTGTTTTCGGTCAGAATTCCATCCTCCATGTTTTTCAATAGCTATTTATGTATCAAGCCCGAAAAGTGTCACTTTTCGGGATGGGTACATTTCTAATATGAGCCGATCGAGTGTGCTGTGTCACAGGAGAACGAGTGGGGATTTATTGCCCGAGCGCAACGAGGGCGCATACAATATGTTATGCAATCGGTTGTTTGAAGGTTCACTTTTTGGAAAATCGCACGCTCAAAGTGTTATACTTACTTTAGTTTCAAAATTATTGGTATTATTGCGTTTTTCTGTATCAAAATATTTTGACTTATAAGAGGCCCGCCAAGTACCACTACCTCAAAATTTTTATTTTTTTATATCTTCTGTTTTATAATTGTACGGTGAACATGCAAATGGCGATTGTATCTGATTTCAATCATTTTGAAAGCAGACATTTTTATAGTACCACTTTTGTTCAGGAGAAATTTTCGTTGGTGGATTATTTTGGAGGTAGTGATCACATTATTGTACTTGGCGAACGGTTTTTGCACCAGAGGTGCTTTTGATACGATTATTTTTCCCATCCAAATTTCAGCCAATAGAATTGCACCATTCGATGTTATTTTGCATAGCCTACACGATATTTAACTGATAATTTTGACAATTCCACTGGTAATTTCACGTACGCTTTCACCGCGGTAATTTTTCATGTTAGCTATATATAAAAAACAAAAGATTTTCCAATACAGTTAACGCTCCATTGAATCTGACAGATTAAATTATAATTATGATTCTGTGACCTTTAAATTTTGATTTTTAACTGGATTTTGTCTCATGATGCAATTCTATGGGCCGAAATTCGGATGGAAAAATAATCCCCCGAATACCACTCGAGCTTCAAAATTAATCGGGTATTTCCCTCAATAGTCCAGTCGAATTATACCAAAAATATATAAAGATTAGGGCTGTGCGAATAGTGTTCGAATCGAATCGAATCGAATAGTGCTATTCGATTCGATTTTCGAATCGAATAATTCGAGTTTTCGAATAGTTCGAATCACGAATAGTTCGAATCTTCGAATAATTCGAATCATTCGAATTATTCGAATCATTCGAATTATTCGAATTATTCGAACTGTTCGAAAACTCGAAAAACTATTCGAATATTCGGATCTTCCGAAAATTCACTACTTTGGCGGGTGATAGGTATAGACCCGCATCAAATCCATATAAAGCCGAATATTAATCGATATGTATCAATCAAAAAGAATATTTCCACGTATCTTTTATCTCATGCCCCGTTTACACATGCAGTTTATGATCGGGTATATTTAGGGTCTTAGCCAATCACTGAATTTCCACAACAGAAGTGACCAATCAGTTGACAGATTTCTTAAACATACCTGATCATAAAGTGCGTGTGTAGACGGGGCATGATGCCGAGTCTACACGCTGTGTTGAAGATCGGGTATATTTAGGGCTTTAGCCAATCACTGAATTTCCACAACAGACGTGATCAATCAGTTGATAGATTTCCGAAGACACTACGTTCAAGATCCCCACTTGAATACAGGGTGTAGACTCGGCATGAGAGACATACGAATTAATATCTCAGAAAACTTCCAAAAGAAATTGATATTATTCGAGAAAAATTGAAGATCGATCAGGTAAAGTCCAAATTATTCTGAGAATCCATATTTCGCAGAAACGTCGAACTATTCGAAAATCGAATCAAATAGTTCGAATAATTCGAATAATTCGAATATTCGAAGATCTCGAATATTCGAATCAACCGAATTATTCGATTCGTTTTCGAATCGAATTTTACTATTCGATTCGAGACGAATATATTCGAAAATTCGAATATTCGCACAGCCCTAATAAAGATGTATTCTGGAATATGACATTTCTGTAACTTTTTTTACGAGTTTATTATATCCCCACGAATATACCTGTGATTTATCCAAAAGAAAATCGGACGCGTTTAGTTGCAAAAAATTGTTAAACAATTGAAAACCTACCTTTTGGGCTCTATTTCTTTTTCTGACGGTTTTACAACAAAATGCTTCAAACAAAAGTTGTTCGTCTCGACGTCCCCGAAATAATGAATCCTTACAAAGTCATTTATCTTTATTAGTTCAGCCGGAAAACGCAATAGAAAAAGTTTTTTCGATATTTCGTTTTATGCAAGTCACTCTCCGAATTTTCAACATACGGTTACGAAACTTATACTGTATGTAGTATGAACTGTCCTCTAAAAGAATCTGCAAAGTCGATAGGGCTATGTGTTATAGTCTCGTAGTAATAATCGATCTGCGAAAATCCGTAGAATCGCTCTCCTTTCAAGGATACTGGGCTCACACCGTGCCGAAAAATCTGAGGGCCAGTTTTCGATATCCACTTTCGATATACGATGAAAAATAATTTTTTTGTTTAAAAAATAGTACTCATTTCGAGGAAATAAAATTTTTGCTTATAAACAAATGGAAATATCTGCCCCAATTTTTGGAAAACTCGGAAATATTCCGGCAGGATCTGATAGGTCTGTTTGAGACGCTTTTTTTTTTTAAAATTTATCCCTTAATCTTCATTAGAACCGGAGATACCGACAGCTTTACTTATTAATTCATAACTAACGATCGAATCAACATTTTCGGATTAATCAAGTTCGTACGTGACCTTGAGATACTCGGGTATCATTCACGATTCGTCTCATATTTTTCCGGAATATTTATTCCATTGCTACGACAGGCTGAATGCAGCCGCGGGGTATGAAATCGCACGGCCCGCCGGCGAGTCGAGCTGGGCCGTGTGGGGGGAAGCGGTGGGGAGCGCTCCAGCCAATCGCGGTCGACGTCGCACCGCTTAGTTAACAAATGGAATCTCCCTTAAAAATTGTCGTACAAACTTGATTTTTTTTTCAAATTGAGGTATTTTTTTCTCACCAATCCAATTACGCTGTCCAAAATGAGCGTTCATCGATACTTGTCGAATGAATTATCGTTTTTTCTCTACTTTCACCCCAAAGTTGCTAAAAATAAAGCGTGTTTCATTCATTTTATCATGACTAACGAATTACTATTCTTTTACAAAAATTTTTACGACGCGTCTGTTGGAAAACGAGAATAATCACAGTAAGTAATGCAAAAAATTCAATTTCACCTAGATTTTCAGATTCTACGGAAAAAAGCATGTTAGTTTGAAAAAAAAATCAAGTTTGTACGACAATTTTTAAGGGAGATATCCATTTGTTAACTAAGCGGTGCAACGTCGACCGCGATTGGATGGAGCGCTCCCCACCGCTTCCCCCCACACGGCCCGGCTCGACTCGCCGGCGGGCCGTGCGATTTCATACCCCGCGGCTGCATTCAGCCTGTCGTAGCAATGGAATAAATATTCCGGAAAAATATGAGACGAATCGTGAATGATACCCGAGTGTCTCAAGGTCACGTACGAACTTGATTAATCCGAAAATGTTGATTCGATCGTTAGTTATGAATTAATAAGTAAAGCTGACGGTATCTCCGGTTCTAATGAAGATTAAGGGATGAATTTTTTTTTAAAAAAAAGCGTCTCAAACAGACCTATCAGATCCTGCCGGAATATTTCCGAGTTTTCCAAAAATTGGGGCAGATATTTCCATTTGTTTATAAGCAAAAATTTTATTTCCTCGAAATGAGTACTATTTTTTAAACAAAAAAATTATTTTTCATCGTATATCGAAAGTGGATATCGAAAACTGGCCCTCAGATTTTTCGGCACGATGTGAGCCCAGTATCCTTGAAAGGAGAGCGATTCTACGGATTTTCGCAGATCGATTATTACTACGAGACTATAACACATAGCCCTATCGACTTTGCAGATTCTTTTAGAGGACAGTTCATACTACATACAGTATAAGTTTCGTAACCGTATGTTGAAAATTCGGAGAGTGACTTGCATAAAACGAAATATCGAAAAAACTTTTTCTATTGCGTTTTCCGGCTGAACTAATAAAGATAAATGACTTCGTAAGGATTCATTATTTCGGGGACGTCGAGACGAACAACTTTTGTTTGAAGCATTTTGTTGTAAAACCGTCAGAAAAAGAAATAGAGCCCAAAAGGTAGGTTTTCAATTGTTTAACAATTTTTTGCAACTAAACGCGTCCGATTTTCTTTTGGATAAATCACAGGTATATTCGTGGGGATATAATAAACTCGTAAAAAAAGTTACAGAAATGTCATATTCCAGAATACATCTCATGTTCTATTCGACTGGACTACAAGGTTCCCTGCAATCAAACGAACTCGTCAAGTTTTTCAGAAAAATCACTCGCGCTTCGCGCTCGTGATTTTGTAAACTGAAAAACTTGACTCCTTCGTTTGTTTGCAACGAACCTATCGGGAAATACCCGATAATTTTGAAGCTCTTGTGGTATTGAAGGAAGCTATGGATGGAAGCTATATGTGATAATTCTAATAAATAACTACAAAATGACTCCTGGAGGTCTTACTTAGGGATCATACGCATTAAGCACCCCCTCGTTGGTGGCCCAGACTGTGTCATCCCAGTTTTCCTCGGGATGAATAAACATCCCGAATCGACCCTCCAAGAGCCATCGAATCCTAAATAAGTTGAAATCCCAAAGGTTTTTAATGTCACGAATTTCAAAATCTTCCTCTTCTTGTTGCTGTTGTAATCTTCTCCTTTCAATCCTTTCTCTTCTTATTCGCACCATTTCTTCGATTAAAATGAATCTCCTTTCAAATTCCTCTAATAATCAAACTGTTGTAATTGAGATCCTGGGATCTTTCATACAACTACAATTTATTTAAGGGTCCGTGGTCGAATTAAGAGTTGGAACTCAGTCGTACAAAAGTGATTCAAGTTTTATTAATATATGAAGTTTTTACAAATGCTTTACTAATATCGAACTAATCTCTCTATATTTTGCTCGAACTGTAACTTTTTCGGGTTAGGCAAATTTGGAGATTGTATTGAAACCGTAGCGGGACTTTCATGTTCGTCCTGACGAGGTTCACGTCGCTTCTGCTTTTTCTTTCCCCCGGAGAAAATCTGCTTTAAACTTGCAAGAAAGCCGCCTTTTTTCTCAGTTTGCTGCTGTTGATTCGCTGCAGAGTCGACATTAGAATTCGGTGTGGTAAACAACCGTCGTCCAGCAAATTCCTCAGGTTGCTGCTGTTGATTCGCTGCAAAGTTGACATTAGGATTCGGTGTTGGGAGAAACGACCCTCGTCGTTCAGCATACCCCTGTGTACGTATGGCTTTTGCTGCGTGTTTTCGAGCGGCTACAGTCCGCTGCAATTTGCATGTTTGCCGCCTCAATTTCTCTTCGAGATCCAAATTGTTGAGGTTGACTGATTCCTGATTATCGTCGGTGCCGGTATTCATCTCAGTTTGCTGCTGTTGATTCGCTGCAGAGTCGACATTAGGATTCGGTGTGGTAAACAACCGTCATCGTTGTTCAGCAATTTCCTTCAAACGTTCGGCCGTCTTTAACGCTGAAGGCCAACGCACAGCTCGGCGCCGCACCGAGCGGCAATTTGATGAAAGGTATTTGATATTACGTGATAATAAAGAAAGAATTTACTTAATAAAACATGTAACGAGTTGCCTGATTCTAATCCACCAGTTGTACCTGAGAAGTACGAGTAGGACAGGTAGTGCGTCGAAGCATACACCACTAGCTAACCACTAACTTCCCAAGCGAGACTGGTTAGTAAAAGAAATAGATATGCCAGCACACGAGGACAGGCAAGGAGGACGATTTATTTGTGTCGAATTCGTAAACATTCGACACAATGTAAAATCGGTATTTAGACTCTATTTTCACACGAAACGAAAATTTTTTTGGACGTATGTGTTCGGAATTTAAATAGAATTTGCGCTAAGTTGGCCTTTTTTGCGTTTTTTACGCCTGGGTTCGGATAATAATCGAAATGTGACAAATTTCGCCAAAAGGAGGTGGGCGACTAGGGATGGGCCTTAAGGAGTTTATTTAAATATCACACATTGAAGTTATTTAAATATTACACATAGTGTGAAGGACCTTTGATATTTGAACAATGAGCTGTGCGATTCCTCGCTGTAATCTTAAAATAAGATTATCTCGAAACGAAAATAAGCAGAAAGGTTTGCGGGATAAAAGTTTATTCAAAGTGCCACAGGTGAGCTTAAAATGCAGAATGACATAAAAATTTGAAAAAAATGAAATCCAATTTTAGTGTTTGTCGCCACCGGTAGAGGCGCGTCGTATGATATCGTATACAATATATATATGTATACTGTGCCGAGCGCAGCAACTCGGACCACTTCCGTGATACGGAGTTCGTTCTCCTAACATATAGACTCCATAGCTTGGAGGTTAGAACAAATGCTCGGAAGAATGACGTCGTACTCCGTAGAATAAAATCGAAACTCCGGCCACACATCTGTCTGCAAGTACTCTACGTATCTTTTAATACACTCGTCGCTAATATATTCTCCTGGCTCCAAGGACGCACGGTCATCCAATGGCAGCTTCCCTGGAAATATGAAAATCGTTTTGTATTCGCGAATTATTTTCGATGGAGTTTCGCTTTATCGAAAGTGATAGCAGTGATAAAAGTTATGGAATCGCACCCCTGGGTGTATATAACTCGGTATACTCACGCATCATTATAGATAAAAAAAAGTCCATTTTTTGGTCAATTCCAAAGACGGCGCATGAGCTTGGAGGTTACAACAAATGCTCGGAAGAATGATGTCGTACTCCGTAGAATAAAACCGAAACTTCGGCCACACATCTGTCTGCAAATACTCTACGTATCTTTTGATACACTCGTCGCTAATGTATTCTCCTGGCTCCAAGGACGCACGGTCACCCAATGGCAGCTTCCCTGGAAATATGAAAGTCGTTTTGTATTCGCGAATTATTTTCGATGGAGTTTCGCTTAGAGCTAATTGCTGCCAAGCGCCGAAAGCTCCATGCGTTAAATGCGCTAGCCTGCACCCAGTATTAACCAGGGCTATATACGGTTCAAGGGGGGACACCACTTCAGAAGTTGTCGAAAGTGGTCTCTACCGTACGCGTTGTTATGCGTAACAACGCGTTATTATACGTTGCTATGCGTGTATGGAGTCCGTGCGTCGGCTTTGTGTACCGGATCGAGCATGAACTTGTAAAACATGCTTTTGTTGTATAAAGCATCGTGTGGACCATGGAGGCAAAAGGTCTTTTACACCGAGCGTCTTTGCAATACTCGTCTACGACTCGTATTGCAAATATACGCTCGGCATTAAAAGACCTATTTTGCCTCCTTGATACACAATATACAATGGGTAAATTTTTTTTCTCATTTTTTTTCATCCTCTCTTTTCTTTCCCCTCTTGTAGAACGAAGATGGTATAAGAAAGAGATTCATTTAATGAAATTGAAGCGATGGGTTCTGGCGATAATGTCTAGAATAAGAAGGATTGAAAAATGGAAGCTGCAGCAAATCAGATCGCGTAAAAGAAAAATTTTATTTCCAAGTTAGCTTGTAAAGATTTCGGAGTCATATCTCTATAATAATGGGAGTAACTGATTATTGAATTTTTACCGAAAACGTGAGAATATTCGGGGCGCCGTATAAAATGCGGATCGGTACAATGTATCCGATTTTCTTGAATCTCCCATTGTATGGACAGATTCTCGTCCTTTTCACGAAAATAAGCAGAAAGGTTTGCGGGATAAAAGTTTAAGTTTAAGATGCGGGGCCACCGCATACCAATGCAAAAAGAAATGGGAGAACCTACAAATAAAATATAAAAAAATCATGGTCCCTCCAACTGGCGAAGGGCTAGAAGAACTACCCCATGGCGCGCATAACTGGCCATATTTCGATGAAATGAACAAGTTTATGTCTGGCCGTCATGTTATGAAGCCCCTGCTATTGATCGAATCGTTTACGCCAAATCAAGCGGCATCGGCTAATGAGGATCAAGAAAGTAACGAGTCGTCTGCGTCTTCTAGAGGCCCTTCTTCTTCTTCCTTCTGCTTCCCTGAGCCATCTACTTCCTATTCTCCACAAACTTGAAACTTTGAAACTTTTCCAGGTCGTCGCAGGACACTGTCACGTTACCCGTGACCAATGTCATATTAGAACGGACTGCCCCTCGCACTGCGAGAGGTGCAGGAATCCGTTCGAAACGTTATCCATGGTTTGCACGGTTCCTGAAACCGCAAATCACACCGTCTTCATCCATAACTTCGTCTTTATAACTTCGTCTTTTTTTCTTTTCTTTTCTTCGTTTATAACTCGTCAAGTTTTTCAGAAAAATCACTCGCGCTTCGCGCTCGTGATTTTGTAAACTGAAAAACTTGACTCCTTCGTTTGTTTGCAACGAACCTATCGGGAAATACCCGATAATTTTGAAGCTCTTGTGGTATTGAAGGAAGCTATGGATGGAAGCTATATGTGATAATTCTAATAAATAACTACAAAATGACTCCTGGAGGTCTTACTTAGGGATCATACGCATTAAGCACCCCCTCGTTGGTGGCCCAGACTGGGCCATTCCAGTTTTCCTCCGGATGAATAAACATCCCGAGTCGACCCTCCAAGAGCCATCGAATACTAAATAAGTCGAAATCCCAAAGGTTTTTAATGTCACGAATTTCAAAATCTTCCTCTTCTTGTTGCTGTTGTAATCCTCTCCTTTCAATCCTTTCTCTTCTTATTCGCACCGTTTCTTCGATTACAATGAATCTCCTTTCAAATTCCTCTAATAATCGAACCTACGATAAAAATCAAATATATAAATAAAATTGATAAATATGTTATGTCTGAATTGGGATCTTGTCCCCTGTTTTAAATACTAGAGTACAACTGAGGGATTGTTGATGGTGGAACAAACGTTTGGTGCACCTAAACAAATTTCAACAGATCAAGGTGTGAATTTGACTAGTTCCTCAATAAAAGTAATAGCAAAGAAATTTAGAATCAAACAATGTCGAACAACTGCATTTCACCCTCAATCAAACGGATCAATAGAAAGATCACATCACGTTTTAGTAGAATTTTTAAAACAATGTGTCAAAAATGAAAGTAATTGGGATGAATGGCTAGATTTGGCGATGTTTTCTTATAATACAAGTGTACATGAAGGAATAAAATACACACCATAATTAAACTCGTCTATGGAAAGCTTGCTAGACTACCCTCAGATCATGAAATAGTTAAAGAATTGAATGATAGAACATATCAAGATTATTTAATTGAACTTTGTACAAAAATCAAATCAATTCAAGAAAGAGCAAAATTTAATTTAATTCAAGCTAAAGAAAAATCAAAAACAAATTATCGACAGATAAATCTAATCAAATTTAAAAAGGGAGATTTTGTATTTTTACTAAAAGAACCACGAAAGGGAAAATTTGGAGATCAATATTCAGGGCCACATGAGATAGTGGAAATTTTAGAAAATCATATAAATGTCAAGTTAAAAATTAGAATTAAAGGTAAAATTGTTCATGAAAATAAATTAAAAATATTAAAATAAAAAGGTTGTTCGAAATTAATAATAATGAAAAGGAATTAGGAATTGGAAAGTTATAAATAAAGAAAAGTACGTAAAACAGTAATATTTATTAAAAAAAAAAAAAAATCAGACAAATTATAATGTTTAAATATATTATATGAATAATATATAATGTTTTAAAATAATACGATAATTCTAATAAATAACTACAAAATGACTCCTGGAGGTCTTACTTAGGGATCATACGCATTAAGCACCCCCTCGTTGGTGGCCCAGACTGGGTCATCCCAGTTTACCTCGGGATGAATAAACATCCCGAGTCAACCCTCCAAGAGCCATCGAATCCTAAATAAGTCGAAATCCCAAAGGTTTTTAAATGTCACGAATTTCAAAATCTTTCTCTTCTTGTTGCTGTTGTAATCTTCTCCTTTCAATCCTTTCTCTTCTTATTCGCACCATTTCTTCGATTACAATGAATCTCCTTTCAAATTCCTCTAATAATCGAACCTATGATAAGAATTCAAATACATATATAAATAAAATTGATAAATATGTTATGTCTGAATTTGGAGAAATTTATTTTCTAATTATTTTCTACTTAGAAAAAAAAACATCGCAGCATGGACAGATTATTTGATATTGATAGCGGGATTCAACCCGCGAAAATGTTGTGAAAAATAGTCCCTAGTGTTCAAAATAGTGAACTTAACTGAACAAGTTCCAGAGGGAGTCAAAATTTAACGAAATCTTCCTGTCTGATTCGATACAGAAGCCTTATTCTCCAGAACGAAATTTAAAATTGAAGAAAACAATAGAATGGGATGTGACCCCACGATAAATCCAACGGCATAATTTGTGAAAAAAATAAGCGCTTTTATGAGGATTGAAAAGAAAAAAAAAAAAAGTGTCATAGTTTGATCTTTAAATGGAAAAATCATACCGCAATTGATAATATTCAGGTTTCTCGTAATTTTTGTCTTGAAGTATAGTTAAAAACCAAACTTTTCCAAAAAAAAAAAACATCTTATTTGGTCAATCTTTGAAGAAGTTATGAATTTTCAAAAAATAAAAATTCAAAAACTCATATCTCAAGAACACGCGAACGAAAAAAATCGAAATAAATCATGAAAGCTCCTCTCATTAAGTGTAATTACCCATAAAAATGTTGATGGAATGAAAATTTCGAATTATTATTTCCGTACGTTTTGACGAAGAATTCCCCATCTATATAATATAACTCGAAAATATGTATTATTATGATAACTATCACAAAAGCAAACTTGAAACGGAATATATGTATTTTTTCTTCATTTTGGTGCATAATGAACCAAAAAATCATAATATAAATTTTAGGACAAAAAAAAATTATTTTTTTTTGGTCGAGCTGTGTGATCATTCGTGATGTCACTCGCTAGGAGTTATTTTTTATTTTGGCTCGTTGAATCGACAATTTTTGTAAGACTCTTATACATTACCTGATATCGCCGGATATCTTACGATGGTATTGGATGACATATCTTGATCATTCTTGTCATTAATCCGACGTCGAGCCGCCAGCTCTTGCTTTGATAAGCTTCTATAAAGCCCGGTGCCAGAGCACAGCAGTTGAAATCCGACGATTATAAATAGTGGTGAGTACATGTCGTTCACGGATGAATAATCTGAGACTATAATGCGAAATGCTAATTGCCGAGAGCGAACGAACGAACGAAACAACGGACTATAATGCGAAGAGACTGATAAACGGTACGTGGGATAGTTTTCGCATTCCGCGAAAATTTGCATGTTGTGCAAATTTGCGACTCGTGGAGGGGGTATCGTCAGAGCTGGCATTTGCTGACGGGCAAAGATAACAATTTGAAGAAAAAGCTGACTTTTTACACTTCTAAATATGAAAGCACGCGTAATGAGTCCACATCGTATGCGTATGGATGTCTAGCGGAACCGATTCATCCCAACCAATTTTTGATAACCATAGGCGTTGCAGTATGATTTTTGCCCTGATGATCGTCGGTCCGATTAATCCTAGTGGATCGAAGATTTGAGCTATCGTTGCGAGGATCGTCCTCTTGGTAACCCTTTTTGAGGTGTCTGGGACTTGCACGTGGTATTGTAGCTCGTCCCGTAAGGGATTCCAGTGTAGACCCAGCATTTTTACCTCATCGCCGATGCTGCGAGTAGCCATGGTTGTATCGTCAGCTGCATTGCTGCGCAACGTTTCTTCGTTTGCTGCCCACTTGTATAACCTGAACCTTGCTTGTTGAAGAATCTGTGTAACCTCGGTTCGAATGCGCTCTACTTCTTCTAGTGTGTCTGCACCAGTTATCAGGTCATCCACATAGAAGTCTTCGTCAATTATGCGACTAGCATCGGGAAAGCGGTTTCTCGATTCTCCCTAGCCAGCTGGTGTAGGCATCGGATGGCCAGGAAGGGCGCTGACGCGAGACCGTAGGTCACCGTGTTTAATTGGTAGGTCCGCAAGGGTTCTTCCAGAGAATATCTTCAGACTATGTGCTGAAGATCCCGTTGATCCTGGTGGACGAGTATTTGGCGGTACATTTTCTCAATATCCGCCGTGATTACGTACGTGTATTGTCGGAATCTCAGAACGATCGAGAAGAGATCTTGCTGGATCGTTGGTCCAACTAGTAATATATCATTGAGCGATGTGCCGGACGTGGTCTTGCACGAACCGTCGAATACCACTCTTAATTTGGTAGTCAAGCTGTCTTCCTTCAGAACTGCGTGATGCGGTATGTAGTAGGCTTGCCTGGCTGCAGGAAGGTCACATTGATTTCTTTCATATGGTTCAATGACCGTCACTTGGGAGGTATAACTGGCTCCGTCAAAAGATCCAGTCTGCTTACCACTGTTAGCGGCAGACTGTGTTTTCTCGGGATCTGGTGTAGGTGCACCAGATTCCTTGGCGTTTGGTGTGACTTGATCAAGAGTCACGTGTAATAATGAGTTGTGGAACTTGTGCAAACAGTCCCAGTTGCACGGTCACTTCCAATAATAATTCTGACTGGCGAGTAAGGGATACGGGGTCTTTTTATTCCTTACCGATCGGTTTTGGCGGGGGATGGAATGTCCTTGGTCAGCCTCCAGGGCAATGAACCTTTGTCTCGCCCGCGCAGTTTGGCTCACTCATCCGCTAGCTCATACCCATGGTGAAATTGCTGAACTGGCAGCCTAAATTCTTCCGTCGCGTGGTGTATTGCGACACACTCCGGCTCGTTCGTAACAAGGTAATGGTGGGGATTAGAAGACTGCTGAACGATGCACTTGTGAGTGCCGTGTGCAGCGGGTCAGCGTGAGAAAGATAGTGACGTAGAAAGACAGGAGGTAAGGTATCATCTAAGGAAATATGATAGCAGGTTGGCGAGAGGAACGTGGAGTAGGACGTAACAAATATAAAAAAAAAAAAAGAAAAAAAAAACAAATCAATATTTGAATAAAACTACTTTGATTAAATAAAAAAAAAATCAAATTAACTCCTCTTTTGAAATTATTATTATAAAATTTACCCCAAAGTTCGCGAAGAAGTCAACCACTATCTCATCAACAGCATTCATATTTTTCAAACTTATTTTACTTTAATAACTAAAATCGAAAACATAAAAACAAGGAATTAGAAGAGCACTGTAAATGATAGGAAAGCAACAAAAATGATAACACTTTTCAATATTATAAAACTGTTAAAATGTTTAAATGTCAAATATTATACTTTTAAAAAAAATTTAATTAATAATGTCATAAAGAAGAACTTGCCTTATTTAAATTCGAAACAAGAGTGAGACTATAATATGGAATCCTCCAGTGGAGTGTCCACTCACAAAAGACATACACAACAATACAAATGAATATATATATTATTCCCACAAGTCTTACAATTACACAAACAGAAACACATATAGATGTAATTTAACATTTCCTTACACAAAGGTATCAAACTGAGATTAAAAAGAATATATATATATTATAATGTTACAGATTATTTTATTGGAACAAAAATTGAAACAACAAGATGAATCCAAATCTAGAAATAATTTTTGAAGTAAACTATTATCCCTCACAAAATTTTTTAATTATTAGTTATAATATTAAAGCAATATTAATTAAATGTAATAGAATACTTACCGGATGGGAAAGGGGAGTTTTAAGACACATGATAAGAAAAAATAAATTAAAGACGGGATTATACCGCTATGAATGCGTAACTTCACGTTAGCACTTATACAGACAATTAACAGAGCAAAATACCCCTTACTCAAATTGCTCACCTTTAGATATTATATTTTGTACCATACAGATAGTATCGTTTTCCAGAATTCTTTAGTTTAGCTATGTATTTTATATTATTTAGCCTCAACAACTATATTTAAACAATTCAACTGAGACCTGTATAGGACTAGACGGCGATGAATCCTATTTACCGGTGTATCGAAAGATAGATCTTTTTCTTAGTTTTTAATAGTGTCCGACCGAATATACGGTTTCGGTTTCGGCCAGTTTCGGCCGATAATGCTGCCGAGCCTAAGTTTCGGCCAATTCGTGGCCGAAACCGAAACTGCCGCCTAAACCAGCATTACCGAAACCGAAACCGAAGTTTCGGTCAGACACTAGTTTTTAATATTATCATTTTCGCGGATGTGACGGATAACCAAATTCCAATAGTTGACAAGTTCTCGTTTGTCAATGAAACCGTTAGGAATCAAACCACACTACCTACACCGTCCGTCACACTATTATCCTCCAACGTCGGTAAGGAGTTATCCCGTTATCATCATATGATATCCTTAGGCATTCTGCTACATAGTAATCATAGAAGGATAATTTACTCGTTGGATCAGATGACCATTGTCAATGCTGATCCTACTGAAGAAAAGCTCTCATTTCGACAGTAGGTATCTAAAGATTTTTACCTGTTACCTACCTTTTATCGGATTCATTTACCAGACGCAATTACATCAACAAGGTTATTTATCAGCGATAACAGGCAACGAATTTGAACAAACGATAATTGGCAATGATATCAGTGATGAGTAATGAATACAGAATGTATGAGGCAAACGTTTATCTAAGAAAACGATTCCTCATTTTCATAAATCGTTTTATTGTGTGGTTCGGATAAATGCGCTGAATGAAATTGATCCATCTTTGTCCCTCATTATAATATAGAACAATCCGCTGATACAGAACATGGGGATTCTTTGACGAGTGCGCAAAACTCTATCAAACAGAGTAACGCTGCGTTTTAGCTCGCTTTAGCTGGTGCTAATTTCTCGTTGGCAACAAAACACGACTCCGGTGTACACAGGGTCCAATTCATAATTGATACCGTTGAATTGTGGATAATTATCGTTGAGGGTAACCAAGTAGCGCGATAGTAGCAAGTCACCCCCTTCAAGGTGTTATTAACGGAGGGATGCCACGAGATGTGAGGGCTGGGAAATCTGAAACTGCTAATCAGAGTGCGTGCTCTTAGAACAGTCAATTTGACACAGTAAGGATTCGGTTTTGCATTAGTCGTAAGCCATAGATGAGGAATTTATGACGATCTCTTCACACAAACACGATGATTTGTAATTAATGCTTTGAAACCTAGTCGAAACGATGGTGGGCACATTCGCATTACCATTTGCATACTCACGATGATATGCACGTCTATCATGCAAATATAGACATATACATTGGCTAGCCAACAACTTACCCTTCATCGATATAGATTACGTGGCAGAGGACATGTTTTGTCTCCGTCTTTGATATATAATATGCCCACGTCATCGTGTCTGATATTGATGTCGAGATAAGGCATGCACCAGTCTGGTTTTAAAATCAGTCAACGGCTGACTTCCCAATTCCTTCAGAAAATGAGAATACTGTCAAGAGGGAAGAGTGATATGAAACTCCAGGACTGATATTTTTTATCTACTCTAAAAGCATCCAGCGTAGAAATAACCAAGTCAATGTATGTACAAGCAGATGTAATCGCAAATTTTGTAAGACTGACTCTACCAAGAGATAATGCTCCCCTAATTTTGCGTAACAGTTACGTATACGTGCGCACAAGTTTTACTATAATATTGTCGCATTTGGGTTGGCATGTTATCGCTGCCAGAAACTCCTTTCCACGCATCTGGCAACAGCTGCACAAGGTTAACAATGGCACAACTAGTTCCTCATGTTCTAGAACAATTTACCGGCAGCATAAATTCGGGTCATTAGAGTTGTAGCCTCACGTGTGTATAATTTATCAAAAATTGTAGCCGGATCTTCGGGATTTCCCATCACCCTTGAACTATCTGAAATTTTCATAGGACCAAGATACCCGTAACGGTTTTCTAGAAGGGTAAATCCAGCTCACAGTTTCTCGGCTATACAATATAGCGTGAGAGCGTGATACGGGCGCGAGGACGAGACCCACCGGGGGAATCTTGGGGATTTCTGATCCACGGGAGTTCTAACGATAAGCCGGACATGCATTCCCGCACCACGAACCTTCGCGGACAGACAGACGAACGAATGGATAGAGAAGTTACGGCGGATACACTCGGGTAGAGAACGCGATAAAATATTTCCCGTTTCACTATTCTTCTTGGATTTTTCCCATACGAAAGATCTGACGTGATTAGAACCATTCCTCAAGTATAACTGTCTATTGTTGATGTGCTGCTGCTCTGCTTTGACTGAAAAAATTGAATACTATCGCGGGTGAAAATTCAGTAACGTGTCTGTCAATGAGAAAACGACATCTTGAATTCCTTTCCCGGCAAATTCAATCACTCGCGTCACCTTTGCGAGAAAACCGAGTTTTCTCGGGTTCGGATAAAGCGGAGGATGATACGTTATCCTGTCCTGCTTTTGAAACTCTGTAGGGGATTTGCCTCTGCCCACCATATCCCATGTGCCATCCGCGTACTCGATAATCTTAATTCGACGCCTCGAGCTTTGTTCAAAGTTTGTCCAAGCACGACACAAGATATACGATGTATTGGTGGCGAAAATTTCGGCGTATCGGTTCAGATTATTTTCGAGGCAGATCGACCCTCAAACTTATTTTCCTTCCGATCAACTCTAACCAGATAAATTGTATCTCCTCGAGGCATATTCCGACTCGAAATCGCATTAATTTATGCGTTGCACAAGCCGAATAGAAAGTAGCCCAATATCTCGGTCTCATTTTCTGTCTAGCTAAGCAGAAAATATTCGCCCGATCAGCTTTCGTGACTTAACTGTTAACGTGAGTCCCAATATAATCTCAGGGTTTCGCCAAATGCGAGAAAATACTCGTTCCGATCAGATCCTCGGCGACAACGCTTCTAGCTAGAAAGATGGACGATGTAACCCTTGGAGATATCGAGCTTCAGAGCAGATGCTTCTTATTAGATTTAGCCGTGGAAATTCAGGATATTTCGGCTTCACTGTTCTACCAACTGGAGTTTAAGCTGAAATTCAAACGACGCATGGTTGCATGGGACATTCGCCACTGAGTGTTAGTTCTCTTTTTACATTCGCTACCGCATTAAGTTAAGGTGTTGACAGATAACGACCCTCAACGTCATCGTCTGAGTTCTATTGTGAAATATACAGCTTGCAGAAAGCTGCTAATGGAAAATAGTAACCCGAGAGGTATCGGTGTAGTACCTTGACTAGCAAAATGTATATAAGATATATACGAATCGTTAGCTGATAGTAAATAACAAGTTGATTGACGTCAACGCCACATTGATACTATCGATTTCAGAGCATGATAACAAATGTATCAGGTACAAGGGTCTGTTACGCTCGAGGGATTCCGTCTGATCAGTAAAGAAAAAAATAAAAAATAAAAAATAAAATACAGAAAAAACAACTTCATTTCTTATCAATATAAACAGCGAAAGTATAAATGGCTGATGATCGATTACCAAGGTAAGTACTTTTCACGAGGGAAACTTCTGCCATTTAGGCTTCGATCCAATTCCTGGTAACGCGGCGTCTTATCTGAAAATAATTAACGTAATGTTCGCCAATTAACGTCCGTCCCCACTTCTTTAGATATTGTCATGTTCGTAATGAACTCGATGAAAGGCGAAGTCTAACTTTTCGCGATATCTTTGTAACAAGTTTTCCTCACTTGTTTCCCTTCCGCTTCATTAAACTTTGCTTCTTTCACAGACATTAGCGACTCTGTCAGGGATTGAAAATATAGCCAGGTCGAAAGGAAACGTCTAGAACAGAAAATAGTATAAGGCAGCCGGTGCAATTCCTCGTTTGATTCATTGGTGGTCGAGTAAAGCACACGTTCACACTTTATTGGATAGCAGGTGGTATCATGAAGTTGGAGTATATCAGCGATCGTCTAAAGTAACGAAAGTCTAACTTTGTCAAATTCTGCTCCGACTAACAAAATTTCTGATCTCTTTACAAAATGAAAGTGTATTAGCGATACCCCGGAGTTTTAGTATAACTTTTTCAACCCTAGGTACGGATATTCAATTCTAGCTCGCAGTTATTTGCCACGCTACTGTGTTCCGGTGACTATATTCCTATAGGTCAGTCGAAAGCCTGAGGCGGTCATTAGTAAATTCACATTACGGTCGAACCGTCGATTCCGACCTTTTGGGGATGACCAGAGGGTAGCCAACACTAATGGCGGTTGCATGGCACCTCTGGCTAAGCCCAAGATGTTTATCCTCCATAATCGGGTGAGATTTAATATTTATGATAGCTCATAGTCTGCCTTATCGCAGCTTTGCGGAATCCTCTAGCCCCACGGCAAACGATACACTTGACAAAATTTTAGGGAGACTGATGAAATTTAATTAAAATCGAGTCTTAACGACTGAACCTGGTGATTGTTTTCTTCTCATCTCTTTTAATTCAAAGTACACGGCGAAGATTCCACAGGGAAGCCTTCTCAACTGAACAAACTAACCGTAGAAGGTGAGAGGCGTCGCGATGAAAATTCCGCAAGCTTTTAATTGGCTTGTATAAAAAATCTTGAGATTATGAACCCCTCTGATGGAGGATTCCGGCTTGTGACCGATCGATCAATTCACGGGGATGAAACAAGCCATATTCCTTGTCATCACGAAAATCCTCAAGCATTTCTAACCATTAATCGTTATTAAACTCACTTTAGTTAGAACGACCCCCGAAATTCTCATTCAATCACATGTTTATGTTATAATAATCGACTCGCCGTGCCATCAACCTGATCAAATCAATTGGGTCCCTGTAGAATATATCTCGGCGCAGTCGCAGCATACCTTATCTTATAGAGCTGCTGTCTCGATAAATTGGAAAAGAAGTCCACATCTTATTCTTCAGACAACAGTGCGACTACACTGCTGCATCTGTGTACGAAAAGAGTATAAAGCAGCATACAGTCTACCGAAGTCAACCGTTCATATACTCTTTCAGTCGATTTCAACACACGCCATAGGCCCAGAGAGTCATTTCCTGTTCGGTCACTCGGTTTCCTACCAACGGTCTTTGTCAGTTTTAATCAGTGACGTTTCAGAGCGCGAAGTGAGCTCCAAGAATACAAAGCCTAGAGGAAAACTGAGTGGATATACACGCCGTTTGGAGAAGTCGCGAAAGTCGCAAAAGACGCCAGGAGCGCCAGGAGGCAGAAGCCTGTGAGACGTTCACTTCGTTGAAAAAACAAAACTATATCTCTATAACGTTATATCTTATGAAGAGCTTTCATGGGGTGCGCCTACCTTTTATTTCGTTACTGCAGAAGATAAAAGCAGTACTGCAATGTGATGATTGGCTAATTGCTTCCCGCGTTAGAATTAGCATCTAGACTCTAGCCTCTCCACCCAACCTACACAAGTTTTCCTTTTATCTCCCTCTTCACAAGACCCCTTTTCCATTTACCCTCTACACTCGCCATCATTTCACGATTATCTTCGTCCCAACATGAGCTACCCATACGTGACATGTGTGCCGTGGCTCATTTAAACTCTGCTGCTTTATCGCGAAGCTTTCACGCGGCTTTCCAGCCAACTGCGTCGTGTATATTCAAGCGATTAACGCAAGAAGGAAAGCATTTCCTTACGTCTGTTGATAACACCTGTTGGTATGGTGTCATTGCGTTTTCCAATATCAGTGAGTCACGTCTATCGCATGATTTGTCGTTAGAATATTGACATATCTTTTCATATCTCAATAGCAAGTCCCGTCTGTAGCAGAAGCCACATTTTTGATAGATCACCGCGTATCTTCCAGGGTCAAATGATAGTTTAAAGAATCCTGAATTGCAATGATAGGACTCGGTTCTTGTAAATAAATCCTCGGAAAGCGCAGTGCAAGTTAATACCATCGTTTGAAAATGTTTATGGGCGAGAGCAAAATCCATTTCAAATAAGATTGTACCTTCGTTTCAGCGTCGGCTTCGTGTCGTATTAATAACCCCCCGAAAAGTCAAAAGAGAATAAACAAGGCGAGGGTTCATTTTATTTTAAGCTCCCATGCGTCACGTACCAATGTTTCGTTTAGGTGACGTATGGGACGAGCGAAACGGTCCTCAAATTTCGTACTTATACCATTCCCTGTGCATATTCGCGGTGATATCCCTGAGGAATTATCAACTTCGTGTAATAACCTACTACGAAGGGTCTCTCAGGCTCTGTTACTTGCTGGAAAGCTTCTTGTTAAGGTTTAACGATGTGACGACCGTTAAACGTACCCTTGGAATCATTTTACGCCAGAGTTAGTAGACGTGGAATAGATTACGTGCCACATCTCGCTACCGAAGAGAGCGTAATTAATTCGGAATGAATTTGAACATAAGTTTAATTAAATTAACGGTTATTGGTTCGTCGTATTCACCACCTTGTTGTTAATAGCATAAAGTCGATACGAAACTTTCCGTTCTGCGCCTTTATAGTCGCTTCTGTTTCACGGAGGATAGAAGGAAAAAAAAAGAAATTTAAGCTTAAACCATTGGTAGCAAGAGATGTGAGGTAAATTAAATTGAACGGATAGTACAAAAAAGAGTTCAGGTAAGTACTCCGTTCCGGTATTCGGTAATAATTAATTACTTTATAGACTCGTTAACGTTATTGATCGTTACCATTTTGCAATTAAAAGGTTAAATGAGTACAGTAAAATTAGTAGATTCAGGTTTTACGGTGAAATGACCATGAGCTACGCCTACGCATTCAAACGTGACTAATTTTAATTTGTTTATACAAATTGTATCGGGAGGAAGAAAAAAAAATGACCGTTTGTAAAACGATCCACCGTCCAACGAGCTCGGTGCAGATCCCGTTAAGCTATGTCATTATAGTTTGTGAAATAACGTTAACAATTCGTCCGTACGTGAAGTGATTGTGAATTTTATAAATGCTCAAATTCCAATGACGCTTTTCATGAGGTTGATCGGTCGCCAAAGCCAGACCCTGCGAAATCTATTGTGCTCGGTCGATCCCATTAACACGCTGATCGAATGAAGCGTTGAAAAATATATGTAAATATGATTACACTGCATTTGCATAGTAACGATAATTAGTTTTTATCGGCACAGGCATTTATGAGAAATAAAAAACGTCTTGCCTCCTCAAAAATTCTGTGGAACAGCCTACCCTCATTATTCGTCAGTTATTATCTCGTGATAATTTATTACTCTAGCTCGGACAGACAGTCCCTGCCGACATATACCTCCTATACTAGCGAATACGCATGTACATAACTCTATGTATGAATACCTATATGTATGCATTTGTGTAGAAGTAAGCCGACCTATTTCGACCAGTCGTAACTCATATTTACGAGCCGTGGGAGTTACGCCAACTTTAAGAGGCTGCATAATGAAACGTTGTATCCCCCATTCCTTTCTTTTCGTGGCTCTCCGAATCCTGAATCCACCTAACATCCTACTAATATCAACCTAATATGTACCTAGGTAGCCATATTTTATCCCAGAGCGGCGATTTGTCGTCGACTTTCGTCGCTCCGTTGGCTGTATAATGCAGTAGGTATATCGTTTAGCTCACAAAGACCAAAAGTAAATCGCTGTCCGAGCATTTTCTTCAGATTCCTTTTTACGCAAAGAGTTTCTTTGACTTGTAATGAAACCAATTCCGTATTCGTCCTAACATACGTGAACCAGCTATACAGTATTGTATGATGGTTGATGTGCATTGAATATCAACGCTATATCGAAAATCACTGGACTGGAAGTAATGTTAAGTTTTTTTGCTGCGATCACCAAGAGCCACTCGACGTCAATGGAACGTTGGGTATTGTGCTTTGATATATATACTAGTAAACGGATATGCGATAGACACATATATACATACCACGTATACAATTTAAGAGCGAAGTATACACGAGTCGATCAATTATTGTTCCAGACTGTAAAAAATGTTCATATATTCAACGATGGATCACGATCTGCAATTATTGTGTCACTTGTGATTCCAATTCTTTGTGCATTCAATGGAAATGAATAAACTTTTCGTTCTGCACTTACAGCTGTATCGAGTTGGACTCATGAACGACGAAGGAAGATACCTACTCAAGGTCCCAGCAGTGACATTAAACTATATAAATTTAGCCTCCTGTTTCCGCTGATGGTGTGCAAGCAAATCTACTACGAGACTTTCATTTGCGGGTTGAAATGAAATTTTATTTTACCCGACAGTCATGGGTAGCACGGGCGGTGATATTCTCCTCTCGTTTGAATGCGGGCGTAAACTCGGTTGCTCCAAGTAAGTGGTTGTTGGATGACATAAATTTTTTGTTTCCGCAAGAGAAACTTTCGTTGGCTCGCATACGTTTCAAATATTTATTCCTCCGAGATATTCATTTCTCAGAGGGCGTGAAACGTGGCTGAATGTATATGACATCCCCTCCGCCTAGCGTGCACTCGCTCCCTTACTCTCTGTTTTCTTCTCACACTGTTTCTCCTCGCTTTACTTTCCCGACTACACTTTGCACAGTTACTATAGTAGCTGACTGCCCGACGTGCAGATGTTACCCGCGTTGGAAATTTAAAACAATGAACGTTTCGGTGTCGTGTATGTTCAGTCGATTCCATGAATTTAAATCAGACAAAGTTCAGCCGGGTGCGGTACCGCAAGTAACTCGGTGTGGCTTTGCCTAGCTAACTATATTATAGTGAGAAAACTTTTAGGAAAACAATTTTTGACACTAGATTTTCACAATACATAAGTTTATGTAAGTCCATTTCTCATATCAGAATCATGCTCGAAAAATGCAGCTCCTTGCAACAACGCGACATCACTTTTTCTCAGACATTTATCAACCCATTAAAATGCACCGGGATGCAGTGAAATTTGTCGGAACGCTTTGTTCGATAAATAAACAATGGCTGCCATTTCAACGATCCTGAATACTTACTCGTGGTCTCACAAGGGGAGAAACGAGGGTAACGGTGCACCGTATTCATTGCTTGACCCGTTTGTTCTGCAATGAATATCCACCCTCAGTAGCTGGGGCGTCCGGGAGGGTAGCGTCAAGGGAGGAGTGCGCTTTAATATATGATAATGTTGGCTTTTTACATAACGCGACCGTTAATTCTCCCGAATAATATCAGAATTATACCTCCTACGCCTCCGAAGCTTTTTTCCTTAAATTCCTCACTTTGCCGTAGGCGCGCGTAGAACGTCGTTGAAGTTACTCAAGGAGGAGGATCCCTTTCGACATTCGACCCTCCAACCCTCTAGACCGTCGTTCCCAGCGCTTGATACCGTCTTCTATTTACAGTGCCGTTAAAGAGCATTTTTATTTGACCAATAAAAATTGCTCTCTTTAACATTACGACTCGTAAGTAACAAGCTGTTAAATTAAAGGTAAAAACAGATTACACGTCACCTGCTACGTTATTGCCAACCGAAGATTTACTCGCCTGAGACTCGAAGGGCTGTGAAAACTCCTTCACATCCCTTGAAAAATTCGCCAGTTTCTGTATACAAATAGAATAATATCCTGTTTAAGTTTCCCGAGCTCAAACGAATAACTCTTGGGAGAAAGAGAAAATAAAACCAGCGGAAATCAGGTTCATAGAAGTGTTTGTCGCGACATTAACTTTCGAGTATTTTCCGTCAGTAGCACGTTGCATGAAAAAAATGTCCTCCGGCTCAGAAAAGTTACGAGTACGCATGCAACACAAACTTCCACTGCATAAACGCGACGACCACTTTGCTATCTGTGCTTCGTTTAACAGTTTCAAAGTAGAAGTTCTTCTCATGGAACTCACTGAATCTTGTGTCTCGTGTTTTACTGTGCTGCGTATATTTTTTCACATTTTTCTATTACACATGATATACAATACTCTTTCTATTAGTAGGAATATCGTACCGTTGAACGACGCGATTCTTTGGATTATGAAACCCCACTGACTATTTAAAGCCGACCATGAAGATGAACTCAAGTTTCAATATTTTTATGAGGCACTTCAGCGGCTTGGCGGTAGTGAAGGCTGAACAATCTGAACTTATTGAACCGATTTTAGATGGGAACAAAAAATTCAGAACTTCGATTTTTTGTAACTTTTGTAATTTAGGAAAAACGAATATACCCATCGGCCAATACGCTGGCGAAATTGATGATAAAATCCACTGATCATTGATCACAGTGCAACATGAGCATAACAAGTGCATCGTTCTTCGCGTTCTCTGGAATTGATGATTCCGCAAAGCTAAGCTGGTTATTTAGTTACAGGACACGTATGCGACATTGTTTACAATGGCGGGAGTTCCCACTAGTTTTTGGTTACTGTTGCCTATCCAAACAAGCCTCTGTACTACACAGGTCGCTTTGATTATCACGCCAATTCGTACCCAGAATGATGAAAACCAATTTTATTACGTTTCCACCCACAACCATTCGGCCAAAGTAAATTGAAAAAATATCGTCAGTAACAGTATATCCTTGCCACATTGTCGATACTTGAATTTCAACTAGCGTCAATTTGACGCTAAAAACATAAAAAACATAATATTATTCATTTTGTAACGAATGCCAGCTACTATTACACGATATTCAAGAGCGTATCATTACGGATAATGGAGGCAGGCTTTTTTATTCAAAGGCCGTCCCTGTCCATATAGATGTGGTAAAATTGCAATCATTTTATAGAAGTATGTTGGACCAAATATTCATTATTAATACAGAAGCCTGTTTGGCAGGGAAAATGTATTTTAATTGAATGAATATATATTATGAAAAAATCCCGCTACTTAAAAAACAGAAGTCGAGCCTCGAGCCTTAAAGTGGTTCGCATAGGATGTTTTGAAGACCAGTGGATTCCATCGACCATAAAAAGTTGGTCCGATTCAAATTCAAATCGAGTCAAAAGAGGTCGAAAAGCATCGTATTCAGCAGAGGGTATTAAGGCGATTCGGCTTAAAGTGGTCCGAACGTAGCTCAGAAATTGAGGCAATGGAAATGTGGTGTGCGGCAATGTTGACGTAGGTCGAAGAAAGATCCGGTTGTACACGAGGAGGAAAATTGGCCAAAGAAAATATTTAAGGATGGAACCGATGTGGGTAATGATATCGATAAAGGGAGAATCTTTTTTTCGTGCCGCTCAAATGGACCGAGTTTCTACGGTCCGATGCTTCTCGGGGAGGCCGACGTCTATTCTTGTAATTTTATTGTCAATTTTCCTTATACACTTATTTCACATAAATTTACGGGCAACGTGCGCCTCAATTCACTTGAGGAGACATAAATCAAATTGATTCATGTCTAAATCGGGATGTTTATAGCCCATGGTACAGCAGGATCGATGTTTACGTGATGTGAGACGACTTGGATGAAAGACATCATGCAGTCTTTAGGTTCTGGTGAATTGCGATCAGCTAAAACTCACTGGCCTTACGATCTGACTAGCACAAATGTATTTCACATCGTTTCATCAAAACATCTGCACGTGCAGATTCACTTTTTCCGGTATTAGGACCAGCCGGACGATTCGGACCTGATGGATCCGATACTTCGAACCCGGGTATCTGGACTGTTCGAATAATTCGGACACTGAAGCTATCCGGATACTCGAACTGTTCGAATAATCCAGATAATTTGGATAGCCAGGTTTGAGGTGGCGTGGAGTACTTTGCAGTTAGGTACTTTTTACACCTATAGCAATTGGCAACGTTTGAAAAGTTTGAGTACCTTTTCAATCAATCCTCAATTTTTTATAGCGACTACCCACCATTGTGTTTAGACTACTCGGATATTGAAAAACCTTAATTAGTCGACGAAATTCGGACTATTCGGATATCCGAGCCATCCGGATGCCCGGATTATTCTATTCTTTGAACCAATTACCCTGGTTACTTGAACTATATCCAAACTGAAAATTTTTGATCTGAGGGATTCGGGTAATTCGAGGGCCCGGACATCCGTATGGTTCGCATCCACATACAAGTGCTAGTGCAGAGGCACAGTGCGGATATTCGGATAGCAAGGGGTGGAAGCCAGAGCTCCATTGACATCTTTGACGCGTCAGTTTTGATTGAATTCCCTGTTTGTTCCCCGATTCGAAGGCCTCTATTTGCTGGAATTGAATAGAATCGAATCCACGAACCAGCTGGTACAGAAATGAAGAATTGTGAGCATTTACTGTTTCAATGCTCTACCGTGGCAGACTATCGGAACACACGTGATATTTGAAACGGATGAAATGAACGTGCAGCTTTTTCAAATCGGTATTTCCAAGGAATTGAAACAAAAAGCTTTAGAATATAACATGCGAGACTGTAGAAATCTCTCATATGTATATAGGTACATACCTACGCTCAAACAAATATTCATATTTCTCAACAGATTTTTATCGATCCTATAAGTAAGTCACCGCGTATGCCTTATCCGAGAAATAATTGCAAATGTTATGGAGGCCAACACATGGTGCGGTTTTGCTTGTGCAGTTGTTGGTATACTGTGGAGTTTGGTATTTCCTCGAGGTCCTCTGGCCAACACGATGAGGTTTAGCTGAACTCGCAACTATTTCGCCGCTGAAAGTTAGTGGACCAAAACCCCTGGGGATGCACAAGCCTTAATTAATAACTAGGTAATAGAGTTGGGACCGCTAAGGTAATTTCCGTTAGGAGCAGTGACACTTGGGAACAACAGTTGGACAAAAAAAAACACCGGTTTTATACACTTTGTGGTAGCATCGGTGTAAATCGAACCCAGGATTATTTCAGCCGGAAGTAATAAGAATCCGAGTACTCAAGAACGGTCTTATACTCCGCTTCTCAGAGTATATATTGGATAGACGTAACATATCTATACGCTCGCTGACTTCGAACGTCGTGAAACGCGTTCTCGAAGATTGGATTTCGGGATAAATAGGAAATGGTAAAATAGCGATGGCGAATTGTCTCGCTATTTCGCGGCTTGATATGATTATTGCAAGGTGTTGTATCCAACGAGGAGAACATAATTGATTGTTTGTACTGACGCAGCAATGTTCATTATTCACAGATATGATATTGTGGAAACAATCTAACCAACCAGAAAGCAGTTAATTGACATTCAATGATATATGATTCACAAACAAAAGCTTACGATCGGGTTTTATGCTTTTCCGGTTATACGAGGTACCGGTTTCAATACAGACGCAATTCCAATTACGGTTGGAATATAAGGCCATTCCTCGTCCGTTTTTATTTCACAGCTTTTTAATACTCTACCAGCGACCGACGAGACAGATGCGAGCCTCGGAAGGTTATTATGCAGTTGCTGAGCCGGCAGAACCGTCGGCCATTCAGAAATCTCCACCATAATGGAGTTCTAATTAATTACAAAGACCAAGTTCTGGCACATTTGTAAATTACAACCACTAATTATAACCTATTATTCTTATCAAACTACCTGCGCCTAAACAAAACAATACAAACTTTTCTATAATTAAATTACTACCTCGAGCAGAATAGCAACGAAACTTTTACTCGCCTGGTTAGCCTACTTATTGCCACCTCGTCGGTTTATTCGATTATGAGCTTTCGTAAAGAAAGATTGCATTCTATCACATTGAAATTTGCGTTGATAATTTCTTCGTTTTTAGTTTTATAACTTAATATATTACGAAATACTGTCCTTTTGTGAAAATTGTTTTATAAGATGCTACATCTGACACGATGATGAGGACTGATCTCATTGTCGGATAATAAATTGTGTTAATAAAAAAAGTTTGTTGTACGAAGCGTACTCCGATGCATTCTATGTCGGACGGTGGGAATCTCCGCGATTTTGTCGGCCATATGAAAGAAACGGCGTCAGAAGGTCAACAGGCAGAGGGAAGATAATGGTTGAATTCTTCTCCGCAGAAATGCTGTTCAGAGTCTGCAGGTACCGCAGCTGTCCAAACAGAATAACAGAATTCATTTATTTTCTAATGAACGCATTAATGACGATATATTTGGCGATTCCACCCAACTAGCTTCTTCTTCTACGTAACGTATATAATGGGGTATTAAATGTGAATAGCGTTAGAAATGCCGGACTAGCCAACAATGCGGGGGTCGGCGATTCATCAAAGCTTACGCTTGAGAATGTTTTATCCAGACAGAGGTTGTAGAATTATGACCAGTCCCCTTCCTCCCACATAGGTATTGTACTCGTTCAAAGTCCGCACGTATTACTTACAGAGAAAGTCTAGAGTAAGTGTAGGTGTAGATGTAGGTGTAGCTGGAGGTGTGGTGTGATTCTTGTAAGGGTAATGATAGGATGTAGCAAAGTGGTACTCGATGGCTCAGAGGGTACCTTAACTTTCAAAATGGCGGCGAAATTATTAATCTAAGGGAAGAACGGCTCCTTAACATTTCATCGTGATAATTACATGAATCGTATTATAGAACGTCGAGCAAGGTTCAAGACGGAGGTTGTAGTCCCTTTGAAATAAAATTAATTCCTTAAGATTAAGCGTTTGCTGCATAAGTCAAAACTGTTTAAACTACCCAGCTATACCTATATATACCTATATTTCATCCCTACGCGAATGCCGAGTTGGCGTTTGTTTACGCGAAAAGCTAGGGTGATAAGTTCTTCCCGTGAGAGTAATAAACTGGTTCTACGAACTCTCTTATTAAAGGCAAGACGCTGACACTTGAGCTGTGCAACACTAGAACCTTGGCACCTCAGGCGTCAGCAAATAATCAACTTTTACAAAGTGGAATCGTGATCGAACCATGTCGAATGAAAGTACTGTCTTATTGCTACTGAATAGTGAAGTCTTGTTTTACGAGCTGCAAAGTACTCAGAGTTGAATTACACCCGATCTGTTAGGTGACAACACCAAAATTCATTGCGAAAACGCATGCAATAATTAACCACAAGCTATAAGCACCGATTTAAATCCTTCTTCCGGATATGAGCTGAATGGGAAATTTTACTAAAACTCTATAAGTACAGGGAGTAGATGCACGGAGAAAAAAAGATAGTAATAAGTCCTATAAATATAGTAAAACGAAAACCAGTTCCGCGGTTATGATATTTATTACTGCCCAGCATAGTAAAAATCGTCAACAAAATAGTAAAAATCGTCAAAAATGTATTAACAAGTACTAAAATGTAGTAAAAAGTTTCAAAAAATTTAGTATTTTTTACGAAACTGGTCTCGACGTTTTCGTTTTACTATATTTTATAGGAATTATTACTATCTTTTTCCATTCCGTTTTCTCCGTGTGTATCGATCGAAGGAAAAATATGCTAATGCCATGTGGCATTGATGAGACATGTGGGCTGGCCATGTAGAATGTTACCTGGGTACTTTTTGTTTCTGCACCTTCATTCATATACCGATAATGTTTATGAATATTTTCATCATCATATTGCAATGAAAAATACTCATTTCCGTAATAGAATATCTGAGAAATTAAATGTAATGCATAGATTGAAAAAAGAAGAAAATTTCGCCAGCTGAGCCCCGACAGAGAACAAAAAATTGAGAGTTATGTTATAGATCAAATTTTTAGCACAGAGATTTCAAAACTAGAATATGTTAAATTTTAACAAATCTTTTCAAAGAGCTTAGTATAAATCGACGGATGGCTTACGACCACAGCTTTTCCAGGATTACTCGTGTTTCACTTGAATAGTCAATATATATTCGATTTAGGCTCTTAATATCATCAATTTCTTCAATTACATTTGCGAAATTGAACATAAATATTTACTCATTATTTGAACGGAATAAATAATACGTAGTTTCTGGCATCGATACCGTATCATGGAAGTTATACTTATTCCGAAAGTTCAATAGGATCTTTTGATAGATGACAGGAATAGTCGGTTATCACCTGTCACGGTCAGAGATTCGTGTAACTAAGAGCACAATGCGGGGCGGCATAAGACGATGAATGGTAAGTCGATAGCAAGATCTGAATACCTCGTGGTCGGTGAAACCGCAAGAAGATGCTTTCCCAGATCTGAGTGAATGAACGTAATATGATATGAGTGAGATACTCGATCAACTCACCTGAAGAGCTGCTGGGCTTTCAGATATTACGTCGCTGGCTTCTTTGAGGGCACGAGACGCGCGCATCTCGCCCTCTGCTGCGATGACTTTAGCCCGGGCTTCTCTAGCCGCTTCAGCCTCAGCTGCCATAGCTCGTTGCAGTTGCACTGGCAAACGGACGTCCTTTCTGCGTTAACGATATTGCGACGTTAAACAGCTGGGTATTCGAGAGGAGATATGAAATGTAGGAAAGAAAAGAGAGAAAAAATATGACATCATTAGACAGTTCTGGTTAGAAAAATTTTACCAGACTTGGGGAAGGCTGAAAGTTGAGAAAAGCTGAGATAGGATAGTCGGACGGTGCGGGTGTGTTATGTATAATTAATAGTAAGAGATGGAAGGCACATGCGGAACGCTGTGTGAAAAGGCGTATAATATATTTACATCTCAACGCGTTCCACCTTGACGCCCCAGGGGTCGGTCGCTTCGTCGAGCGAAGCCTGCATCGTGTGCGATATGGTTTCTCGTTCTGAAAGTATTTCTGCGAGACTCCGAGTACCAAGAACGGTTCGCAGGGTGCTAGATGCCAGGAGTCGCGTTGAATGACTAGAAAACCGTAATTTATGTGAACACCGGTTCTTGTGGATTTTGCGGTGGTAAAATGAAGAAAATTTTCGAAAATCAAAAACCTTCCCCGAATTTATAACAAAATGAATTGTTGCAATCAAGACTCTGTCCCTCGCCTACCTATAGTTGGCTATTTTGACAACAGCGTTTAGTGGCTCCTTGATACGGTAATAAACGACTGCATCGACGCTTACAGTGACGGAATCTTTGGTAAGAACTTCCTGCGGAGGTACATCAAAGGATACTGTTCTCATATCCAACAGGACGCAGTTGTCCACACAGGGCATAACGAAAAAAGTACCTAGGGGAAAACCAATAAAGTCTCTGCTAAGCTTTGACGTGGAGATCTATCTTGGTGCAGTTTACTTTGAGGTGCAGATCTGTCGCGAGTTTCTATGAACTAAGAGCCATGAGGCGAAGCTGCCTATCTACTTTGGCGAACTTGTATCATCGAGTCTCTCGGTTACTACGATGCCCTGAGCCCCTTTGCACCAGAGAACCGAGTCTCAAGTTTATACGTATCCAACGGAGCTTGGGTCTTCCTAAGTAGTAGTAGCCGTCTCTGTACCTCCATTTTCGTAATTCCTAATCCGCAATGGCTAGTAGCGATATTACGCGGCGGCTACTACTGACCGCAAAGCTACACCACATGGTCTGACCACTGACCGAACCAGAGACCGTTACCACTGATCGTTGTATGACCGCTACAGTCCGTGCCAGGAAAATCTCACGAAACAATAAAGCTTCAAAGCTATACAGATATATATGCTTGCACTATTGCTCGCCGTATTGGGAGCTTTACACTGTTTCTCAATTTCGTTTCAATATTAGGTGCGGAATATATGTTCGACTGAGACATTTTTCGAGAATATAACTTACTAGAGGATTGGTAAAATACGTTTACCTGGACCGTAAGCACCACCCTTGAGGCGACCCATCCTGAAGACTACTGCACGCTCGTATTCCTGCACAACTTTGAAAGTGAAGCAGAGGGAGAAGGGCAAAGTTACCAGCATCAGAATAAACGAGCCAATAGTTGCCAGAAGTTCTATGAACCTAGTCATTGCGCCAATCTTATGTCCACTAAATGATAGACGGGGTCTCGTTGATTCCTCTGATAGTTGAACATAAAACGAAAAATAGAATTTGATATTAGGAAGCTCAGCGGAACAAATGGTTTATAAAACATCGAAGAATAGTAGCTAAACGATTAATATGATTATCTTGGGCTCTTTGATAGGTTGTGAAATGAATGCGTTCAACAAATACTAAATCATAACTAAACGATTATTATTTTTTTCATGCTAAAAGAATTTTTAAGGCTCATTTTCCATATTTTACCCGTATACTTTAACCCCGTATGCTTACGTTAGGCATATGTTAAGTTATTTATATCGAAAAATATTTCAATGATTACCATACGCTGCCATAGTTTCCGAGCTATGTGTGACGCCTAGATATAAGCGAGAAACCCGAGAACGCCTTAATGACGGATGTCGAAGTCGTTTTTGTTTTTGTTTTGTAATTACTTTCAGTCCCCTTGAGGGTACGAACCTTACGAAGTCTCAATGGGACTTGAAACTAAACTTTAAAGAGTAAACACAAGATGTTCCAGCACTCAATCTCTTTGGGATCATCCATCAATTGATTTTGAAACTACGTGTGTGCCTTCGTGAAAATTCAAGCACTTTCAGATAAGCTGCTGGCATTCAAAGACTCGGGTAGGTATCCTGGAGGCATGTGTACAGTTTGTATCGCTCCACCGAAGTTAACACCAAAGAAATCTCTACGCGTTTCCAATTTATCGTTATCGTATATACGGTCTTCCGTCGCAAACTAAAACCGCGTGCTTTTCTCTTATAGAATTAGAACTGAGATCCACGTTTGGTTTTCACGTAAGATCCCATCCCTGATTACTATTTGGACTATATACGTTCGTTAGGGTCAGTCTACTAATTAATTTAGAGCATCAAAGCGCTTCTGGTA
This sequence comes from Tenthredo mesomela, assembly GCA_943736025.1. NCBI lineage: Eukaryota > Metazoa > Arthropoda > Insecta > Hymenoptera > Tenthredinidae > Tenthredo > Tenthredo mesomela. The sequence continues at coordinate 13,061,822 of OX031013.1, forward strand.
TTACCACCGCATTCGCGGAGATTAGGGTCACTCTGCTCAGCGATCTCTCTTTTCGTCGGAACCAACAGCCCAAAGTCACCCAACCCTTTCAAAAAGAGAAACAACTAACGGACGACCGTTAATTCAAACTCAATTATCGAGATCCCTTGCGGTCTGTGGCGTATAATTTTATTAACCCCATCGGTGCACTTTCGTTATACAAATAACAGGATCGACATGATCTAAACGTGTGTGTATTTTATCGAGGTAAAACCTTCTGCAGTGTCTCAAGGATTCCACCTTTCTGATTTTTCATTTTCTATTCATTTATTTTCATTTCTTTTCCAAGCCACCGGATGAATTAGGCAAACTCACTAAACTCCACGAAGCATTCAACTCCACCGCTGTCAGTCTTCGCACAGCCGTAGTTCACCATAACACGTGGTACGTTTCAGGGATTTCCGCAACTGACGGTCACTTGCTGAATGTGGGGACTGCACAAGGGTATTATCACCTCGTCGCAAAATGCACCTTCAATGAAAGAACCACTACAATTAAGGGTGTCGACACCCGCCGGGGCGTCTACGACGTTGATGCACCGCTCTAACGGCCTGGCATAAGCGTACACGATCTTCTTACGCGGTCCTACGCTGCTAACTGTTACCAAAACACTGATGAAACCGATGCTAACCACGGTGTGGCCGCGAGTTTCCGTGGCGGTTGGACGTCGGCAAGTCCCCCTTACCGCACGGATGCTCGTCTTTCGGTAGTTTACTTACAAAATGAGTAATTGCTGTGCTAGCCTACGAGAAACAGACGCGGGTGGCCAGCTGCTTGTGTGGAAATGCGCGATATACATTTCTACGGGCTGTAAATGTGGCGCCAGGATGCTATTTACGATCTATTAATTAAGGGGGCATCCGATCTTGAAGAATAATGTATTCTAGCCGATTTTATCAGAAAACTATTCAAAGTCTCAATACGAAACTCTGTTATTTGATTTGGAAGAAAAAGTAAACGAATTTTTAATAGCGTTTTTCAGAATCCTTCCTCAGCTATTTTACGATTATACTCACCATCCTCGAACCTCGAAAATGCAGACTAAATTTCAAACGGCTACTGAAGCAACATTTCTGAGCAAAATTCAACGTCTTTCAAGTTATTTTTATATTTTTTTTTAAATTAAATTACAGTCAACAGCCATGAATCAAAAAGTATGTATACTATTACAAACATACGTTTTTTCATTGAAACGTTATGACGTTTTTTTTTTTTATTATTTTTCTCCGAATGCTCATATCTTTAGCGAGTCAGTACTGCAGAGAACCCCCTAGATAATCGACACGCGAAGACATTGCTCGTATACATAAATCTCTCGTTATCGAAGGAGAAGCGGCGAAGTGGTTGGCGACCTTGGCGAAAAAAGAACGAGGCTCGTTGGTAGAAAGTGTAGGAAAAAAGAAGGATAAAAGGTTAACGATTTTGGTACAGGGAGGCCGGAAAACGGCGAGGAACATCCACTAAGAAAAGCGTGAGAGCACGCTATCAAAGCGCCGATACCAATAATTCAATTTAAACGAAAGTGGGGCTCGGGGATCGTGGAAAGGTTTAGGGCCGCGTTTATATTTCAAGGGAATCTTCGGTCCGACGCTAAATACCTTGGAGATGAGGGTAAAGGGTTGCTCCACGGCGCTGAAGAGCAACGACGTACGTGCGCAAGGGCACAGTGATGGCATAGGTGCACAGAGGGTGCGACTGAGGCACATATACCTACCCACCTTGGCAAGGCACTGAGACGACGCAAGGGAAAGGGGTTATAGTCGCCGGTGATCCTCAGGGAGTGCTTGAACCGCGATCACGTTGTTAGACCTCCTGAATCTCTCCTTCTCTTTCTTCTCTACCCACCTTCGACTTCCACGGCGCGCCACAGCATCCTAGTGCTCCAGTTCCCCTCACCTCCACACTATAATTCTATCATGGCTTGGAAACGTGTCCCGCGGCGCCCAGCCAAGGATGTTATCCGATCGAGATATAGGTAGACTTCATCCCACCATCATCCACCTTAGCCGTACCTGCGATCTTATATTGTCATGTGTACCTATAATAACTGGTGACTTCTTCTACCTCAAAAACTCGTCTTTCCAGTAGGTGATCTATATTGAAGAGGGTATTTCCCCTGATTGGAACTTGTGCCAATACTATCAGAGAGTAGCGCGCCAGTGTGTGTTATCGATAATTATAGTATAACATCTCAATCAAGCTTTAATAATTGCGTCTATAGCATGTGACATAAATGCTATACTAGTATAGCGTGGATGTGTACCGATGATCAAACCGTTGCGTTGTGGCAATCAGCTGGGTGTATCTTACTCAAGGGTATATGGATCGGGCGACGATATCTAGCAATAATTCAGCTGCAATCAAACTCGTATGATTGAAAATTATCCCAAGAGCAGAAAGACCTTTCTAGGTCTCTCAGTTGACTTCATTTTAGGATGGCGCCGCTAATTGTAATCATCTGCATTCATTTTCCATACATAAGCGACGATTTTTCGCCAAGAGGTAACAGTACGTGTATATTGCATAGGTGATTCATATGCACTCCATCAGAATTCCACGTGTTGTGTATATCTTCAGAAACTATATTAAAGAAGGGATATAAAATTACATGAGAACTAGGAAAGAAAGTGCCATAGTCAGAAGAGGAATTCTGATTTGATCCTCTTACACCTCAATTTCGTCGTTTGTAGTTTTCTTTTTTTCTGCAGAAATATACTTCTGTTTTAGCAGAATTATATCCTACAAGAGGATTCAGAGAGATGTAGATTAGAATTAGCGCTGGCACTTAAAATTTTGTTTAGCGTTTCTACACTCAACCGAATTTTCAGACTTTACTTACCTACAACCTCGAAGGTTCACGAAAAATCATCTCAAGGATCAATTTTATTTCAGAGTTGGAATTTCTTTGTCAGTCGGTTCACAATAGCTATTTACGCGCCTAGTCCGGAAAGTGGCACATTTCGGTGTGGGTTATTTCTAAAATGAGCCCATAGAGTGTTCTGTGACACAACACAATCAGAGGCGAATCTGGAAATTACCCATACCTCATTTACCCCTTGTCTGACTTGGCGCATACAATATTTTATGCAATCCGTAGTCTGAAATTTCGATTTTTTGAAAATCGCACGCTTGAAGTGTTATACTTACTTTAGTTTCCAAAACTGGTGTTACTGGTATTATTGCGTTTTTCTGTATCACAATAGCCATACTTCGACTCGTGCCGCAAACTCCACACTCGGTCTAAAAAAGCCTACTTTACGCCCTCGGTACACAATATACTAGATAAAATGACCATATTGCATCCACTAGTCAAACACAGCAATTTAATCAATCAAGCTCAGAATTGGTCAAACTTGTTTTTTTCTTCCCGCAAAATCACTTTTCTTCCCTCAGGTCAAAAATTGATTACTTTCCGCCCGCGTTGCAGGGATGGAATATGGTCATTTTATCGTAGTCGGGTAAAAATAATATTTCATTATAAGCCGCTGTCCTATAAAATCTAACTATAGTTTAGGAATCGGAAATTGGTCGCCTCGCTGCCGCCATTCAATGCTCCAAAAGTGAACTTCCAAACCACACCCACAGATCGCATAAAAATTAAAATGTTTTGTTAAAGATTAAGGAGGTATAGGTCAAAACCTGAATCACGAAGCCTGTCTGAACTCTAAGTTCCAGAGGTCCAAACTAGAATTTCAAAAGTCCAAACTTGCCCGGTACGGACATAACTCTTACTTTTAGGAGGTGCAAATCAGAATTTCATTACATGCACAATCCTACCCTTAAATTCTAGTTTGCACCTCCAAGTCTTCAGTGATAACTTGTGGAATGAAACTAGAACTTCCATTCCGACTCGGTTGCATATCTTAAATATTTATTCGCATCACATAATATCGCAGAAAAATTATTCGATTTATTATAAAGCATTGAATATCGAGTAATAACACCTTGGCAATGTTGATAAATGTTCGAATGGTCTGCCATCACTTCAGAAGTACTATTGTATTTCCTCAGAGACTATATAAACTATAGATCGGCCTTCGCGTATGAAGACATTGAAACTTATTCCATCGGAATAATGTATTATACTACGAAATTCTTTTGTTCCACTCTGGATGACTATGGTACTGTAGTATAGTTATACCGTGGAGGCGTGATTCACGTATACTGAGTGTAATAAAAAATGTGCACAGGCTGGGAAACGTGCGCGCCTTGGATCTTGAAAGCAGGCGACCTGGCAATAATAACGTGTGGAGTGTTGTGTAATGACGGACCATTCGAGCACTTATTGGATACTTGAAAAAATTCTGGTGCGTGTTAGGTGGCGTTAGAAAAAATAAAGCACCGAGAGTGGGTCGAAAAAAAATAAAATAATCACTTCATGATACGCGTAAAGTGCAGTATACTAATGGCACAGAGAAAATATAAGTAGTTAATAGATGAATCTATTCAAAGTATACGAGTGCAAATATAGCAGTGAAAGTCCACTGCACCTCTCAATTGAAGTTCTCACATTGATTATATGATTAGTTGAACACTTCGAGTCTCTTTTGGGGAGATTCCTACGTTCCCAAATGCGAGACAGATTTCTAAGAGACTCTATACAAGTATCTCGTTCATTCTTTCAGTCGGGTCTTCGACCCCGTTTCCGGAGGGATTATAAGAGTATAAAACGAAAGAGGATCGATCTAGTAGACGCTGAGCGGATCAGCCAATGCGGCGTAAGGATTGACGATGAAGGACTCGCTTGTATAGTGGCACAGAAAAGGAATAGAAGGAGACGTATAAAATATAAAAAACAGGATACTGATAGAATAATAATCTCGATGAATGGGAATAATGATGATAGTCTTAATTAACGAAGTCAACTCATGGCGTGGCCAAAGCCGCGAACTCAATCTAGAAGCGAAATCGATTTCAGCTTATAGTTTCGCTGCTGGTATCACCGCGTGCGCATGTATTTATTAGGAATGAAGCTAGAGAACAGTGGCCAGCAATCCTGATAAGTGTTATGTCGATCGTTCGACCAAGAGAGCCCCTGTAATGGGTTGTACGTGCTGCAATATCTATTGATGAAGGTGGATGGCCAACGAATATCTAATATCGTTGGCCGTCGCGTAAGAATGAGTATAGGTAACCGGAAGACGGTGGTAAAGAAAGGTTTCGTGAGTGCTGTGCGTTTCCCCACAAGAATGAAGCTCCAAAACGATATCTGTCGCTTCGTAGCATCGAATATTACTCTTCCTAGAATTGGATCTGCCGATAGAATTGAGGAAGGTCGCCCTTCTTTCTCAGATCGTAAAACTTTCAGCTCGGAATTTCTCGACAGATTGAAGCCATGTTTAAATTCAGCATTATTAATATCCAGACGACGAATGAGTATCTATGATCTATTGAAACCGAACCACTATTATTCCAACCATTTCTATCATTTTTACAACTAAATCTCGATAGTAAGCGTGGATCGTGGAAGATACTTCACTCTATGATGGTTCCCATTCAGCTAAGTAAGTAAAGGGAGAGCACAGCGTAGATTGTAAAGAAAAAGTCGCATTTGATCACTCCCCGTAAGAGAGCGACCCAAGCTGCGTTATCGGTTCTCACTCAATACTCGTGTTGGCTTACCTTCGAGGGTTCCGTCTAGTGGGGAAGGCGGAAGTGAAGAAAAAGGAAGTGGAAGAGAAATAAGGGTATGGGGATGATGGTAGTGGTGGTAGCCGTGGTACTCTACTACTTCAGTGGTCACAAAGAGTAAAGACAGACCAAGTTTAGTCCAGTCCAGCTATTCCTCCCGGTTGTCCGACCTCGAGGTACCGTTTCTACTTAGAGATGACTTTGCACTGCGACGCGACCAAAGTTAAGCCGACGCGCTCCAGCGACGGATGACAATGAAGGCGAGGGTCACCTCGCCAATTTAGGCCCCTGGGACTTACTGCTCACTAAATCTTCCCCCTGTCGGAAAGGGTGCTCGAACGCTCGATCGCGATAATCGAACTGGACTTTTTCTCTCTTTCGAAGCCCTCTCCACCCTCCCATTCCCTTCTTGTCGTATCGGCAGCGAAACTGAACATCATTTGAGTGGCTTTTTCGTTCCATTGAGAGCGGAAGCCGAAAGGGATGAAGGTGGGGTAGGGAAAGGAGTAGCTTAGGTACCCTCGGTGTTGGATTTGGGCAAAAAGTCTAGTAATGTACGCGCAATGTCTTGGTAGTTCTACTTTAACTCTTTCGTTCTACCCTCAGTCCGGACTATATCCTGATACGCTGGTCGCTTTTTTTCCCGTCCTCCGCTCGGGTTCCTCTATTAAGCCCAGGAATTAAATTACTGAAATTACACCCCAGGGCTGCGAGTGCCAGGTGGAAAATCTGCGAGGCGGCCGCTGCCGCTCCAACGAGATTAAGATTCCCTTACCTTACATTACCCTACCTAACCTACCCTTACCCAACTCGGAACATCCCAAACCACTCTTTCCTGCTCTTACCCGCCCACCACCCACCCAACGCCGAGATATTAGCCAGCGAAATTCCTACTTCGAAATTATGATTAAATTCCACACTCCATATTGTATGTACGTATACACGTATATATTGACTGTGTGTATACATATTACCGTTGAACATAAACCGAGAAGATTTTCATCACCAACTATCTCTGTCGGCTAGCCTGTACCTATACCTCGATCGATCGAGTGGCCAACGAAGAACACCCGATCAAGCCGAGAGACTAAAGTTTGCAAGAAGTGACCTGAAGTAGTTCGCGAGTCCCCAGTGAACATGATCGAACATCAAGAGTTGTCTTAGGCGAACCTATAAATAATCTACCAAGAAGTCATCGTTATACGAGCTCGGAAAACGGCGCCGCGTCGTTCACTACACTTAATTATAAGATCGATGCGGAATGGGTAAGAATTTTAACGGCACTTTAAGAGTCTCTTGAAACTCGTTCAGCGGAATGGTAGTTAAGGTACAATTACATTCCTGCTCTTTTAAAGATTTAAGTAATCGGTCCAACTACGTAGAGTTTTGAACCTATCCTAATCAAAATTCAGAGGAATGGGAGATACGTCACGGCAAGGGGAGACGCTCGATCTCGCATTCGATGCCTGCGGGTGATTTAATAATGGTGACCCCTTGAACACCGGAGAAGGTGCCGAGGGTACGGCAGTTAACCTGCAGTAATTACACGTAAAATCAGAGATCCTACTTGTTTAATCGCGCCGAGGGGACTCTTGATACCATTGCTCATTTGCAAGACATGGGTTTGTCGACGGGTCTGTCACTCTCTTCGTCAACGTCAGGTCTCCTTTATTCCCTTAGGCAGCGGGGCTTGTCCCCGTTAGCGATTCCCAGCTGCGGGTAAAATCAAAAGCAATGGAGGGAAGTTTAGTGCCCGCCATAAATAAAGTCAAAGAAGCCAAGGAGCGGGCCTGGAATACGAGTGAGAAACCGAAGAATGAGTGCGCAATGATAAGGACTGAGTGAGATAGAGGGAGGGAAAAGGGGAGAAAATGGAAAGTGGAGAGGAGGGCCAGCGAGCCGAACTAATAGCAGTCAAACGATTAAGACTAACGATCGCATTGTGCCAAGGTTCCCCTGTACCTACTTGCCCTCAACTAGGATTAACTCCGAGATAACGACTGATCCCGCAGAACGAAAATATACTGAACAAATTTTCCACCGCTAAGTTCTACGCGATATCCGCACACGTGTATCTACAATAATTATTTATTGCGTGAAATACCAATTCCTCATACGATACACGGAAATGATCTTATCTCGAAAATATTACACGTTTTATTCTGCGCCCTTGCCCCTTGGGAATCGGATCAACGATTGTTGAGTTTTAGTTCACAATTTTAATCAGCCAATTCCGTTGGTCGAAAAAATTCATCAGCAGTGGGAGTAGATTCTTCTCTTTACATCCAAGTGAGGTAAATTTATTTTCTTTAGTGGTAGATGTATGCATTGGGGTGAAAGATTGATGATAAATTTGAGGGAAAAAGAACCGCGTGGATCTCCATGTTTTCGTTCTCTTTCCCCGTTATAGTTTTTTCTATTTCTTTAATCTTTCGACGACTCGCGGTCGCCCCCTGGCTCGTTACGAGACCTTTCGACGGGACGCGGGTCGACCGGATTTACGAGGAAAAAAGCAATCAACCCACACCTCAGGAAAACGACTTCCTGCTTTCCGCCCTCGGAAAACCTGACCTTACCCTAACACAGCTCCGTTCTATGGACTCCGAGCATAAGTTGATACTAGAGTTTCTATTTTCACCTGCACAACGGTTATCACTGTTGACAAGATTTCAAGGCTGAAAATATTCATGCAGCATAAATTCACTTAGGTATATACATGTAGTTGGCGAAGAGAGTAATTGCTGTAAGTCTGATAGCACTTGTGAGTTCGCCTCTGATCTTTTGATCACTATTAGACGTTGATTGTCGACGTTGCACGCCAAAGTTTGTCGACTAAATTACTCGTAAGTTCGATCCTCGAGATATCAAGGGCGTTCTGAAATAGTCGGAGACTAAATGAGAGAAGATCCCCGTCTGTCGAATGTTAGCTTCAAAATTAAATCTTCAAAATTCCTATAATCTACATTTTTGTTTACTATAGTCTTGCGTTTAGCGATCTGCAATTCCGAAAGTACAGCTCTAACTACTTTAGTACTTCGACTTGCCTTGATGTATTTAAAAAATTTACTGAATTTCGCAGACTCAGCACTAATTGGAGTTTTCACTTAAGTTTAAGGGATAATCGGTGTAGGGGTGTTTATTATGCACGATTCCCGTAAGACAGTTGTATATATATATAGGTAGACACAGGATACACGTGCCTCAAGGAAGATTAACCGGAGTTCGTCGAATCGTTGTCGTACCTACTATGTTTCTAAGGGAGACGACGGACGAACTCTCGGCTCCTGGGGGTGATAAAAATAGGAAAAGTACCGAAAAGTCTTGGCATATGTACGGCACCCAGGTGTATAAGTGTACCTCTATAGCTCTGGCGACGGTACGGAGGGACGTGGTAGGAAATCGGCTTGGACGTCGAGAAATTGCAAGATCCTGTCGTGATTCAAGGCCCACGTCGGCGAACGCCCTCTGGCCTTCTCGGCACCACGGACGCCCGCTAGGGCGAAAGAGTAAGCACGGCCATCTATCAAGCAGAGACACCGTAATACCTCGTCCCTCAGCTACAAATCATAAGCTCTCGGTCGCTCTGCGCACAGCCACCCTTTCCGCCTCCAGGCCCTGCGAGGACCCTCCGGGACGCGCTGAAAGGCGAAGAGCTTGAGCCGGGGGTTGCGACAGGACAATACCTTCGAGCTCCCGTCGTGACCAGCATTTTAGATTTTGCGCATAATTCATTTTTTGTCTCTTTTCTACCTTTTTTTTTCTCATTGGTTATATTTTTGTCAACATTTCGCGGTTAGTTGTGTTATACCAGAATTAATGGATATAGGAGAGTAAAGGCAAAGCTGTTTTAGCTGAGCACCGTTTAAACAACGGGACCGCCGACATCCCGAAGGGGAGGGACGAGAATTACGCCCGTTTTAGAACTTGCAGCTCTACGGCAGGTTTAATTATGTTTTTTCTTTTTTTTTTCTTTTTTTAGTAGTTTTTTTTTTTTTTTTTTTTTTCTTCTTCTTCTTTTTACCGCTAAGCAACACAGGAGAATCCCGGAATTTGATGGTCCTTGAGCAAAAACTACGTTTCCAAGCTTTCTAGAGCGTGATCTTTTTTTGCATATCAGGGTTTCGTTACGTAGCCGGATAGGCAAAGGATCCCGATATTTTTTCCCTCGCCCTATTTCTTCGAATCTTTTTACGTTCTTAACCAGAAGCAAGAAAATATCGTCCGCAAAAGAATTCCCTGAATACTGTACAGCCTACTGTGGGTTCTGAGTTCTACACGATTCGTTTTTAGCAGCAGGGATTGGGAGGCGATCGATTTCGTCGCGGGTCAAGGGTTTCAGAGATTAAGATTAGCGAGAAAAGAATCAACTAAAAAAGAAGAATCACGAACTACCCTTTCCGCAGTGTATAACCCTGTGCTTTTCTCTCACCTAATTACCCTTCTCAATTAAACGTTTCACCTCCTCGAAACTGGATCATGGTGTCAGTCAAAGCGGAGCAAAACACAATTCAAAGTTCATAGATAATAGATATCTTCTGAGAAGACAGGTACAAAGTCTCATTGGAATTCTATGAGGTCACGGGGTGTATATCGGGTCACGAACACCAGACTTTCGACGGGAGGGCGAGAGGGCGAGAGGAAAGACCAAAGATTGCAGAGCTAAGAGTGGTGTTGTGTATGCGACCGCACGTCACCAAAAGGATTTTTGTGATTTTACCAGGAAAATAAGCCACGGCTCGAGAGGCGTGCTTGGAATCTTGTCAGCGGACAGTTATCCGCCACTGAGGTATAAGCGTGGGTGTATGCCTACGTGTGTAAATAATACTTATACATATAGAGACACGTGGCACCAATGTACACATATCTATTCATACACGTGCATCAGTGAGGCTTCGGGAGCTCTTGTGTAGACCATGAAAGCACGATGAACCTCTAATTGGAGAAACTGCAGTGAACATCGGTGCACGTGTTACATATGTGAGCAATACGTATAGTGAATGTTATGTACCATATATGGTACATAAGCTGTATACAGCTTGCGATTGCAGGTGAATAGAAATATAAATGTTGAGTGTATATCACGGACATTTTGAAAACCATCCCGATTCGATAGAAAATATATTCAAGTTCTGCAATTAAAACTTGAGCATTACGCCGAGTCGTACTTCGGTTTGTGACGAGTACTTAAACGACGTACGCCAATGTACGACACGCGAGATATCTAGTAGTACTCGAAGAGAGAAGGCGGCAGTGTCGAGTGTAATTGCAAATTGGAATTCCTAGGAGTCGCTTTCCCACGCGGTACGTTTATTGGTAGTTTATACTGGTAAAGAATGCGCTGCTTTCGGTAATAAAACCAATATGAGACTGCGACTAGTTCAAAGAACAATAAGACAACCAGCGCGATGACTACCACCATGAACTTTAGCCGAGCTTTAATTCTTCACGTTTCGTGGGTTGAGGCGGGAGAGAATGAAGACGAATCCAAGACGGACGGAGTTAATGTCCTGGAAAGCGGTTCATCCGAGAAATAGGATTATAAAAAGAAACTTAAAAAATTTGCTAATTTTTTTCAATGCAAAAAATAACCAAGACAGGAAGGACTCAGTCGAATTTTTGAAAGCTTGCCTTACGTCGACCCATTCGAAGCATCCAGGCATATACCTTTCAGCGCATGTTTTGACTCGAGAATGAAAGTCAAACTGAAATGGGAAAAAAACGCACCCTCACTTTTTCCTCGGGCATAATCATAAATCGATTGGCTCCGGTAATATACGTATTTTTCAAGAAGAATCATATGCGATCCCATCATAATGCTTTTAGTATTTTACATCGTCCCTTTCGTATGATATCGGTAAGAAATGTTTACAATCGCGATTATTATGATATAGATATATATGCGATGCCGGGAGCATTTTTTAGGCAAGACCACACAGTCTGGCAAAGAAATCTGTGTGCTATGAAGAAAATCATGACCACAATTTTGAACTAACGCCGGTCTTTGGTAAGAAAGGGTCGCACTCAGCCGTAAACCGCGCTTTAAACTCCACGACCCACGTTCTGTCTCGCGTGACCTGGATAAAACGTTGACTGGTTTGTTCTTAAGTTGCGAAAAACGGAACTAGTGGGGCTCCATTTTCTTGTGTCTTATGTGTGGCCGCATTTAAGACGGTGTAATTCCTAGAGGAGTAGGTAAATAGGCTAGGTAAGTAGGTATATCACCGCGGGTAGAATTTCTGCACCGGTGGGAATAAACCCGGTTTATTCCCTCGGAAAGTAACGGCTTGTTTGGGAAAGGAAATAATTAACTTCAGGACAGTTGGAAATACGGTAGAAATTGGATTCACTCTTTTCACATACAGTTATAGATCGCTGTACCCACTTTCAATTAAACAGTTTTTATTAAAGCACACATAGACGGTGCATATATACGTGACAAAGTAATATTTTTGCTCAGTGGCCGTCAAAATTTCGTTATTGAAACTCGAGACATTATTAATTTCAATTATTTAGTCTCTTTCAACTGAATTTCATAGGATTACCTCTTCCCAAGTCTATAGTGAGAGATGATATAGTATGAGATTGCTAGCTGAAACGTCGAGGGAATTGGCGAAAAGAATAATTTCAGACCTGCAGACTGAAGTTTTAAACGAGAATTCCGACTGTATGGTGAAGAAGAAAGGTACTATATGAGTGAATATTTGAGCTCGCAGAATATTCCCGGACGGCAAATATAAAGCCGCGAAATTGCCAATCAAATATAAATACCCACCAGGGTAGCCGGGGTTCGCTTATGGTTGAAAGGGGAACATTAACGAAGCCCCTAAAACAGTGTGGCGATACCGGCGTGGCCGTTTGAAAATTCGTTGGTCTCAAGCATTCATGTGCTAAATACATCAAGGGTATATTTGCAAAGTAATTAACGGTCACCACGCCTGAGCTTGGAAAAATAACGAAATTCCGAGAACGAAACGGAATTATTCTTACTCTTGGAGTTGGAGACGGGGTATTCCAAATGAACAGCATGTCTTGTCGGTGTCTGCAGGTCCGCTAAGAGACTTCGTTCAATCCGACCACTAGAAGGACAAGAAGTAAATCTCGCTGATTATAACAAAGAGCAATTAACTTATTTTTCAACGCCTATTACACTGTAAAACTTTTCTTCTAATGGTTACTAACTCAGCGCACTTTGAACCCACAAAGAGTACCTTAGAATTGGGTCTTGCTTGCGGCTTTATAAAAGGGTTGAAAATTCTGATAGATTATTTTCTCCGCGACTTACGTCTTTATTGCTGCTCTGAGAGGAAGAGGAATAGAATAGCCCAAGTCTCAATGTCTTAATGTAGCAGACAATTATGCTACGATAATAGTGACCCGAAATTATATACTTCCGGCTTGTAGTTCAAGGAAGAAGACCTCATCACAAAGGACTTGAATCAACATCATCGTTTCCACTATATGCTTTGGACCTAATATACACACACGCACATCTTGACGCAGGTATTATCTACAAGGAAATATACACATTTCTGATTATAGGTAGGTATACAATATACATGGATGTGTCATGTTAATGTTTGGGTTAGGTGGAGACTGCAAAGCCGTTAATTAGGAATGAATATCAAAGAAGCAATTGTGCTGGAGGCTCCCCTGCACCCTCGAGCCACAGACTTGATCTGAATACACACAGTATATATAATATATTAACTGTGTGTATTACATAATGCGTACACGTAATATAGCGTTACAATTATATATATATACCTATAGTTAAGCTGAAGGGGTTGTATGCGCAGCCAATGCGCAGCTGGATTCGCGGTTTGTTTGAGAATATTGATTTCCAAAAAAATAAAAAAAATTAAAAAAAACAAAAAATGGGGTAAAAGAAAAAAAGGAAGAAAGAAATAATAGCACAAGAGTTTATTTGGCTCCAACTGGCTCGAATTTTTCTCTAATTTGCCGAGTTTAAAGATAAAGTCGTTTTGCTTAGTGGGCCAGAATAACAGTGTAACGTGTTTTACGGGGGGTGAAAGTGCGCCAAGCAATATGCCGCCATGGCAACGAAGTTGAGCGCGTGACTTGATTCAATCTCCTTATTGTTCTCAATTTCCTTGCGGCGGGAAGATGAATTCAGTAATAAAACAACAAGAGGTCTAACCCCCGTTGGCTAACTAAGCGATGCTAGCCTTGTCTTATCCTTATTATTACCTACGCGCGAGACTAAAGACCTTATGGAGTTCAAACGGGTGGGCGCTTTTTCATGTTTGTTTCACTAACGTTCACAGTTTATCTAAGGTATAACACGACCCAGAAACTTTTAGAATAAAGAATAGAAGGCTAGTGGCCGTCGTTATTATAGAGCTGTGCTATTTCAGTCGAGAGACCGTTCCACGTTCACCACCAGTGCGGATAAAAATCATAAAAATATTGTTTACGATGGAATGAAATCTAGGCTTCCTCTATATAATAAAGTAAAAAGGATTCGCTTGTCTATACACAAAGGGCCGATTCACGAGTGTGCACGTACGTGCGTTAGTGACATACCTATAGTCCTGAAGGGGCTAGCGAATAAAATGAAACTGGCTCGTAGGGGTCGCGTGGGGTAGGGAAGTTCAGACCCAGTGCGATGCTGCAATAACTTCAAAACATTTCCATGAATATTTAATCAAATCCTATTCCACCGTACTATTTTGTTAATATCTACCTCATTCTCTCGGCTACCAACTTTCTGCTTAAGAATTTTCTCTCTCCTTTATTACATTTTTCATTGCTTTTAATTTACAAGCGAATAGCAAAATCCAACGACCTAACAGCACCGACACCTAAAACATTTATTTATGTATTTTAAATTCATTCATCACATATTTTATGTATAATATTAAATGAAAACCAACGAACGAACAATTTCTTTATGAATATGCGGCAGAAAAACATTCGTGTCACGTCACGCTGATATCTCCACCCTTAAACCCGATCAAGTCTTCATCCAAATATTAATCCTTCCACCTTCAATGCAATGGATTCGGGCATTAATATTCACCTAATATGTACAGATCACACTTATGGGGACTGACGTACGTAGGTATATATATACATACCCTGAATACCTATACCTATATACCGAGAAGAAATCTTGATACTGCACAGTCAAAGTGCCTGACTGCGCATGCGCGAGTTTCGTCGTCCGCTGAGGCAGGTTAGCCATCCCGAGTTTTTAGCTGTCAAACTTTGTTTTTGGCGGCGATGTAATTGATACGAATTTTTGAGGTTATAATCTCAAATAATTGCGTTAGCGATTCGGAAAGGCTTGGAAAGCTTTATTGAAACTAGATGTTCGACTGTCGCAATTTATTTCGAACAGTTGATTGCTCGCTTCGATTCGATTGAATTATCTTCCGATATGGACTATTTTATTCAAGATTGCTAATCGATGCCACTTTTATTTTGATAATTCACGTTAAATAAAAATGAAAAACAACAAAACCTCAACTGACTAGTCTACGCGCGAAAGTTTGGCAGCTCTTGCTTCATTTTTCGCAAGTTGGCACCCCTGCCTCATACGTCATAATATTATCGCGGGACCATCTCAACGACCAATAAAATTGAATTATTTCGCGCATGCGCAGTTAGGCGCATCGACTGTGCAGTATCAAGGTTTCTTCTCTGTATGTGACTAGAAATGCTATACGTTTCACGAAGCTCCTGCAGGTATTACCGTTGCTATACAGGGTATTACTGTGTTACATATCAATTAGTCTGATTCGCAGCTTCATTTGATCAGGATGTTTGAATATAATGTGACGTCAACGTGGCGAATGCATTAATGTATCGCGACTCAGCGACTAGAACGGATGTGCGAAGAAAAGTGACGGCGGAGGGTCCCAACGGAAAACAAGGAATTCTCTCGCTTTGGGCAATGCTTGATGTGTTCAGGTCAGGTTGGATATAATGAAGTCTCAGTTTTTTTTAAATTGTGTCGCGTTTTTATTGCGAGAAAGGCCAAAACCTCGTTTGGCTAAGCATATTTTTATGCGGTAACGTCGAGAGCTCGCGGAGACTCCCCGGGGCTACGTTCGTTCTCTTGCTACTTTCCACGGCGATTTCAATTTTGACAATAATAACAATAACAGCAGCGGTTATAATAATAACAATAATCGACATCCACGGTTTTCCATAATCGTAAAACTGATCAACCCCCGCCTTTTCGCTTCTACCAACGTCCGCCCCGCCGCGGACGCAACCCTAAATCGATTACCTACTCGATTTATTTTTATGGTATCGAGTCTTTTCCGTAAAACGGGAGGCAAGAGACGCGATGCAGACGACGCGTGATAAATATGTAGGCGGCAGTTTCCCTCGGTCATTTTGGAATTTCCAGTCACGGTTCGACGAAGGATATAGAGAGCTGTAAGCCGGAGCATAGCGAGTGCCAAGTAAAGAGAACCGACGGACTCAAGGATTTCCCGCAAGTTATACGACATACGATTGCGTTTCGCCAGAGGGTGACGACGGTCAACTAATCGATTTCGCGACATCATATATACCTATATGTGTATACATATATCGTATAGTAAAGCGTATATAAAGGTTTTTCCTCCTGGCGAAAAATGCTTTGACCGTTTCGGCTGATTCGTTCTCGCCTTCGCATTTCTTCGAGTATAGAGGAGGTATAGCGAGAACGACAAAAGAGGGACAAAACAGGCCCCTGATGCGAAAGAGAATGAGGGAAACGAACAGGAGAGGGATAAGGAAACGGGAACGGGAACGGGAACGAGAACGAGAACAGCGAGGTGAAGTGAGGTGAGGTGGATCAGCGAAGCGAGGATAAGTGAAATTGAACAGGAAAACCGTGCAATTTTTATCGTCACCCGACAAAGTTGCGAGGCGTGTTCGGTTACGGTTCCAAGTTCGGTCTATCAGGACTATGCGATATAGGTAGGTGCGTATAGCGCATAGTGCTGCCTGAAAATTCAGCTGGGACGCCAGAATCTTTGAGTATAAGCCAAAGCCCCGGCACAAAAGTGAAAGTATAATAAGGGCGTAAATAAAAGTTCAAACTTATTAAATCACGAAGCTCGAGAAGCAGGCACACCTTATATCGGCTGTGAAAAATTACACGGAGAACAATTGCCGTTAAATAATTGGAAGATTCGTTGTAATATTGAAAATTCCTCGGCCTCTTTTTAAGCTTTCCTTACCAAAACTAAGGCTTCCAGATATAGTTTTCCAGATATAGCTGCCAACTTTGACTCAACGTTTAACATTGTTAAAACTTATAAGTACCTCGAATATCTTGATAAAAAAAATTCAAAAATGAAACACGAAATAAAGAGAGAAATGTGGTGGGTAATTAAATTTAAAAGCACTCTTAAAATTGCCATTCTCATCGGGAGACTTGTCGCTGTGAGGCATTTCCCTTCGATTTACTGGTGTCTCACGGGAAATCCCCTCCTCGCATTTCCTGGCTTGCCGGAAGGTCTGTAATTTGCAATTCCGTTCGGCCGATACGAACCGCGTTTTTATTTATTATTATTATTATTATTAATATTATTATTTTTGTCCAGCAGGGCCAGCATAGATAAAAAATAACCCTTTTATCATATTCTGAAATCCCTTTCACGCTGCTGGTATTTAATTTTATTTTATTTATGATTATTATTATTTTTTTTTTTTTTTCTTTTTCACTGTTCCGCGACAAATTTTTACCGTACATATTTTATCACCCGTGGGAAAACGAACGAATGTCAAATGGTAACTGTACACAAGTTATAGCGTTAACCATGTTTGTTTTTGTAATTGAAAATTTTATGAAAATTAACAACTTTGGGAAAACAATAAATGCCGAAATAAGTTGAGTAAACAAAATGTTGTACCGTATTGTATTTGTGCAATTTCAAAACGCGCTGTATCATAACCATCCCCTATAACTTTATTCGCCGAGAGTGGTAAGCATACGATTTATCCGGCAGTAAAAAAGAAGAAGAAAAAAAAAAAACGTATTTAGCAAAAGTTTCAATTTTATTCCACGTTCATTTTATATTTACTTTTCTCCCGTCCCCTTATACTCTATCTTCGCAATAAGGGCTTACCGAGGGCGAACCACTATATCAAACGCATAGCTCACGCAACCCTTTCACGGTAAAGCGCATTACGCACTCCTTGACGCGTTTTATCCACGTTCTCGAAAGGATTCTATTACAAGAGGCGACACTTATCCATTCCCCGGCCTTTTCACCCGAGAAAGGCAAAAAAATACCCGGGAGGAAGGTTATTACGCCCGCTGAAGAGTCGCGAGTCGATATCTCGGACGATCATTAAGGTATACGATGGTGGAACATTAAGAGGGACAACTGGATCGAACTGTAGACGGCGGGACATCGTCGTAGATAAAGAACAGGAATTCGTGACCACCGTAGGCTCGTGCTAATCAACTTACAATCGGTGTATAGCCTGCCACTGTCAGTTTAATCAACGACTAACGACCAATTACTGTTACCTGTGTACTCGGTCTAGGCACAGTCAGTGTCCATGGCCGAGGTCTAGTCCAATATTACGGAATCGCTCGTTGAGGTGTTTGCTTCTGCGGACCACCTGCTACGTTTATCTCAAAGCAAGGTGGTCTGCTATCGTCTATATCAATTATCTGTGCTTAGTCGCACGCAAATGAAAAAAAAAAAAAACTACGGAAATGCTGAATTCCAAAGGATACATATATATTATATATACTAGGTATATAGATATGTAGGTATATATGTATAGGACGGCGTCCAATTACTAACGTCAGACGGCCGTCGACGTACAATAAAAAGCGTATCCAATCCGAAGAAATGGCCTCGGTGATGTGGCACAATGTGCCTGTATATATACATGTATGTATACATACTTACGTACACACGTATTCGTATGGGAAAAGTTTGAAATTCTCCAAATACTTTTAAGATGCTGATTCCAGACTGGAGATTTCAAGATTCAGCTTGAAAGCTCTCGCGCATATTTGAGTTATTTACTAATCGATGTTTGAGCTCGTCGTCTTTTTACTTATACATACTATATACCTACATATATAAGTATAATGTATATATACAGACGAACTTTCCTCGAGACTGAAATTTCCGATGAAAAATTTTCTGCTCTTAATAGACGTTCAATTTTTTGCTTCGTCCGAATCCATCACACGAGGATAACGTATCGTATACCATGTATAACGTATAACGTGTCGAAAGGATCGATTTGAGGTGTAGGGTATGAGGTAGTTACGAACTTATTTGTTATACTCTAATATTTGGCTACATCAACGTGGCTGCGGCTGTTTACTCGATCTGAAACTGAGGCCTGGATCACGTTTCCAGGTAAATTTCCTAGTATCTATTGACCTGACTGAGGTATTTGCCTGTAGGTATATCGGTACTCGCAAATAGGTATATACGTATAGTATTATACTTATACATCTAAACATGTCGAGAACGGAACTCATTGTATACAGCCTTGCTGAAGATCAACAGGCTGGATGTACCCACAATGTCCATCGCGAGGTGAAACGAGAGGAAAATCGTACCAATGATGAACCCAAGTAAGATGGTCTTGATGTCTGAGAATAACTCAAAGTAACGGGATAACGACCCACTGTATTCGTTACAGAAAGAGAAGTTATCTCATGGGCTTTCAGAGGACGTCGATGAACTGTTTCATTCTGAGAATCGCAAGGCGAGCCTTCATCTTTAGCTTAAAGATATCCGGATCTTCTGTAATAATCCGCAGGGTTACAATTAGCCTTGATTAATACAGCCTTAATTAACGCCGCGACAGCCTTTGTTAATCACTTGCCACGTGGCTTTGAACTTAAACTCGCGTTTCGGATGAGTTATTCTCATCCCAATTTTAACTGAACGCAAATAATCCACGTGCGTTATTCTTATCTCCCCGTGGCTTAACCGCACCCTCAACGATATCTTCGGACAACTAAGCAGTCTATAAGTATATATATCTACATATCCTAACATCGATGGAACTCGATGCCGAGAGGGTTTCTCCTACCCCATAAAAAAAAAAAAAAGACAGCAAACGCGACGCCGTCCACGTCAAGAGTTCCAAGGACGCTTCGCGTGGGGTAGGTCGCACGCGGCGGCGTCGTCGGCGAGATATCTTGAGCGCAGAAAGCCGTCAGGGAAGGAAAGCAGGGAGGCAGCAGCGCAGGAAAGCCAGCAGGGGGCTAAATACAACGGCGCAAACTCCGGGATCGCACCCGGTATATATCTATGTATATACGTATGTTTGCCAGATGGGTCGTCGGGTGGGACACTGTGAGCTGAGTAGAATCAGTCAGTGGAGTTTGGTCGCCGCTTCGGGCGCCGCGACGCTCCTTCCAGGCGGGAGTCTAAATTTACCGTATTTTCCCGCTGCAGTAGCCGGCCCTCTCAGTAATTCGGCGTCGTTTACGTCAGTGACTCGACGCCGTTCTTTACGTACCGAAAATTTTTCCTTTTCTTTCATCATCTCTTAAAAGAAATCTGCCCGGTGTTAAACGGGTTACGATAGCGCCGTGCATTAAAGCTCCGAACTTAATGGGGTTGTTTTTTTTTTTTTTTTTTTCAAATTCATAAATATTGATAACACACATATATACAAGTACACACGTATATTCAGAAAAGTGGAAAAGCTACCAGTTGACGTTGGCACGTCCCAGCTTTTATTTGACTTTACAGTCGCACCGCAACTATACGAGAGGATCTAAACTTTCGGGATAAATATAGAACCACAAAGTATCACGGAGATGTGGTACCAAACTGGCGTCGTCGAGGAGGTAAAGAACTGTCTGGAAGATGACCTTAAAAATTGAATACGTTTCGGTGAAAGTAAAGAACCTTTATTCGTCCGAGGGTTTGACGAGTAAACTCTCTAAACTTAAAGCCATCTGAGAATATGTTTGGATTATAAATATCTATAATCGTCGGTGCGTTCAACGAACGTTTCTGGATATATAGCTTACGATATTGAATATAAATCGAGGGGTGATAACACTAGCATAAGGGAGAGTCAAGTTTTTCAAACATACCGAGTACCGCGGAGAAGTTAGTACTACTCTGTGACGGATAAGCGCGTTATCCAGTTAGTGAAATGTTTTATCTTAATAGTTTACGGTAATTAATATATATACAGATATATACATAAATATATATATATTATATATAAGCTACCAGCCGAATCTTTCACATCTGTTGATAGTTTAATCAAGAGTTAACAAACTTTGTAAGAGTTTAAGCAGAGATTTAAATCGGATTTTCATTTGAAATTGGAGTAATTAAAACGAGCGTGATTGGAAACCAACTTGCCATCTGTTTCGTTATATATTGTGTTACGCATTCGTTGGATGAAAAGGACCAATGTGATCGGAGTCCGGTGACCTTTTGTAATGTAATATCGTGCGGGTATACGAAGCGAATTCTCATTCGTGCCTCACACACGTAAAGGCGATAGTGTACATCATAAAATAACACTATAACAAAGATATATAGAAGAGGCGATGTTATCGCGGTGTTGTTAATCAGGTGCACCTACGTCCATCGAGTGTGGATTTAGCGAATGAGATGTCAGTGTTGTGCGTGCTTTGGGCAACGCTGTCCATCATTGCCTCGGTGCTTGCCTGCTCAGGATTTTATCTGCCATATTGGATCCAGGTAAGAATATCGTGGGAATCATTTTTCGGTATTTGGGAAATCAGATCTGTCCATTTTCCACATATATGTGAAGGCAGTCTTCTTAGAATTCGATATAATCCTACTCGTTAACTGACCGCGCACCATCAGTTATACTCACGAGATCGGCTCCTTCTCGAAATCAAGCCATCTGGCTAACGAGTTCCAAGTATTCCCTAATCCGCTCATTAGAGTTCGCTAATTAAAATAATTCCCACTCATTTCCACTACGCCTCATGAATTGAAATAAGGCTTCTCAATACTCTCGCAAGGTGGATGTCATAGCTCGTGCTTTTCCATCCAAATTAGAAAATCATACCAATGGAAGAATATTTCGAAGTACGATTTTTCCTTCCTTGAATCGTTTTAATTTTGACGAACGAATAGCAGATGAGCAAAAAAATTGAGAAAAAAACAAAATTTGAAAGGATCTTTCATTTTTTTTTTTTTTTTTTTCTTTATCATTAGCTCTTCGTTCATCCAAAGCAGAACGATTCACCGGAGAAAAATACGTTCTAATAAATATTTATGGGGTGATATGATTTTCCAATTCGATGTAAAAACACGAGTATGGCATCACCTTAAAGCTCATTTCTTCAAGTATTTCAGAATCAAGAAAAAAAGAACGTGACTGTTGAAGAGATTGATTATTTTGTATATTATATATATATACATATTTTTGAGTATAGGTGGGTAACGTTGGATACAAAAATGTCAAAACCTGATATTGAACCCATAAAGTACCCATTAGTCAAAAACAAAAGCTGCTACACGGTCGCAGTGAATTGAATGTCGCTTAATTCCATATTCGGCAAATGGATTTTTAAATCTATTTTCTGTAAAAAGCTTTCAGCGATTTCCGTGGTTGTACACATATATACCTATATGGATATAATGTGATAGCAACGTTAGAGCCGGTTGAGTTGCTCCAAAATATCTCTTTACCAGCGAATAATCCGAAAAGAAATATATGGAACACGTAAACTTTAATGGGAAATCTATTTAACAACTACATCCTGGCTGTAGGGAAGAGTAAATTACATTAATCCTCGGCCTTATCCTCGGCCATGAATTTTCGAATAATATGCAAAATGGAAATGGTAGAATAAGTTTCAAATCACAACTCATTCTCTGTCGTATTGATGAAATATGAATCAAAAACTTTGTGATGTACAAACAGAGGAGACATCAAACGCGCACCATACCTATATTTGAGTTTAGCTAATAGAAAAATAGCTCTTTCAAAAGCTTCATGGAATATATACTACGAGTACGGGATTTTATTTAACGAACTGAAATAGAATACCTTTCGAAAAAAAAAGAGAATGAAAAAAACAAAAACGAATTGCATCGCTCTCCAGGGATGAGCGTACATCATAAATTAATCTCTGAATGTACAGAATTTGGTCATATACTCGCATAGTATACGAGTAGGTGATTCATTTATATAGTATATTGTAAAGCATACATATATATTTTCAATTATATCTTCAACAGTAATCAATTGCCGGATAATAATTATAGAAATTGGTTAATTTTCTCCAATCTTTTCTTCAATTAGTGAATAACAAGCGTATGAGTAATATTACCTGATACCAATGGCGAGGGATACTCTGATAACAAATCAATTCTGATGTTGACCGTTGCTATACGGGTAGATATTCCCCAATATCGGATGAGAACTAATTATTTGTGCTATTAATTTAGAGTTCAGTATAATCTGACGTTAAAACATCATAGGGACTTTTCACAGCGTAATTCTAATTAATATTCTTCGTGAAATTACACTGTGTATCTTTTATATACACGTGGAAAAAATATCTATATATACCTACCTCTACGCCTGTTCTAAATAAAAATATCGTCACTATTCTACATCAATCTGACCTAGACATAGCAATAAAAATGTTAGTTTTGAATTGGTGTCAATATACCAAGAGTGATCGTAAAGTTTCCCACCATTTAATGGAGCAAAATATTTGTTGTTAAATTCTCAATGCATTTGTCATGGCAGTCGTAGTAGATGGTACAATTGCAGCTATGAATACGACGCGGTACATCCAATTCCCAGTGTATGGTGTTGATTTTATGACAATGTATCCACTCTAGTATTGTCAAGTGATTTTCATCGTACAGGGTGTAGTTGTTTATATACATTTAATCGGTATTGTTGGTGCAATTACCCCACTTGTTGTATATATACAACAGTATAACTATTCAGTCTTCGCGTGCAGTCAAGAATGAAGTTTTAAAAAAAAATCCTTTCATCGAATGTAGCCAGAGTCTTTTATATCATAGTTCATATTGTTCGTATATATGTATAATGTCGCTGTATATCGTATATATTAAGAAATTTATGCACGATGTCAGAAGCTTTTGATCTCGCGTTTTCTCACAACTTTTACAGATACGAAATCCTTCTAAGTTCTAGTCGTCATTCTTCCGCATCTAAAGTAAACGCCAGATGGTGTAGCTCTCCTCCGACATTTCCTATCTCTCAGTTCAGAAATATACATCTACGAACCAACGGAGCAAAACTCGGTTGATATCGAATCAGCATTCAGCACTGCTTATTTTTTCGTCTTACATTAAATCTCTCGGGGGAGATGTGATGTTTTCCCTACAGCATGAGAGGTGACACCAAAGCAGTGCTTCACTGACTAAATTTAGCATCAAGCTCTGCCTTACCGCGAGCTAAACCCACAGGGACAAGGTAATTACTTTTCGACTTCGTCGTATGTTTCAGGGAAGGCTTTTGGGGAAGGCTGACGCATATTTCAGCTCCTTCCGACGCTGTAATTATCCTCGTCTCCGAGCACCAAACGCTGCTCCGGAGATAGTCTACGAGTGTGCACGATACTCCAGGTATTTTAACCTTATCCTACATACTGATACCCCTGTGATATACGCATGAGGAAGATCGCATTTTGAATTTAGAAACGAAAGCTGCTGTGTGAAAAATTACTTTATATAGAATGAGTAACAGATGGATCAAAAATGATGATGTCAAATAATTATCGTAATCACGCTCGCGCTGCACTCTTACAAATCCTTTTATTTTTCGATACCAGAAAATAATGTATCATATGATAGAAATAAAAGAATTCTCAAGACTCTGACATACCCAATCTAATCATTAGTGTCGCCCGAATCCAGACGAAAGAAATCAATCATCTTTCTGATTGCGAAAGCTTAAGTTTCATGTGCCGATTTCTTGAAGTATGGAACTGTCCACTTTGACTAGGGGTCGTTTTAGATAAAGGCTCGAGACATGTACGCACGTAGTTGAACCATCCTTTTAAAATTTGTTAAATTTCTCGCATGAAACTGTCTCTCTTTCTCTCTCTCTCTCTCTCTCTCTGTGAAATTCACTTTATATAGAATGTTGAAATTGTAACACGTTAAATTTTGTATTCGATCTTACCTATCCGTCAGCTCCTTTAAATCCAAAATCTCTCCTTTGTATACAGTAACCTACACAGAGGGATAACCAACCTTGTCTAACCTGACCGTATAGCAAACAGGCCGTGCACTTTGGTCGAAAACTCTATCTCTAAGCCATAAGCCTCTTTCAAGCCTGTTCAAACTCCTCGTGCCTCACTACTCGGAATAATATATAATATAAGATGATGGGAGAAGAGATCTAAGTCCTGATTCCAGAACGATCGTAAAATTATAACGTGTAGCCAGTACTATTTCTATATTCTATATAGAATAGATGTACTCCTTATTTATTTATTTTTTTTTTTTTTTTTCGTTTTCTTTCATTCGGATGATACGCATAGAAAAATCGTAGTCATTTCGCAGAAAAGACTCTCGTCTCTGCCTCATTTGAGGTCTGTTTGAGGAACAGCCGGGCGTTGGTGTATGGTGTCAGGGGATCCAACTCGTTCGTCAAAGAGGTCGGAAACGATCAAGCGATGAAACAAGTGGAGCGCGTTGACCAAGCGTCGCGTATTTACGATACGGTTCTTCAGGGGATTCTAAAAGTAGACGTCGAGGCGTCGCTAGAAAGAAGCTCGATGACGAACATCGGCGGAATTAGTTTCGCGATATTGTAGAAATTTCTTCACTCTTATATACAGGGTGTAAATCTTAACTCTGTACATACTTATAGGGTGTGTAGGGGCTGCCAATATAAGCATTTTGAGGTATGACACCCAAGGTCGGAAACTCATCCCAACGGCTGTGGAGGGCTTTGAAGGTTCTGGTACCGCGCGCGTTCTGTGGTGTAATGAATCAGATGTGATCATTTTTGACCCAACATTTTATTCAGCGGTAGACAACAGTACAAATGTTCTTGCGTGAAATTAACAAAACGATGAACTTGGCAATACAAAAATTACAAAACAATTTCCGGTGCTTATGAACAAAATTTGAGAAAGTTATGGAAAACGAAAAGCCCAAGTGTGCAAAACCCCAATTCGTTTTCCATAACTTTTTCAAATTGTGTTCATAAGCACCGAAAATTGTTTTGTTATTTTTTTAATGCAAAGTTTATCGTTTTGTTGATTTCACACAAGAACCTTTGTACTGTTTATTCCGGCTTAATAAAATGTTGGGTCGAAAGTGATCACATCTGATTCATCACACTACGATCAAGCGTGCGGTACCATATCCTTCAAAGCCCTCCATAGTGGTTAGGATGAGTTTCCGACTATGGGTGTCATACCTCAAAATGCTTGTATTGGCAGCCCCTACACACCCTATAAGTATGTACAGAGTTAAGATTTACACCCTGTATATAATTCGACTATGTATTATATATTATAACTAAATGAGCCCAGTTTTTATCACGGCGTGAAAATCGTCTAAATATTATGATTTTCTCACCCTCTAGCTATTATATTTTTTCTTACCATGTTTTAATCCAATTATTTTCCGCCGTTTTAAACGCCTAAATTTTCCATCATAATTTCATAAAATGTACATTTACCCCGTCACTTGTGGTAACTCAGTTTCTGGGACATACCGAGCGCATGGTGGCAAGCGAGTACCGTGACAATGGGGGTTGGAGTCGCCCTCGCGGTCATCGCTGCCCTAACTCTAGTCGCTGCAGCGTCTTCGTTCCTTCCACATATCCTGAGGATGACAAGGCCTACACGAGCTTTGGGATCATTGCAGCTTCTTGCAGGTGAGTTACTTATATATATGTAACTATAAGCGAAAAACAAATCCTAAGATGAGTAAGTCTGAGATGTTAGGGCATCCCGAGGAATTATCAAGTCCTTAATAAAGTTAACGGGATGTAAACTTACTTGGTATACTTGTTATCTAATCTAATTTCTATAAGCGGATCGCGGGGGTGCCATACATCGGGGTAAACAAGTCAACTTGCTGGGCGAGGTGTGACTCGACGATAAGCGGTTCTAGAGTCAAGTAGTCTTTAGAGCATTAACTCTACCCGAGTTTCCAAGTGATTTGCATCCCGAAAATATGCCCGAAACGCGACCCTTCCCAACGCTTTTCCCGAGCCGCACCCTCCCGCCCACGACACTACAGCCAAAGGACCCAACGGCGCGTAAATGTATGATTACCGTGTTACAGCCGTGATGATGTGCGGGGGTATCGTAATGTACCCCGTAGGGTGGGACAACCGGGAGGTCAGAGAGTCCTGCGGAAGTGGAGCGAACGTCTATAACTTGGGTAAGTATAATCTACCGCGCGGGCATATATATATACCTATATGTGTATGTTACATAAGTTACATAGCGAATGCACCCTCGCTTGCAACTATACACACACATATACCATACGTATATACGAATCAAATCTCTCTGTGTTCGCATGCATATAATATATGTGTCGTAAAATATTGTTCTTGTTCCTGAGACAATGGCATCAGCGTGTGGAAAACAGCGATTCACATAGGAGAGAATAGTACTACATATATACATGCATATACGAAGGTACTGGTGGAAGCTGCATATGGTATTTAAATAGTACAAGCTGGCAGCCTTCCACCATGACAGCTGGGCGATTGCCTGAAGGAATAAACCTTTCCTTTTCTCTGAGGATTATTGGAGAGGCGGGTGTAACCCGACGTCCCGGCTTAAGGCAATCCTCTGTTACAGGGAAATGCTCGGTGTCGTGGTCCGCGCACTTACTCCTCGGATCAGTTGCTCTGTTACTACTATGCTTCGGATTGAGCTTCTGCGCGGCAAGGCACAAGCCGTCCCATCCGCATCCTCTAAGAATTTGACAATCAAGATACTCACAGTCGATCCACGCCTACGCTCAACCCACTGAAAACGATGTCAAAGACACCAGCCTATCATTTGTTACAATTTGTTAATCGATCCAGAAATCATCAAAAAAATAAGCGGGTATACACGAGGAAGAAATCAGGTGGAAAACAGATGTGAATTTATCAATTGATATAATATGATAATATGTACTTTCTGATTAGTGCCGATGCGGTCGTAATCGAGTTTAATTATTTTATTTTCCTACATTATCGAACTTTTGCGCACGCTTTAGCATGAATAACAGACACGAACATAACTCACCGATCCCCCATGGACTTTGCAACTCTGCATGCTCATAATACGTGAGCAGCTTACGTACCTACTTTGTACGAAAACTATTGGTGCAGGTAACCGGCTTCTCGGCGAGGATCAACTACTGGCTAGAGAATATTAGTATTCACAGCGAATGTCAAGTTATTATAGCTTTACTCGTAACATTGACCAACGAATCGTTTTCCCTTCCATGGTGACGGTTGTTAATAATTAATAACGCTTACTTTTTCTTCAAAATTTCAATTTCGCACTGACAATAAATGATATTTTCATCCTCTACCGTGAATAACCAGTCGCGTATTTCTCCCGAAGTACCCAATAGTCTCCTAATTTGTATTTCCAATCGATTCTCGCCTCTCCGAAATTCACCCTTCGCCCAACGATTCCATTATCCATACGATTCAACGGAAAGACATCTTCGACCCTCCGAAACTCGGGTGGATAATTTACAAATGGAAGGAGCTCCGATAATCAATCTATAACAAAACAATACCAATTACTCTGTCGTCTCTGATCGACAATGAACCTTATTCAAAACACATGCCCGTGAATCGAATGTATATTTTATCGGGGATTGACGTAATCAGTGGACCCGGGAACAAACGTCCTTTTCTTTTTACATTGTATATAGGTATCTCAATCGATCACCTATCAATTGTTAATTGGGTAGATGTAATTGGATATACTAAAACCGATACTCTGGCTCAAGGTGCACCACTGTTTTCGCGACGGAGATTCGACCCATGATTCACATACATATATTATAGATACACATACATATATAGTGATTCACACATCCGTGTCGCGACGATCACCTGGGTATCAATCAAGCGTCAAGCGTCAAGCGTTAAGTCGAGCACAACAAACGGAATTGACCAGCCACACAAAAAATAGAAAAGCCAATATCAATTATTATCATTTCCTGTGTAAATGATCACCGCGGTTTGGCTGAAATCAAATTTTTTGCATTGTATGCGCCATAAAAATTCGCGAGTGAAACTTACCTACATCAGTGCAGAGTTATCGATATACCTACCTATATACGCAGTTGCCCGAATATCAATGTATAATTATTATTATCTTAAAATTGTCTCGCAAACGACACGAGAAAGACTGACCTTCCGATTGTAGTTAACGAGCGGACAATTAGTGAGGTTACGAAAATTGGTTAATTGATTGATAAATTAATCGAATTAATTAATTAATTACCACATGACAAGACTGTGAAGCTGTTCAAGCAGCTATATAGCCGTTGATTTAAGGCTGTCTTCTTTCTTGGCATGGGAAAGTATTCTACGTAGTTTAATTTTCTTTTTTCGTCAATCTGGATGAGTCCCAATTTTTTTTATTTCCCATTCCTATACCAAAACGATTATATTTGAAATGTTCCAATGATACCGCGTAGTTTACAGGCAGCGAAAACAGTATTCAATTTTTTTCTAAGATAATTCTAAAATAAGAGATTCGAAAAATAATGTCTGTTTCAGATTTAGGAAAATAAATTAAAAAAAAAAAAAAAAAAAAAAAAAAGAATAAATAAAATAAAATAAATAAATAAATAAATAAATGAATAAAAAGAAAAATTTGCAGAAACTATTTTCTGCGGGGACTGTCGTTGAATATTAATTTAGTACATGTACATACATACATATACATACATACGCACATAAGGAGTCTTGAAATTCTTGCAACTTCGTTGCACACATGATATTGCTATACCTACTTGCAAAACGTAGTTTGCTATACGTGGCAGGAATTTTTTGACTTACATGTAGACAACTTTAAACAGATTAGTAAGAACCAAAGGAACTATAGATATACTTAGTCAAGTTTAAAAATTTATAAGCATCACTGTTACATTTTCATCCCTTTGATGTGATCTTACATCGATATCACCTGACAGCTCTGATCGGATTACTTTTCGCACGGAGCTTGGCTCGAAAAGGTCCAAACGTTTCGAGCCTTTTTCAAAGGGATTTCTCATCTTTCGTATGCGCGATATCAGCCAATTTGAACGGATGTATTCCGCCATGACGTATGCTCGACAGTGTGAGATTGTTTCAAAGTTACAAAGCTGCAGAGCTAGAGATATCCTTTTATTCTCTGTTCTTAAATTTACCTGGTGTTACTCAGTTTTTATTTAAAAACAATTACCTATAGTTTTTCATCTACATTTCTACTTCCAATTATTTCCATTCTTGACAATAAAATTTCACTTATTATATATAAGTGAAAATGAATTTTGTGTACGTCACTCGAGCGCATGCATTTTTATTTTCACCTCCCTGTGAAATACGAACAAATGCGACAAGTCTCACTGTGCGGCAATTTGACCGTATAAAAATGTGTTGAATCGGGACGTACCAAATTTACGATCAGTTGGTATAACTTCTCGTATCCAAAACCGCACTGTGCTATATGTAAATGCTTTTCACCGTGTCGCATTTTTTTTACACTGTACCACACACCTTGTTGCAATAAATGTACAATGATATTTTGCGATTCGTGCTACGCATCGCGGCGTAATTACCCTGTTTTTTGGTTTTATTGTTTCGACGTATTCAAAATGGCAAATAAATTCGCATTTTATCAATTTTTGTTAAAAAATAATCTCTGACGTATCCTTTTTTAACCAGCTATTTTAAATTTGATAAAATTCCAAGCTTACACACGTAGCGCATTCGTCATTATACTTTATCGAAATATGAAGATATATTGGGGAAAATCTTTGACAAATAGATTTTGGATATCGAACTGTGGAAATAATGCTGTATAGTTATCCCTACTCTAAAACTGTTCAAACATCAATATGTAGTCGATTCACAGAATATTCTGAACCGAACGTGACGGTTCTGCGATAGGTCAGCTGGATGGAATCATGTGATACAATTAGTTTGATGGTATCCACCTCTTTACCGCAATTGCTTGTCAGGGCGGATGGTAATTATAGCCAAATTGTAACCCATTTCGTAAATAGCTGCAAGAATCACATCATGTATTCGATATTTTTCTCGAATATTCAGGACGCGAAATCTCATAACAGTACAAATATTTCAATGAATGTATACGAAGTATTATTTTGGTGTACGAATATCTGAATTCAATCGCGAAATCTCTAAGTTTGCTGTTCTACCCTGCAATGTCTGACATCCATTCTGCTAGGTATATTGAATCATCTTCAAAGGCACGAGTGCCACAAGTACCATTATTCTAGTAATCTCTTTCAGCTGTATCGTAGTATATGCGCCGAGTTGTTTGAGACGCCCTGTTCTACCGTAGAGATAAACTTGTACGAAACTATTTGAGTATTGCGAAAGGCGCCCAAGTCTTAAACTTGTGGCGGGTGAAACCTATTTTCAAAGTTTACTAAAGAATGTAGAGCTTGGTTTACCGCGATCATTTCACAAAATCGTTACCTCCGTCAGGCTTACGCGGGTGGAGCTTTTGATATGTTTAGTTTTCGGTACTATACTTGTACCTGCGTATTTATCAAAATTCGATTGATCGTTTGGAAAAACTAATCAACGAGCATCAGATTGAAACGGGCGATCGTATATGACTGAAGTGCAATTTGGTTATTTATCAATTCGGAACCAGCGCCCTTTGATATTGTTTTGTTGAAAATAAAATTTTCCTTTCACCCTATACACAATTAATTAATATGGACTGAAACTCGGGTTAATCATCGAGTGCCAATCAATTGGATTGAATGGCAAAATTGGCGGTAGATTGAAGATAAAAGATTGGAGATACGTTTACGAGTGAATTTTGATGAAAATCTAGTTGAATGATCAGTATACCTACCTACGTTGTAAAAATTCTGTTGGCGTAAAGCAAGCTTGAGCTTATAAATACGGTATCCCTTCACGAAACTTCTATCAGCAAAGATATTCGAAAATAAATAGATTTCACCGGATGAAATATTCTTTATGTAAATTCGATTGGAAATAAAATTCTTTCAACGGCTGCTTAAGGCTCGTGGAATATCGGCGCGAAAAAAACCTTGCGGCATTTGTCGGATATGGGTTCGGGATGTACAAGGTAAATGAATGAAAAGAAAGGCCCCCAAAACTCGATCACACGCCTAACATGGTTCTAACAGATGTTCTTTCATTACGCATAGCGTGATATTGTAATGCGAGATATCGATGAAAATTTATATATATATATTATATATATATAGTACCTATACTTACGTATATTTCGATGTATATAGCAACTGCAGCTATGTAACGATATGTTTATCCGTAAAATGAATTGTATATACCTATATATATCATAAATGTTATGTATTATTATATTTTATAATAAAAGAAAATTTATACATAAATCACGTCTGCTAATGTCAGAGTTTCATTTCACACCTACCTACGTATATGCCTATACAATAGGTAGGTTGGCAGGTAGGTATATATATATGCATACGTCATCTAACCCTTATGGCACACGTGTCGTTAGATATTCATCTATCGTGACCGGTTTCGTTTCATTATTATTAATATCGAAATCCGATATTGAAAGGAATGAAAAAACAGAGAGGCCACGTAATATACGAATGTGACAACATTTATCGAAGGCCGTTTTCGTGTCTAGTCTGTATGCTGATATCCAATTACTGATTCATCCTCACGTAACTAAATTATTGGTTTCCAATGTCTACAAGTTGTTAAATCCCGTCAATTTCACCACGATGTATAGCATCGCTACTATTTCCAAGTAAACCGGATACCCGTGCTTCTCTTGCGTATGGCCGATAATTGAATTTAATTTATTTAACTCCGGCTCTACGCTCCGTTACGCAGATATTAGTGTCTTCCTATATGTGACCTCAAATACGTGCCATAAGTAGTATGATATTCGTGTGGCGTAAATATATGTCGAAAATTTTATTCAATTAAACAAACGGTAAGAAATTTTTTAGCAAAACGTTCTTCGTCACAAAATCGTCAGGCAGTAAATTTTCGAAACGAATTATACGGCGATGTTCGGATTAAAATATTATATATAATATGTAGAAATATAAACCGTTTGCGTCTATACAAAAATGATATCTACCTCATATTAATTCAAACGAAGAATAAATCAACACGATATGTTCGGAGTGGCGTACGATTGAATATTTATCAAAAGGTAAAAGAATTACAAGTTCGTTTATTCGTAAAATAACGTGAGCAGCCTTATGCTGTAATCGATTCGGTTTGAGCTCAGTTCCAGAGCAGAGTGCCGCTTAACCCAATTTTTCTTTTTCTTTTTGTTTTTGTTTTTGTTTTTGTTTTTTTTTACGCGGTACCGCGTAACAAGAAGTCAGTTGTTCGTGATTAATTTAATTAATTTCAAACGAATAACTGGCAACAAAAAAAGTGGCGTATTTGTGCCAGATATTCCCCCATTTATCCTTCTATTTTTTTTCTTTCTTTCTTTTTTTTTTCACCGCAAACAAAGGATGTTGGATAAATGTGGCTAATAACAACATTTCAGAACAAACCTTCAACTTTGTTATAGTCCCGCTGTGTTTCATGCTTTATTACAAATTCGGAACAGATGATTCGGATGTGGCCGATATCTATATGTAGGTTTCTTGTCCGATACGCAAACACTGATATTTAGCCCACTGATTCGGAAGATGGTGGAAAGTGGTTTAATTTTTCTCGTGGTAGTCGGTAGTCGAATTCTTTTATATTAGGGTATTGGCCGTAAATTTTAAAAAACAAATACAGAATGAATGGAGAGCATTTTTGGAATTAGAACACCAATCGAAATGATCTCGCAATTGTGAGCGCTACATTAATTAAACCTAGGGTTGTTCACGGGAAAACAGTGTGTAAGTAATGGGAAATATAAACATTGAAAAAAAAAAAAAAAAAAAGAGAAAAAGTAATCGCTAATCATCTCGGCGCGTTGTTTATTGACGCGAGTTAACTGGGGATCGTTAACGTTTAATTGTGTTATTAGTATCGGATTCTCGTCAAATTTATTATGGTTCCATTTACAAAAGCTCCACTCTGATCCGGTAGCATTACCTGTTTGGAATAACGAGGTTCGCTCGAACCGCTATTTTCCGGCACATCTAACTTACAATGATTTTCTCATTTTTTTACCTGCCGCAATTCCTAAGTCTAAACACGTGAGCAATATTTTACGAATAACTTTTTGCAAATCAAATTTACTTCAAAGTATAAACACTTTTCATAACAGCAGGTTTTGATTTACATATCTATATGTGTGGATCTATCAATGGAACTATGGACCCTGTGTCTTGACTTTCAGCAGAATTTTACCTTACATCGATTCTCTACTTTTCATATGCTACACTATAACGAAAGTATCATATTTATTTTATTTTCCCACGTTGTTCATCGGGTAAAAGTATCTAGAATAAAGGAATAAAGACGGCACCACATATGTTAAACACTTCTCACAGATCAACTCTGCATTCCTCTGCGTTTCTCATCAAGACTATAATTAGTTCTGCCTTATAATTAACAAAAAATAAGCTGCATCTTGTAAATGCGTTGGCGTTTTTTTGATACATTTTTTTTTTTTTTTTTTATTAATTCATTTCCATGTAAACGACACGCTCGAATCAACTCATATTAAAATTTTTCACTGCTTTATTCATTGTTATATGTATTTTATTCAACTACCCTGCATTAATAGTCGTAACTTTTACCTGGGTGACCTCAATGATATTTCGAATAGAACTTGAACAGCTGGATGCTTTTCCTTTTTTGTCTTTTTTTTTTTTCTTATTGAGTCAGTCAAAGTGGTAACATATACTTTCAAGCTGTTCCAACAAGCGTTGCAATTTCCTAACTACTCCATTTATATATATACTTCGGCCTACTGAAGGTGTATTAACGATGAAAGCCAAGTGTCTGCACGTTGCCACCCACTTTAGACGGTAATTAAAATACACGGCAGTAATTAGGATATGTTCTTTCCGTTCAAAGTACGTGTATAATATCTATCAGGTATACAACTTCAGCCAATTATTCTCCAATTACATTTTATTATAAGGAAGAAGCTATCTTTCTTCACTTCATTACCGATACTCCATACTCTAGACTCCAGAGAGCAACATTCACGGCGGAATTATCCGGTAAGTATAATATGCACATTGATACCTATACCTATATAATTTACCTCAGAGACTCAGATAATACTCACGTCAAATTCCACCCACGCACAAAGACTGACATCGAAGAATCGGTTCAAAGATAAATCTTCCAAGTATCGTTCGATAATCCTACTTGGATACCTGTTTTATGAATTCTATGAAATTCTATGCAAGTGTATACGAAATGAAGCTGTACTTACATCGGTATAATATAAAATCGTTTGTTTTACTTCAAATTGATTTTATCGTAGAAGGGATCGCCGTAGAAACTAGAATATATTTTACAGGATTCGCGTCATTGGTTGTAATATTTTGCTATTGTTCGGTGGCATTGCGCCAGGGAATATAAGTCGATATACAACTTTGTTGAACTGCTATTCCAGGCGTGGCATTAACTGCACAAGCTCTTCGCGCTGTTACTACACAGAGTTAACTGGCCTAGAGAGATTTGGAATTTCCCGAAGGAACATCTTCCTACAAATACGGATACCGACATACATACACATTACACATCGAATACGTTACTTCGACCCACACAGATGCCCGGACACCAGTTATTTGCTGCTAATTTATTTCCGGCTGCCGGCCTAATTTATCTCGCAAGGCACCTTGAAAATTGCTCATGGCCTACCGAATCCCTGAAACATGGCTTCGACACCGAAGGGTCGAGGAGCAAGATCAGTCAAGTCCGAGTTCCATGCCTCCTGACTAACACCTACTCGATTTTGCCCTATTTTCAATCCTATATAGTTCCGCTGGCAATCGACAGCGAATTTCCTATTCTCCTATATATTCCTATGACCAGTATTTTTTAATATATTTGTAACAAGCTCGTCATCAGTTTCGTGGTTTTTGCGGCGTAAAACTATTATGATGTCAATCTGTAAAGTTTTCCACTCAATTCTTCTATAGGATTTCTCTCGAAAGAAGACAGGAAGCGATATCCTGTGCCACGGATACACCATCCCCACTTGAATTCAGTCTAGTTTGCATTGCTTACGGGGTGCATAGAGCCAGTCTTCTCGTATTGGCCTTTAAGGAAAATTTATCGTTGCCCGGTCGCGAGAGCGTCTGGTCTGGTGCGCCGTAAAATCTAGTTGGAGGACTCGTGGGATCCACCCATGTTGGGTGGTTGGGGGAAATGGTGCCGAAGTATGGGGGTTGGGGGTTTTGCGAGTAGTACAGGGGCTCGCTGAATTCGCAGCATTGGGAAGTAGTCCGATTACTTACTCGCTGGATTTCTCCCTCTGCGTTTGGTCTGCTGCTAGGCTAGGATCTAGCAGCAGCTGGTTCGCAGGTATGTTAATCACTGCTTACATTCCCTAATTCTGAACCTTACCATCGTGCTCTTAACTTGGCTATAGGCGACACTTGACTCAGCCAGTTTTGCAATGCGGTTAGAGAGTTTAACATGGAAATGAATTTCAAGGAGTCACGAAAACTTGTTCAACTCCTTATATAAGCGCAGAGCCGAAATAGCGTCAATCTACCCGGTAAAAATGTAATTTGTTATCATTTTTTGTTTTTAGTTTCGCTTGACGGAAACGGCGATAATTTCTACGAAATAATCGAACCAGGGGAGCCGAAATTACGGTGGAGCTGGCAGGGTCGAATAATGGATCCCAATTTTCCATAGCTAACTAGGAAAAGGAAAAAAATAGAAAAGTTTTAACAAAACCTTGATCAGCTGACGCCAACGATTGGCGATAAAAACTCCGGACTTGTTATACGGAATTTAATGAATATTTATACAGGATTCGTAATCCAGTAAATCCAAATATTTGTTGCAGCAAAAACAACTAATTGCTCGATTGTGAATTTGGAATATATCCGATGAATACCAGGCCGCGTAACTATATAACGATATTCCTCTGTTGTTCTATGGAAAATATAAATGGAACTTTACTGACCAGCGATAACCGCGTTCACACAAATTCGCAGAGTGCATACAATCTTCGTAAGCCATTGAACATCAGACTAATACGGGGTACCAATACATGCCATAGATATAGAGTTGTGCGTTATCTGCGCGCAGACTGAAAGCTTCAAAAGCAATGCTGTAATACGTCCGATCCCCTCTGAACTCGGTTTGTGTTTGCTTTACGCTTTGTTTGTTCGCAAGTTTCCATATCTGGATTTTTTTAGCCGGAAATCATTTTTATAAAAAGTTTACATCCGCCCTGAAAAAAAACAGAACAAGATCATCGAGGGCAGAGCGATTGAAATTTCCGACGCGTATTTCGAGCGTCGAAAACTTTCAAATAGTCCAAGAGCTCTCGAGAAACATTAGACACGTGTCTCGTGAGATTAATTGCCGACGCTTTCGAAACTAAAGCGAATCAGGATGAAACTCGTCAAGGGAGGAGTTTCGCGTGAAATGAAATTCGGGATTCGGGCAAGTCCAATCAGCGCGTCTCGACTCGGAGCTGATACGGATCTGTATTTTCCAAGGAATTTGAATTCGGGGATAACTTTTGTCAAATTGATTATCTCACAGACCTTATTCTTCGCTCTAGATTTTCTTCAACCGTTATATTACAGTCAGAGGGTATAAAAACTGTCATATCGACTAAGAGACTATTTTACCAAAACTTTTTCACAAACATCAAACATATAACGAAAACTCCAAACGGGGATGCCAGAATAAATATAGTTGCTAGAACGTTCATCCGATCTGTTTACTGAGACGACTGAAAGCTTTTTTACTTATTCTATGGGTGCACCGTTTTGCGAGCTGCAAACTGCTAGCCTTCGAAATGGCTGATCTTCTTCTTCGTGAGAGTTTTAAATTATCGTCAACAAGGTTAGGCTGGTAGGCTGAGTTACTTACTGAAACAGGAGAGTGAATTTTTAACGAACCTGTTACTTAATCGCTGTATTTACTTTTAAACTAATTGAATTCCAGCTCCAAAAACTCAGCTACCATATCTTTTTCAGCAGATTTATTTCATTCTATCTAAGAGCCTAGCATAAATCCTTTGCATTATATTTACAGTATATTATACCTTACTCACATAAAACGTCGCTTTTGAAATCCTATTTTGTTCATTGAAAATTAAACAATACATATATTTAATATCAAAGAGGGGATAAACTGGCAACGTCTTATGAAAAGAGAGAAAATTAGCTGCGCTGTAAATAGATATCAGAAGATGTGTAGGTATAGTGTATACATTAGG
This sequence comes from Tenthredo mesomela, assembly GCA_943736025.1. Lineage (NCBI taxonomy): Eukaryota > Metazoa > Arthropoda > Insecta > Hymenoptera > Tenthredinidae > Tenthredo > Tenthredo mesomela. Next base: position 13,100,001 of record OX031013.1, read on the forward strand.
GTGGTCTCTAAATACCAACTTGAGGAGTAAAGTATGGAAGAACCACCCTGGTATGCATTGGATAATTTAGCTGTAACTATACGATTGAAGAAATTTTACTAATAGTCTCTGATAAAAATGAATATTCCATTAATCCCGTCATTGCATAGAAGCCACTGTAGCTATTCGCAGACTCTGCGTCATTTCTACTGGAAAGAAAATGCATTAGGCAAGGCGCACCGCAGTACGTTACATCTTCCACCCCATATACTCGACATGAGGACGCGCAATTAATCACTCTCCGTTTGGTCAACGCATGATCGCACGCAAGTGCGTCGAAACGTACAGTGGAGTGAGATATCGAATAACATTTGCTAAAGCTGTTATAAATATAATACGGTTGGGGCTCATAGAGAAACAGAGTTGTGCGAAATAAGCACGAGGAGAGAGCGCCAACCTTTTTGCCTTGTTTTCATTTCCGTATATAGGAATTCACCGAAATTCGTGGGATTCCTGAATATATTTGCGCTTTTTGTTCAGCGTTAACGTTTTCTTTTCTTACTTCATTTGCGTGACTTTTTTCTGACGCCAGCCAAGTTCAGGAAACATGGGAATTTTTTATGCTAAGATTTTCGTAGATGCACTAAGTTTTGCAGTACAAGAAAAATTAATTTTTTACTTTGACACCAATACGTTTAAAGCTCGTCGAGCGAATCCTGTACGCCCTTATGGTGCCCTATAGGCGGCGGATATCACCGAGGGACTCTCTGTTCTACCCTCCCCAGGCATTTAGCGGAGTTACCTTAACCGGCGAGGCGAGAAAATGGAGAAGCAACGCCCAAAGGGAGATTGTGCGGAGGTTCCCTGTATTTCGAACCCATGAACAATTAACCAACTTCCCACACAGCGAATTGTTCCGAGCTTCGAACGGTACGTCAAACCTTTCTTGATGGAGGAATCGAACATCGATTTTTGCACCTTCCATATGTTCCATTCGACCACGTAGTAATGATATATTGAAAGCCTTCTCAGTTCTCACAAATGGCATCACCAAGTGAAATCGAATGACAATAAGAACATCGGAGTTATTTTATCGCTTGTGGGACTATCTGTATCGGAGATTTTCTTTGCTAGCTAGAAGCGCAGGTTTGCATTGCATTAACTTGACGATTTGACGAGAATTTGTAATTCTATAAAGTCAACAAAACTCCACCGAAGTGATGGCAAAGCAACACTTCCGTATGAAAATAACCAAAGTGTCCTTGAATGGGTGGGAAAAATGGTCCTATACACTTATCTCTCTGCATGGCGTGAAGAACGAGTAGGTATTTCTTTTTTCTTTTTTATACCTACGTGATTTGCAATTCAAATGTATTCACGGTGATATATTTCCATACTGTGAGTATATAACTATCTCCGGGCATGGAGCTTTCATCGCATTATAGACAAGCGTTGTATAAATGCGTTTTTAAAACTAAATTCATACCTAGTTGGGGGTGCGCTTCACTGTGCAGCTCTTGATCATAAATACCGTTTTGTATGCAAGGCAGCTGAACGGTTGAACCGGCATGCACGGATATAATAGGAAGGAAGCTCAGCTGAAGGCACTTTGTCTAACCCGCTTTCAACTCCGGGACGAATAATTACCTAGGGCGAGAAAAGGAAACTCCTGTGCGGACAAAACGGAGCCGTAGATTCTCTAAGAGTCTCTTAGATTCGCTACTATACGTTCGTGGGGTCACAGTGAGATACGGAAACGATGCACTAGCTTCCACGAACTTCTCAAAGCAAACGAGAGCCATTCCTCCAAGATGCAGACTCCACTAATACCTACGTCCTCGATAAATCCTCGCATCTATCTGCAATAAAATTCCATCCTGACTATACGAAAATATATAATATGCGCTATACTACACCTTTGGCGTCCTTGAATCAATATTTCTCTATAAATACTACATATATATAATATGGATGATAGCATTTTTTGATTTTATAAAATACGTGCGATGAACGATGAGAGGTGAAATATTTTATCAGATAAAGTTAAGCTGCGGGAATACTCTGAGGCTTATCCGGCTCATTAATGATGTCGACGTTTGAGCCCACAATTCCGGAAAACATTATTTCCGACGAAAGCCATCGCATACCATGGATCACCCATCCCTTCGTCTCACAGTATATTAGATCGAAATTATTAAAAAGTCAGGCACGGGAAATTTTCTGAAACTTTATAATTCTGATAGTACAATAAGAGCACTACTCGTTAGTATCATGTTCTTTTTAAAATTACTCAGCACTATTTTGTCCTTGCGGCTGGAATTTCACCATTTTTATTGAAAATTGAATAACAGTAGAAAAAAAAAAAAACGGGGGTGTTTGTTCTTTAACGCATAACTAACAAGCTGTATTTCTGTGAATATCTTCCAAATACCTCTTTTGTAAAAGAACCATATACCCTCAAATGTTTGTTGTACTCGATTTTATTGATAAGTTCAGACAAATAATACAATTAATAAAGTTCAAATACGGCTTAAAAAAATTGCCCAGGTATGCCTACCTCAAAACATGAATGGCGATATTCTTTGTAGCCTTGCCAATCATGTTATTACGATTTTAGCACCCTTGTTCTATCCTCTTATTTTTTCGTCACATGCATTTGAATTTTTTATTTTTACATTAATTGTTTTTAATCAGAATCCAATGATAAAAATCTATATGGCGGGCTTTCTCTATATTTCGATCCACTCTGCGTCTGTCTGTTTCTGTTTGTATCATGGTTTCTCTTCTCCTTCGTTCTCTTCTACGGTTCTCTTTCATTGATCCTTTGAGCAACTCGAACTGGATTCCACCTCTCACCACTTCACGGATACTTTGCGCATTGTCTCTATCTGTTCTCTTCTCCAACTTGACTCTGCGTGGGCGTTTTCTCTCTTTGACACATTGCACGGAATTATATTCTCTGTTGATATATTTATATATATATATATATATATATGTATGTATCTGACTACGTACGAATCTACGCGTGCCCTTATACTTCCCACGTATCGGTAATACGATTCCAATGGGAAGTGTCAGGTTCGGGAAAATGTTTTGTCCTCGTTTCACGCCTCGGATACTCTAGTTTTCGTTCAATATCATCGCGCCAAGGCTATAGTGAGCTAGAATTGTTGTCGATTCAACCAAACAATTTCTCCCAGTAACCCGTATTATTCACAAAGTATCGAAATACATGAGGAAACCAATACCTACCCCAAAAAAGACCTCGTATCCCGCGGTAAAAGGGTTCTCCCTAACCCTGAACCATCGCGTTACTCAAAGCACGTTTTAGGCTCGTAAAAAAATGATTACGTTACTCTATTCTTATAGTAAGATCTCACGATGAAGATTCAGCCAACCGTAAAAGCATCATATATATATATATAGCTCTGATACAACCCCGTTATCAAATATGTATCTTTAATTTTTATTGCACACGCCATCAGTAATCAAGCCGGTTATGGTATTTAATATGTGACCGTAATAATTCTTGCCGCAAACATATTTTCCCCAAAATTTGTCGACTTTTTTGATCTGGGTGGTAAGATGACCTGATTTCCTTGCTATTCGACTATAGAGTGAAAAACAAACTTTGGCTAAAACATGATAAACCAGAAGCCAAAAGTGAACATTGTAGGTATTGAAACAGCTGGGATTCACGAGAATCAAAATGACTTTAGAAACGCAACCCCCGAGGGCCTCATTCACTACCCTTGTTTCCCGACCGTTGCTTGCGGACCTTGTGCCTTTCTACACCTTTCGATCCCGCGTAGGCCGTCAAGAATATAAGGTCAAAAATAATTTACTTCAAAATGAAGAAACCTTTTACGACAAGAACAAGGCAGGTATGATATATCACGCAGTGTTCCAGCTACATTCATCGCCTAATCAATCATTAAGTTATAAATAATATGTAGTTGTATAATGAAATTAACTCTTGTAACATTAGCTCGAATAAACCTGTGCGATAAAGTATATTTCTATAATTTGTTCATCCCAATAACGATGTAGGTATATTTAAAAGATTGAATTAAATTTAAGTCGGGCTTCGAGCGAATAGAAAATCACGTGTATCTATACGTATATATTTAGATGAGGTAGTGTTACGGGTCCTTTAATCATCACCTAATCCTTCGTAACGTAGTCCCATGCTCGCTTGCATCGGTAGGAAGTTGTTGGAGAATTAGTTTACAAACAAGTTTGGCTTGGTACCAGTTGAACCGGCTCGGCCCAACTCCAGTAGGATCCGGCTTCCTGGTGGTACGGATTTCATAGTATTCTCCGGAATAGAGGCGGATGTCTGTACTCAGTCGGCCCGTCGAAGCTACGACAATTCAGCGCTAGGACATTGAGAAACTGAAATTGCTTTTTAAATAGGATGCAAATTTCAGCACCGCAGGACTGCTGCCTCGTTCGAAACCAGCAAGACAATTATTGTTGACGGTTTCAACATCGACGACGAATACGGAAAAGCTCATAAGACGAAATCTCCAAGTGAACGGACATCTGGAGGCAGAAGGGACGAATCAATAACCTTCGTTATTTCTTCGTAAACAATATTTTCCCAACAGAACAGATCCTTTGATAAGTTAACAAAGTTATTATTTTTATTTCTTGAAGCTTAAATATTTTTCCCATTGCTTTTTTCTCGCTCGCGCGCTCAAATTATACTAACCTTCCAACTTGAGCTAGTCTACAAATTAATGTATAACACTTCAGTCAAGGAAGAAAACTACGCAACAAATAGATACGCGGCAATTATTTTCCTCGAAGATTCTCTTTAACTTTTATCCGATCTTCAGACTGCACTGTAATCTTCTTACCAGTTTGAAAAACCTTGAAGCAAATTCTGAAGACACTCTTACTCAGCAATAGGATCTCTGTCGAAATATTGTCGGTAGCAATCAACGTTGTAAGAAACAATGAAAGTGACCCTCGTAGTGCGTCGCATCGTTACCATTATTCGTTATATCGCATTAACTTCAAGATAATTGTTTTCTGGAAGTCAACTCATTCGTTACTAAGACGGATAGATTTCGTTGGAAAAGCTCATTTGGCAACATCACTTTTTGCATCTGTTTTTTTTTTTTTTTTTTTTTGTTTTCTTTTATTTTTGCTTTACCTGTACACCTACTGGTTCTACACTCTTGACGCGTACGGCTTCCACGATGTTTCGACTAGTTGATCAATCATCATCTTGCCCGGAAATATACGAAGAAGTAAAGGGTTCTGGGGCGAACAGATTCGTTCGGGTTTCGTTGGCTTCGGAAAAATCACCTTAATTGCTTTAGACGGAGAGGCAGAAACAGGAAGAAAAATAATAATAAAAACAAAAGTTACAGAATAAGGAACACAACATCGAGAGAATATTGCCATCCTTTCGGTGGTTTCACGAGAAAATCCGTGTAACTAACACAAAATGGAAATTCAAAGACAGCGTTCGGCAGGTATACAGTCTTTCAGGGGAAACGGCCTTAGGATTATTCTTTGACATGATAGATCGAATGGAATTCTACAAGCTCCGAATAAACGAGTACGCAGCTTGTTCGCACCTTATTCTACGAGGGGGTGGGTTACATTGGCAATTAATAGTGGTATTTTTTATTCAGGCAGGCCGATAAATGTAATTACAGGCAGTAGAAGCGGCGTAGAACTCTGCGGAATGCCAAGTAGGCAAATCCCTGGGAAGAGAAGAGTAGATTTATTTTCAATTATGATCAATACCTGTCGCTGGCTTCCCTTGACAGTCGCTGTGTTATTGAAATTCCGTGGCTTTCGAGCAATTTCACGGAGCTTTATCGTGCTCCCGTGGGACAAGCCTTCGCTACACCAACCCCGCAGTTTTCCCCTACCACCATAGTCCCGGGAAAACGCGCTTCATCAACATTATAATCACACCGGGAATTAAGCTACTTGTAAATGAGAACCAGACTTTTAAAAAATAATTTATGTAGAATTTAGGGAAAAGGCGTCGCGCTATGAAAGAGTAAAAATATATTCTTCCGGTCTGAGGGCACCTTATCTCCTGCCCCTTTAGCTCGTACAATAACTTCTTCTCAGCAAAAGAGTTATTTTTAACCGTTTGCGTTTCTCATCTTTATTTTTTATTTTTTTTTTTTATTTTTTTATTTTCATTTCTTTCTCTCCCGCTCTTTTTTTTTTTCATCTGCATTTCATTTCATTCATATCCCGCTATCAACAATTTATGTACTGTATTCACTGTAGTATTGTATTATACAGATAGGTACCGAATAATCTTGCGGTTATTACGTATTTTTACTTCGGGTAGATTTTGACTGCAATTCATAAGAGCTGGAAACCGTGTGAATTATTTTTACAGTGGATCAAAGGTAATAGACCTGGCCGGGATTAAATACTTTTTTATCTAAACTTTATCATACCGGTTGTTAGCAGGCCGACGGATTGCTCGGTTTTACCTCTATCTCAAAAAGTTTCCTACCTCAATTCGCAAAAACCTTCCTCCTACCCTGAATCCCACGACAAGAAATTACGACCTAATTTTAATTCGTAGGATCTCAACCCCGGATAATCTACTCTTTCAGTCATTATAGCTAAGCGAATGTACGAAAACAGATTATGGGGGTCCCGAGTAATTGCCTTAATGTTCAAGAGGATATAAATTTTCTACCCTTAAAGATCAAATGAAAATTACAATTAGTTGAAATGAATAGCGTAAATGCTACACCGACCACTAATTAACGATCATACCACTCTGAGTTGGCTATTATTTTCCTTAGAGAAAACGCAAGAGAATGTCAATACATTATGTCACCATTCAGACATTTCCAATTAACTCATTGCGTTTAGATTTTCTGCACTGTATTTGACACGAGAAAACACATATAGGTATATACCTAACTGATATAATCGATTGCTCGGTGGGACCAAGCCCATACAATTATACCCAGAGAGTAAACTTCTAAATTTGTACCTAGTATTCGTAACGATCAAGCGGACATAACGTTAATTAATTACAATAGATAATCACAATATGACCGAACAGTGTACGTAGTAGTTATACGCATATCAACGTGGTTATCAATATCCGATCCTAAGAGTAATTCTACACTGTATGTACACACTATCCTTCTATTACCGAAACTGGACCTCACTGAATAACGTGTTATTGTTACATTAGCAATTAGCGCTTTGGCCAAATATTGGTGGAATGTTGATAAATTTTACCTCCGGAATTTGAAACTGATTTTGTATAAACAAGAATTATTCTACATAGCGTATCTCGCACGGCTATCTTATTCGGAAAGTAGTAGTAGTATATCTGCAATGGGTTTTATAGCTTGTCAGATTGTAGGATACGATCATTATTCCAGGTTACATTTTATTTGTCTATTTGAAATGTATCAAATTTTTTGAATGTGTGTAATTTAAAAAATTTCTAATCATTAAAAACTACACACTCAAAAGAGAGACTTTTTTTTTTTTTTTTTTAAATTTCTTTCGTGATTTCCTAGGAAGTTCAACACGTTTAGAGTAGCTTGGGGATGGTAAAAAACAATCAGCGTCGAAAAAACTTGAGAAAGGAGTTGAAGTTAGAAGGCCAGTTTTTCTTACCGCTTTATCGTGGAATTCTTTAGAGACGAATCGATGTATTTTACTCTCTGCGGTAAAATCCGAACTTCGCGTTTTTATTATTCTTTATATATAGGGAGCCTAGCCTTGTTATATTAACGAGAGTAAATTTCTTGTGTAAAAAAGCGAAAGATCAACTGATCGTGTCGTTAGGTATATATATCAAAGCCGATCGAAGCGCGATACGCGGTTCATAAACCGTCGAAAAGATCGTGAAACTGACCGAGCGTAAAATTACAAATGGTTGTGGAACGATGGAGCGAACAAACGAGCAGTGTGGAACAAAGTTAAATAAAATAAATAAACGAATGCAAAATCCGGAGATAATAAATAATGAGATATGCACGTTCTGTGACCCTGCTCGTTTACCTTTCCCATTCTCCTAGCTACAATTTTACTCCGGGCTCCATGCAGAGACCGAATGAAGGGTCGCTGGGTGTATCACCGATTTACAGTACATTACGTATGCTGGCTCAACTATCGCCGTTCCAGAACGCGAAATACCAAATCAAAATGGAAAATGCAAGGCAAACGATTTACGGTTTAATGGTTGCACAAATCGTTCGATAGTCTAGTATTCCTATACCTATACTCGAATTTTCTACGGCGTAATTCAGCATCGAATCAAAGTACAGCATAGCACAGCACAGCTTAACTGTTGCTATGGCCGCAAACCGCTATTCGTTGAATCAAGTTTTACGAGAGGATGCGATAAAACCCTGACGTAGGATTTAAATTATAAGCTAAACGCGGAACTTAACGACCCTTTCGAAGCGTTGTAAAGCATTCTATACGTATACATACGAAATACATATAAAGTATACATCCAGGGGGAAATTCCTTCCCAGGACTAGAGAACGAATAGAATGTCACTTTGATGTCACTTGTTGCTTCTCAAAGCCAGCCACAGTACCTAGTGCGTATTTAATTTCACAATTTTGATTATTCTTGGTTAACGTGGTAGTCAACAGCTATTGTTTACACCACTCAAAGTTCAAACTGTGGCTCGTCACTGGCCACTAAGTTTAATATATCAACGCCACGGATCTAGATTTTACGTTCAACTATAAAACAACATTTCAATGCATGACCTGCTTCCTCGGATCAAAACTTAATTTCCCGAATCACCAGGCCAATGTAAATACTCAGAGGCCAATCATTAGTATAAGTCAAGATTTTCTATCTGTGCAATTGCAAAAATGACAGTTGGTTTTATATTTTCTAAAAAGAAGGTATACTGCGCCAACGAATGACAGAGATCATGTCCGTGTATAAATAGTGAGGATAACTATCTACCTGCAATGGAGGGTGAATTTTTTTTTCAAACCTTTTTTGGTAGACTGACATGATAGGGGAGGACGTGTTTAGCTGAAGGTGGAAAGGAAACAGAGAGAATGGATTCTTTTCCGTGTCTGGTCAGAGAGGCTAAGCCTTAGATATTTTTCTTCCCTTTGTCACCGCTACATATCGATCGGGGTTCGCAATCTTATGGAAGGGTGTGTTTCTTCGGGATTACGTCAAGCTTTTACCGAACGCGTTGTCCGCCAACATGTTGCATAAACATTTACCGGAATAATATTGATTCGAGACATTAGGAGCATGCCCTCTCATGTTTGCTAGCCACCATACCCATATCTTATCTATGTGTACAGTCTAAAGCATGAGTTCTGTGACATATTCAAGTGCCTCCTGCCTGCAACAGAACACTCCAAGAAAGGTCGCTGAATTCAGCACTACACTCGCCCAGCTTTGACTCGAAACTACATCATATATATACGTATATATTATATCTATATATCTATGTAGGTACGTTAGCACGCCCTCCGATACTCTGTGCTCTGACTCTGTGCAGTACTTTGCATCAGTCGACAACACGTTACAGTAGAAAAAAGATACGAGGTAACATATAACGTCATGACTGCAACAGCAGTGTTGGATGAAGTAACAGACGTTCAATATTGTTTCATCTTTTCTACTGTCTATTTTTGTATTTCGTGCTATGTACAGTGAAAGTTTGAACTAAAAAAAAAATGTCATGAACTTTGGCTGGAGCTTTGGCATCATTTGCGGTAGATACTATAATTTCGCGAAATAATTGATCAAAGCCAGTTGTACATTGGCCCTTTTGGGAAACCTCTTGCCTATATCAAAGCGTGAGCTTACACTCGGCAAAAAGTCCGCAAATCTCTTGTTCAGCGTTTTATCATGTGTATAGGAAGAAGCCTCTCGAATTCATCAAATTAGTTGTACAATCCTCCATTGTACTGCTATACCAGATTTTTGACCACTCGGTCTTACTGGTGCATTTGAACAACGTTGCGATATTTCTTTGATGAATTGAAACGTGGATTCCAAGGAAGAAGCTGATGATTACTCAGTATTCATTTCATGTATGTGTTATATGAACAAGCAAAATGTAGCTGCTTTGTCAAATTATGAAACGCATTGTTCAGTTCATCGATTCGCTGGTGAAGTATTGAAGTGTAGCTGTTTTTAAGTCGTCGATTTGTGTCACTCATATTTGTGAATGGTAAAAGGTTGTGAGTATCAAGGACGAAAGTTAACAGAAAGAGAAGAAGGAAAAGGAATTTTCTCATACTCATAGAGTAGTTGTGTCATATATTATACTTACCATTGTTCGACGATTGGACGATTGTTCCTATACTTTATACCTAATATCACCATGAATATAGGAATGTCTTTCTCTTACATTCATGGAACATTGTGTATAATGTATCGGAACGATCGTCATATTGAAAGCATATGACACAACTACTATATAATATATGAGCATGAGAAAATTTACTATAAATTTCTCTCTGTGTAGCAATGCACCTTTGTGTTTTAGGTATGGACGAAGGCAGGAAGTATGGCATGATTTCCGGGTCACTAAATCTGTCAACGAGATGAAAATCACAGGAATGACACATGTGTAGTACCTGTTCAGTTAAAGTCAGTGTTCTTTGAACGATCGAAGTAGAAACTTACAGGGCTAGGTTTCATTATTCATGCAGTTCTAAGGTTTTCAATTTCAAAGGTATAATCTTTTCTACGATTTGGTACTTGCGGAATGTTGTTACAAGATATACATACCCTGTTGCATCTGAATAGAAGTGGTACGGTATTCTTCTAATTATGTTCTGACTGAAAATAATACCTACCTATCGAGAGTTTTCCAAGGTGATAAAATATTCAACTGGTTGCTTGAAATTATTCAATAGAATACAATCAACTCCCTGAAAAATGTTAGTAGCTCGTCTAACAATGAATTATACCTACTTTAATACAAATAACGGAGAACTCACTCAATATTAGCTCTCTGCTCTCTTAAAAGGAATCAGTGGAATTTCACTGATTCAACCAGTGAGTCCGGGTTCACTGATTTAACTGATTCACATGTACTGGTTCAATCAGTGGAATTCACTGGTTGAATCAGTGAATTATCCCCACTTCTATGTTTACTGGTTAAATCAGTGAGATTTCACTGGGCAATCAGTGAGATCCATTGGTAAATCAGTGAAATTCCACTGATTCCTTTTAAGAGAGTGAGTTCGAGGAATCGAAAAAGATATTTTCAATAACGAGGCTTATTTTTCATCCGTTAGAGTGTTGGGCGAGGAAGTCTGTCGAAGAAATTTCATATTCTCTGATTTTTTTTAAATTATCGAAGATTTAAAAGGCTGTTTTTCAGAACATAAAAATGAGCAGTAAAACTGTATTAATTTTTTACCTCCCACGTCATTAGAAAGCCTCGGACATCCTGCTTCATTATTATCTCCGCATTATAGATCGGATATACCTAATATATACCTAATCGATTATTTTGTGCCTCTTCTGTAAACTTGAAATATAATAATTCTTCGTCCGCGTTTGATCAGCAGATCTATTTTTAATACACCTTGGGGGTATAATATTCTCCTTATGAAAACCAAGCAAAGACTCAAGAGTGAGCTTATATATTTTTAAATTCGGTTCGAGAAGTTATAGGAAAGCCCGAAAAATTCCGTATAGTCCTCGAGACGTAAGTATGGGGGACCCTAAGCGTAACTGCGCGTATACGCGTCTCATTTACAATTCGAAAACTTTCCGTCACTTATCTTACGCGAAATACAATTTTAAGTTCACCGCGGTGCGCACAATCGCGCGCATCTTTAAGGGTAGAAACGGTAGGAATCTCACCGTTGAACGTTCTGCGGCAAAGAAGCCGCGAAGAGTAAGGGGGCCCGAAGAAAAAGAGGGCCGGGCTTCCAAGAGTGAAAAGGAAAAGGAGAGGAGAACTGTTGGAAGTTTTAATGACACCGCGGAAGCGAGTATTCTGCTCAGGGTGGCCCGGCTTGTTATGAGGGAGGTAGGGTAGGTAGATAGATAGGTAGGTAGGTAGGTGGGTAGGTAGGTAGGTAGGTAGGAAGGAAGGAAGGAAGGTAGGTATCTCCTCTCACCTTCCCCCTGTGCCTTTCTAACCAGCCACTCCTTCGAACCTTTATAAAACCACGAGATTGCCAATCAAATATTCAAGCTTGCTTGTTTAAGTGCCGCAATAAAGCAGGGTCTGCAGGGCCGACATCGCCTACCCCAGCTGCTCAAAGCTCCTCGTCCAGTGAATGAAGAAATCAAAAAGAGAGATGAGCCAGTGAACAAAGGGTGTCCAAGTGGAATGGAAAGGGTAGTCTGCCGGTGACTCTTCATCTTCTAGACTCTATACTCTAGACTATCTACCCTCTTTTGCCTCACGATGTGGTCGACGAAGTCCTGAAGGATCCTGAAACATCGCTAAGTTCTTCGAGGCTCTTATCGGATGATAAAAATCGAATAATCACTGATTATTGATATAGCGAGGCAATAAAGAAGAGATAGGATGGATAGACCGAAGGGCTAAAGGTTGATTGGAAGCTGGAAATACTTGAATAATGACCGAGCTGTTAAAATGTGGCGGGACAAAAGTCCTGGGCGAGCTAAATTCACGTGCGATTCTGAAAGTACTTTAAAATTACGACACGAGTTGGGGCTTGCCTGGCTTGCGGAGATAAAAATTCTGACATGATTAGCTTTTTTTTTTTTTTTTTTGTTTAACGAAACTAAAACTCCTGGCCGTATACATATACAACGAGACTTTTTTTAAACTGCTAAGGAATGATGAAGAATATTTAAATTCCGTCTTATATACTTCAGACAACAGACAGCTCTGCAGGAATTTATTTGATAAATGAATTAGGATGAATGGAACTGCGATAACTACGAGTTTTGAGCTTATAAACTTAGTTCTAATTAACAGTACAGAAATAGTTTTAATTGAGATAAATAGGGTCGTAAGTTCATGCACCCTTTGTATGTTGAGTGTGAAATGAGATGCTGGAATAGCCTTGAGGCACCCTCGACGTATAATTCTGTATTTGATTATGATAGATAAAGATATACAGTATTGAGAAATATTGTGTCACCGTTACATCAGACGCGAAATTGATCTGATGACAATTGGAACAATTCGTTCAGTCTCAGGTTACGTGCAGTCAATCACGTAATGGCAAATTTGATTATTCGAGTATTGGTTTATCGAGAAGTAAGAGAAACTTCTTGATACCGGATTTGCGTCTTGTTTTCACATCAAGGTGTTCGATTGATGGAATTTTGCTGTCCGAATTTAAACACGAATCTTCGCGAGCTGCTGCTCAAGATGTGTCTATGGTGTAGGGAAAAGTGCTTCCAGGATTGAAGAGAACAGTTCAATTTCAATACCTTGTGATGAAGTGAAGAGTTTAAAAATCGTGTCGTAAGTTTTCACAGTAAAGGATTTGCATTTTTTTTTTTTTTTTTTTGGGGGGGGGGGGAAACGGTTATACCTTCTATTTTACCTAGACTCAAATATCTGCACGATGCAGTTCTGGGTAGCTACTCCGCTTGCTTTGGGTTAAACTATAATGGGTACCTACGACTCCAAATCGACATTAGTCATAGAATTCTTGCTTCAAGTTCATTTTGCGAATATAGATATCAAAGAACTGAGTATTTCTCATGTTCATTTCTTATTCCATTAGTAATCCGAATTATCAAATTAGGGAAACAGGTTTTGAATGAAAACCACATTATTTTTAGGAAGGGTACTAATAGTTCTTTCGATACAACGTTTGAAACAGATTTTGCTTTGAACTAAAATTTTCTGGAATCAGAATGAATATTTATTCCAATATTCTAACGTCGAATCCTTGATCCCACATGTGGTGTTGCGCTACTTGACATGACACTACCAGCAATACCGAGGTTGGTGAATTTCAATATAAACGGTATTCGAATCTTTGATGGATCGGCGAGCTTACAGCGAACGAGAGAGGAGACAAATTTAGCTACGTCTGTAAAGGGCAGATAAACTGTGGGTTTTATGGTGTAAACAGGCTCGCAGGAAATCACCGCACGCAAATATAGTATATATGTATATGAACGTATAGGAGCGCAAGTAGAACCATTCGTAAATGAAATTTTAATACATAACACAAATCGCGTAGTTTTTCGAAAAATATTATTTATTTCTCAAAACGTGGCATGGCAGGCAGACAGGCCGACAGGCCTCAAGTCTCAGACGCAGCTTGGTTGTTTACTGAAGACGTAAAGAAACTGCTGACGGGTAATAAAACAAAGCTATGTGCTGTACCAGTCAGGAGGAGTTTACGTTTGTCAACGTTTTATCTCTCGTTTCGTTTTGACATCTCGGGTTCCGAGACGAACAGACGCATTTAAAGTCTTCTAATTTCCTACCTCAGGAGAAAATTCGGTATGTTAATTCTTTCGCGGGTTAATTTAAAAAGCAATTATCTCCCCTGAATGTAAACAATACGTACGGGCGCGACTCAGACGGTACGAGAGGCTCCATTATTCGTTTTCAAGAGCTTCAGTAGGAGTAATCAACGTTTTTTTTAATTAAAAATTTTCAAATACGTGATAAAACAACTCCTCTATCATATAAATTAATCTTTTCATAACGAGGATGCGATAGTTATTTTATTTTCTCTCTCTCTCTCTCTCTCTTCAAATAATACCCGTTTCTCATTATTGGTTCATTATGTTTTTTGATGAAAACCTCTCACTCCGCTGGCATCGATATCCATCTGCTATCTGCGCAAAGCCATCTTAAGCGGGGTAGTGATTTTGTAATTAAATCAGATTTCCTTTACCTTCGTTAAGTGTAGGCCTTGTCTTGTAATTCTCTCCTCGTTTTAGGCAAAACAGAATTTCCGTCGTCTGCGGTTACATTATACGCAATTTCGCACCAGCGCAACGGCCCATTATATATTGTACAAACGCTTGTACGCTACGGTGCTGTTTAAGATTAGTCAAAAGCACCGCGACTAGAACTTTGATAATAATTTCAACTCGAGACTGGAGACTGGAGACTCTCAGGTAGGCGCGTACCGCAATTGTCAACCTAGCTGGATTTTCGAAAGGAATTTGAGTTGGTGAGCGAAATACTGCCATAATAATACAAATTCAATAGGGAATATCCTGGTAGCGAGGGATTCGCGAACATCGCGTTTCAAAGGGATTTCTAGATAGGTACGCCTTCGCATCGCGTGATCAACCAAATCCCGTTTAATATCCTCCTTAGAGATATTATACGTAATATGCAAAGCCGATTACTCGTATTTATGGTGAATATGTCGAATTTTGACTTTTTCAATTAACCAATGGTCAAAGTGCTTTCACACTTAATCCTGACTCGTTCCAATCAGAATTATTTCTTTGGTGAATACTCGATTTTCGGTGAACAATCAATTTATTCACTCGTAAAACTTACGGTGAGAATTGATGTTGTCGCTAAAATAATTATTATTAGCATTATATCAAAGGTCCGTGAAATCCAGATTTTCATATCGTCGCTATTTCAATCCAGCCTCTTTTCATAATTACATTTCACATTGATATTCTACGGTCTTCGAGATCTTGACGAGGCACTCGCTATACATTCGCGATAATACGCTTGAACTCATCTCGCGATCGTAATTAATCCTCGGTTAAAAAAAATCGTTAAAACGATTCGGTAGATTTCGTCCGGATGTCAAATGAGTTGAAACGAACTGATTGGGAGAGTCGGATTGGGTACGGGGATACGGGCACATTGTCCAAAACGGATCAGACTAATAATGAAACATAAAACTGGAAACTCAATTCCTGCAGGAATTCTGACCGGCATGGTGAACCAATTCCATCTTTCATTGTAACGTAACGATGCCAGATAGCGTTGTGATCCGTGCCCACGGGCGGGTACTCGAACCGTATCAGTGCTTAATGTAAATTGAAGAAAACGCGGTGTATATTTATATGCATCTATATAGAACGATAACTTTTATTCAATTTATACAGAAGCTAAAGCACGTGGCGCGTATTCATGTCTGGAAATATATCATATTGCTTTTTGCATATTTCTTCTTGGGTCCGTTAAGGCGTATCATGAAAACAAGGATATATGTATAAAATAAAGTATATAGCCGAAATGGGGACAAAGGAAAAAAGGAATTCTTCGGCATATATGAGGCCAAATTCAGAAACGACTCTCTGCCTATATATGGAAAGGATGACGTTGCAAAAATACCTACAAATTCCGATGTGAGAATCTCCTCCTTTTGTTCGCCTTCGGTATACCCGGTCGTAGTGGCATTGAACCCTTTTCTGCAATTTCCTAGTCTCGAATTGTTACTTCTCGAACAATTTCGTCCTGCCTATACCCAATCGCCAGCTTCCACCATCTCTATATATGCTTGTTTCATAACCACATATCAGCATCCTCGATTCCTCAACCACCATCCACAAAGTAATATCATCCCATGGTGGATTTTGCCGAGAAATTGTACTCCGTTGACCGGGCCATCGTATAATAGGAACGATTTTATTAGTGATCAAGGATCGTAAAGGGACGGCCAGTGTCATGCCATAGCCGGCAAGGATGAATACGGTGCGCGTCGCAGGACACTGCACAGATCTGCATACCTACCACCTGCACTGACTATGAGATGGAAGGCTCGGAATTGCGAGAGAACTAGCTGACGTCGGCTTCTGGGTAGGTATAGCAAAGAAATATGGGGCCAAAAGTCCTATACACTTCGCTCTCTGAATCTCACTTGGTACCCCGTTGTTCTCTTCACCCCGTTTGACCTCACCCTCAGCCCTCCTTCTACGTAAATGCTTACTCACCCGTAAAAACAACATAAACAGAAGCCCTGCCGCATTTCCGCAGAGCTACCTCACGTGACTTCCAGATTAAATTAAAAGCGGCTAAGGGAGAGATTGCCCCTTGGCTCTGTTTCTATTATTTACCTTTTCATTTATCTGTTATAGAGCACGGGTAGGATTATTCTTAAATACTCGTAACAGGATCAATCACTATACTCTCTTTCCAGTCAAAAGGTTTCCTAATCAAACATGGTAACATTGGCTAAACGGTATTAAAAAAAAAAAAAAAAAAAACAAGTTTTATAGCACCCTGGAGTAAAATGTGCACCTACAAAAGTTCGGTAAAAATAAGTGATGTTTGATAACGAAATTGAAATTACATTAAATTTATTTTTTACGGAATTCTGAGAAGGGGATTTTATTTTGTAAACTGTATCTTATTGAACCGGGTATGAGTGTCGATTTCGAGTAAAAAAAAAAAAAAAAAAATAAAAAGCTCACGAGGTGATTATCTACGTACAATTTCCGTAGGGTGACTATTTCGCCCCGGTCTTTCTTATAGGATGCTGAGTGAGATGTAGGTAAAAGAAAGACGTGAGCCTTCGATAAGTTATGAAACGATTTCATTCAAGTTTTCTTATACGCACAAGCTTCCGAATCATGAAAAATCTTCAAAAGGTTTATAAAGTGAACTGACGATATTATATGAGTGTATCCGATATCCGGATGTATTTTTGAATAGCTGTATTCAACGATTCATAGTTGGTTCTCGTTCAAAAGTTACTATACGTGCCGGTGAAATGTTAAAGGGTTTTTCTTTTTTTTTTTTTTGTTCCTTTTTTCACCCGTAGACATGTGTATCGCTATGGGTTCGGGAAATAGTTGGGGTCAGACCCATTGGCTCGAAAAGCGGCGTTTGTTCACCGCACGTGGAAGGAGGAATAAATTTTCTACGAAAAAAGGTTACGTTCTGGTAAAAAGATGTTTTTTTTTTTTTTTCTTCAACCTCCTTCGTCTTCTTCTACTTCTTTCTTCTCTTTCTCTACTTCCTCGTCTTGCCCTTTTCTACCTTGTATTCTCAGCTCGCAAAAGTTCGAAGAGTTTCGTTCTCCCACTGTAAACCAAACCCACGGCAACTACGACTAAACCCACGGAAGCGTTGAACTTTATACATTTTAAATTGGACCCCCCCCCCCCCCCCCCCCCCCCCGCAGGGCTGATTGATCTTTGTTAAATCTCCTTGATTTTGGACTGAGAAATTGTCTGCATTTCAATTGACCAACGCTTTTCGACGACTAAGAGGATCAAGGCACCTGTGTGTACCTATAATACTTGCTATAATAGGTATTTTCAGTAGTCAGAGGCAGTGAATGGTCGGGCAGCAGGAGGACGACGGCTGCATGGACGACTGTCTAGAACACTAGACGCGACCTGTCGCGAATGCTCGCTCTCCCGTGAAACTACATAAACCCTATTCCGGTCGTACCCCTCTTCCTCTTACCCTTCATCTTGCCATTCCTCTATCCTCACAGAGCAGCTACTCGTTCCTCTCTGGTTGCCTCAGCCACCGGAAGCTGGATCTTTGTCTTCCCATGGCGACATGTACCTTTCGGATAATATATTGAAATCCAAGTTTCGCAGACGGATAATACAAAGCAAAGCTACGTAGGATGAATGTCACTTTTCGAAAATCTAGAATTTTTTCATCATTTTTATGAGATCTAGTCACTATATTCTAGTGTAATATATAGTATGTGTAGGTATAGTATGCGTAACCATATACACATACACATATTGGATAAAAAGCACGTTGTCTCCTGGAATAAGAAATCTGTACACGAATGAATAAATGTGAGAAAGAATTATGCGGAAGGACTGAGCTTTCCGAAAACGAAACAAATATGTATAAAAGCTCTGAGGGTATGAGTTCGTCTTGGTACAATGTACGGCGTTCCGTTTGTTGTTGACAACAACGGTTGAACAATAATTTTGCTCGATATTTCGGGGTGGTTGTAAGCGAACCGTGTATGGATCTACATAGTTAGAATATCCTTCGCGGATAGATATACGAATTACTTTGTACATTATACATACACGGGGGGGGATGTTTGAGAATAGGTATACGAGCTGAAATTATGTTTAGAATATTCGATGCGGAAGCGACAAAGCGTATTTAACCAAAGTCGCTAAGCTCAGTTACTAAGATATATAATTAGGTCTATGTCTTTGAAGGATAATTAGAATGCGATCATTTCTATGTGTCAAAGGCAAATTGATTTTTTTTTTTCAATCAAAACGTAACCACGATACATATTTGATAATTTAATCAACTATATACGCAGCCGGTTATTGTATGATAGCTGGGAGTAACGCTGGAATGGATTTAGTCTCTATTTCAGATATATACAGTTATTGTCAAGTAATAAAAATATATTTATTTGCAAACGATAAGACACCCTGTATAATCTACTAGCGATCCGAGATAAGATTCAACAGCGTTGTTCGAAGCGGTGCCTCAGGAACAGACAACCAAAAACTACGGCATCGTCCTTGCCAAAGAAAGGAGAGAGTTTCTTGCGCCATGACTTACTCCTGCTGAAATTTACGTCGCTCGTGCTTGAGACTAACGATAATTAATTGTCCGCGTATTTCGCGGGATTCGAGATTTTCGAGATTTTACCCTGCGGCTGTTAGGGAGACTAGATACGAGAATATTTTTGATTTTGGCTCTTTGCTTCTCGTAGTATATATATATTCGAGTAAGCGCGTAATAATTTGGGACCCGGTTCGAGGAAAATTCAAGAGAATATCACACACTTGCGACACCGAAAATGGCGAGAATTATTGCTCAGATCATTTGGATGTTGTCCGAGAGAGAAATAAAACTAAACCCAGAGTTGGCTCGTCTATTATTGAACATTCGCATTCTTCGGGTCGTTTATTTCCAAGCGGATGTCCCGTGAGAATATTTCGTTTCTCTTTCTTCCCATCCGCCATCACGTTTTATTATTTATTCCTACCGGTTGCCTGCCAACTCGTTTTTTCCTCTAACCTTTCTCTGGAAAGTTTTATCTTTAAGCAAGTTCCGTCAGCCGTATTGCCCCTGCACATATAATATTCGTACTACAGCCAAAAATGATCATTCACAGTTGGTAAGGTTCTTGAAGATTTTTATTAAACGACGAGTTTTTACTTTATTTAGTATTCCATGGCTCGAGGCAAAAATCTTTTAGATAGTCATACTAGAACGTTTCAATACCTCTGGTTCTGGTTTTACAAACTTTATAATAAATTTTCTTTCCTCTTTGAAAATTCTTCAGCCCCTACCTACTCCGCTTCCGCTTCCGTACATTCATCCTTTTGTTCGTCGAACAAGGAACGCTCAGGCTCTGGATTAAAACTACAGAGGTTTTAGCTATTAGTCACGTGTGCACGAACAACTTACGAAAGCCAATTACGCGCTAAATTAAGTAAGTATCGTGCAAGGCACACTTGGGAGTTGAAATCAACGATAGACTCATTTTCCCGTGAAACGACGTACCTATACCACCGCGCCGCGATCAACAACCGGGTTCAGAGACACTTTTATAGCCTTGAGCAAGCCCCGCTACCGATAACTCCCGTTGCTTACAATAACTATTAAAATGACCATTTTCACTGGAGTTCCAGAAATCCGTTATGAGCGAAAAGAAAAAAGAAGCAAAACAAAAAATCGCTAATGTGAATTGATCATCTTTTCGGAAATAGCCGTTCCTTACTTCTTATTTCTTTTTTCTTATTTTATATATAATACAGACCAGGGCAGAGAAAAAGTATGGAGAAGGTAAATAAGTACTGTAGAACTTCATGCCCCAGGTTCACAGACATGCCAGGGGAGAACAAAATGAGAGAGAAGGGAAAAGAATATACAGCCGAACTTGGGAGAGTTGGGAAAGAAGAAGAATAAGTAAAGAGAAAAGAGAAGATAAAGGACGGAAGATGCTCAGCTTACCAGCAGATGGAGTGGAAAGAAATGTAATTACATATACTTCCACCTTTAGTCTGTACTTACGCAAGTCTACGTATTCTATTTCCACATACTAGCGTAGAAAACACTACGAGATCGGGCGTTATAATTTTTTTTATTTTTATTTTTTGCCTTTGGGATCTTTTCGCACCTTCTATTAGTCCGTGTCTTTCTGTTGGTCTTTTGACCGAGCAGTCTTCTATCATCCCTGATGCGAGATCACAAAGACTTATCCAATTTGACAAATCATGTACAGTTTTCACTTACTACTATCTGGCGACGCGACGGATCAGCGAAAGCTCTAATACGATCGGTAAAGGAAAGAAAAATATCTGAGAGAAATAAAGAACAGAAGTAAAAAAGAAAAGTAAATGCTTCGAAATGCGTGACATTTTCAAGGATATAAATTTAAGGAATAACGGAACAGCAGCGGGCCTTAAACTTTACCAGAGGGTCGTCACGTTCCGACACCTTCATAAAAATTTCGCTTTTTTCCTACGCGAACCAGGGCTCAAAATTTATACTGTCCTGGCTTCTGTTGGATTGGCAAGTCTCTCGTAAAAGCCGTAAACTTGTTTCTGCTCGTGAAAGAAAACTTTCGTTATACGATAAATCTCGAAAACAAACACGTAGCCGATATCAACCGGCCGTCTGCTCGTAACGAATGTCCCGTCGGAATGAATTACCCTTCTTTAGAATTTTTCGGCAGACGATTTCTCCTTTCTGCACCAATTGGTAAGGCAATACCCGTCAAGACGACAGAAATACTACTTGCAAGTACGACATATAATATACTTTACAAGAATTTCAGTACACCGAATGAAAGTAGTATGACGGTACAAAAATATCCTAACCACTATAAACCCGTTGTCAAAGTACTCTGTACTTCGTGGCATAAATTATTTGAGAACAGAAGCCAATTAGTAAATCCCATTATGTTCGCCACAAAGCTTAATCTCGGTGGAGCAAAAGTTCTCTATGAGAATTTTCGCGAACATTGGACGGGTACATCACGTAATATGCACTCTATTATTTACCGTTATCTATGTGGTATATGTAATATTGAGGTGAATATTATATAGCTACACGGTTTGAGGCAACAGTAGCGAATTATCCGGTTTCTATAACGTTCTGGTATCATAGACTGTAGAAAGAGCCATGGGTCAAGGCCCGATGAGCCGAGGAAACGTGCGGGCAGGTGGTCGTTTCGGAGGGTAAGATAGTAAGGTTAACCCAACCCGACATTTTCAGCGTTTTGAAGGTACCCCGAGGATCCTCTGAAAGTTGACGATCGCACGTGCCCGAGTTCATAACATATTTTTCATTCCATCACCCGCCGAGCCGTTTCCCTTGTCCTGTGAATCGGCATCCAGCCATTTAACCCCATACCCGTTTTTCCTTAGCAGGGTGTAATCGGGTATTGCGGTATACATAAGATATGTAATAGTTCCAATACGAAACGTGACACAATATCACAACATCACAACATCACGCGGCTCCATACCGCACTGAATTTGTTACGACTTGAAATCGACGCTATACAGGTTTTCGCATGATGGCGCGGGCGTCGCGTCGCTCTTTCACTTTGATTAAGTATTTTAGAGGTATAAGGTTCCCTCACTCCCCGCAGGATCTACCTTCAACAATACGAGACCAGATGGCAAGTGTATACATAGAATTAGCGCTGGTCGCAGCTAGGCTAGATTAACGAAGGACCAACTAAAGGCGAAGAGGGTGTTGCGGAGGATTCGTTTGAGTAAGGTTTTCGAGGTTCGCTGGAACACTACCGTTGCAGCTTTACCAAAACCAGTAGAAAATTTACGTGTGTTAAGTGTCAACTTGAATTTACCGTCAAGTAAACGCCCTGGTCCAGACTACCTGCAGCTCTCGAGTATAAAATTAGGGGAGCTAGAATGAGCGAAGACGCGTCAAGCATTTAACCAAAACGATTTATGGAGTATAACGCGAGTGCCGCTTGCTCTGTTGAATTGGACAAAAGTGACAATAAGCCTTCGCCAAGTAGCTTATGTAATTATATTTTTGTAACACATGCACGATTTTTGCGTTTTTTTTACCTAAAAATGGGGCGTAAAATCGACGTTTTTGTACCGGTGGGTAGCGGTCGGTAGCGGGCAAAAAAGGTCGGTAGCGGGCAATAAAAGTCGGCAGCAGGCAAAAAAAGTTCATTATTGCCCGCTACTGACTTTTTTTGCCCGCTACCGATTTTTTTTTTTGCCCACTTCCTTAAAATCGCTCAAAAACGCGAAAATCGTACTGTCACAAAAAATATGGTGTGCACCAAGGGCTAAGTGGGCTTTTTGACCTCGTGTGGTTGCAGTACTCGTCGCCGGCGCGCAGACGTACTCGTCTTCGACTCGTGCTACCTCGCTTCTGACGCGTACTGCAAACTCCACTATCGGTCTAAAAAAGCCCACTTTACGCCCTTGGTACACAATATACTATTATAGATGAGAGTAGCTTGAACGAGGAGTAGTATTTTTTTGATAGAGTAGGTGAAAGATCAAAATAGGTAGGACATGCATTTCAGGGTCAAAAATTACTCTTTTTTTTTTTTTTGTTTTTCCTGAATCAATATAGTAGAACTCCTGGAGAATATATTCCAAAGTTTTATAGCTCTATTCGAAGTATTTTTGTAGTTATAGCATAGGGAATGACGGCGCGCAGTAGTGTTTGTCTCTTGTATACGATTATCGATTCGGCAGATATTTCCTCGAGTAAGTATAAAGTTCTATGAGGAATGATGCGTTCCACGAGGATGAGAGAAGGGATTGTTGTATGTGCCTGGCATAGCAGATTAACCTCTGACTGCGGTAAGTTTTCAATATTAACTATAACTTTTCTGTACCAAAAACTTTAAACACGTTTTTCTCGAAACTATACGTTTTGGAAATTTGTAGACACGATTACTAAAGTTCTATTAGATCAATTGACTTATTCCAAGGTTTTTTAATCAGATAATAACCAACCATCGTCGATTAACCTGAATAAATAATAAGAAAATTGAATTAAACAATAAATTTTGCATAAAGAAGTCGAAATTTCTTCGTGATAATCATTAGGTACTTCGTTTTCAAACTTGCACCATTTGTTCAGTCATATACTTTTATTTGATTTCAATCGTTCATCGACGACATTATTTCATACATTTTATACATTATTTCAGACAAAATTTGGATATGCCAGCCTGTCCAAAAACTGATGATACCAACGGCGCAGCGTCATAAACATGCATGAATATTTCGTAAATAAATAAATAATTTTGAACAAAAAAAATATTCTTGTATTATTTAATAGTCGACTAAACACCCGTACAATTTTCATAACGATATGCTTTGTTTTGGATGAACAATAAAATTTAAAAAAATCAGGCTTTTTTCGGTGTCCGAAATGTATGACGGGCGACGGGTTCCGAGAAGCGTATACACCAATCTGTATACTCCTAGATTCATATAATTTCCCATCCCACAAAGCTAGTCTTGGAAAAGCGAATATAACGGGGATATAAGCCGCTGAGGTTAAGAAACGTCGAAAGTAAATCTAATAAAAAGTTGAGAGCACGCCACTGAAAAGTATCCAAGTCTCGCCTCTCCTCGTCTGGAGAGATCACAACGGAATCGGAAAAGAATCAGAGGAGAATCGGGATAGCCCACCAGCGAATAAAACTTCGGAACTCAATCTCACGGGGTAGTAGGGCTACGTCCGCCGCTCAGGGGTAGCGAAGGGTAGTTAGAAACGCCGGGTCAGAGAATCACGATAAGAGCTCAGAGGTGAGGGAAACACCACTAGGGCATTGAGGGCTCTCGGCGTTATTGTTTGTAATCTGCTTCTTTTGTGAGCAGAATAGTTCAGAGAAGAATTTTCAAAGATTCTCGAGCCGTAACTCTTTAACAGTTATTGTATAACAGAAAAAGTTGCTCGGACGATTTTCGAGCTTCATTTATTGTTAAATAACTAAAAATATAATTACACACACACCGAGTAAATGTTTCCAATAATAAATTAACAAAAAATAGTAAAAACTTCCTTATTGCTCTCGACCCCTTCCCCAAATCTTCACTTCTTTTCGATAGCGATTTCTGATTTTCCTACATCTCTCGGAGAGATGAAAAAAACAAAAAATGTACTTATAGTTTACTGAATCGACGTAAAAAGTGCTGCGGAATAGGTGATTGCGTTTGTAATTGACTGTTTTTGACAGAGCCACAGAGCTATCGGTATCGTTATCAATAAAAGTGATAAATTGAAAGATATTGTTAATTATTTTTCTTAACATTGATCAATCGATTATCCATAACGTTGACTCGGATCGATATCAAGTTGAAATAATCAATTGCTTTGCATCGTATACGAGTCGCCTCTTCGCGACCTTTCCGCGAATGTTCTGTATTACAAACATGTGATATGGCGCCATGAAAGATTTCATTGCCACTTTGGAGTTTACGACTCGCAATGTGGTTTTTGCTTACATACCTCGTTTTAATGCATTTTTTCACTGCTGCATACTCCATGCTTCGCAGTTTTCAGAAGTAAAATGTAGAGATCGGTATCTTTACCATTCGTAATTCAAAGTATACTCATAGTACGTACGTACATTATACTTGTAAAAAGAACAACCACTCGAACTTTTTTACCTGATAAAACTCGACCCACATGTTTATATTTCAATCGGTCGGCGTAAGTAAAAGATAAACTCCGTTCAGGCGGGCAGGTTTAATTCGACGTTTAACTGCAGGGTTTTTTACGACACTTTATAGCAGAAACATCACTGCTAGCGGTCCGAACACCCTGTAAGGGAGGTGGGTGGTTTAGGAAAAAGAGTGGTGCCATTGTGCCGGCAAACAGAACGATGCACTTGCCCATAAAAAGTTGAACACCAGTTTCCTGGGTTCTCACGACTCAACTTGAAACACTCTCCGCATGATTAGTTCGTTCGGAATTTGCCATTTCGAACTATAGCAATTCGGTGAACATGAAAATCAAATTTAATATCACTCGGGTTTTTCGCGATAAGCTGGAGTATAATAATGAAAAGTAAAAAGATTCGTCGTAAAAGTTCATTCCCTCAATATATTGTAGGTATATATATTCTTGAACATATCAGACAATGTGGAACATGGAAGTTACGGAAAGCAAGACGATCACGAATTCTGCTGCTTGACCCACAAAGTGCAGTCAAGTGGATTCGAAAGTCAAACACTTTATGTCTCTTCGATAGAACTTGAAGTAGATTTATACTAACTGGACTATATACGTATGGGTGGGTAATGCCTGTTACCACGAACGATGATGGCTCGACGTTCTGCAACTGTTGACTCGGCCAGGTCTCTCCCTGGTCCTCTTCTCTCCTTTTGGTCTCATTCTGACTAACATCTCCGGGGGTTGAAGACTCTCAAGTAAAACAAATAAGCTTGAAATAAGCTAGGCTTCACCAAGCGTCGAGCTAATGGCCGTCAAAATCTTGTTCAAAGTTACCAAAGTTATTAGATTAGTGCGTCCCTCCTCGGTTAACTGACTTGTTCGTTGCTCGACAGCCTCAGGTCTTTCGTCCAACTCACCGCCTGTTAATAATTATGCGAGTAATGAAAATAAGGTGGCTCCTGCCCGTCTGTCATTTCGCCAAAGCGTAACTCAATCATTAAAAAAATAAGGGAGAAAAAAACAAAAAAAAAAATGGAAACACAATTATTTGTGAAAACTTTTACTGGCCCTCCGTAGTACGTCAGGAAAAACGACGTACCTAGACCAGGTGGAATGTGGTATTTGAATTTTGCTCTTCAGCGTGCAGAAAATGCGCTTGTTCTCGGGAAAAATAATAAAATAACGAGGGAAAAATTGTACAGAAAATATTTACGTCATCCCTCTAGAAATAGTTAAAAATGTTCGGCAAATGGGATGCGAATATTTTCCCATTCGTCATTTTACTGCAATGCTGTTCACACCCGAGTTGGAGTTGAGCAGCATTCTCATGATCTCGATGGCATACACCTGCAGCAGGGAAAAACCAGGAGTATAAAAGGAAGAAAGATTGGAATAAAAGATGGCAAGGATTAACATCAGTGTAGATAAAACCCTTGACGTTGGACCTTTACAAGGACCTGCAAGCGAAGATCGAAAATGCATTATGAATCGTTTGCTTTTTAATCGGCTTCACAGAAAACCAGCTAAACTATTTTACGTTCTAAAGTTTTACCGCGTTGCCATTAAAAGGATGTTAAACAAGGCTGCAGTAGCTGTAGTGGCTTTTGCAGTCGGTGAATTCATGAGCGAAGAGATTTTTCCGCAGAGCTGTACTACCTGCAGGCAGTGGTGGTGGTAGTGGTCGAAGTGGTAGTAATAGTAGGATGGAGGGCAGGCGGGTCCATCGATCTCGTTAAAGCTGGAAAGCCTCCCTTTGGTTAGCTCGTTTTCTTTGCTTTTTCCAGATACTGAAGCGAAAGCACTGCTTCTTCTCTCGCCCGAAGGCTATACAGTCAGATTACAAGCCGCTGGAATAATTTCGATTCTCCCTACAGTTGGGGCGGTTCTTTCCAGTTTCCACGTAGTTAACGGCTGTCAAGATGCAGCAAACAAATCATAAACTTTCTCTTGCATGAATTACTATTTATTCATTTTTCTTCCTTATACCTACATATTATACCGCGGTTTCTGTTAAATGTACGCAAAAATATTCATCTAGAGATTTAAAATTGAAAAAGTCTTATCGATATGCGGATGAATTAGAACCGCGAGCATTAAATACGAACTGGATTTTTTTCTACCAAGAAGATAAAGAAGAAGAAGAATGAGCAGAAGTAGAAAAAGAAATGTGCCGAGGGAATATTGCCGTGAAACTTAACGCGAACCAACTCGGAGGGGTTTTCCAATGTTCAGCTGTATCCCCCGACGTAGCCATATTTCCATGGAACGAAACGACCGCGCGTTACCCCATGTAGCCCCGTAGAAAAATTTCATACGACGCGTCGCGAAATTTTCCTTACCCCGTAAATCAGGACCGTATATGGGGTAGGAAAAAGAAAAAACGAGGCACACAGAGTGCTAGGCAAATTGAGGCACTCGCTCGCTGTTTCGAAGAAGCGTACGAAATTACAATTTATGAAGAAAACGGCTCGCTCTACGCGTCGAGCGTTTCGAGAGAGGCGAACTCTCTTTGTACTACATATTTCTATATCATACATAGGTATATACACATTTATTTGTATATATATAAACATACATATGCATATAATATATATTATATACATATCTACAGCTATTCGGCTAAATCTTTTTATGGAAAAGCCTATAGTAACAGTTATTTTTTCTTTAACAGAATGCGAATTATCGCGATGTTAAATGCGAGAACTATATAAGCCTGTGAAATAATTCGATTCGTCGTGTCTGCTCTTCGCGTTGCAGCAAGAATAGTATATTCTGCAACTAGGGGGGAGGGGGAGGGGGGGGGGGGGGGGAATGGCCATGTCGAGCGAGGGTGAGACGAATGTTAAAAACGTCTCACCCGAGGTAGAAATAGCCATCTCCCCCTAGTTGCAGACTGCATTTTTCATAATAAGGGCACGAAATAGGCCTTCTTTGATGCACGTCGATCGGATTGGCAATGGCGCTGGGGCCATTTAAAAGTACTTTCCCTCCCGCTCTGGCGAGAGACTACGAACAGCGGGAGGAAAAGTACATTCCCTCCCGCTGAGTAGACATTCCGGACTCACGTTCGAAACACCTAGCTTCTCCCACGCCCGACAAGCATGAAAGAAGGCTCATTTCATGCACGTATTATGAAAATGCATTTTTCAGATTCTCTCTGCCTGTATGCTAACCGTAACGATTTTACGAATGAAAATACGGGATCTGACGCGCCGTGATAGGTGAAAGTCGGTGATATTTCAAATTTGCAGACTCGAAGGTAATTCCATCTTCATAAAGTTTAATTTGCGGTAGGGAATATCTCCGAGGATAGCGGTGGACATTTATCCCAATAAATCGAGCTCTGACTTTAAAGGATGGGATAGTTTTCCCTATGATTATTCTCTTGAAATAAAAATTCCTTCCCACGCGATTTCTCCGGTGCTTCTTGAACGACGACGCCACCACCGCCGCGGCATCACATCCGCGGAGCGTCTCTTCGGGAATCTCTTCTAGAAAGAAGCGATAATTCATCCGTTTCTATCCACTTATAAGCTCGCTTCTTCTAATAATATATATTTGGAGCAGTCAGCGAGGAAATTCGCACCTCGCTCTGAAGGGAATAAGTTTTATCTGCTCGTTATCCACGCTTCGGCGAAAGTAGCCGAAAGTAACCGAGCCCGGGCAAGGCGAAGATCTTATTTATAGGCACCGAGCGTCCCAAACTTCGAAAACGCCGCTTTCTTGCCTCAAAGCCCCCGAAAACTTTTGTTTGCTCGTTGCTGAGAACGGCCAAGCGTTTCCAGAATTAACTTTTATCCAAACTTCTCTTCGCATAGGTATAGCTGCGCTTATCCGACGCTTTCGACTCGCCTCCGACGACTGGAAAATTTTTCGATTTACTCTCACCCTGCCTACCATCTGTCCTCCCTCAAGCAATCAGGATTAACCCTGAAATATACGCTTTATTTACATCAACAAAAATCATCTATTCAAATTCAAATTCGAATTCAAATTTGTCTTACTTTTACAAGCGTATATCACATAATCAACGGCCATCACCTATTTAGAGCGTATCGTACTGATTAACCCGTGGGGAGTGCACACCTATTTTTCCGACCCCTCGAAGTGCACACTCAAATTTGCACCACCCGTTTTCGGAAGTTTGTACCTATCTCCGGTTTGAATCAATCCATTTCACCTCTATGAGTGATTTCTAAACTTCAAAATGTCCCGGATAAAGTGCGAAATTATTGCGATTCTGAAAAAAAAACCGATAACTTTATGATGTTATAACGAAAGTAATTACTCGATTTCGTAAGCGTATATATGCGAATTTGCACTGGTGTGAACTTGAAGGGTTTTAATTCAACTTTTCAATCTTAAGGTTTAACCATTATTATTTCATACCGAATAATACGTGGCCCGTGATTAAATCAGGAAAGTATATCGTGTTGAAAATTATTAACAGTAAGATTTATCTGAAAGGTAGGTGAAGGCATATATATATATATATATGGGGAATTCCATACCAACTGGGTCCACTCAAAACCCTGACCCCTTTCGATTTTGTCGATAATTTTTTCTTAGATTCAACAGGCTCAAAGTAATTCAGTGTATTTTTTTCAAATTTTTATCTCCCATGGTCCTCGAGTTTCAAATTTTTGAAAAATATACATTTTCAATCATCACCAATCATTAGAACGCCTATATCATCGATTCTTCGCTATGGATTTTCAAAAACAATGTGATGAAATTGATCAGCAGGAAACGTACTTTCTGGAAAAAATATTCGTAAATTGTTATGGCTTAGTGTTCACAGTTAAATCTCGAATCAAAATGTAAAAATTGAATTTTCGACATGTATGCCCCGATTAAAAATTATGAATAAATTCTCAAAAATACTTGCTTCAAAAACAAAAATTTTGAGCCGTGCCCGATCGTCGAACTATGATTCCTTCATATTGTTTTTAAACTTTTAAGATTTGGAATGATGACATTTTTTATACACCTCAGCCGCTGAGCACCCCAGACACGTAAATAGTTCAAAACATATTCTTAGGTTTATTTGATATTATGTACAATAGGGTGGTCCTTATTTGGGGTATGTTCGAATTTTTTTCCACGATAGTCTTAAATCAGTTCCAAATAAATCAGAAGAAACGCCTGCCAAGTTCAAGCCCTTAATATTAATATTAACCCGGCCCCCACGACAGTCAAAGTTTTAAATGGGAAATTGCATGTATTTTTTAAAACTAAACATTGAATTTCCACAACTCCCGATGATTGTTGATGAGAAAATCTAAAATTTAGTATAGTTATTTGCACTTGTAGGATGTACTAAATGGTGCATGCGAAATTTTTTAGATCATTATATTCTTACCTTTTGATGCTTAACTTTAAGGGAAATTTTTTTTCGTCACATTGAAAGGTAAGAATAAAATGATCTAAAAAAATTTCGAATGCACTATTTTGTACATCCTACAAGTGCAAATAACAATACTAAATTTTAGATTTTCTCATCAACAATCATCGGGAGTTGTGGAAATTCAATGTTTAGTTTTAAAAAATACATGCAATTTCCCATTTAAAACTTTGACTGTCGTGGGGGCCGGGTTAATATTAATATTAAGGGCTTGAACTTGGCAGGCGTTTCTTCTGATTTATTTGGAACTGATTTAAGATTATCGTGGAAAAATATTCGAACATACCCCAAATAAGGACCACCCTATTGTACATAATATCAAATAAACCTAAGAATATGTTTTGAACTATTTACGTGTCTGGGGTGCTGAGCGGCTGAGGTGTATAAAAAATGTCATCATTCCAAATCTTAAAAGTTTAAAAACAATATGAAGGAATCATAGTTCCACGATCGGACACGGCTCAAAATTTTTGTTTTTGAAGCAAGTATTTTTGAGAATTTATTCATAATTTTTAATCGGGGCATACATGTCGAAAATTCAATTTTTACATTTTGATTCGAGTTTTAACTGTGAACACTAAGCCATAACAATTTACGAATATTTTTTCCAGAAAGTACGTTTCCTGCTGATCAATTTCATCACATTGTTTTTGAAAATCCATAGCGAAGAATCGATGATATAGGCGTTCTAATGATTGGTGATGATTGAAAATGTATATTTTTCAAAAATTTGAAACTCGAGGACCATGGGAGATAAAAATTTGAAAAAAATACACTGAATTACTTTGAGCCTGTTGAATCTAAGAAAAAATTATCGACAAAATCGAAAGGGGTCAGGGTTTTGAGTGGACCCAGTTGGTATGGAATTCCCCATATATATATCGGTACGTGAGTCGAAAAGTATTACACCTCAGATTAATACCAGAAACTATGACACCTCCATATATATTTTAACACTCGATAAAGGAAGGCACTGAGAAAAAATGCGAAGTGGTGTCTCACTCGACCAGAAGTCATACTGATGAAGCACCTTTTAAACTTGATTATCAGCATCCCCCTTTCGGCAGTTGAAATATTACATGACATTCAGCTGTTTCAGCATGTGGCATAATAAGTAGAAATTGAACAAGAATTGTTAGAAATCAAGCTATAAACATGTACTTTTTTTTTTAATTTTGTTCTCGAAACATCATTTTTTATTAGTCGATTTCCTGTACCACCTTGTGATTTCATTCAACTTGCTGTGAAATTTCACCTCCCGAAAGGGGGTTTCGATCAATTGAGTCTATCAGGTGCCTCAATCACTATGATTTCTGGTCGACTGAGACACCTCTGAACATTTTTTGTCAGAGCCCCCCTTCGACGACGTTTCTGATAATACATGGAAGCACTCATTTTTTACATGGGAAACGAGAAATTTTTTTTTTTTGGCACACCCTAATATACAGGGTGTCCCATTTTACGTAATCCACTCGATTATCTCCTCTGGAAAGCATTGAAAATGAAAACTTTTCAGATGGAAGTAGTTTGGTTCGGAGGGGGACATCTGAAAGTGACCTTCATTTTGACCTTGACCTTCTCCTTCAAGGTTAATTGAGGGTCAACTTCATTTTTTTAAAACGGAAACCCCTATTTTCGACTTCAGAAATGAAAAGAGCGGAAAATTTCACGTTCAACCATGCTATCACATCATGGATTGAAATGATTCTTATTTCCAATAGAAATCCCAATATTAGGTTTTAGAAATGAGAAGAATGCAAAATTCTTCGTCTTAAAATATTTTCATGTTGCAAGTTATAATAACCATCAGCTGTCAATTGAGTAAGTCGTCACCGCAACAATTTGTGAGCAATTACGTAAGTAATAATGCATTTTGAGGTGGAGTTTCTAATAATTTTTGATAATTTTGACCTTCAGATGACCCCTGAGAATCATTTCAATCCATTATACGATAGCATGTTTGAACGTCAAATTTTCCGCTCTTTCCATTTCTGAAGTTGAAAATAGGGGTTTCCGTTTAAAAAAATTAAGTTGACCCTCAATTAACCTTGAAGGAGAAGGTCAAGGTCAAAATGAAGGTCACTATTAGATGTCCCCCTCCGAACCAAACAACTTCCATCTGAAAAGTTTTCATTTTCAATGCTTTCCAGAGGAGATAATCGAGTGGATTACTTAAAATGGGACACCCTGTATATATATGATAATATGGGTGAAATATAATTTTGTGCGAGTGACGGTTGAGAAAATAAATCTATACTATTCATAAAATTTTCCAAACGAAAGTTTAAGCTGCAAGATTCGCTTCGTGAAAATAAAAATTCGATCCTTGAAACCACGGTGATCCACGCCCCTTTGGTTCTGAGGCTATCTGATAGAACGCGTCAATTCGCAAATGCTCGAAAAAATCCGGAAAACGACGCATTGCAGGCTTCATTATACGATACTCTACTGGGGCCTTTTTATCCGGCCTCGTTTCCTCCCATCGTCAGGGGAAAAGCGTTGTTTGGGACGTTCTACCAGGTACTCGACATCTGCGCGAGAAGTTAATAACAAACGGTACTTCCAGTTGAAAATGTGAAAAAAACCATTTTTTTAATAAAAAAAAAAAAAAAAAACAAACCAAAAAGATTTGAAAAATAATATCTGCACAAATACTAACACCAGCAGCGAGACATTACCCGTAAACAATTTTCAGGTGCTGGGCTTTGGTGTTGGATATGAATTTCACATGAATCTCATTCCCGCGCGGTGATGCCGTTACCAAACCTTATACGTCGAATGATCTAAACACAGAGCTAAGGTTGAAATTAAGATGATGGAAGATGAGACTCATACCCGCCTGTATTTCTTCTTGTGGATGCATCGGCCCGCGAAATTACTCCAGTCCCATGGAAAATGGGGTACAACCTGAGGTGAGCCAGAGAAAAGGAGGCGAGCCGTAAGAACCATTCATCTACGTTAGGATCGAAATCACGATACGGAAGAAACCTAATCGTCGCAGCAATGTGTCCGCTCAGGACGCTGGTCACTACGTCCGTTACTCTCTGACAGGCTCCCCTTTACAAAGGGAGCAACAAGCTTGAGTTATTACCGCCCAGCACACCAACTCAACATCGCGTTTCACAACTTCAACCCTCAACTCTTGCTTTTTTGGAAGCAATGTATTATGAAAATGGAATGGGGGATGCAGAATTATGAATTATTGGGCAGCTTTATATCTATTTAGATAGTATCTAGGATTCAGATAACGAGATACTGGCACCCACCCCTAAAATGCCATGTAGTTTTTTTTTTTGCGTAGCTCGCGTATACTATATGAGTTATTAAGGGCTTTATTAGCGAAACGGACATATAAATATACATATATTATAATGTGTATATATCTGTGTCCGAAAACAAAGCAGACTCACGTTTGCGGTAGAATACCACGTCATTTGCCACAGATTTAGAGATTGAGATTGCCCGAGTCGACAGTGACGACCTCAGGCAGTGAGGTAAGTACAGGAAATGGTAGCATATCCCGTGGCTCGCGGGACGAGGAATCTCGGCTAGGCAGGAAGACATGTCCTACACGGTGACATTTCCCTAGGGCATGGATTCAATTCCACCAGCTCGCTCTCAGAATTTTTCAGTCACTCTGAGATGCTTTTAAACTCTGCGCTTTATCTCGTCATGTTTTTTCCTTTATTTATAGTCATGTTTGGTGCATTTTTCATTTCTTTGAATGCTGGACTTCGCTCCTATTTTTCTACCGTTTTTTTTTTAAATACGTATAAAAAATTGAGAAACGTTCTCGTTTTAATTATTAATGACTAATTGAGATTAATTATTGATGATTAATTGAGGACCGTTCGAAAATGTTAGACATCGTCGATTCTACACCCTGGTAGGTATTTGTCAGAGAACACGGTCAACGACCCTCGAGTCTCCACGTCCTATTAAGCCCCGAAAAATCGCGACTCGACATTTTTAACCGGCTCAGTTGACCCACTCGCACATGGGACACGCTTATCAGAGACCAGGATATGTCCACGTACTTTTTTGTTGAATCTCATAAAAAATCCAATTAACTGTACACCGTTCGTGTGTATATCTTGTGTTTTAATTACGCGCGCGGTATGCACGTCAAAAGTGGATCGTCGTGACAAACAACGGGGTAGACAGGTGGGTAAAATACGATAAGCCATTGAAATCGCAGTTAAAATTAACGCGTGATAATCCAACGAAATTTAGTTGACAAATTATTTTGGACATCAGTGATCCCAAAACAACGGAAGAATCTACAATGGCCAAAATGTATGTGGGATGAAGAATGGCGCAATTTTATTCTTCGTCGCGAAATAATATCAAAGTTTGAAACATTGGTAATATCGAACGTGAGCAAAGCAAACTGAGAAAATTATTAAACCGACTCGCTTAGAGAAGGCTCTGCACAGGCACAAACACGGGTACAAAGCTAACTGACACGGACAGTCAAAGTTAATGGTAATTTCA
This sequence comes from Tenthredo mesomela, assembly GCA_943736025.1. Lineage (NCBI taxonomy): Eukaryota > Metazoa > Arthropoda > Insecta > Hymenoptera > Tenthredinidae > Tenthredo > Tenthredo mesomela. The sequence continues at coordinate 13,135,349 of OX031013.1, forward strand.
GAACCGCGGGCCTACCTAGTTCTAAGTTAGTGGCCCTACTCCCATTCTGGGTTAGACGCGAGGAACCGAAACTAGACTCTGCGTCTGTCACCTCGGTATAATAAAAAAACTACTGCGTTGGAATACTGTGCATATATTTATGTATATATATCTGTACAATTTCAAGGAAAACTTTTCCGTAAGGGGGTGGACGGTATTTCTTGGTAACATTCATCCGGGCTTTACATTTTCCTGGAGTCAGATAAAAAGAGCGAAAGAAGTTAATTTACGATTGCCAGAAAGCGATGCCGGCTGAGATGCATAATATAAACATAATTTTCAACAAATACCTACCGCGACATATTTGCATAACACGATGCATCGAGATCTGTCAGCTTACCTCAAAGCGATTTATATACCGTTGCACAGAAAATTCAAATGCCTCGGTTAAATTTCTATTAAATTGTCATCGTTTACTACTACCACCACCACCACCACTACTACTAACAGCAATCTGTGATACATAAACTGATATTATATCGATGAGAAATTCCTTTCCTTTCCTTATTTCCTTTCCTTCCGTATATCTCACTCTCCTCTGTCAACCAATATAACCGATTATAAGACCGCGTATCCGTAAGAACTTGCGGAAAGATGTTTGCCTAGAAAAGGTACGAATAAAATACGTCCCGCGAGACATCGTCTGATGGATGGACCACGTTATTAAGGTCAGGACCCGTGGTGCACCAGGGCAGCTCCTTTCAGATCGTAACATTTGGAGCGTAGAAAAATAAACTATAAATATACGAAAACAGTCCGCTGAACGAATAAGTAGGTTCTTCAGCTTGAATCGATAACTCTGTTACGAGGTAACTGCACGCAGTTACTAACTAAAAACAAAAGAGAACTCTATTCGTCTCTTGTACGAGTGGCTGCCAAGAATTGTTCCCTACTATCTAAACTTCGTATTAATAAGCACCGAATCGAGTGCGCCTTCGCCAAGTGGCTTACTACTTTTATTCTCTGTCTATACGAAAGTTCAATTTACATCCACGATGTGTCCGCCCTTATTCGATTCAATTTCTCAATTATATATTAATACATCGATCGATCACTTCGACAAATTTGACTAGATCAATTACTCCGATGTTCTTTTTTTTTTTTTTTTTTTTCTTTTTTGTTTTTCAACTCGCTTGTACATCAGTCTCCAGGGACGTTTCCCGAGGCAATGTAATAAATATGACTAGTGTACCAATCAGTTGGCTTGCAGCGGATACTAGAAACAAATCAAAATTTTACAGCTGAACCTTATGAAACTGCAATATTTCAGTTTACACAGCTAGGCTCTATTTCTGTCGAACATATCGTTTCAATATGTACTTGTATGGTTTTGTTTTTTTTTTTTTTTGATTTGATTGTTTTATTTTAATTTTATTTTCTACTACTTCCTATCACATAATGATTAATTGTCAACGTGGTATTTTTAACCCGCTTGTCAAGTGACAGCGTACAAAAGATCGTGGGCGCAAATCCCCCCGTGAACTTTGGTCCCTTATGTCAATCACCTGAAAATTCTAACGCTTTATAACCGGCGTCAAATATTGCTTGGTTGAACGCGTAAAATTGACAGACGGCAGCCTGATAAGCGAATACGAATTGACGCCCGTGGGAAATGGAGGCGGACAGCTGCGGCCAAGAAACTGAGAGAAAAATGTAAACACAGAGAAATAGAGAGAGAGGAAAAAATGTATTAGGTCGCATGACGTTGTCCTGGGGGAATAGCCACATGATTACTTTAACAATAGTTAAAGTATAGCACAGTTTGTTATATTTATACGTGTAAACATTTAGAACCACTCCGAATTGAATATAAATAATAAATCTGAGGAAAGAGAAGGAAGAAAAAATGATGAAAAAAAAGAAGAAAAAATTAAACAAAAATCATAACCCCATGGGAGGACTGGAAGCTTAGGGGAAAGGGAGAAGTGCGAATGCGGCGCAGATAGCCGAGTCTGTCGCTTGGTCAGGAAAGGGGTGAGAATGACAAATTGACACATTTGTCCCACGGATACCTCGCGCACTTCGCAAGTCCCACTGTCCCCCACGTCCACCATGGCACCACCCTTGCGACACCAGGCCACAACGTTGCAGTACCCCCTCCTACGTCATGAGCTATTCCAAGCTGCACCCCCGCGTCAAAGCTCACCGCGCAATAGAACGTATACAACGAATCGTATCAACGAGGGTCAGTCGGGTTAAGCGGCCGATTGCCGGCTTTGGGCAATAACGCTGGATAAATCGCGTCGCACCCCTGACACTCGAATTAAAAATTGTTTTCCGCGACCCTTTACTCCAGTTTCCGACGCAACAATGAGCCACCGTTTCCGCCAAAAATTGTACACCGATTATCTCAACGGAATGTAATTTCGGCCGCATAATATCAAACCGTAAACTTAGGGTGGATTAATAATCTTTAAAATTAACTTATCCTAAACCTGACAATGAGCTCTTCGCTCAAGTTTCTCAGAGCTTTGTCTTCAATTTTCATTCTTCGAGGGTTGAAGGAGCCTCTGATTCGGTCAAGCATAAATTACCCTACAGCAACGGTCCTGAACGCGGGAACCTTTGTTACACTTCTGGTTTGTTGTACCCATTAACATAGATCTACGACAATGAGAAACAGGAAGAAGCTGGTACTGTCACTAGTCACGGAGAAACCTTTGACAAAATTCCTGACCTTTCACAAGGCTCTGGTACAAAAATTGTGCATATATGACACCTATGTTATTTCACTCGAAATATCCGATACAAAATGAGTTTCAACTGAGCAACATTAACCACAAGCTCTCTACCATCGATGTATCCATGCATTTAATTAGCGAAATAAGGTTAAACTAAACCCTAACATTCTGAAAGTATAGATGCTCACTGCATATCTAGGCTATTTTTTAACAGAACTTTTTCAACAGAATAAATATAGACGTCGAAGTGAAACACTCGAAGTTTTCTAAGCATTCGCTATTTTATTTTATTTTATTTTTTTACATTTTTTACGTTAGTTTGTGGTGCTTTTAATTACGAAATACTTCGCCTTCCAATTAATAACGTAGGTATACTTTGGGAATAAGAGTAATCATTGCGTACATCTACTTTTTTTCGCAATGTATATGGTGGATATAATTATTATAATTTAACCGTAGATTACGTGTTATTTATTATACGGGTATTGCTCAATGCTTAATTAGTAACGAAAATTCCTCCGGTCTCTTTTCCTCTCTCCCATTTGTTACTTTTTTTTTTCTCTTTTCTCTTTCCTTTTTGTTTTTTTTTTTTTTTTTTTTTTTTGTTTTGCGTAACGAAGATAGCCAAGAGCGAGATTGAGAAGATTTGTTGTCTATTATTTCCGTTATATGAGATAGCTGGGCCGTTAAATGTAATTGGAATACATAAAACTCCTCCTGGCGTTAAACTTCGTTGGTTGGCAAGGTTCGAATGTTTCACCATGCAGCCCCACCTGCGACTAAACAGCCCGGACAGCCCTCCGACCATACGGTAGCGTTCGTTTAGTTGTTTTGTTTAGAACTAAATGAGAATGAGATTCTAATCCATAATCGTTAATATCATGAAATGGGGTAGTTCCCATTCTCGAATATGTAGTCGCAGGAACGATCGCTATAACTATATTTCAAAGTTTTAACGAGACGATATTCCATGCACATTTCTGAAAGTACAACATACAATCGTTTGAAAACTTATATTCGTGTATATATACCAGATACCTACTTACCCTGCAGCTCGAGTTATCATCTTCTTTAGAGCAGAAAATTGACGTAAAGAATCCTGGATGAATTTCCATAGTAGCTGGTACAATATCTTTCACGGTAACAATCGGTCGAAATGTCATCACGTCAATTACGACAACCTCCTTTCGCTTCTTCGCAGAAAAATCTGCAAGCCAGCGTTAGATTTCGTTAAAAGTCTCGGATTTCTCCACCGTAGGGACCCATGGATCCAATTTAAAGACACCCTATTTTGTCTCTCCGCCTCGGCGGTACCTATAGTCAAAGAATAGTTTGTGCAGTCGGTAGAGACTTTTATTGACAGTTTCGGAACGGGTGCGTCTTGAGTCGTGGTTATCGGTGGTGGTCTGGAATAATACCAATAACTCACGGACGTTGGTTACTGGATACGCTTCGTTGTGGCGCATTGTTCGAAATGCCGCATAAAACTGGTAAAACTGCTACTACTGCGACGCCGATAAAAGTCCGAATACCATTACAGCAGCGCTGCCGTCTACGCCTTATACTCCATTCCATCTTCTACCCTTCTTCAGGGATTCTACAACCCGTCCACACGGCTCAAAAGGAGTTTGCGCTTCAGTGCAGCGGTGAAGACAGATAAACGTCCGAGATCCGGCCAGTAGTTCGTTCCTTTAAAAGAATTCACCACGCGATCGGTCGGTAGGTATTTTCGGTTCTTCCGCAAAGTACGTATACGTCGGCTTTCCACCCCTGATTTATTCCTCCAAAGCTTTGAATATATATGTATGTATAATTGTATATGCATGGTGCAGTCGTGCAGCTAGTACTTTGCGGCTTGCTAATTATTCGCATTTGCAAAACCCGGGGGAAAGTGGGTCAGGTGAAAACTTCTGGTAAGCTATTTTTAATTTGTATTAAGAAAAATCCCTCTAGTACATGTAGTTCGGAATTTTGTTCAAATTTTCACTACAACCTATACAGCTGTATAGGATTGATCGATAAAAACTCCGTCAAAGTCTTTATTATATCTCATCAAAATACGATGAGCTTCGTCGATGGGTATAGCCATTAATCGGATGTTATTAACCGAAAAACTTTTCATCAGCTAGTACGAAGTTATGCCATTTCATGTTCGGTGTCTTGCCACTTATCCTCGATTACAATTCGCCACAACGCCGAGTTACCACCTTGCTCTAGCACCTCCCTCGGGATACCGCGGTTACCAAAGCTCGGATGCCTCAATTGCTCAGTTCCTCAGAACTGCAACCGATTTGCCGAAGTAAATCGACAAGGGTCTTCCGCCGTAATATCAACTGTATATGTATATACGTTAGCTTTCCTCCAAAACTAATTAGTCTACCACTTTGTACGAAGGTTAATGTTTGCCCGTGATCCTATGTCATCAGCACTCTCATTGAACAGATGTTAATTACCAAAGCCCAACGTGTTTTATCCCTGTTTTGAAGCAGGTCTTAAAATGTCAATTTTAATGCTCTTATACATCATTGAAATTATTATGATTATTTGATTACTTAAAAGCTTCGCCCTGAATCTGAGCGACTGGGTACAATTAGAGGCTGAAAGTATAAATCATTCCTCAAGCTTATCCCCAGTTAATTAATTTGATTCTAATAATTGAGAAAACGTTTAGCTGTTTGAACTGCGTAGGTACTATAAATCCTTCCAGGACATATAGGGAGAGTAGGCTATATCGTACCACCAGGTAAATCGTACCACTTCGAAATCTCTGATACCATTCGAAATAGCCGGTGTCTGCAGGTGGCAGAATGTCAAAGTTTTACGGCTGACAAGCGCGAAAACGAAGTTAGACGCTGCTGGACGCAATCCTCGAGAAGATACGCACAATTATTCATTTCACTAGTATTCGATAAGGTTTTCGACCATCAGCCCTAAGGCTAATATGTTCGTAAGGAACCACGTAATGCTTTCCAGTATTAATGCATTAAAAGTATGATCCCTCCTGGTTATTTTGCCGCGTAGACATTTAGATTATGTTTGCTATGAGCCAAATGCGAAATGCTTTCCTAAAAAAACAGGTAGTCGGCTAATGCGTACCGATACTGGTATCATGAAGCCTGGTCGGGGTGTAAGCTCGGAACCAAGGAATATTTGTACTTTCCTTGCAAATAAAAACGGTTGCAGTAAAAAGCATCAATACCAAAAAAAAAAAAAAAATATGTAAAGAAAAAAAAAATTTATAAATGTATCGAAAAATGCTATCTTACTAATATAGAATATTATATTATCAATATTTCCACGTTTTATTTAATGAAGTGATATTTGTTACCAGTAATATGCTAGATATTCCTTGCTTTTGGGGTGGTACGATTTACCCTGCTGGTCGGCTATATAGTACCGTTTGCAGGGATTTAGAAAAAAAAACTGTTTTCATAGCTTTACCATCAAATTGAAAGACCGATGATTTTTCTGGTGATTCCTAAATGAATGTATATAGAGTACGAAAAAAATATGTCCGCATGACATCTGAATTGCGAATAAAATTTAAAAAATTCCAAAGTCCAAAGTGGTACGATATAGCCTACTCTCCCTATATATATATATATATATATATACGACGTATCGTTGAGAGCCACGACAGTAGAAGCAAAGATGTTGAGTGAAAGAAAAGCTCACTTGTCCGGGACAAGAGTTACGGATATTAGCCGACATACCGTGGGCACAATGCCGAGACCGTAGTCTTGAATAGCACTATTGTGATAGCATGGTATTGTAGCACATGTTCGGTCTTATATAAGTAAGAACGAAAAGTTATTGTGTCCAAACCTTTGGGCCGCCCAACCCATTCACTACCGATTCCCAATGCTAAGACCTACGCTCCTGCGCACATATATCGGTTAAGTTTCTGGACCAACAACACTCCCGGCGAAGATAGTACCTTGCCGTGATTAGAAAAGTCCTCGCGACAAATGTTTGTCAAAAGTAAACGTTAATTACAAGACAATTTTGTAAGGAGAAAATTTCTAACGGTCTGGTACAGAGCGAAGAGAGGAAACTTCTCGATTAGCGATAAGTATTGACCGCGCATCGGATCATCGGTGTGCTTTATATCTTTTCAACTGTAACGTATCATGCCCCGCAGTATCATATTGATGAAACTTCGAGCAGCCTATACCTTTAGTAGGACTGTTATAGCTTGAAGATATATATCACAGAATCTCTGCCAGGTCAGACTACTTCGCCGTGATCCAGCTATTGTACACTCGGGGTTAAACGTAACAGTTGAAGTATACGGTTGAAAGACTGCATTTTCAAGGATCATAAAAATTTTAAAATGATTAATTTCCGCTCAAACATTGAGAGCTATATATACTCAGATATCAATTAAGAATACATTCAACTTTAATGTCAGGCTCAAACGAACGGTTCTTGTATTGAGCTTATAGCCGGAAGCATTAAAAGTGTTATAATTAACTTTCGTCCTTCGACATAAAAAAAAAAAAAACATAATAACCTGTACTACGTATCACGCTGTAATTTTATGACAATCAGATGGAACAAGTAAGTGACGTGCAAGAGCTCCGGAACTTTAATGTATATCCTCCTCACCGCATCCACTTGCAAGTTACACTAGATAGCGTCCTGCCGTCCATGTCACTTGTGCTGCAACCCGAGAGTAAGTTATATCCGTTGACACCTTTGGGTTAGCCGCAGTCACAGACACCGTGAGCAAACGGGTTCGTAGGATTACGAATTAGCCCAGAATACGGGTTGAGAGTCCCCACGTGCCTGCGGGAAGATCCTGGCCAATCAGTGCCGGCAGAATAACTACAGGAAGCTTGAAAGCCTGCGGTATAGTTACAAGACACCTAGCCACTGCCAACCCAGATGACAATAATTATTAGTATACAGTTGTCATTAATACTATATGAATTATTATATCTGTTTATAGACCACTGGTCGATAATGTAATAGCTAAATAACGGTCTGTTAATTCGAGCAATATATACTGCAGGGAGGGAATGTTATCTATCATCGAAAACTACCAGCCGAGCGTCGAGAGCTGATATTAACATTATACCTTCATATATATATAGAAACGTACGGCTGCATTCAGTTTAATTAAGGAAATAGGGTCACGCCAATGTAGTCAAATTGCGAGCAGGCGACGGGAGGACGGACGCGACGTTGACATCGAAGTTAAGCACGGATTAGTCTGGACTGTCATTAAAGTCTGAAAACGATGAGAAATAAGTTATGCAATGAATTTAATGACATTGGAATTTCGTTGAAAATGAATACAGGTATTAGATGAAATACAAAAAAAAAAAATTGACATACTACCAGGTTTTTTCCGTATTTCAGGTGGTTTTAATGCTGTTACGAAAAACGAGCGGCGTAACGTAAAGGACAAAAGGAAACATGGTTACAGGCGCGAGTGTATAGCGTGGTGGTGACAGCTGGGGATTAGGGGTTTTTTTTTTTTTTTTTTTTCAATTAAATTGCTGCCAGTGTATAGCGCGATCTTTTCATTTCTGTTTTTCGTTTAATTATGTATTTGTTTTTTTTTTTTTTTTTTGTTTTTTTTTATATATGTATATATTTTCCAACAGTTTTCGTTGTTTTTCTTTTCGTTTAGTTTCGTTCTTTGTTACACATAAGGAAGCCACGTGAATGTAATATTAATAGCAAACGGTAAATAGCAGCGCGCCGGATGCAGCTATGCATTTTCTTGTTACACAGGAACAAGACGAGGAATAAGTGGCGGCGTAAGGAGAAGCAAACGCTACGTTTATATTCCCAAGCGAGACGATGGCTAGAGCAAGCGATTATGTAAATTTTAATGTAATGTTCCGGCCCCGGGGCCGCCTTATAGCTACGCAGTTTATACCCATAACCCACCCGCCGTGAACACTCATAAAATTACGCCCGGTTTTTCCGCAATTACACTCGAAAATGTCGCCGCAATCCGCGATAGGAGTGGAAAGGAAAGAAACGGCGAGGAGAGGAGTGGAGAAAAGAGGAAAGAAGAAGCAACGCCATGCAATTTATTCCACTCATTACCACGCATTAAGTGGAATTCCCGAAACATTTTTCAACATTCATAACTTTAGAGTTTCACAATTTTATTCGTAACATAGCCAGAGATTCTCTCTGTTCATCCTGCAGGATTACTATATACCATACCCACAATTTACAAGCCCAGGTTCTTCTCCAAGGGATGTTTAATTCGATTTTCGCTGCTGTATATATATACATATACATATATGCAATATATGCTAGGGGTTAATGGCATCACGTTCGGCACTAGGCGAAATTATCGTTTCAAACTTCATCCTCCTATGTTTGTCCTAACGCATACCTCTACTCGGGGCTCGGCTCGGGGTATGTATTCGGCAAAGTTCACGGGGCAGGAATACACATATGTTACATTGCTGGTGTAACCTGAATACGTGCAGTCTACAGCTATAAGGTATGACAATATACGCGTTCGTCAGACCCGCGTCGGCCCACCGCGACACACACTGGTCCTGAGTCTGCGGTCAGTCTCGCGGGTCTGTTGCTTAGTAGCTACACATATTTACCAATTTGCGACAAATCAAGTTTGACACAGGGCCGATGTATTTTACAGGCATTGATAGAACACGCGGTGGACGAGCACCAACAAAGGCCTCATATGGCGCCCATATGTATATACCGAAACATGAGGTCGTGACGTTGGGACGAGCTTTCCTCTCTCCATCTGTTTTCTTCTCTCTCTTTCCCTTCCCATTTTCCACTCGCTGGTTCAGTAAGCTTATAATATATGTATGCGCGAACTTGTGTGTTTCTCTGCATGCGAATGTGTCGACACATGAGAACGGTACGGGATGTGACAAAAAGAAAAACAGATTTTGAAATTCAATGGGGATCAAACAACGTTTGAAGGTAGGTATACTGTATGAACCATATGCATATTCATTCCTCACACGTGAAACGGGAAAGGTCTGCTTTTTTGTTTCGTATATTTATACAGGTATACTTGCAGACAATTCACTGCAGGAGACGAGTTTTAGGTAATAATTAAGACCAAAACTAACAGAATTATTCACGATCCATAGAAAGATGAGTTTAAATGAGAATTAGATGAGTTCAACTATAAGACACCATTGTCAATTTTTTACGTAAGATTCTACCTTCTTAGATTTTAGCTTACGATTTCAAATTTCTTAACTATATAGTAAACCGTATATTTACCATAAGCTATAACAGGTTTTTTGTAATTTTCGTAACGAGCTCCGCAACGTTCCGCCTCCCCAATCCAGGTAATTTTAGATCACGAGATTATAAGGAAGAAACGAACCGCGCTCAGTCGAATCATCGAACGCTATTTCGCTCGCCTGTATCATTCGAATTAACGTTTATTCGCCCGTACGGAGCACGAAATTTTCGAGGTAATTTTCCGCTAATATTGAGGTGGGATATCTCACGGGATTTTCTTTGTTTGAGATAACATGACAAAGTAATTAGGCACTTTAATGTCACTGCCTTGGCGAGGGTATATATACCTAAACCAACCAAAATGATTGACAACCTGGTTGTCTTTGGACTCGCTTTAAGCGATAGAAGGCTTGAAAACGTCAGGAAAAGATACTTCAGTCAAACTTTATTATAATCCAATCGATTGAAACGTCAACGTCGATGCTATATGACGGTGAAAAAGCTTTATTTTATTCCATATAATTCAATGGATTCGAGAGGTAATTTTTTCCCAACTTTTTTTTTTTCCGTGAATAATAACCCATGTTCACTTGTTCGGGGATAGAAAAAGCAGAGAAAAAAGAATAAAAATAAAAAATTCTACAACCGATCCTGCCGAAGTAATAATTTTTATTTCATTCAAAGCGTCGAAAATATTTATGAGTTAAATTATTTTTCGAAGGTTAAACGAAATTCAATTCTGATACAATATCACATCCAGCAACTCACGACTGTGCTAAACAATTTTTGAAATTTGATTCCGAAAAAATACCTATATACCGAACATTATTTTTGCCAGCTCCAATATCTACCCTGGGATAAAACATGCTACCTATCCTACCTCAACGAATATCAAAGTCAAGCAATAAAGTATCACAATAAAACTAACATTCTCGAGTGAGTTCCTGGTAGAAATATGTTGTAAATTTAAATTACCCTTCGGAATGACAGCCGGAGGGCGAGATTCTCTCGGTTGTTCGAGTCAGTCTCTGTTCTACGTATACCTACACCAGAACGATGCCCTGGAGATTACACAGAGCCGAATGAAGCGCATTAATCCGATTTCAAACTGCACCGAACAACGGTTGGCATTACTATACGAATTTCAAATTGCTCGTTAAATAATTCGCGAATCATTTTGGCACCTTTCACAAATTCTAACAGAGTTCTATATAACTATTGCTGTTCCCAACGCGACATAGCAATCCGCTTTAATCTTAGATAGCTATTTCCATTAACGAACGAGGTACCACCTTCTCTGTTCATTTCCTCTTCTATGCAGTTGTGTACTGCAATTGGCTAAACGACCACAATCCAAGAATCACTTTGTGATTCAGAGGTGATAATTCAAGAACGCTTACCAACTCAACTCACCGTAAACTCTCGGAACAAGTACCACCCTCGCGTTCCCAATTGACCCTTGCTAACCGATAGACTATCTACAGAATCAACTCAATTCGATCATACCTTGTATCTGACTCTTTTTAAACAACGTCCAATGTATTTTATTGATTGCCAATCTGATTTTTGATACGTCCTGTAGGTACGCATGGCACAACATTGTGAATATACATGCAGAACACGCCGCACTCTACAAAATATTGGTCATGCAGTGAATAACAATCTAGTGGAATGGCATAGTAGTTGGTAACGAGTTTTCGCTGCTAATGAAATATTCTTGTATCACTTGTTCGTTGCTTTTATTTCATTTTTTTTTTTTTTTTTTCAATTATTTCCATTTACATTTAGCATCGACCCAGAGCTTATTAGACGATTAATAAAATGCATCCATTAATTATAGGCAGGCCATTATATTAATAATAATATTGCCTTATATATAGTACTGATATGTTACTTGGCAATAAATACCAACAAAACCCCTTGATTTAGTTCCCTGGAATTATAAGACCTTAAATCACGGGGAAAACCTCTTTGAATATCAAACGGGACAGGAAACAGCGAGGATTCTCACCGTGCTACAAACCAACCCACGAGTCTACCGACCCGAAGACACCGTCGGAGACGGCAAACCCGAGTAAGTCTTTCACCAGGAATTGCAAATTCGCACCTGGATTCTGTTTAGCATTTACCCACGCTTAGTGGATTTTCAGGCAACCGTCAGCCTCACCCACTGTCCTGAAAGACGTTCTTCGTCCCCAGGAGAGCCGTGGTTCTTTCTAGCGAAGAATGAAAGGACGAGAGGTTCTCTCGCCTGCGTAAGGAAGAAAATTTGACACTATTATTTATATTATTATTATTATTATTATTATGGCTGTTGGTTTTCTTATCATTTGATGTAATATTATTGTCATTATGAAACGCGAATCGGACGACAGCTGCAGCCTCATATTGTTATAACTGCATGGGTGTTAAAGGTGACCTGTGAGTGTTCCCAAAAAAATCAGGAATGAAATTTTTTCTATGCTCTGCTCTCGCCCCTGGGACACGAGCAACATATCACGTTTTGCAAATGGAATAGTCCGAGGGCTGCACGGAGTGGAAAACGGCTTTTGTACATCGCCTAGTTTTCTTTCCATGCGGTACGCTGCAGGGGTGAATGAAGAAGTCTGCGGAGGAACAGAAGGTAGGTATTCCAGCATTTTCATCCTTTTACCCCCTCCTCCTTGCTCATTCCCCATTTTTCCAACCCATTCTGTTTCTCGCTTTGCAATCATGCATAAAACAGAGGTTCGTATGCCTACATCCCCCTTTTTTCTCCCGTAAAAGAACCCGCGGGCGAGAGGTTTTTTTTTTGGAAAGCATATAAAGGTGCAACGACAACTGGAGGCAAACTTGAGGCTGAATAACGACTGTGAGAGAGTCGCTGGTACCTACGGGTGGCTTTTCTCACTATCCCATCGGGATTGAATTGCATAGCTTTCGAAATGGCCTCGCGCTGAGCCGGCTGAGTTAATTAGTTTATTCGACAAATACCTACGTGAATGGCCGCCCTTTAGCACCGTAACTTTGGTCACCGCTTGTTCCCGCTAATTTTGATGGTCCCAAAACTTGACTAGGCGTCCTTGATGGTAGAGTGAGTCACGTACAGCTAAGGGCAGAGGCGCGTTATTCGATCCAACCTATATAATAGCGTCGCGACGCCGTCGCCAGGGTCGTTGGATCTTGGGACAAAGGGAGACGCGAACGACCGTGAGCTCCCGAAATCAATTACGAAACGATTTGATTGAGTCGGTTATAATATAGTCGTATCAAATACCCATTAGGTTGTAAAAGTATATAAGTATAAGTATCTTCGGTTTTACTTTTTGCCAATGCAATTCGTTCAAACCATTCCTATACAAAGATTTAGTTCTTGCGTCGGAATTTTGCGAGGATGTTTTTCGACCCGGGTAACTACGGGGTAGGGAATAGCGAAGTGATTTAAATTGCGGGAATCGATCCCGCTAATCTACACCACTCAAATTAATTGTTTTATTGTCGCCGGGAAATGTCGACGCCCTAGTCGCGTCGTGTAATCAGCAAACTTCGGCGAGACCTTGCAAGAACTTAGTTAAAGCCTTCTCAAGACGCGTAGATCAGTGGTTGCCGAAAGAAATAGTTGAATTTTAATCAATTCTATACTCAGCATACCTACAACGTAACCATACGAATGAGCTGAAATGAATCTTACATTATTTTATCCACGTTTACTCTAATTTCAATTTCTATATAAAAAAAAGAATCGGGATTGATATTATCACAGTAGGTATATATGGCTGTTCTATAAGTTTCACGGCTTAATACATTTCCTGAAAATTCGTTTTAAGACAGGAATAAAAACCGCAAACAAAAATGCTACCGATGTATAGAAAATGGTGCGGAATTTTATTTTTGTGGCTTCACGTCGCATTGGAACTGCAATATGTGGGCCGGTTGAAAATTCCAGAATTTTATTGCACCTAGACTCGAACCCATTGTCGCCCAATGGATCACTCGTCCGACTACTCGTAAAAACTCAACGTTCTTTTGTTTCTTCTTAAATTGTACTACGAAAGAAGAAGTAGCAGCGCGAGCCGAGATACGACACTTGAAGTTTATGAGTTTATGACGAGAACGACACAGAAAATAAAAGGCATCTAACTATCCAAGTATCATCTCATATCTTTTTCATTTACACCTTGTTTACAACTCGTAGCGATAATTCTTGGCGCACGATCCTTATAAACGGTACAGTGACGTCGAAGGTCGTGAAATAAACTCTCAAAGGGTCATACAGTCGTTATCAGTTCCAAGATATACAATTCTAGAAATTTATAGTATCCCCTATTTTCGGTATTTTACTATTTCAAAGTCATACCTCATGTGATAAATCACCATGTACCCAAGTACGTGCAGTAACTAATCGTCACTGATCTAATTGCACTGGTTATAAGCTGTTCTGCAAATCGTGCACGAGACGGAGGTAAGGAGTTCGCGCATAATGGCACCAGTTAAGATTATATCGTACCAAGAGTCTAGCTTGGCCATTCCTTTCATGGCCAATATTTGCGCGCAAACTCGACTTGACTTTGAACACGATAACATCTTACAGTTCTGTAACAATGAATATTAATGAAACAAATTGTAACTCATTCTAAGCTCGTGACAGCGTTGATTTATCAACATGCACCTCTCTGCACAGCTATTTTACAAAGTTTAAAATAGTTGTACCGACACTATTCTCAAACATAGTATTTTCAATTCAGAATAGCTATTCTGAATTGAAAATACTATGTTTGAGACACTAGGGACACTCTCTGGAAATTTAACTATCTGTCAGTGATCCTCGAATAAATAGCACCCGCGACAATTCCCTTGCACAAAACATTTTTAAACATTCTTTTCTAACAGCACATCCAAACAGTTTATTTCCTTCTGGCATAAATTTTGAGGAATTTTGATTCCAGTATATTTTATGCGAATCAATAAAATCAAATCCCGAAAGGTTCATGAGTTCCGGCCTCTTTGAACCATACCGTTTTAACTTTGTTAATTCAATCCTGAAATGCAGTGAAGTAAATATAAGCCTCGAGACTTCAACCTCTGATACATTATTGACTCGTATTTTGTACAAAGCCGTGATCGCTTCTCTGCCTTTCTCGCCAACTTTGTAATCTCAACCACCAGTGAAAGGTGCCAGAGCTAGCTCTCCTCCCACTGGTGGCATCTGAGCTTGTCAAAGCTTTAGAACAGTCACCTCTAACTGTCAAGACTTACCGCCTGGATTTGAAACCAACGACCCGATTCCTTTTGATATTTGACAAATTTATGTCTCTCTCTTTCTCTCTCTTGGGACAAGCTGCTCGTATTAATCGACAATGACTGTCATTTCTATACAATTCATACAACTTTGATGAGAATCTAATTGGGACGTAAGTAGAGTTTTGAATCAAAGTTGATTTTCAGTAACAGATGTGATGAGATACACGAAACGTACGAATATTATAAAATTCTTGAAAAAAAAGTTCAACAACCCTCGCGAATCTTCCGACTCACATTTTTACCCCGTAGCGTAAAACATGCGTGATCTTCGCAGATGAAAGCTCCGTTCCTTCTGCTTTTTGCTAGATTGACACGCACGTTGACTCGCACAGCCTTCGATTTCTGAGGAGTAGCTTTTCGGGTTCATCTTGTATCATCCGGGATTTGAAGAGGAAAGACCTTAAAGCGAAGGGGGCTTTTATCACTAACATTGCGTGTGTTAAAAGTGCAGACCCAAAGCATACTCTGTACCACGACCATTGGGATATTCGAATGGTGATACCATGTATACTAATACATCATGATATAGAGCCTTGAATTAATAATGTCAATAATTACTCAATGATGAAATTTTCAAGATAATATTTCATTTCTCGAATTCGGCTATGATAAAATGAGAACGCAAATATTTTCAGCAAAGGATTGTAGGTACAGCCGCGAGCTATACCAAAAAATTAAGCTTAACATTCACCCAACGGTATTCAATATATCCGACAGAAAGTCGAAGAGAAATCGAACCACGAAAACCTCGCTTCTAACATACCTACCCATGTGTCATGCCCCCCTAGTCTCGATCCTGACATGCTTCACAAAACCACAACAGGGAGCCTTTACCATGTCGGGAATTTTTTTTCTTATTATCTCTTCTCTTCTTCGGTGCTGTTATATTGTTATTCTTTATTCGCTTGTTTATCGTATGAAATTTCCAACAAAATAATTTCAACTTGATTTTTCAATAAGTATAACTATATAATAATGTCAAGTAAATTTTTCAATCAATCGTCATTCAAGATTATAACTTCCGAGGAAAGAAATTCACTATGCAACTGTCGATAATTTAATAAAGCACCTCGATCGAAAGAGACACGATATCTGGAGACTGTAAGACTGGATATAGCAGACTCTAAAACAGCGTAAGACACGATCAAGTAACGTTCAACGTCGTTTTCCATTGTTTCGTGGTGTTTATGTGAACGTTGCAGCCACGCAAGTCCAGTCTAAGTTCCTGGATGCTCATTTGGAATAAAACACGCGACCTGTGTTCCTCCCACGATCATGAAAAACGAGGATCATTTCATAGACAATGAAGCAGAACTAATGCAAGAGTCTAGACATCGAAACACGGATATAGAATTCTCGAGATTTACTTATCGATGGCAGTTTTTATTCACTGCGTAAAGGTCTGACTAGTGGGTATTGCACTAGAATACCAATGCGCATGATATGTCAGAATCGAAACCGAATCGTGTTGTAGTCATTGTGGCGTTTACGACTTTGCTAACGAATATAATGATCGAAGCCTCATTTCCGAATGCGAAATACCTATTACTTCACACAGTGTGATAATGGACGTTTCACCCACGCTTCCTGTGGGTAACATCCCCATTTTCAGACCTTATGAAGTAAAATCCTTCGCCTTCGGCTCGTGCTGCAACCTCACACTCATCAGAATTTTTTTTACCGCACCCGTATCGTAATGTAACTATTGTTCAACGCGAATATGCTGTGGCCAAACTTCCGAAATTCCTTACTGGTTATTTATATCAGCTTCCCCATGCACGTACCTCGTTATTATAATTAAGCTATCGATCGAATTGTTCGGACCACGAAATTCTGGGAAATTTACCACATGAGCTTTTGAATTATCTAGAGTATTCAAATTTCTCTTGTAATATTCAACATGGCAATAATTGTAGCGTGTCAAACTACATTCATAATCATACAATTTATAATTAGCCTACAAGCTTCGAGATTATCCCTAATCTCATATAACGTCCCTATTGAATCATTTGCGAAAAAAAGAAATCGGCAATATTAAAGAACTGGAGATTTTCGGAGGTTCGTAAAAATATTTTCAAGTTTTCGTGGAAGGGCCTAATGAAACATTCATCGATGCGTTACATGAATTTGATCAAAATTTGATTCGATTTAAACTAAGGGCAGGATCCACCATGATTCTGTAAACCTAATAGAATCAACCTGCATTGAATAGGCTACCGATAACCAAGCGATATCGAACAACGAGAAATCGGATATTCTAATTAGACAATTAATTTTGCGAAGGTAACGAAGCCATGCATAAAATATATGAAATCCGGGTGCACGATTGGCAGTGAGTAACCATAACGCGAGATGAGCATTGGTCCACACACACACCAAGCTTAATCCTCAGTGGATTTATTTTGTAACATTTATCATGGCGGATACCCTTAGGGTTTTGAACCCACCACATCCATCAATTGATTTAATCCGATTACCTAGGCATCCGATATTTGTCATATAGATTGTACACCGACCTGGGTTGCTTCGTCAGTCACCACCATAAACATATACAGCTGATGTATACGTATGGATTTTAATCGGCAAAACGTAGACGATGCAATTGTTATATGAATCGGCTTGCCTATATACTGACACCAACAACGAAGACAATGCTACTGCCGGAAACAATAGATAGGTACGAGGTATACGGCTAACGTTATGCGAAATACGAGTTCATGACTGTCTATAATATACGTAGATATACATATACCTGCATATAGACACGTGGATACCAACATGTTCATATAGCCACAGCAATCCCTGAACAATGCGGGGTCTGTTCTAATGGAGCAAGTATTGTCGTCCTGCAGGCGTGTGAATGAATGAATGTGCATTGTATATATAATACATATCTATGTATATCTATATATATAATATATATATATGTAGATTGCCACGTAGCCTCGGTGTTATTAAATTCTTGTAAATTAACTCCGTAATTCTTGGCGGTGTGAAACAACCTTCATTGACATAAAATAGACCTTTTGAACCTTTGCCCACCGCGTGCTAAGAATTAAAATAACTGCCCCTGGTTGATAAGCACATTTTTAAGTAACGAGGACAAAACACAGCTACGTGACTCGCCTACGTCTATCAGGGTGACATCTGGTTACTGTAGGGACCGCGTACAACCCCTCACTTCACTTTTCTGACACATCTGCAGGTTTCACTCCACTGTTTTCAGTTATTAGCTCATACTTTGTTACATGAAGACGTAACGGAGGCTCAAACACCTCTAGAGTCAACCCTATATGAAATAGAGGAGAGTTACCGGATTTTTTGCTATGGGAGTTAATATTTCTTATAAGAAACATTGAGCTATGGTTCACGTTAGTGTTTCCTTTCTTACGTCAAGGATTTCAAAAGAATAATTAATAATAATTGACGATAGTTAAAACTGAAATTATTGCTTTGGAATTTCCAGTTCTGAAAAATGCATCTCTCACAATCCATAGCAATCGATCGTTTCGAATTTTTGATGATTGGGGTTTTCTCGAAAATCAAATATCCAAAAACAGCTGAGGATTGTTTAAAAAATGTTCTTCGTTATAGGGTTCGATTCTCTAAATAAATAGTGTAATCGAAAAATTGAACAGCCCCTCCGGTATCAATATTTCATACAGCCAACTCGAGAGGTAAGTATACCCACCCTGCCATAAACTTACGTATTTTCCAATTTCCTGGTCACAATCAGGCAGTGCTATGAGGACTCTGTTAGAATAATTTTCAGCGCTGTTTTGTGCTACGTCTCGGCAGAAATTTGTTTCTACCACACGGCTTCAACTTTATTAACCCGATATTACCTGCGTAACTAGCCCTTTCAATTCATTAATTATTAGACTCACTCCCATAAAGCGCCTCGTAGAAACAAATAATCTCATGACGCTTCGTTATTTCGCAAATTTTTACAAGCTAGTAATAATTTTTAATTGCATAAACTTTTATATTAACCAGAAATCTATATACTTAGATCATTTTTCTCACGGTAACTATATGTACAAAATAAGTACATCACACTGACGTGAAATTTTCGGCAATTTTTACTCCCGCAACTATATAAGGTATAAGGTATAATATACGTCGACTGTATCATCATAGACCCCAGCCACCGAGTTATATTAACAATGAGGGAAACCCTGGGCTAGATATGGGGGTTGAAGATGCCCGTGTAGAATAGAAAGTGCCTCCAACTCACAGTTGATCCCTGTTTTCCCTCTGTCATTAATTATGCAAATCGCTCTGATAACCACAGCAACATTAATATTTGCACTCGTGGTACGAGATATAACGTCGGTCTTGATCGATTGGTAAACACGCGCGTTTGAGGGTGCTCAACCGTAAAGCTTGAAATGGATTTGGAAATACTTTTGGGGAGATTAATGTGACCGTCAATTTCAACGGTTAGAAATAAATCAAAGAAAACTAAAAGAGTCATAATATAACAGGCGACGGTCTTCGGCAGCGAAAACGCGATTCAACTAGGTATAGCCGTAATAAATGAAAGGTATATTCCTGCAGGAGTCAAAAAAGGAGCAAAAATTCTATGTGACAGACAACAGCGTACCTATATGACGTGACATGAGAGAAACGGGGGTGCACAAAGAATATTAAGGCTTTGTCTCTGGCTGGGTGAAATGTCCATTTTCGAATTATTTTTATCACCACAAAAGTTGACTCGTGGTTTTAGGTGTGTAGGTATACCTACCTACGTACCTACCTACCTACAGCTACTTCGGTTGAAACCAACGGTGACAACGTCAACGGTGAACAAAGGGCTCGCTACTTTATTGCGAGTGTCCATTTGTAAATACCTACCAGAGAGTAATTCGTCACAGTTGAAAATTTACTCGGCTTATACTAAAATATGTATATCAACTCGCGGTTTACCGCAAGTGAGCGAGCGTATAATATCCATTCTCATGATTAATAAAAGATATAAATATTATATGATGAAATTTTCATTCTTATCGTTGGTATAATACCTTTTATTTCAATGCCATACACCGGGGATAGGATAGGATGCTTATCAGTAACAGACACAACGCGGCAAACTCGGTGTACCTACCTACCTACCCACCTACCTACGTGCGAGATATAATATAACTCTGAGATAACCTCAAGGCACGCAGGGAGAGACAAATGTTAGCTTTTTATATGCAGGCCCCTACGTAGGCGAGGAACAAAGTAGATAATAAGTAATAACTGTGCCAGTTATACTTTGCAAATTTAAACCCCGCGCTCGAATAAATAATATCATGCGGTAACGTGGATTGCTGCAGAGAGATTTTGGCCGGAATCCACTCTAAATTTTGCTGGCTATGTCAAACCGTCCCTTTCTGCTTCGCCAGCTGGATATAGCAATAGATATACTATCTATGCTCGTAATAATACATGTACATTATGCGAGTATAAATATAATACCAACCGTGGTTTTAGCGACTTAGAGTTTTCGGCGTAAATACCAGCCAAAGTATGAGAATTGGCGTAGTTTTGCGATCTTAAGTTCAGAGCTACGTAGAGAGGTGGGAGAAGGGGGATTAGCATAATCCCATTGGGGTTACTTTGGCGCAACGGGGTCAGCTAAATAAGAAGTTAGAGATCAAGTTGAGCTGCACAGGGACAACTTTTTCCTTTTTTTTTTTTTTTTTTTTTTTTTGTTTCATCCAACTACCGGTTGTACTGGGTTTGTATATATATAATTTTTTTTTTTTTTTTTCACCCCGTCTATATATGGGGCACTAACTTTGGAAATTTTTGCGCTACTATAACGGCAATAATTTAACCGTGTCTCCCTCGAATAAAAATAATATTTCATTCGACCCCGACAGGAGGATGCGAACG
Organism: Tenthredo mesomela; assembly: GCA_943736025.1. NCBI lineage: Eukaryota > Metazoa > Arthropoda > Insecta > Hymenoptera > Tenthredinidae > Tenthredo > Tenthredo mesomela. The sequence goes on from OX031013.1 coordinate 13,156,432, forward strand.
TTTCCCGGACGTTATCGTCGCTGTACCAAACCGCTATACACGTGTTATCAATCTTGCAGTTCTCGTAGAATTGGACGTTCAAGGCCTTTCTTATGTCCTCAACGCGTATTGCATTGTATATAATGCAATAATATCATGTGTGTGGGGGTAACGTGATGAGACATAATGTTATTAGAAAGGCAGGAGAACAGGTTGCCGAGATATAGGTATAGAGAGAAAATAAGGAAGTAAAAATGAAATCTGCTGCTGCATAAGGTAGCTTTTCCAGGGGGTGGATAAAAATACTTTAATAGGAAAAACGTACCTTAATAAAAAGAACGTCCCCACAGTACCTCTGGCACCCGGCTGAATTCATTAGACTTTTCTCCTCCGTTAAATTCGTATAATTACCACGGGTGCTAGATGCCTATTAATGCCGGAACATTTCCTACTAAAGTGTAAGAAGAAATTAACACGGAATTGTACCAGCAGGAACGCGGCGCAACCCGCGGCAACGCGCAGTTATTAAACCTAATCCAACCAAACCTTGCTACTTGCAAAAGGGGAACTAAGAAACGGGACGGAGAAGTGGAAGTATAAGTGGAAATCGCGTAGCTATCGAGGGAATTATGCGAGTGACCTTGTGGAATGCCTTAATTCGAACCATAAGAAGCTGATTGGAGTAAGAAAGTGATGAGATTTTCAACCTCGAAGCAAATCTGACGATAAGCCGAGTAAAGCTAGAGGTAATTTGTCAATGCGTTTCGGCCCACTCGAAACTCGTCCATTATAACACTGAATAATTCGGGTTCGTTAGTCTGCAGATGACGTTTCTGTTTTTAAGCGCCGTCTCCGCCGCCCCTATAAAAAACAACTCAATTATGCAAATGTGATAAATTATGCGAAATACTTTATAGGGATTGACTTGGTAAGCGAAGGAGTAAAGGCACGAAGAAATATCAAGTTGAGAGAGTTGACGCCACACTGCTATACGCGTAGGTGTACTATAATATTCACTTTATGTATTCTATACCTACCCCTTCGTGTATTTTGCGTGAGACCGAAATAACTGGCAGATAATGTAGCGCAAGTGCGGTTGCATATGTTACAGGTATACACAACTGGGTATGCATTGGTATATGCATGTATAATACTATACAGCCTGTTAAAGCGGCAGTTTGCTTGAGCATATTGATAATCGTGTTTCGAATTTAAGTCTGAGATTGTGAGAAAATTTCAAAAAGGAAAGAAGAGCGAAGAATGTATACTATCTCTCTGAAAAGCTTCGCGACTGTTTCCTCGGACTCGAACGTCTATAGGTGTTCGTTATTTAGACGCATTGAAAAAAGAAAAAAAGAAGCATAAAAAAGAAATAAATTCAAAAGTCACCCAGTGTGTATCCGTCGATAAAGTAAAACGGAGTGTTAAAGTGAATTCGTAACTTAGAACTTTCAGAATTTCAGGGAAATCCTTGCAGCCGACGTGAAACTTTTCCGTTAAAAATGAAAAACCGTTTAAAAAAAAATAAAACGTCGCGACAGCAACTTTACAATACGTGCCGCATACAATCGATCCTTTCAAATAGATTTACATTTAGAAATTTTGAAACTTTATTGTACCAGTTTAATCCGCAGTGAATACGAGCCTTTAAGCTGATGAACTTGTACGAATATTACACGCTGCATTGCGCTCTACTATTTGTGAAGTTAATTTATTTCTGCTTCTATAGCAATATCATGAATCCCGGATGAAAGGGAAATTGGAAAAGTAACGTATATTTCCTTTTGGTAAAGGATATATCCGATTAAACTCAATAAATGAGGAAATACGAAATTACATATGGAAATTCTTGTTTCCAGGGCAGAACGTCCTCTTCGTGTATAAGCGATCGGAAGAAATGCAAGCCCATGCACCGAGTGCATAAAGCACAGTTCGAACACTTGTAATTTTTCGCTCAATATAGTATAGAAAGTTTCTGGAATGATTCAGAATCCGAGTTCTTTTTGTTATTTATACCAAAGCCTGGAGAGATATTTCAGAATAGGAATCAAACAGGACTAGGTATACTCTTTGAAACTTTCTCGCTTCGATCCTGTTTTTCTCAGCGTCCCAAACGTCACTTTGTCAAAGCTATTTTCGTCTAAAACATAAGAGTTTCTATTTACGGTCTTCACAAAACTCCTCCGAAAATGTATTTCATTTTTAATCTACAGAACGAGTTATTATTACTCCACAACTCGACTGCCCTTGACTCAACATCCCATACAACGATTCCTCGAGTAAAAAAGCAATCTGAAGAAAAAAGTTTAAGCTTCTTTGTTACTTGAGCTCAAGTTCTACCTACTTGCCACTTAAGGGCATGCCACAAAAGTTATGAGAAAGTATCGAGTCGGACAAGAAAGTACTGACAGCAATCATCTTCGGTTTATTCGGTCTTGAGGAGAGACCATCCGGGAGAAGAAGAGAAAAAGGTAATTAATCGTGAGTGAAACCGCACGAAATATACATCAACAAGACATAGCTGTACAAAATAATGATTACATAAGGCTGAGAATAAACCCGATTAGGTCAATATAGGAGAATATTCAATTAATTAAATGAATTGACAACGGGGGTGGTGCAGATTCACAGCTGGAAGATTTCCGATACGTGAACTGGTGGTCTTTCGATTTGGCAACACCTTACAGTAACCCTCTTGGCTCTTGGCGCAGCATATTTTTTTCCCCTTTTACTCTACCCGGCCTGCTCTCACCTCCGTAATCTTCAAGAATCGTAAAACCTTATCTTTTACCCATCCATTGCCCGACCGTCCGTCGTTTCGCCTTTCCAACCCAACCCTCAACCCCCGAATCTAATACTTCCGTCATTTGTGCTCGCCAAAAAGGAAACTTTGAAATCTTGATTTTTCCATGACGCATAACGTGATTCGAGACAAATTGGACCTCCCTGCATCTATAGAACAGGCAGTCAATTTATCGTTCCCTCTTATTTTCCGCTAGTTTAGCTATCTTCCGTGGATTAAGAATGGGGTGGGTAAACGTGGGGAACTCTTCACTTATTGCGTGATATCCCGGCCCTGGAATCTGTTCGATAGCTTTAGTACTTTTAGAACTAAATCGTTACCTCATGCTGATGAAATTTCATCATTATGATTTAATATTTGAGATCCTCTAGGGTCTATGCAGAATAGAAGGTAACTTCGCATCGTTGAAACTCACTTTTCTTCCACGAGATACGTGGTTCTGACTCAGCTAAAGAGCCTAAACCAAGTAGACAAAATGTAGATACGTCTGCGATCAGGGGATTTAGAATACCTCTGAAAAACGGACCTCTTGGACTTGAGACTGGGAACCAACTCGGTTTTAACTCTTATCTCTCCCCGCAGTGAGAGGATGATCATTGGGATAAAAGATAAAACAGCGCGTCTGTAAGATCAGACTGTGAAATGCTAAGAAAAGAATTTACGTTGCGCGTAGCTCTTGGCCTGCCTGTGATAACTCAGCGAATTTTAAACTTCTGCAGATTAGCGTACCGGAGGTACTAATTACGCCGCAGATTATTCAGAGATCACTCAGTTGAGATTATGAAAAATGTAACGTCTTCATTGAATACATCATCCATGAGCCTTGTTTCACTGCGAACAGAAGAAATTCGTACAAAAATCGTGAGCTCGTTCAACGTAAATGCTCGTGGGAAATATATTTTATTCTTCTCTTTCATCCCTTGTTTTTTTTTTTTTTTTTCTTTTTCTACTGACTGTTCAAGATATACAAAGAACGAAGAAAAAACGAATCCTGCGCCCAATTGCTACGGTCTCGAATATTACAAGTATGCAGCATCGTACATGTAACGTACATATTTATGTATGTATGTATGTATGTGTCATCGATCCGTAGCTTGCAAGATCTAGTATAATTCAAAATCCCATCTGAAGGCTGAAGATAAACTTTACGTAGTATTTTATTGGCCAGTTGACTAACCCCACTGGATGTAATTTATGTTTAGAATATGGTAAAACTCTTCTCATAAATATGAAACAAACGCAACGGTACTTTCTGATACCAAATTCTTCGGATAAATTATGAACAAATATAAGTTTTTTACTAAATTTTTGTTGGACGTGAAGAAAGCCGGAGTAAATATTGACTGTAAGTTGGAAAAAAACCGCATATATTTTATAACAATGACACAGGCAGTTCCTGTCACGAGCAGCAAGTGTATCAAAAATATATATCCTGCACCGAAATCAATACCGTAATTAACGTTTACAGCACTATGTTTACACACGTTTGAAAATACTGAGACAAACGGTGTCATCGCAACATAAAATTGATAGCTACTAATTGAGATTAAAATCTACTAATTGTACGTCTGCTTCATTGTGAGCATGGAAATGACTTTATCATATAAATAAATAATTAGCATGAATATTCATTACCGATAAACTTTAACTGAGAGCATAAGAAAAACGGTAGATTCATTATACAGACGAATCCCCACTGAGAGCATGAGAGCAATGATCAAAGAGCAGATCGGTTTAAAGTGCGAATCAATCGCCTCCGGCATTTGTCAATTATCTGATTACAACGTATATATGTTGCGTCCAGACTTACAAACGTTGTATTGCCATGACACTGGACGATAGAGAGGGTCTTCAATCATATTACCAGTTGCAAATGGATGATAAATTAATCCTTGATATCAGTGGACATGGAATTAACGAGAATGTCCAATGATTAAAAACTGTGAGTTATGATAACGATTTAATAAAGTTTAAACTACCAAACCGCGATGTGGACGATAGGGAAATTCGTATTGCTGTGCATTCTTTTCAATCCACAAATTCAGGGGCAGACATCCGGTACTCTTGAGGCGCCAAATGCGTATATGACAGCAGTTGTTAATGCACTTTGGGAAAAAATTAAAGATCATGGAATATCAAGTCTTCCCGTGAGCGATACCTCATTGCCGTACAAGTAAGTAGATATTTCGATACTAGTATACCTACATGCTTCGATGCAAAGAAGCTACAGTTAGTTAGAATGCGAATACAGAGGCCATGCAGCGGTATGACCTAATGATAATGATTCAACCCACGAATGATGTGTAAGAAGGAAAAGATATTCATCTAGTGCTAACAGTTAATACAAAATTACTCTTTAAGCATATCATCGAACTTAATTACACAAGTGGGTATAACCGCGTTTAATCTTACTTTGATTTATAGCTTCACCGCTTTTGGTGTTGAACTAATTGGCCTGGTATCCTTCGAAGATGGTTTCGTTCAAGACATTGACTTGGTCCATCTGAGTACTCATAATTTTGCGTCCGGGGCACCATTGACACATGCACATGTAACAGGACACATTACTTTCGACAACCTACGTCTTTTCAGAGACTTTCGCGCGGACCTAACTACAGGAATGAAAGTTGGGACTATCGTATTGACTCCAACTACTTTCAGTTATGTATTAAATGTACGCATCCTTGATATCTTCACTTATGTTAGTGTCGCAAAACAAAATTGATTGAAACTGTGCGAATGAGGAGAGAACTTCATCTTGCACTTTATGTATATCTTCGGAAGACTAATTCTAATGAGGTTGAAGTTCGTAACGTTAACACAACAAAATAATTGTGCAAATTTCTCGATTTCATGACTTGAATGGTTCAAAAACAGCAAAATACGGTCCATAATTTTCCTAATCGAGTAAAACACACTTATCTTGCCTATTCGGCAACTCTAACAACATTTGAGTCATGAAATAGTGAATTTTTTCCAAAAATTGTGTTGCGTTAACGTTACGAACTCCAACTTCATTAATTCTATTGAAAAAAGTAGCTGATCAAACGATTGAACTTGCATAGTATCTTATAACTTGACGATCAAATAAAAATCTCTAAATTCATCAGATCTAAAAATGATACAAAAACGAGCATGCAATCTTATACGTGCGATCTTATATCAATTCAGTTATGTAGTTAGATCCAATTTATCATTAGGACCTCCATATGAGGGTCCAGCATTCTGTAAGAGATATGAAGAAAATACGATTACAGAATAGGTACATAGAAACAATCCATGATGGTCGGACCATAAATTCAATAATAACTTTATTGACCGAGTTATACGCACACCTGGAGTTAAGTACTACTAATATGCGTTCGAGAAATTCAACGTGCACCCTGTCTCTTCAAATTCAATTAAACTTTTCTATTATTTCCAGATCCAAAAGCTGCATGGTAATGACACCGTTGTTCCAAGATTGTCATTTGGTACGTACAGTACTCTCCTTTGGGATATTGACCCCGATGATGAAGAGACCAGGTTAATGCGAAGACAGGTTCAGAATCAAACATCTTTGGCTCCAACCCGGCCAGAATTTGTATCAACGACGGCAGAAGCGTGGATACCATTATTTACCAGCTTTCTTAACGAAATCGTTACGAAAATAGACTTTCCTGCTCTAGTTTTTTAAAATCTTAATTAGGCACGCATGGATCTTTATACCTAGGTAGACAACATCGGATTTCTATGCCACACTTGTAGAAGCTATAGTATTGCTGCACGACGACAAGAACCGAAACAAATAAACCGAATCAAAATTACTTGCGAATTACAGTTTCATGACTCTTTAATACAAGCAAAAAGTTATTTAATATTATCTTCTGCTTTATACCTATACGTGGCTGACAATCAGCGTTTTATAAAAGGTAAATACACTGTTTAGTTAGAAAGAGTGCCGCAAATTATTTCAAATGTTACAAACGAGAGGATCTCATTGGCAGACAATGAACAAAGGAAATTGAAAACTCGTCTACACCTATATGTACATATAATATGCGTTGTTGGATGCAGAAGGAAATGGAAATTGGACAACCATCCCGCGTTGACACCTTCACTACAGTCAAAACGTTAACACAATAACGATGAAAAAAAAAATCAAAAACAAGTTCTGCTGATTACAAATGAAGAAAAGGTTCACCTTTCAATTTGTAAACTCTTCAGAGAATAATGGAAGAAAAAGTAATAACTAGCAGGGCTTCCTTCATTACTTACATCTTGAGAAAATGTTAACAAGACTCTTGCCGATTACGTAATACAAAATTCAGGGAAAAAAATCTTGAACGAAATTGATACCAAAGCTCTGCCTCTATATCCCTGGAGCCCTAAATTCTTGTAAAAAGTTTTCTTCCATTACATTCCACGCAAAGGCCGAAGCTATGTTACGATCCGCGGGGTGGAGGCCAAACAAACAATTCCATTTATCACTTGCTAATCCATCACTATGAAGTGTCTATGGATAAAAATCGCAAATAGTATTATCAAAATCACATATATTGTAAAAACTCAATGTACAGGTTTTGTCGCGGTAGGCAAGTATATTAGAGTCTGACTTCTCTCCATCGACATTCGTAGAGCAGAAATTTATCCGGAAATTGTGATCCAGCTACGCCCTCGTCGTGGTCCTGGGCCATCGTTTTTCTATGTGTCAGAGAAGGAGCAGCAGGGAGTCGATTACAAAGAAACGAAAATCTGCGACCATCGGACAAGTCGTGTGGCTGAAGGGGCCCAGAGTGAAGAGTGAAGAGTGAAGAGTGAAGAGTGAAGAGTGAAGAGTGAAGAGTGAGGAGTGCGGCGTGAGGGTGAAGAGTGAGAAGTGAAGCCAGTGGGAAAGCGAAGCGAGAGGCGAAAGAAAGTAGACTGAAAGCAGAAAGAAATAGTAGACGAGATTGCTGACAAAAGACCGCGCGCGTTAGCCTTCATTTTTTTCTATTTGTCCCCTCATTTTCTTTCTCGTTCGCTCCATTGCTACTCGCGCAATCTTCAAGAAGATAAAAACCTTAGAGCCATTGCAGATAAAGATTCAAGGCTGGAATATTCCGGAGCTTTATATTAAAAACAGGAATTTTCCTAATCAATATTAAATTCGTATAATTGAGGTAGGTATGAGCTCCTTTGTCCTTCACCTTTGAAATCACCCAATTAATTAGTAGTTCTATACAAAAACAATTGAATGCCGACGAAAGGATTTTTCAAATAAAAAGCCAGTTTTATACTCATACAGCAACCCTTCCGCGACGTGTAACACACCCGTATGTGTAACAAGGCAGTAATCAGGTTAGTCGGTGTATGACGAAAGCACAACATGGATTTCCCTCCTGGCACTCGACTCGCCACGTAGAAAAGCGAGCGACGGGATGCAGGACGAAGAATGGCCTGCCTTTGTGCTGACTTCCGTTTTCACATGGCGTTAGAAGGAGAACAGAATAGGAGCAAACGGGCTGCGAAATAAAGCCAGGATGTCCGCAGCTGCACGCTATTTTATTCACATTCAACTCCCTCGCTCGGCTCGTTCGCTAACCATCTACAGCTACCACACGAACAAAGTAACAACAAAATCCACCCTGGCCGGTGAGGTTAAAAGGTTCCTAATGTTCCAACGTTCATGCCTCGGTAAAACAATGCTTTCCAGGATGAATAAAAATTAATGCTTTTAGCCCATTGCACCGCTACCCCGTATGACAAAGAGTCTCGATCTCGCGAGAACAAAAAATCATCCAACTCCTGAAGCGACAGTATTAATTAGAATAAGGGTTTCCCGTCGATGTTGAAGAATGGTGGCAATCCTATAGTCTTTCTTGACTGACCGGAGCCACTCTTTAACTCCTATCGCAGGTTTATCGAATTGCCATGTATACCAGACGGAGATAAACTAAACAGCTCTTCGTTCCAGCTTTCGATGATTTATAAAGAAGAGTTGGTTGCTATCATCCGATATTCATTGGGATTGAGAAACGCTTACCTTTTGTGGAAATACAAGAATGTCAATATTACTACGTTTCAGCCACGAATAACAATGCAAAACAGAAACTTGCAATTGCAGTCTGCAGTTAAGAAATGATCGTTTTCTCCATTCCATAATGAATATTACCGTTTCCAGTCATGCCATTATGTAAAAATCATTGAAGTGAAATAAGACTTTTCGTTACTAGTGCGAAAATGTTGATTCTCGGACGAGTGTGGAGTTTTTCGCGAGAGCGAAGCAAATAAGGGGAAAATCACACGAGTCGAGAATCATCTTTCGCACGTGGTAAGTTGAATTTTATGCACGCAAAGTGTGCGCAAAATCGAACTTTACGCACAGCGTGTTGGAAAAACACATATATATCGATCTAGAATCTTGGTTTTCGAATTATTTCATAAACTACAGAGCAAACCATCTTAGAAACTTGGTCATAAATGGTGAGAGTGTAAAGCTGTGGAGAATAACGTTAATGATCACATAAAATTACAGAACATAGTCAATTAAATTTGAATCGCTTACAGTGAGGTCGCAACATAACGCAGGATAATAGGCATCTCAGCTCACCCAACAGAGAATTGTCACTCCCTTACTATCAAAGGACTCTTAATAATTATCAGCTGACTGCTGATTCTCTGTCTTCCTCCCTGTTGTAAACACTACAATGTCGTTAATCAAAATTTAATTAGAAATACACAGACGTGCCTCTAACTATGGGGCACGTAATTGTGTATACGCAGCTCGCTTACCTTTGCTCTTAGACCTTACTCTCTCTTCTACGTCACTTGTATTCTAGCTATATATATATTTAGGTATATAGGTGTATATTATATGTATACAGGGTGACCCAAGACCCCCGGACCGGAAGGAATGGGTGAATTCCTCGTTGGATTTTGAGACGAAATTTCCTTTTCGAAAACTTCGTCCGATCAACGGTGTCCAAGTTATTAAAGATAAAGAGTAGCCAATCAGCGCCTCGCTTTAGGTCCGTGCCAGTGCCAGGTCAATAGTGAACGGCGGGCAGGGCCCGTGGTTTATTTTACATTTGGCTACTTTCTTCTTCACTTTACGATCGACGCGTATTATTATTATTATTATTATTATTATTATTATTATTATTTTATTTTTATTTTTTCTACCGGACCGTAGTTCTACGTGTCCAGGTTGACCGGACCGTAGTTTTCCGTGTCCAGGTCCAAAAAAATAATAATAATAATAATAATAATAATAATAATAATAATAATAATAATAATAATACGCGTCGATCGTAAAGTGAAGAAGAAAGTAGCCAAATATAAAATAAACCACGGGCCCTGCCCGCCGTTCACTATTGACCCGGTACTGGCACGGACCTAAAGCGAGGCGCTGATTGGCTACTCTTTATCTTTAATAACTTGGACACCGTTGATCGGACGAAGTTTTCGAAAAGGAAATTTCGTCTCAAAATCCAACGAGGAATTCACCCATTCCTTCCGGTCCGGGGGTCTTGGGTCACCCTGTATATCTGTACATATAGTATATGAAAATACATACAGACTCCGTTCTGTTTTATCACTGCAGCTTAAGAGCGCACGGTCGGAACAGAAGCTATAGGCGGAAACATCTCGTCCCGGATATATAAACGTACAAACACGTCTTAAGAACTTAACCTAACGACCGAAGCAATTTGTACGAGAATCAGAACCTCGGCATTACTCCAAGTCGTTTTAACGTGCCTCTCCAGGTTGATATACGCAAATTCTTGATAAACGAGGAGAGAAACGGATGAAAAAATAGGGATGGAAACAGAAAAGCTTTACGCTAATGTGAAATCAATTCATAAAATCAGATTGTGCCCCCAAAATATCTGGTGACACGTTCCACGTACAGTTCACATTTCTGTATAAATTTTCTGTTACAGGAAAACAAACAAACAAAAACAATGAAAGGAAATCCTTCTTAGTGAAATTTTCAAACACCATTCCGATTGTAAGTAAATAAATTCAAACGAGATCAGAAGCCTCCAGCTGGGTGCGTCGATAGCCATTCTCCTTCAGAACGATAAGATTTTTTTGTCCACAAAAAAAAAAATAAAAAAAATGAAGAAGAAAAAAATTTTTTTCCCTCGTGCAAACAACTCCTTGGATTTTTATCTGGAACTACGAAAAATGGAATGTCTTGTCGCCATCTTCTCATAAATTTTCACTCTGCCACTGCAGTGGACAGTAATATAATTCATTCGCACTCATACAATATTTCCCGGGCTACTTACGGATAATAAATCTTCGTCGATAGTAAATAATAAATTACTCGTGATGTTCCGCTCAACGTTTATAAATTCAGCTTGATGTACAAAATCTAAAAATTGGTTTCCGATCTCTGAAGCCATCAGCTGCAATATCCCAACAGCTTGCACCTTGCATCGAAAAATCAACTTATACCCCCTGCCCTTTTGTACCTATCGAACATGGCATCTTCTTTCCATTATAGGATTTTAGTTGGGACCACCACAGCGTGCTCCCCGATCACCGTCTCAATAGGAATGCAATAGATAGAACACGCTGAAGGCAAGTGTGATAGCGGGTGAGATATGTTCAACTTCTTTGAAAGATTAGAACCCCGAAACGGCAAAACCAAGGGATGATCGTGAGGCAGCTCGGAGAAGTTATTCACGTGATGCATGCAAGATGGAAGCGCCAATCACCGTACACAAATTGCCAATTACACCGCTGCGTCCAAATTCTGATGCCGATTCGTCGTGAGAAGGGTTGGGTTGTAAACAACCAATATCCTGGAAAACAGTTACAGTTTTTCGCTGATTCTATTTCATTGACTGGTCGGACTTAAGGAAATGAAACGAGTTTTATAACGAAATTTCAGAGGGAATTGAATGACTTTTTACCTCTTCTCGAAGCTCATAAAAGGAAGCCAATATTCATGAGTTGGAAAGCAAAATAAGAATACCTATAATACCGAATGTGTCGGAAGTTTTTGAAAATCTCGTAGCGGGTAAGAAGCAAAGACCATTTGTATTCCAGAGGATACGCGGTAGCTTGTAGAGTCTCTCATTCCGTTCAAGAATACTCATGCGATTTCGTATCAGTGAATCACAGTTCTGTATAAAGTTCAGGCTAAAAAAACTGTCGTCGCACCCATTTCGTCATAGAACCATTGATCAGGTCCTGGGTCTCGATTTCGCATAGAATGAAACTATCATACATGCGTAGCTGGTATTACGTAAGTATTTTTTCGTCAGGTTTAGTGTCGATGACAGAAGGTGAGCAACTGGCTTGTTACTTTGCCACAATCCTCAGTGTATGTACAATGGATAATTTACCTGTGTGTATTCTATTGTAAATTCTCAAGTCCGAGGTTTAATCTGGCGAAGCTTAGCGATCCACCACCACATTCATCCCCCAAAGTCCCGTGAAATCCACCCATTCATTGCACGACCTACCACCCTTTTCGCCCCTCTTTACCACGCCGTCCGCTGTAACCTACCATTAGCCAATTGTATTCGCAGATGTGAGCCAGTGTTAGTCTAGATCTCCAAACGCCTTACCTGTAAATTTCAACCAACCGTGATAATATGGAACGTTACTTACGCAGACGGATAAGTAATTTCGTCGTGTCTTGTCTTTCTTCTAACTTTCACTCAGAACCAGGTGAAGAAGAGAACAGCGTCCATATTCACGATTATATTTTATCTATTACTACCTCTCGTCTACGGAGCTTGCGAAGGCTGCAGAAGCAGAGAAAACAAACCTTTCATTCCACGTCTTAAATATCAATTTACAAAAGCTTTTCGTCAACAATAAATACCCTATGCATATATGTAAGTGTATAGTAGACATACAGTAACAGCGTAGCTTGTTTTCGAGCTAATTATCTTAGATTGAAAACCATCGATATCTCCGAGCACAAAGTGAAACAAATTTTCGCGTTATTATGCGTTCTGGCTTTCACGAATCTTTCTAGCTGCTCGAAAGAGGAGGAATAGGAATTGAGTCAAAGCTTTGTTCGCTTGAAAGTTAGAATATTACTAACAATCCCCTTGACATGATGGAAAAGAAGGCAGACAATTGAATATTGGAATGAAATGGGTAGCGCACGAGCCCAATCCCCAAGATATATTTGAAATGAAAAATGAAACGAAAAAATCTTACCGTTTCAATCGTTTTCACTCGATCTCTTCCACAGAACCGCGCACATTGTTTCGTTTATACTCTCCGGAATTCTGTGACTTGAAAACAATAATTATTCATCTTGAAACTCACACTTTTCACTTATACATCTACATTTTTCTTACGTTATACAGAAATCCTTCGAACGGTTTCTCCGTTACATGGCTGATATACACTGTTGCAGTTTTTTAGCGAGTCATCTCCAGTTTTATCTAGAAAAAAGTCAAAGAAATCTTCTACTCGTTCCCTCGGGCATCCTGACACCTACGAATGCAGCTTTATACCAACACACAGTACCTTTTCCTCTTACACCTATATCCACCCAGTGAGTTTCCTCGTTCTCAAGTTTGGGCTTAAATGAAATGTTTCTATCTCTATGTCTACGGTCTACCTCTCTGGTTTTGTAAGAAAGCAACGTTCGTATTTAGTCAGAAAACTCCTCCCTTCGTCCACTACAGTAAGATAAACACGGTGCACCTAGTTGTCGAATTTCGCCGAGGTAGCCAGCAATTACAACGAATCCGGCAAAGTTTTAGTCCCCAATGAACGAGCCCGCGGTACAGTACGCGAATACCAAAGTGCAATGGTTGAGTATAAAAATAATTAAAAGAAATAAAAGCTGCCACGAGTAATTTGTGAAAAATTAGAATTGCTTTGCGCAAAAGATTTGAAAGTAATGAGTAACATTATATGTAAAGGAAAAAAGAAAAAGAAAAATCTAGCGAAAAAAGCTTCATAACGGTGATTATAAACCAAAAAAAAAGGGCTGCTATGCTGAGGTTGAAATTTCTACCCCGGTTTCACGGGTATAAAATGTTTTTTGCCGTGTCCAGGATATCGGGTGGAAAATTCGCGACGGCATTTCGAGCAGACACAAAAAGTATATTAATTTTTCACCTTCAGCACTGGAGAAACGAAGACAGTGAACAGTGGAGAAGAATGGGAGGAAGGTAAAAAGAAGAGTGACAAGAGAGAAGATTTGAGAGAGGAAGCTCGCTTATTTTCGTCCATCCATCCGGCTAGACGGTCATCTCTTTTGTCCAACGTTAAATATTACGTATTCTTTACTAATAGCCGAGAGTGAGAGAACTCAATGGCGGAAGTGGTACGAAATGTTAGCTACGTGCTGCTGCCTCCTTTTCATCCGAATAAAACCGGACGTTGCCTAGCATCCTATCCTGTTCAACGTTACAGACCACAATGAGAGATTCGTGTTGAGAAAAAAAAGAAAAAAAAAATTGCAAAAGAAATAGGAAAAACAGACACCGCGTTATCGAAGTGCTTTGTACTGCCAGAAGAACAGACCATAATTACGGCATTCTGAACTATTCTTACGTCGGCAAATAATCACTCCTGAACTTCCGCCCCGCACTGGAAATGAGATTCTCAGTTATTGAACAAGCTTAAGTGTGAAAGATAAAAATCTTCTTTTAAGTATTCGAGAAAAACAATAATAACTCTTCTCTTTATCAAGAGAAAGAGGGAAAGGCTGGAAGTAAAACCTTTTCACCTTTCTTCGAATGATATTATTATGTCTTTCGTCAAAAGGTTCAACTTCCTTTCTTTTTTCTTTCATTCCAATACAAAATTAAATTCTTCTTTTCCATCTCAAAGTGGATGTATAAGTAAGGCTCACTGTAGAATGCTGTCAGTCAAACTTGTCACTTATTGAGTCAATTATACGACAGTAACAAATTGAGCCAGAAATCCAGTGCAAAAATTCGAAATGGTTTTAGAGTGACATTTCAGACAAGTCGTTCGTTATTTTGCCTTCTCGCTCCTCTTCGGATCGTCTAAGCATGTAAGCGAGTATAACAGCAGCTCCTATGTAAATATCATCGTGAGACGAGTGGCAATGACATTTTTTCAAGCCTCAAAATCGCGAAATTAAATTAGTGAGCTTAACGAGTTCCATATTAACAACGAAGTAAGTAGTCTAGTATTAGATAAGATATTAGCTGTTTCCAACTTGTGCAAGGCTTCGGGGCCTCTGGGACGTCACGTAGATCCAGGACGTGGATCAAGTTATTAGTTCATAATCCTATACGTGTTAATGAAACTCCTAAGACCTCCCTTCGAAGGAAGACATCATTTAAAGCCACATTTCACTACGCACAAAGCAGACCGTGTGCCTTCAGCGTCTGTATTTCAGTCAAATATTATCGAGCATTATTAACAAAGATCAAAGTCATTGGAACCTGTGATAATCCATGTAGTTAATGTCGTACTATATCTGTATATTCCATGAATATGAGGTCGAGTATAGATGTAGTCAACTCGAACCGGAATATGGGAAATTTGCATTTTCGCTTTAATTAAGTTACGAGCCGTCTAAATACCTGCGTCACCATTTTTAGACTACAGTTATTTTTTAACGTTTTTCGAAACTTGGCGTCGAGGTTTCTAAGCTTCGTATACGAGGGTAGCTAATATATTCGTCACGGCCCAGAGAAGAAAGTTCGGGTACCTACTTGCATTTGTCATCCACCATGGAGCTAGAGAAGGTTGTGATATTACGCTGAACTAATGGAAGAGGAGGTGCCGGCGTTCGGCGACAATGACACAGTGAGAGGGAAGCTAAGAATGTCTTCTTCCATGACAGGAACATCACCACACATATGTTATGAGAACGTGGAACAAACGTTATACACAGAAGCTTCATCCAAGTCTTATGTGCCTCCTGCAACCATGACCGACCATCTTTGTCGAAATTTACATGCAAAAATTTACATCGAGTCATAAATCGGAGATTATTATTCAAGTTCTTAACTAATTGAAGTAAACCAGTAGCGATTTTACCCTCAAATAATATTTCGAGACGGTTGAACTACCTTAGAAAATAAGAGGTGAATTTATGCTGCTATTGGTATCCAGAATATGATTAGAGATAAGTACAGCTCACGAGAATTGTGGAAAGAATATAGTGATGCGAAGTGTACTAAGACGTCGAAATACATAAAAGTTGAAAATATATAAGTCGATACGATGCCGATAATGCGGTTCCGTTTATTTGGTGCTAACGTAGAAGTCCCGAAGCGAATATCAAACAGGGAAAAGGAGGAAGCGTTGTAGAGAAATTTTTATAACTCAAAATCGTTTTCGGTTCTTTTACCTCACAGGTGTTGGTCCAATAAACGTATCATCGTGGGTTAAGGTCGTTGCTATCGACGTTTGTGGTCTATAAAATATCCGAAAGTAAAACCCAGCCCCTTCGCATAATATAGGTAGTATTAAATATTTTATCCGCAAAAGATTCTTTGCCGGGGTAGCACATTATTTTCCAATAATACTTTTCCCATAGGGTTTGGCGAACTTTGAGGATAAGAAAGCTCCTTGAATGGCATGAATTCTAAAAAATGCGTTATCACAAGATGACAGCGAGTCAATTCAACGTTTCCTTCAGTTTCTTCATCCTATCAGAATGGGAAATTCCATCCTTAACCCAATAACGGCTGATATGAAATGTTACTTACATTCTTTCATGAGTCAAGGTACTATGTACGATTTAGCAATTTTCTTAATCGAGGTACGACAATGACATTTTTCTATATTAAATATGATGAAACGATCAACGATTTCTCGACGACTAGAACAGGAAAAATAAATTTCTTAAAAAGGAATCGATCCCTGGTAAGGACGGAAGGGGAGCCAGCCATTGGAATTTGCTATGGCCGCGAAATTGGCTAGCTACGGTACTGCGGTCAAACCACATATCGGATTAACCATGTGCGTGCGATAACCACAGCATGGAATCATTCAGAAAACCACATACTCCTTTGAATTGAAACATTGCTATTTTGATTAAATTCGACACTCGAAATCAGACTTGGCCAGTCAACAAAGTGGGTACCAAAATGGCGGAAATTTCAACATGTGCCCGTGGTGTACCGACTTCAAATTCCACTGTTTCTGTACTACTGTGTATATGTATACAGTTACTATTGCAGAACAAGAGCTCCCGCGCCACCGAAACTATTGCGATCCGCTTGAGTTGCTAATGCAAACGTAATCTAACTAAGGTCAACGGGCAGCTTTGTAGGCACCCGTTGAGCCGGAATTAACGTCTCACGCAATCTGCTGACACTTGTCTCAGTCAAGCTCGCACATGAGCGCGTAAATCGCAGAATCGCACCCTGTTAGGATCCAAATCGAAAATTTTCAACTTTCCCTTATCTTAGAAAGAGAAATTCGAAGGATATATCGGAGTTTAAATTTATCCTTCCATGCCTGAATTCCAGAAAAAATTCCAAGTAACGATTTGGCAAAAATGTAATAGCTATTGAGTCCTAAGGAAACACCCCAGTGCTGCTCTTCGAGGCCCAACTTCTTTTGACAAAACCAGAGCCAATGTACAATTCAAAAAAATTCCATTTATCAACGAGAGTTAATCCACGCCACGTGTCTGTCGATTTAAATATTGGAAAAATTGTGTGTATATAGGTACATCGGAGGTATAACCTGCCAGACTACATGTGAGACGAAAATCCTGTTGAGGGATGTATAATTTTCCACTTAATTTTCGTTTTTCGTCGCTCGAACGCTGAGAGGAAAAGTTGATAAATTCCAATAAAAATGCCCTCAACTCCCAACGTATCGTATAAACGAAACAACATACCTAACGTAAGAAAAACACCCGCTGTTGATCTTCTGACAGCTAGAATGCAATAGAAATACGTTTACAAGCCGCGGCCGGGTTAAAGTGATAACAACGTAATTTTCTGCAACCAAGGCAACTGGAACTCCCACGTGTAATTCTGGAATTTTTTGACGGCAACATTGAAGTCTGCATTTCGGTAATTTGGTAATAGATAGAAAATTGGCCCGACTGATGTGACTTAAACTCGAAATTTCGTAAGAAAAGTTTCACAAAAGCATCGAAAAATACGGACACAGATGCCTCTCGATCGATATTCGATATTTTGTTTTCTACATCGGAAAAGAAAAGATCCTTTGTCATGGTAAGGGTACACAGGTGGTGGTGGTGCTTGAAACGCGACAGGAGAATACGAAAGACCTTTTTGTACCAAGTTTGATAAACATATAGGTATTAGATGTTCCATAGACTTCGTTCTGCATTCACCAGACGCTTTGCCTACCCGATTCTCTTTCATAAACGAACTAAATAAACTTTTCCACGCTTCTTTCTATACAGTAAGATGGGCGTGACATGACATTTACCTAAGTTTGCAAATGGGGAAAACGTAATTACATTCGAGCCATTTACACGTGAGGATCCGTTCTGCATTTCGCACATGTAAATGCATTTACGCACAATGAACCGAAATCGCTCAATGATTTTTCCCGTACGTGTGAATGTATACCCTCACCTCGTCAACTAACTTAACTTCAATTTATGTTGGATTTGTGTTCATTCGCGCTTTCCACCGGTGAGAAATACGCTCTATTTTATCGTGGCTTCCACTAATCAGAAGGTCTTTCACAACGAATGAATTGCCGACAGTTTAATATTTGAAAGTCGTTACTATTCCATCATTTTCTTGACGCTTCCTACCTTCGTAAGAATTTTAATTCAGGTTTATGTTAGCTGAAAGTGTCCTTTAAAAATGTAGCCTGACCGCTTTAATATTAACCACAGAGATTTTCTGTTGGATCAAACGAACTGGGAAGCAAAGTAAAAAATGTATTCTCACTCAGGAGTGGAGGCATATACTTCAGACCTGTGCGTGTCCCAAGATCGTAGAGTGCCTAAGTACACTCGTTCAAAGGTATTTTATTTTTGTATATTTTTCCCCAGTACGTTATTCCTTCCTTCCTTTTTCAGTTCTATTTTATTTCTTATACCATTTTTCCCTTCCAACGATTCTCAGAAACACTTTTTGTTCCGTTTTTATTCCACGATTCAATTTTAGCGGCCACGCATGAGCCTACCTTATACCCACCTTGCTACGTGATAATACAGCAGACAGCTGAATTCCCTTTATTTCATCAAAGAAATTTTTTTCCAACCGGCATGTGACAATTTGCGATGTCAAAACTGTGACATTACCATGAACTCTGACACCTAATAAAACACGGTAAAACCAACTCGAGGAACACAGTAAACTGTAGGCACAGGGACCAACGTAATTTACAACTTTGGTGTCTGCTGTCAGCCACGTCCTAACTCTAGGCTATGTCTACAACGAAGCTTACTCAAGGAGGACCTCGACAGTATTGCAAGTGATGTGATGAGAACCGTATCTGTATGTGCACACATCCTTATTGCGTTTATCTTTGCCTTAGCCTTTGCCCTTGCCATTGCCTATGCCTTTGCATTTGCGTTTTCCATTGCAAGATAGTTTCCTGAATTGTTGTGTTTCCTGTTCCCTGAAAACACCCCTCGAGCAATGTCTGAACGGCTGATCACAACCGCTACTTTATAATGTGGTGACGTGGTGTTGATGATATACCGTGAGGAATTATGTTGGCTTGAGCATGATCATACCCAATAGTATAATATAATAAATGCATAAAATGTTTCACGTATTTATAAGCTAACCGCGTAAAAGATCGTGCCGATTGCGTAGGCTGGAATGAGGCATAAGAGAAGAGAGCCCTGCGTGTTGGCTAACGAATTGTACTTCAAAGTCTTTCGAGACCTCGACAGGTGCAGAAGAGTCTCTCAGTTCGCGATGTGCTTCGTTAGCTCGTCAGAGTCTCCCCAAGCCGGTTCCTGGCAAGAAAGAGCAAGAGAGATAGCAGTGGAGGTGAGTAGCCGTAAGATTTACTAAGATATACGTGCTTCGCGTTCCAACACAGATTCTCTTGGAGCAAGAAATTCCTACCTCTTTTGGTTTTAGCACTGTTGGTACGCGACTGAAGCCAACGAAACCTTGCCCAATTCTTTCGGAACAATATTATTTGTTCAAAATCTCAGCAAGGGTTCCCACTGGCGATAGGATACCAAACAATTGACCAGGTATACGTTGAAATATTTTTCTACGCTACCTGCAAGTGTACATTGAATGTCGATATGGAACAAAAAGGTAAAGTGAATGCTTGAAATACTTTGGAAAGAAAATTTCACCGAGAGATCAAGGCTCAAAGAATGGAGCCCTTGCCTTCAAGATTCCTTCTCATCTCGAATAATTGAGATTAATTATATAAGGTGAAATAAAAGCATTAGACTGACGAGGGAGCATTGACGTTTTGAGGGAAAAAATTAAATTCAAATCAGATCTTGAAAACATTCTTCGCTCGAGCGCTCTTTTTAAATAAAAGTGAGTCCCGCGATAGATATACCACCTACTTACGCAAGCTTTTCAACAATCCTGTAAGGGGCATGAAAAACATTGATATTCTTTCAGGACAAAAAAGAGTATAGGTATATATAGGTATACTCTGATTTTTTCTTCACCCTCCAAGGAGTCACCTGTTTGCTCCTTCTAAATAAATTGAAAAATTTATTTTGTTGTATAATATTTGAATTTAATAACAGACTTTTTAGGGGTCATGAATATTATGAGGCAGCAGGCGCAGCTGGTCGAGTTTAATTTCAACCACTGCCTTTTTTCATTTTTCATCCACCAAGGGAAAAAATTGTACATCTCACTCTCCCTTCTTCGCTCACTCTCTCACCCCCGTTCGACATATCTTTCCCTCTCTTGTCCGCCGTGGAATTATGTGCCATTGAAACCCTGAAAAATCGGAAGCGGAAGTGCTCTCTCTACTTCTCGCTTCCCCTTACTCTCTGTAGAAGCTTGCACCGTCCGGGTACAGAATGGTAATCAAAATATGCCGATTTCCCGTTTCAAATTAGAAGTTCATTTACCATTTATTAACTTTGCTCAAGAACATTGTAAGTATAGAAAATCGAACGATAAACCATCAGCCAGAATTAAAGAGAAATATTTACCCAATCACTTTCATATGGAACGCTGTGATGAACCGCCCAAAGCAGTTCGAGAGACTGACTAAAATTTACAATGGTCACTTCTACTTTCTACTAATTTCTTCCGTCCGTTTCTGTTTGCTTCTCTTCATCCATCTATTTTATTTAACTCTATACGCAATCGTTGGTTTGTATATATGAGGATTGAGAAGGTGGCCAGTCATATAAGTAATTATAATTATCTATATGCAATTTCTATTCTAACTATTCTGTATTTTCGAATAATGAAGTAGCTCACTCTTCACAAATCATGTACATACCAAACGGTTGATGGGACGAGTCAAAAACGGACAAGAGATGATGGAAAAAATACGAAAAAGGACAGACTGTTTGTATACCTCCACAAATATACTGAATAAAACGTCTGGACAGCCCAATGAGTGAATGCAACGCCTATATTATATACGCTGGCCGTTACGAGTATTATTTGGTTGAGAATAAAATCCAATTTATTTTTCGGTGAAAATCCATCTCCAGGTAAAATTTAAATTTGATCGATCAAAGGCTGGTCGAGATAGGTACGGTTCGAGGAAAGTCGGTGGACCTCGATTAAATTCGGCTTGAATTTAAAATTGCTCCGAAGAGTGGCTAGGAGAGATAATTAAACTTATCACGATCGACAGAATCGAAATCACTTTCCCTCAGAAAGCACTTTGGCCTCGCTTCCTTATTTACTCGTGAGGGCTGATAAGGATGCAGAATGTCTACAGAATACCCCGTAAAGAATTCTCCCCTTCACAAAGGATCTACTATACCAAACGTACTAAAATCCGTCCGCTAAATCCAGATTAGAGGCTTCCATTCGTTTGTCTTAAATTTGTGTATAAATTCGTTTCCCTGGCTGAACTAGGGAGAATTTAATTATTTTCAATTGACGCCACCCACAGGCTACGACGTAACCTATATACATAAATGCACACATAGATGTATATACTGGCCCCTGTGTATACATACACGTATAGTATTCGTAAGCGCGCAGGCTCTCTGACCAAATTCGCAAGAAATCAAGAACCTGGTAGCCTTGGAGCCTCGGGCCCCGCTGTTTGTAACGTCTCCCAAGAGGGTAGATTCAATTTCTCTTTTCCTTCACGTCTGCGAGCCATTTCTCCCGTGACTCTCTTTTCATGGAAGAAGTGAGCCTTCACATCTCGCGCGAACAGCCAGAAGTCTCAGTGCTCGTAGCGTGACTCTTGAGATCAAGACTAGTGCATAAACCTGATCCGTTTCACTTTGAAAACTTGGCTATCTGTCACCGTGGTATGTTAATGCCCCCAAGGGTACAAGACGAGAAAAGTTTTCATCTCTTTGCAGACGTGTTTGATGGACAAACTTGCTGCTGCAGAACAGCAGACGCTGCATGGACTTGATTTACCCTACAGAGCTATCCAGTATCCATATACGTATTATGTTGAAGTTCATTTATCTTTTCCATTCACCTTTACTCCCGGCTAGAATTTCAATATGTGTCGCAATTATCATAAAGATTTGTTGACTTTTAGTGCTTGAATATCACATGGTACTTGGTACACGGAATTCCTCTGCTTCGGTGGTGCAATTAAGGACAATTTCTCCCCCTCTGAGTTCAAGCGAGTTTCAAGTTTCTTCGAGAAGTGAGAACGCTAGTTTCGTCGTATAGGTAATACATAGCCACACAGGCACATACATACATCTGTATATATATACTAATGTATGCACGTACAGAGATCAAAGGCTGGTAGCAAAAGTTTGTCCGTAAACCGAGAGAGTCACCAAACTATGAACACGACCGTGTGCTATCATTCGACATCTTCCATCGTTATTCTATGGAGTAGGCGAATTGGTAATGTTGTATATGTTATAACGAAGGTGAACTAGTATAAAATATCCAAAATGCAGGAATAACAAGACCATTGAAACTTCTCGTAACAATTACCAGAACAAAATACTCTCCGAGTTTATAATATGACGTAAGACACAATCTTTGCAACACCATAGATACCCATATAGGATAATTTCGCTCATTTTTCACAAACACCTATTTCGCTCGGCGTACGCCTCCCGCGGTTAAATTCACGCCCGAATTTTTTCGCGATCTACTGCAGAAGAGAGGGGAAAAAAGATAATTGTATTTTATGAATTCAAGATAAGCCGAAAATGCCTCGTGGGGGAACGGTACCGCATAACATCAACATAATTTTCAAGAGCTGTGAGGTCACATTTCCATAATGGGATGCATCGAAAGCCGCAGCTATGCTGCGCTGTCTCGAGCAAAACGTCGAAACTGAACGGAGCAGAGAGAGCTGCCGCCGTTAGAAGGCTAGACGCCTGCTTCCCTATAACCTCGCCACTCCCTTGATGGATGAGAGTTCATCCTGGTCGGTCAGCGGTAAACGCGGGCCGCAACTCTCTATACGTACTCAGATCCACCAACCACGTCAAACTTATCTCCGCAGCCTCGTTCATCGCCTATATAATGGTAATATTTCAATTTACCTCCATGAGCTAGAATACCACGATGCAGAAGCATGTATGGGTATGGGTATGGGTATGGGTATGGGTATGGGTATGGGTATAGGTAGGTAGGTAAAGACGGTTATTCCAATACAGTCGCCTCGTATATAGTACCTCTAAAAGCGTTTATTTCTCATTTTCCTGCATCTGTATGCGAGGCAGAAGCATTAACCATCATAATGATGCAATTAAATTGTCCCCCAGATATTTACGAGGGATTTGTACTCAAGAAAGAAGCTAGAGAACGAGAGGTCAACGAGTTGTTACGCCCTGGGCGTGGCAGACGACGACATCTCTTGAAACAACTCGCGACCTCTACGACCTTTGAGACCTCTGAAAGCTCCTCGACTTCGTCATCTCCGTCAGCATCATGGCGTGACGTATGATGGCTAGGTATATGGCAAACTGAAGGTGCGTTTTGACCGTCAGTTAATCCTGTTAGCAGGACCGTCACGTTCAAGGATTTATCCTAGACTGTCGGCAGGTTAAGAGGGTCGACGCATCTACCCCGTAACACCACTGCGTATTGCCAGGTACCTCGCTCCGCCCACTAATCTACTTCAACAGACCCGGGTTGTATGTATACCTACCTACCTATACCTACCTACACCTACCGCACCTACGTGGTGTAGATCAATGAAAGTAAATTTAGGAGTTAAATCATGAAAAACGTTGAATTCCATTTATTCCGGAATATAAGCTTGCTTTAGGGCGTTAATAACGAGAGGTTGAAAACTCAACGTTTACCCTGGGAATCTCAGCGCGATTAATATCCCCAAGGATTACAGGAACCGCGGGGGACAATTCGCCCTCGCGAGAAAAGTGATCCTTGCCGACTTAAGAAATTAAAGGTCTGCCGTTCTGAGAGGACCGAGGAAAAAACGCCGGCATGGGAAAACTTATATACTATATAATACCTATACATATACATATATATATATATATATATAAGTATATAAACTTTCCCGTCTCAAATTGGCACAATTCTTCGCATATTCCAGAGAGGGACTGGCAAACCCTTGTCGTTAGTATAATCTTAAAAAAATAACACCAAAACCCGGTGTTGGTAAGAAAAAAAGTCGGAAAGTACGTAGGCAAAGTTTTTTTTTTTTTTTCTTTCTTTTTTTTTTTTCTTCTTTTTTTTCACAAAAACCCGTGACAAACGTTCGAACGCTCGGGGGCTGGTGGTAAATTTAAACCGAAACTTAAATGGAACTTTTGTGTCTGCCTGAAGCGGACAAGTTGCTGCAACCAATCCAATAGCCAACTTTGCGGTAAAATACCGCAAACTACCACACATATTGGTCCAGCGGTCAACTTCAAAGTCGAAACTACCTTGGTCAAAGCTCTGATATACCGAGAAATGCAATTGACAGTTATAAACTTGAAGGTGGTAATCGAGAGTCTATGCTCAGAGTGAAATGTTGAAATTTCGATTACTTTACAGAGAATGTAAAAGGAACATATATAAATGTATGTAACATAAATTGAAATAACTTTTATTCACTTTTTCAATTTTCTCTGCCGATATAGATTTTTCTCAAAGTGATCGAAGTTGTAGATGTAGCATCTAACCATACATATGTAGTATATATTATGATATATATATATATGGATAAGACTATTCTACTTTGTTGGGAAAAATTATAACCCTGCATAATAAGTTGTGGCGTATTCGTGAATCTAGGGTTTCATAAAAATCATCATGGTTGTAAAGATAGTTTATAGGTAGAGGATGGGAAGTTTTTATTTGTCTCAAAATTATTACCAGCCAAGATAATGGCTAGAGGGGTAAAACTGGGATAAAGGGAGATAGAAGTTAAGGCAGCGTTCACCCCGATCGTCGAGCAACAGCTTTGTGTTATTGGATATACGATTATTCGAGGCTCTGCGTAGGTATATAGATGCGGGAAAAGGAAAATGTCACGAGTTTTAACCATGCGAGAACAAAGGTGGTGGTAAAAGGTTCCTTTGAATTCGTCTCGCGAGATCAATTTGCCTTTAACCCTCCGGCACGGTTAGTTACAAACGAGCCTCTTTCACCCCTACACAAGTCTCGGTGCGAACTAAGCTTTCGAGAGTTAATTCCAAGATAAGAAGGAAGATCCGTCTTTAGCTCGGTGTTTGCGAGTCATCTCATGCGCGAGCGTAATAAATTTCATTTCGCGGCGAAAGAGGTCCCTAACAAACGAGCTGAACCAAACGCCCGCCGCGCCGCTCAACTATATAAGGACCAGTGCGGCGTCAAGGTGCGGGTGGTACTTACACACTATACCCAAAACCAAGGCCAAACAGTTTCGCGGTCGACTGGAATAGAAGACCGCGCGTATAACTACGCAGAAACCTCCAGGAGCCGGCGAACCAGCCTACAACCTACAACCTACGTGGATAGGTACTTAACTGGGGGAATCACAGACCCGGGTGGCCGCGATGTGAATTATGGGGGAGCGCGTTCATCCGGTGACCCAATAAATCACCGGACACCCTCGATGTTTCGAAAACAGACGGAGATATTACCAATCCTCGTAATTCCGGAGATGTCTCCGTAGAAAATTAGGAGAGATTTTTTCCGATCGTACGTAGAAACTTTTTCCTCAATGCCCTGCAGGCACACACACAGACACATACATGCATTTTTACCCAACATCGAACAGGTGAGAGTGTTCCAGGTTTAGGATTTGGTTTCCAGCTAAACGGAGCGTATCATTCAGGAGCAAAGGGATTGACCGTAGGACAGTTCGGTCAACGGAAGGGTGAGTAAAGGTTATATGTGCGGTTGGATATAGGGGTGAAGTAAGACTACTCCGCTTAGGTTCGATTCGGTCGGCCCAATTTCAACTAAGGCGTCGAAGTTTAATAACCGGAAATCCCTCAGCGGTGAAACTGCCGTTACTATACCTACCCATAGGGCATAATTATCACGAGCATCCGATTTCTTTGAAAGTATATTGGAACAATAAATTTTGCAATTTTTCTTACAATAGACAAATAAGTAATACCCACCCAGGGCATTATATATTATATTATATAATTAGGAAACACAGATATATATTCGTCACCACAAATATACAAAATTCTACGTTGCATAGCAACGTGATCCGTATGTATAAAGGTTCGAACAGTTCGCCGAGCAGTGCGAGAAGAAAACGGAAGGGGTCAGAAAGATAAATTGGTCCATTTGTCTCTACGAAGCGATTCGCCATTCACAACCGCGTCGATGCACGTGTTCAGCGGTGTACGTGCGCGTAAATATCCGTCTTTTATGTATGTGTACAAGTATAACGCATGTATACAATCCATGTGTATGTATACGTGCACACAATTGTATATATATATTAGCACCGGAACGGGTACAGATCGTTTCGCGGCAAATGGATCGTTTCGTGTAATGTAATTTTCACTCTTTCAGTGGAAGATCAACGTAGAGATGTCTACACACGTACGTTGCTATTCTAATCATTGGTATAGCAAACTATTAGACATGTCGAAGCGGTTTAAAGTAAAAATGATCAATTATTTTTCGGTTAATTACATCAAATACCAAATAAACGAGGTTTTATTGTAAAAAAAAAAAAAAAAAAAAAAACGAGCAATTCCCGTTACTTGGTATATAAAGAGACGCGCGAAGGTAAAGCTAGAAGGACTCGTCCTTGGTGTATTACTTGTTTAAGATTTTCTGACGTTTACGGCAATTTTGTGGAGAATACCGTCCCTTCTGAGCGCTTAGTCGCATAAATATACCAACGTAATATATTCGCGGACCAGGAGGACTTCCTGCTGTGAAATCCTTGCTCAGCGCCCGCGCCGCAACTAAATCTCGTGAGTTGTGGCCCCAGAGTCTGACAGTCGGCTGAGGTCTCACGCGCTCAGCTAACGGCAGTAGTTATACTCAGGTACTGGTCAGACGCGATGCTATCAAGAGGCATCAACTTTAGAAACCATGCGGAAAGTTAGACTTTGTTGGAGAATTTAATGGAAAGGGTAACGAAAAATTAATATCGCTTTATATGTTAAAAGCGATTATATACTACCTAAAGCTTCATACATTCTAGACTTTAGACGGTAGTACCGAGTTAACTTTTGTATCGGGAGTTTATACATGCAGGGGAGACCGGGGTACGACGGCCCACCCCTAAGCGAGTGCCTCTGGGCGAGCCGTCGTGCCCCGGTCTTTCCTATACATATATACACACATATACCTATACTCTTCGTAGACCGCGAAGTAGCTTCCGCTTTAATTATTTCCGAGAGATAGTACAAACTATAAACTTTTGGTTTATTGTTGAACAAGGTGGGAGTTGAAATCCGGGAATATTGAGGCGTGCAGTATTTTGTAGCAGGATTTTAGTCGATTCATCACGTGATGGGCTGTCAATATTGATAAGCTTCCCGTTCACAGTATATAGACTATCGATCGGATTTCCCTGTGAAATATGGCGAGATAAAGAAGAGAAAAGAAGAAATGTAAATAATTTAAGTACCTGTCTAAGGGATTAGACGCACGTCTCTGGAAATCACGTCAGAGAATAAATATACTCGAGATTGTGGCTGACGTCAAGATTCAGGAAATATACCAGCGTGATCGTAACGAGCAAAATTTGTCAGGCATTTCAAGGAAAATTAACGATGGGGTCGTGATACTTGGTAATCAATGATTAATAATTAATTAGCTATGACGAGGCACGTCCGGGTTCTAATAAAGTCTCCCCCTTTTTCAATGCCGAACAAACGTGCTTTGCTTCACTTTTCAAAATCAGCTGTCCATCGATCTCACTGGCCTTTGTCTCTCTCTCTCTCTCTCTCTCTCTCTCTCTCTCTCTCTCTCTAGTCGGTCCTATTATATTTTGTAATTACGAAGCTTGTTATAATACCTTCGTGATTGCTTTTTAAATAATACCGGCATTCGTTAGCGGACCAAAACACATTGCAAACATAAAAATTCTTCTCTTCCGTACAGCTATAAAACTGACTCTACAACCAGTTCATTATTTAGGTATTATATATTACATTCACAATATACAAAGAACTGCCACGATTCTGCTTAAGTTCACGCGTTCAACGTTCATCACTTAATTGGGAATATTCAAAATTCTGAAAACATATTATGTACCTATAATGCCAAAGGGCGTACCTCCTATACGAGGAGCATCAACAACGACAAGACCTCATATGATGGGAACACCTCACTGTATTCAATAAGATAGTTGAGCACACGTTAATAGGACACAAATTGAATGCAGGAGAAGGCGACAGCCAACCCCTTTAAATTTGAATTTTATTTTTATCGCCTCTTTGGGTGGATTTTAATATACGTCGAGGGGACGGTGACGGGGTGACTGGAGCCCCACGATAATCCGCGAATAAATTCAACGGCACCGAGCTTTCTGACAGGAGCGTAATTTATGGGGACGTCCGTCGTGCTTGGAAACTTGGGAATTTTCATGGACCGGGATCGTGTCAGAACATGTCATACTCTTAAGATGATATTGCCGACATTTTTTCGAGCTGTCTAATTTAACATTGCCTTCCAACCTTAGCATCAGCACAGCGATGCCGGTTAAGCCCGACGATCCTGTCGCTCCTGGTCAACAAAATCCCCCTAAATTGATCCTGCCCGCTGTCAACGATATTCCAAAATTATACGTAAATCCACCGCCACTGCATGACCGCACTAATGATCCAGAGGTAAACCATACAAAAAAAAATATGTAACTCACTCTGTGGTATAGATATTACTCGGTTTAACCACGACCAGAATGATGTTCGCGGCTTTATTAATCACTCAGCCATAAACCAACTATGGTAGGGGATCAAATGTAGTACGCTAGAGTTGCAACGTATCGATGAAAATGTCTTATTGTTATAACTGTAAAAAAAAAATTGCGTGGCACGTCAATACGAAGCTATACCTGATGAAATTGAACACCAAGAGAAATTTATAACAATAGGTATGAATGGCCGAAAGGGTAACCCTCAAAAGCAACAACACTCTACCCCTAGAAAAAAGGTAAGTTATTCTTTTTCATATAAAAAAAACTCTTACTTTGCTGTCAGAGGAGTGAGCAGGAACACTCGGATTCATAAGCTGGGGTTGGGAATGCGATACGGCATAGCGGAACGGTGGGAGTCGTGATCCTGGATGAGATGTGGGCCAGAGTAAAGTACTTTTTACCGCAGATGGTGTCAGCTTGCTTAAACGCAATGTCGTCAGTCAGTAAGCGACCTACCATGGAGTACTTTAACAACACGGCAGCCTTGACATAGCGAAGCTTGCAGATATATGCGAGCATTTTATACTCACATTATGTACTATGCACGTTTGAATGGGAAGAGAAAACGTGTAATGATTACCTTGTTGGATACTTATCACAGCTTCAAGATAAGGATGAAGGACGAGCGAAGGGGACAACGGATAAAGAGTCGAACAATCGGAGTCGAGTGAAGAGGATTGAAGTTCAACGAACACTCCGAGATGTCCTTAGTTCTACGATCAAGATTCCCTTCCGTCGTTTGAAGTTGCTGCGCGGCAATTTTCCATACCATCATCCTTCCATCCAGCGAACCCGGAGGCCATGAGAGATGGAATAATATTAAGGCTTCCTCAGAGCATGAGCTTCTTCACTGCGCCTAACTCTAGAATTTACAAGATTCCTTAACGAGCGAATATCTCAAGACCAATTACGGATCGTGTCGTGGAACGTAATCGATACATATTCTGCACAAAGCAAAAACTTCGGGCCGGAGTAATCCGGAGTAATCCCACGATGATATACACAGATTGACGGTAACAAAGTAATTGTTTGGCAGACGCCAAAGCAGGTTTCATGTACAAAATACTTACAATCGTATATGATATACGAGGTAGAACCTTCTATGACAATTGGTCGAGTCTTTACCGCAAGTAATCAAGCAGAAAACTAATTTTGTCATATATCCTCTCGTAACATAATATACAACACGGAGGTGAAACTGTTGCGAAACGTTGAAACGCTCCGTTCTACTTGCCCAACATTTGTTGCACTGTGCCTGCAACTTGATGAAATTTGAATACGACCGAACGGGGGCTGATTACGGAAGAGAGGAAGGGACCATGGGCTATCGAGGACGTTGGGGACGTCCACGAGGTCGTCGAGGGCATCAAACTCAAACACGATGTGAAGATATTATTATACCTACGTATATCTATACACGTCATGACTCTATAAGATAAATGTGTAATGTAGTTATATAGTATATTTTCATGTGTATATAGAGCTCTCGTAGTCTCTAGTACTGCAGTAAAACTCCCACACATACCATTCTATCTCCAGGTGTTCCCCGTAGTTATTTCGCTGCGTGACGCGGGTAGCACTTTCCAAGACTATGACTACAATGGTATGTAATGTATATGCTGCACTGGTCTGACGGCAGCGTCATCAACGATAGCCCAAGCTGGGACCGGAAGACGTAGGGTTGAGTGGAATCGTAGGTGAAATCAAAAGCTTTTCAGTGTTGACACGAAGTGGGACTGGATTTCATTATCGTAAATGGGGTAAAATACAAAAGCTCTGGCGACCGGTGTAACACGTATATAGCCTACCACGTGTCTTAAATTGAAAAGGGTCCAGAAGTGCGTATTTTAGAGAGACGTGAAGGAACAATTTTTTTCCTTCCCTCAGAGCCTCCTCCTCATATTATATGTATTATTTATTCGTCTTTTTTTTTTTTTTTTTCTTCTTCTTCTTCTTCTCTATTTTTTATCCCAGGCGAAGACAGCCGTATCTCCTGAAATGCAAATTTACAGAGGACGCAAAGGTTACCGGTTACTATACAGAGCATATGAATGTTTATTTTCTCCTTGTATTTTTCGCGAAATTTCAACGTCTCTCCATAATCTTGTAAAACCTCGCGCCACGTTTTCCGTGTCTTGCTAAACCGTGACTGAGAGCTTCACT
Source organism: Tenthredo mesomela (assembly GCA_943736025.1). Lineage (NCBI taxonomy): Eukaryota > Metazoa > Arthropoda > Insecta > Hymenoptera > Tenthredinidae > Tenthredo > Tenthredo mesomela. Next base: position 13,187,696 of record OX031013.1, read on the forward strand.
CTTCTATCTCAACCGCGTATCTTATTTACGGATAAATAACCGATTCGGTAAGACCTAAGGCGACGATATTTTACCTCTGAAAGATTTTTTTGTATTTTATTTTTCTTTCAGGAAACTTGTCAATCTCAATCCTTACCAATCAGTGCAAATGTCAACGCATGCAAATTGAAATTACGGTTGAAACCAACACTCGCGTGTCATTCCATGATATCACGTAACGATTCAATTCGATCATTCATGGCATCACATTTATATTCAGCAATACGTGAAATACAAGCATATATATGTATACACCCAGGTATGTGGGACTGGTTTCAAATTTGACACACGTTACTTTCTGGCAGCATCATATTCCCAATAATGAACGTAATTAAAATCTTTTCAATTTACCTTCATTATTGGTTTACAATCATCTGACTGACTGACACCTGATCTTTCCAATGGGGAATACCTTTAGTCAAGCACGCGACGCACTACGGCAGGTGGTTCCTTCGAAGTACATGTGGGAAAGAGGGACTTGTCTGACCCGTTTCGTTTTATGCTCGAGTGGGCAAGCTTTATCCCGAGAGTCGATGTGATGGAGTTCGATAGCTAGATGCAGGAGAGAGGGAACAGCTTCTGCGGACAAAAAAAAAGGCCAGTAGTAGTAAGTAAGTTATAGTGGGACTTTAGGACCAGGACGGCGGAAAGTTCCTGGCTAAACCAAGGGTTGATTGCTTTTTTGTCCCCGAACCCATTCCAGTTGGTTGAAGGGGTCGCCTTACTTCGAGCACTGATATGCACAACGATCTTGGTCGACGTATAAGACGTTCCTTCTTTTCGAAGACCCTTGAAGTTGTCGATTTTCCAATGGATCGCCGCGCAGTGACCGTTACAAGGACGAAGAGTGATTTGAAATGCCACAGGGAGACTCTGACGAGATTTTCTGTACAGGAGACTGGCCTTTTTCGTTTACCGGAATTTTATTTCGACCGTATTTCACGAAGTCCTGCCCAATTTGAGTGTTGTCCCGTTCTTAGCTATGTCATGTCGAGACCTGAACAGGTTCCTCAGTCTGGATAAAATCGAGAGACACACGTCTTTGTCTGTCAGCCCAAGGGATAACCTGCTCAAGTATATGATAACTCAATTTTTGTGTCAAGGGGTCTTCTTCAAGTTTTATACATACATAGGAAAGGTCGAGTTTCAAATTGAACAAGAGCAGACCGAGAAAAAAAACTTCATGCGATACAGTCTAAGTGTAGAAAGAGAAAAAAAAGAGAGAAAGAAAAATATATATCTTTATAGACGTATATATCTGACAATTTCAAAAACATCGCGGAACCCAACTGACGACTCTTTTGAACAATATTCAGGTTGTATGTACATACGGATTAAGTTAACAAGCAGGGCTATGGGGCTATATAACAACGCGGCACTATAACTCAACGGTGAACAAATCCACGCTGTAATTGAGACAGCAATTAAAATAATCACAGTCTTCAAAACTAGAAGAAGGGGGCGAGCTGTGCAATATGTGTTTAAAGCACGTAATTTTAGCGGCTGGTAGTACGACAATGTTCAACCCGAAAAGAGGGCTCGTTATCTCAACGTAGAAGGCTCAGACAAGCAGCCTCATTTGTCACGCGCTGACCTCCCTCGACGCGTCCTCTTCTTCTTGTCACGCTTCTACCATCTCGTTTCCAGGTAGCTACGGTTCTAACATAGGTACCTACTTCAGAGCAGTAAAACTCAAAGTACCTCTGCCACCCTCATATATACATATTATACCTTTACCCATATAAATATAATTTTGTCTCACCCCTAAAGTAAAGAGTGAACTGAAGTTCATATATGCGGAATATGGCACGGCCCGCTTACCTACGCTATTAATGGATGATTTACTCAAAATGCTTGATACAAGTCGGCAAATACAATTGTTCATGTTCCACAAAGTAGGTAAACGAGCCTTTGCTACATACACATGTAATTCACAGAGAGCTACGTGGAATAGAAACCCCGCGACCATCAGGAGTCTTCTGGTACAAACAGGACAAACTATACAAGGGCACCAGCCCTAGGCTATGAAGCGACGCCATAGGGTATATCGTTGTTGAAGCTGCCATGCTAATGTATACTCCATTAACCCTGGTTTTACGTAACACAAACAGCCTACTTTAACCTCGTACACACGTACAATGTGAAGTATGTGCCGTCTACTCGGGTTATATCATCCTCCGTTACAACCCCTGTGCTATATTATAAGCTCCGAAACCCGGATGATGTTATTATATAATAATTAATAATTAACACCCTCGCGATCACTAAGGCTATAATATATTTCATTTATTCCGCAGTATATTGCGACGTTTGATTGCCAATTATTCAATTACTTTCAAAGTCGTGGGATGTGTAATGGATTGGGAAGGTAACGAACAAAGATCCATGAAAAAGTTTGGAGCTTTTCGAAGGCAAGCTCAGATTTCTGTACTACTTGGATTTAGGTAGTTCAACTGATGTCTTCATGGAATTTTCGGGAATCTTCCTGCTTATGGTTAGTCCTGCAATGGCGGCAACCGACGCCCAACATCCGACACTGAGGACGCCTAGGCGTCTCTGAGTCTAGACGAAAGTATTGGCGGCCAACGGTGGCAGAGTCTGCTTGGAGGATCAGTATCCAAGCTCCAGGCAAACTGTCACAACTGTTCGAGAGAATCTAGTTATAGTAAAGACAAGTGACGGAAGGTTGACAATATCGTTCTTTAATTTTCTCAGTAGCGTTGACTCAAGGTGTGTAGATTTCCAATTTGCGCGCGTCAGAGCGTGTTATTGTGCTTTATATGGGTGTGGTAAATGACAGAATAACAAGAAATTGCTGAAATCTCAGAATAGTTCTCTGCTATTACAAACTAGTCACTTTTCTACCCTTATCGCGGCTTTTCAGTTCCCAGAAGTTTCAATGTTACACGTGTTTCGGATCCCGGAATGAATGCACGTAACAACATAAATTCAAAACGTGCATCGTAAATTTATTTATTACAAATCCAATTGATTAATCATTTTGCTGACAATTAATCCGAGAGAACCATTCGCAGCACATGAAAACCTGTTCGTTTCGTGATAATTAAAGCTCAGCACGAACGAATGTGCAGCAATTGTAAAAGCCACGCAGGTACACCGTGTACTATTCCACTAGCATGCTCGGAATTCGGAGTACCGTATCGATAAGTCATCAGCTTGTGGCTACGTAAAGTGCATATCTTACAAGAGAGTATCGAGCCTTTCTCGACTCAGATTTCACGTACGACCGATATTATTTCCTCGTTGAAATTCTCGAAGCGTGCGAAATGGCTTCGTCGGTGGATGAAACTCGGGATTACCACGCGAAATAGGTTTGCTTGGATATATAAATTGCAATTACAATACTCATCCACTACTCGGGGCTTTCGTATCTAAGGTTTCGTCAGCGAATTTCATTCCAAAATGCAGGTGATCATTTACGATATCCTCACTACCTTGCTTCTGGTCGAAGGATACGTGGCTGAAAAATCGGACCGTGTTTGTGGTTCAAGACATCAGAAGTAATTGAGGATAGGCTGCGTCTTCTGCTAATTTCTGTAATTGAAAATTTCAGGCTGAAGGTGATCAGTCAAAATGGGCTTGCTGAGATTTGAAATCATTATGAACAATCCTCACGGAATTTATTACGCCGGCTATCCGGTTATCGGTAATGTTCACATAGATGTAGACTCGCCGAAAAAAGTTCGAGGTAATCATTCGTAAAAGTATGAAACGCTAAGACATTGGTATAATTTCACTCGTTTGCATTGGCGTAACTAGGACTTTTCTCTGGGGGGGGCCTGGCCCCATCCTTCACTTCGCTTTACCCGAATTTATATATCCGAAATTTACAATTTCGTTTTTTTCATCTTTCTGGGGTGGGCACTCAACATTCTAGGGGGGGCCGTGCCCCCCCCCCCCCCCCCCCCCGGGCCCCCCCGTAGTTACGCCAATGCTCGTTTGGCCGCTTTCTTTCATTGTTCCAACAGGGATTGAAATTACGTACAAAGGGGAGGCCAAAGTGCGCTGGAAACCCGAGGGAGGAAATCAGATACGCAAAGCCAATGAAAAATACTTGGATATCAAGTGTATTATTTTCGGAGGTAAGTCCGTACCCCCGTATACCGTGTAGAATACACCTTGAAACTTTCGACATTTTTTTACTTTGTTCCTTCAGATGGAGAAAACGAATTTGAAATCCCGGAAGGGAGTCACGTGTATCCATTCTCCTGGATGCTTCCGGCAGAAATCCCCTGCAGCTTCGAGAGCTTATACGGTCGTGTTCGTTACACCATCAAGGCAGTCATCGACCGACCATGGAAGTTCGACCACGTTGTTAAAGTTCCGTTTACCGTTGTGCCGATTCTTGATCTTAATCATGAACCACTTTCGGCGGTGAGATAATGATTTAAAAAATATAAATCTTTTCAAATATATATGCCTCATGAATACTAGCTATCATCTTATCCGATGAGTTTTTGTATAGGAACCAATAGATGAGGAGAATCATAAGACATTTTGGGGGCATTCGGAGCCCCTGCATATGGCTGTTTCGCTCCCAGTCCGGGGCTACGTACCAGGTCAAAATATACCAATTAAAGCAAAGCTAAGAAATATGTCAGGCGTGGACGTTGAAAAATTAAGGGTAGTTATGAAAAAGGTGAGTTCCGTTGAATTAATTACAACTTTGACGCTGCTGTAGATCGAAGTAAAACATTGGCAAAATTGAAACTCACACAGAAGTGTTCTGCACTCTTGGGAAAGTTTCACTAAGAATAACATTGATACCTCCGTAAAAAAATCAACAGAATTTACTTTAGGGTAGCTAGTGTCAATCATGTATAATGATTGTTAATTATGGTAGTTCAAACGAAGCATTGTGATAAAGAATCACTTCAAGACTCTCGTAATCAGCGCGATTATTTGTTAAATCATTAAGCCTTTCTACATAAAATCATGCAATCATTTAAACAAAAATTATTAGACAAACAAATTTCTTGACAATTTTCGCAGCTGGTTACGTTTCACGCTTCGGGAGACTCGCGGACGAGAAAGGAAGTGATTAAAGATTTCGAGGTAAACGTCAACGAGGGTCAAGACCTAATTCTGATCAACCTGAAGTTACCCTCGCTCCCACCATCAGGCCTGCGCTACTGTAAGATCATCGAAATCGACTATAAACTGAAGGTTTGGGTTAAACCTCCGTAATAAGGTATTTGATGAGCATACGCTGAGAGACTTTTCCTTTTCGCAGTCCATCCCCTGCAATTGGAGGATTTTTAAAGATAGAATACGATTGATGGACTCTCTTGAGGAAATAACTGATCAATAAAGTTTCGAAATCATTGATCTTTCCGCAGGTCGAGGCAAGGGTTGAAGGATGGTATAACAAAAATCTCAAGGTCAGAATGGACATTTTAATTGGTACCATACCACTTCTCACTTATCAAGTGCCTCAACACATTGGGTCAACATCTGCTCTGCGCTTCAGGGATGAAAATTATCCCTTGCCAACCGCTCCAAATCAGGAGGAATCTCAACAGGAAACCTTTGTGTTCCCGAGCGAAATCGATGAATATTCTTCCAGCTTGCGTGAGTTCAAAATTGAAGGACTTTCACGATCGCGAGTAACTATAGACAAAGTTCATGTAATCCCGATTACAGTGCTTGTATGCGCTCAATCGCTCAACTCTTGGTAACGGATTCGTTTAATCAATAATACTTTTATGGTGAACTGTATACTTTGTGATTTGGATTTGTCAATTTGAAGCTAGAATATAGATGGAAGTTCTTCTTTAGAGATTTCTATTTTGACATTGGTTTAGAGAAGATTTATGGAATTAATAGACTGTGACCGGACACATAAATTTGTTACAGCCAAATGCACCTTTGAACAATGCAAAAACTACAAAGCATCGAAACGCGAAAAGGACGAATCACCAGGTGAAGACTCTGACGGGGACAGTGACGAAGAAATTGCCTCGTCCTTTGATCCGAAGTATACGGTGTACGAGTTTGAACCAACCACACCCACCAATTAATGCCAAATAATTTATATGATTCAAACTCTTCAGCTTAATTATATTTATAAGTATATGTATAGTCCAGTATAGATAATCATTTGCTTGTCACAATAATACAGTATCGTGTGTAATACCATTGCAAAGGATATTCAGAAATAACTATAATATATTCGTCATCGTTGAAGTTACTTTGTTCCTTGACAATTGAAGCAATAGCTTCTTTGTCATTTAGCCCATCTCCAACCTGGTGAAATATTTATGTAGAACTGTATACGAAATAATGGGCATTGCAGGCTCAATCAATCCATACAACAAGTTTCAACCCCATATACTCGTTACACGATACGTGTAAGCTTTTTTCGGATGAAATTATTTTCAACTGACAATAGGTATCTCGATGGGGATAAAAGTAATACCTTTTTCAAATCCAGCAACGTAAACGACTACTAATGGCTGTTTGTTATCACAATAGCTGCCTCGTCAATTCCAACTCACAAAAATCTATCAGTAGGTATTCACAGGGAAGTTGAAACGATATTTGATCCCTTAGAACCGGAAATTTTTACTACTAATGATTATTAACAGAAGAATAGTTATTATAATCAAACTGAGTCTGACCATTTTCGCCGGACTTGTAATACCGAATCCCTTGCATAAAATGATAAAATACCTGGGCAGCGTCATCCAATACCACATACATAAGATTATATTCTGCAGTAACGGATTCGAAAAATTCAGTTGGCATTCAAGTCGACATAATAGGTATATCAAATATACTGCCGTGCTTAGGTAGAAGGCAGTAAACTTCATTTACTGCCTTTTATTATTTTGATGCCAATATATTCTTTCAACGATTCTCTACATATCAATTATAAAATGAATCATTAAGAATGTTATTTCAAAAAGATATTAATTTATTAAGTTTGTCAAATATTTGATATCGGTTACATTTCCTACATATAAAAGCAGTAAATCCATTTTTTAGGCATTTTTATTAATTATGATCTGAAATTACACTTAAATGACTTTCCATAAAATCATGTAATATATTATTAGTCATTCGATAATTGCTATGAAAAAATAAAATCATTAATTTGGTTTGAAAATATCAGAAATTTAGATTTCAGTTTTCTCTGATTTCACTTTTTTCACTTTACTGCCTTCTTCCTAAGCACGGCAGTATAGGTATATATCATTGCAATATTATGGGTTGCGAAGAAGGCAATACACAATATACCTATACATACATATGCGCATAAAAGGCGAGAATAAAGTTTGCAAAGAATGGAGTCTACACTCTACAGAATTGTAGAGCCTCGGTGAAGTCGCGAGTTCCTGTGGTAATATTTTCAATCTGTGCTGGCCATCCCATACCACAAAGTACCTTTAACGGTCTCAGGTAAAGAGGATTTAGTAGTTCATATAACTCGATTATGAAGAACAGAATTTGTTGACCAAGGTTTGCATCGTAAATTCCCTTATTGTTGGAATCTAAACAATATAAGTACGATAAGGCAATGTTTGCCAGACAATGGAGATCCGTTAAGACCTGTACATTACTAAGCCGCAAGAGACAAGTTAAATCCTACCTGAATATCGTGCACCTTGTGTAAGCGTATAACTATTTAACCCTTGAAAATGATCTAAGATCCTAGGCAACAAACAATCCAGCTTCGACATTTTCAGCCCACCTAAAACGACTCTTTAAAGTAGTTGTCGAGTAAGATATGATCACAGTGTAAAAAGACGAGTCGATTGCCATTTGATCAAATAGACGCTTTTCACTTTTCACTTCTACCCTCTGCTCCTCCAGAGCGTGTCGCTTTCGTATACCCGTCGTTAAGCTGCGAGCGTTAGGCTACTGAAATTAAATGAAACCATAAATTCCTTCTAAATAGCATTTAGTAGAGGGAATTACCTGGCATCGCCCACAAAGCTAGGTATACCTACCGTAAGCTCGACCCACCATTGGGCCAAGCACAAACGTTTGCTCAAAGTCTGCGGAAACAATTCGAGCTTTGGGGAAAAAACATAGATTCGAAACTGGTCAAAAGTTCAAAGAAATTCAATGTTGATATTTGAACTGTTGTGTATATCATCCATCGTATTGCTTGGGAGATAACCCCTTGTCTATCTATACTCATTCTTGTTTTTCTTACACGCCATCGGACAGAAAGCTTTTCGAATTCTTCCGGGCCGTCGTTGGGTTTCATAAAATCATGACATTTCCAGTGCAGAAAATTCGCAATCTTGAATTGGACTGGGGTTCTCTGTATCTGTCTAGCTTTACAGCCTTTCTGTAAGAAAACCTTTTACGATGGATGTGCAACGGTAAACAACTCGTAGAAAGAGAAACGCGGGACGGAGTGATCTATGCGAGGGGAGTTGAAGAAAAGGGCTCAGTCATTGTTTCGGCAATGTTTCAACGATTCGTCCAATTCGAAGAATTCGACGTTTCAATTCGGAAACCAAGGAATCTCTGAACCGAGTTGCTTCGATCACAATCCTGCATGCACATCCGTTTCTGGGTGATTCCTAACAAATAGACATGCGGGTAGAGGAAAAGGAGAGAAGGGTGGCTACAGTGGGATGAAACACCATCAATCGAGCATGGAGTCAGTGTACACGAATTGTTCCCTCATTTCGTCAAGGGAATGAATTTTCATAAACACTTTCATCTACACTTTGTCAAGTTTTTGATGTTGCTGTTTAACTGGCGTACTACATATAATTAACCGCAATTAATACAGCAAACGTCTCGCTGAAGCGATGCGGTAAACTGGTACTCATACATTCACACCTCGCATGTTGTCTCGCCAGATGCCAGTTACCAGCTTTCACCAGACTTGCAGCTAGCTTTTTAAACTCCGCGGATCTTCTCGGGTAAAACAGAAGGAAGTGTTTGTAACGTTTCCCTAGAGGATCGATTCAATTTACCTCTCTCATCTCGGCCTCTGTTCTCCATTCCATTCCCTGTGCTGTTTTCTTGACTCCAATGGTTCAAAGCGGAACCACGGAATTCCCTTCAGCACTGTGCCGTCTCTGCCATACCCGTGTATGTACGTATGGTAAACTCTGAACGGAAACGTCTTTTTATTTCATTCTTTCTTCTTCCCTTCTTTCTATCTTTCCTTAATTCCTTCCTTCCTTCCTTCCTTCCTTCCTTCCTTCCTTCCTTTCTTCCTTCCTTCCTTCCTTCCTCCCTTCCTTCCTTCCATCATTCCTTCTTTATGTCTTTCTTCTTTTCTTACGCATTTTCTCGCTTACCCTTCTTGCCTTTACTCCTCCAGATTTTCTCAGGCTCGGTGAAGCTCCGAGCCAGATCAAACCACCCCTATTTACATCCTAGGAAAATATACCACCGACGTTTTATGAGCATCTAAGTAAACACGCGCGGCTACCCTGGAAGTGTTTCAACCTTATGCCCTTATTCGTCGACCTTAAATTAAGCTCATTTTGTTACAGGCAAAATTGCGCATTCCTCCTGGAGTATTTATACCGACGTCTTTGGAAAATGGTTTCATCTAAATTCAAGTTAATTATACATATCTGAATCATTGATTCTTTATGCCCCTCGATTGCAACCATTCGATTCGTCTTCAGGAATAAATCTTTCATCGAATAATCTGCTGCAGACATATAACACTGTTGTATTCGGTACCTACCTACTGGTACTGCTTCAACCGGGAACATCAGTTCAAAAACTTTTGGGGTAAAGGATTGCGAATTTTCGTCATCGTTATTATTATTATAATTTTATTTTTTCTCTGAATATTTTTCGGTGCTTTATGGAAGTTTAATTCATTTCACTCGCAAGGGTGTACCCAACCCTTTTTTGCACGTTACGCTTGAGTGTTAGTTTTTTTTTTCCGGAATAATTCTCACTTCGGGACGTTACTTTATAGACGTCATAAATTTCCTGGGAGAGTTGAAAGCATGCCAACTTTGGAATCTATGCATATATAATCTTTTTATACGAACCCATAAGAGCGCTTTTGCGGAAGAATCAAGTATTGGTAACCAAACGCGCTAAAATATAGATCCTCAAAAAGATCAAGGATACCCAACTGTAGCCGTTTGCACCACCGTATCTCCTTTATCTTATTTTTTTTTTTTTTTTTTTATAGGCGAAACACCGGCTCTACGAGTTAAAGTCAGATAAAATGTAGTGTAAGTATAAAGATACTCCGTTTATTACAGCTTATTTTCACTTCCATTTTTTTCTGTCTCAACCTACAGCCGAAGTATTTGCCCAACTTCGATCCACACAATTAAATATGAATGATATAAGTATTCGCACTTCATGGTACGATTTCAGTATAGTAGAATCGATTGAATAAAAAAAAAAGCAATAGCCGAAACTTCGGTAATAAAATCCCTCAAACTATTTATCAGAATAGATGGTGGTTTTGCCGCAGTTACACACGCGTGTTCACTTGAATATGAAAATGTGGTACTTGGACGTGACAAGAAAAAAAAAAAAAAAAAAAAAAAAAAACACCACCACTTCAGAATCACTTGAGCCAAGGCTCTCCAAATATCTTCGAATATCTGCGAATATTGAATATAAATCTATCATCAATCAGAATCTGTATTTCTGAGCAATTTCAGCTATTTTCTTACACCAAGAAAGTGTTTACGGCTCGTAACACGAGTGAATTGTTCATGACCACTTATCTAAGTCATTTTACAAGGTGCATTGTACTTCTGTGAAAAATTTCATGACTTGGACAGTAAATATACGGTCTGAAATATCTTACGACTAAACATTAAAAACTTTTTACCCGTTGTTAACGCGCGTCGCCACTGAGAGAAACTTACTTAGATTTTCTTTTTTTCTTTATTCTGCATCTCCTACCTTAGCTCTTCTTTTCTCTTCTATTTGTTTTTTATTTTATTTTTTATTTTTTATTTTATTTGTTTGGTCACAGCATTGTCGAGACAAAAGTCTACACATATAATAACATGTCAGATTGTCCCCTTTTCTCTAATTCCTCAAGTAGCTTTTATTGTGAATCTTTATCGTGGTCGTGCTAATTTAACATTACAGGTAAGCGGACTGTTGTCTCGTGTTTTCCTCGTATAAATCAAGGTGCTTTCCAGACAAATACCTGCTCGTTGAAACTTAACTAAACTTGCGTGAGCCGTGTCGTATTCCATAAGTTACTTTATTTTACACCACTAACGTCAACGTCCACACCATAATTGTTATTATGATTGTCACGCGAGGTTAAGAGCCCTTACGTTTATACTATCTCAAGAAACGGTTAGGCTAAGGAGCGTGGTGAATTTATTATGGAAGTATAAAATGACAAGAACAATCTTCCTCGTCTTCTTCTTTTACTTCCTTTCTTTTCAGGTACTTTTAAAGAACAAGACTAATTGTCGGCTGTAACGAGACGTTGCTACGTGAGCAAATAGGTAAGAAAAACTAGAGTGAATAGCGAGCACTCAAGTTTTAAGAGCAGTAAATAAATGTGGAAAATTCAAATTTGCTTGAATTAAACCACATTCTCAGATATTTAACATAGAATGATTCACTACACGCATTGCATCAAACAAACCCATAAGCATTATGAATCGCCACTTTCGGGTATTCAATTAATTGCTGAATAATCGCTCATCACACAGGGGAAATAACAAAATATGTTAAATTTGTATAATTTTCAAACATTTTGTTTCAGTATAACTTGATGAATTATTTCCATTACTTTGAAAATTTTTGTCGTTTGATAATATAATATATTGTTCACTTTTTTCCCTTCTTTCCCTTCTTAACATTTTTACCCTTTTTCCCAGCCCCAGCGCCTTTTTTTTGTACAATTGTGATGATGGGTGGCGTGGGGCCTGGATCTGGCCATGGAATATAATTCCTAGGCGTCTTAAACTCGATCTCTAAGCTATTTTTCATGTCATCTGCGTTGAGATACTGTCGTGTTGACCTTAGCAAAAATATTTCTTCGTCCGGTCTCTTGGCCGGGGCTAATTTATTTGGAATTACATTGACCTTGACACATCCATTCCTGCACTTTTTTCCTAAAGACGAACATGATGAGGTAAATAAATTATGGGTCACAGATCGAAGTTAAACACGTTTATAGATGTCATTCATCAATACAACAAAAGATGCAGAAAGCTGAGGCAGAAAGATTGGATTTCAAAGATATCATTCGAACAAAGCAATGATTAAGAAGAAGCGATTTTTCCTCCCCAACGTTTACGAGCGCTGAAACTAAGTTCCCCTGCAGTGGCGAAAGCGCCACATAAAAGTGATCGTGGTCGCCGATTTATCACCTTCTATCCTCCGTCTCTCCGTCACCCGCTGCGAAAGCGGTAAGCCTCAATTACGAGCCCAGGAAAAGTCCAGCTTTTCGAGAAACACTCCACAAACGCAGCTTAATCTTCATGTTTATTGCTCGTTTACTTAGGGTAATATCAAAACACGAAAGAAAAAAAGAGATAAATTGCGAAGACTAGCAAGGACGCAAAAAAATCATTTCTAAATTGAAAACCTAAAATCTCACCGTTCGAATCAGCACACGAGACATCAAACTGATTAACCCCTCCTTGCTCCTGCCCCTTCCCCTGCTCTCCAATCGGTTCAATTTTGCCAGTGTTCTTCGATACTTTAATACTCATTATGTTGTTGTCGATCTCGTGGGAAACCTCATCGTACGGTGGCTGGGCTGCTTCAGGGGGGCAAATTGGATGGATACATTTTGGACAGCAGCCACATTTCGTCATGATGAACGAATTCGTATATATAAATAGATTTTGATAATTAAAAAAGAAGGCCAAAGAAGGGAGAAATTGACTTCTACTTCACTAGTGTTGGTTCGAAAAAATATTCTATCTAAATAGTGTTTTCTGTGAAATTTTGGAATTTTAAAAAATTTTGATGATGTATGTTCAAGAGGTTTTGTTCAAAAAATGTCCAAAGCCTTCTTTGCTCTCGCTTCATTAGATGTAACAAATGAGTTTGGGAACGAATGGTTTACGAAAAATAATCCATTTGATTGAATCGTAAAAAGTTAACATGCGAATAAATGTGACTTCTTATCGGTAAGCTTGAAATGTGAGAGAAACTTGGTATTTATAGTTGGTAGAACGATAAAATTGATCTAGGGTAAATATGAGGCCAGAACAAATGTGGAAAGGGAAAAGTATAATAAAACTGGTCACACTTTAAGGGCACTTTTGTGACCAGACTGAGGCATGAGGGATGAGTTATGTTCATAGATATACATATACCTATATGTATTCCGGAACTGAAGGCATGTAGGGGAAGATACGATAGAATTGAATGGTCGTAGTGACAAAGTGATCCATTTGTCTGACAATGAGTAAAGCACCTTAGTCATCAGCTAGTATAACAATATAGAATCATACAATCGTTCTAAGTTATATGAAAAGTCTGGAGCTTGTTTAGCTATATACATAGGTATACGTTAATTATTTACGTGAAAACAAATAATAGAAAGAGAGAAGATCTATCTTTGAAACATGTCACGCAGAACGAAGGAACCTCTGGTTTTGTAAATTCATGAATGCGTACTTAATGCAGTTTTACTAATTTATATGTATTTCAAATTGGGGTAAATAGGATGAATATTCATAAGCCCATTAGCAAATAAGCCAAAATCACGAAGTTGTGCTGTCTGGTCAATGCGGTACAGAATGCCTTATCGAGCAGTAATTACCAATGTCATAAGACGCCGGTCGAGAGTGGATTGTAACCCGTCTGACAGTGAGTTTGAAACTTAGGTTGAGACTGAGGCTGATCTAAATTTCCTCGCGAAACTTGGTAATCGTGTACGACGATGAACTGAGACAATCTGAAGTGTTCTAAGTTGATCGTCAATTGAAACAATTGGCTCAAACTTTCCGAATGCAGAAACGTATATAACCAACTGGCTAATTGAATGACAATGAATTAAACGTATATAAACAACTGGCTAATTGAATCACGTCTCTGAAATATCTATAGCTTCCATAGGATTTATTGCCAACTGATATATCGACTTACAAAACGTCTCGACGGTGGTATAAGTTATGGATTCAAAGGGCTACAACATTATATTAATTGATTATATTAATTAATTTTCATCATTACGAAATACAAGATAAACCGATGATTGAACTTAAATAATTACAATGATTTTCTAAGAACTACTTCTAGTTGAATTTTCACATAAAGAAAATTCCTACAATCATAAAGAAAAGTGAGGAAATGTAATTTCTCTGAAATTATACATCCTGCCATTTTTCTCGGTATGTTTAATTTATAGATGGTTTGTAAGGCTGCAGGGTATTACCGATACAGTGAGAAATAGCCCCCTCGGTTAAGTCCAGAGAGAAGCTTCGAGTACCTTTCAATAGATACTCCTCAAAAGTCCTGAGAGGTGTACGGAATACTTTAAAGACCTCGCGCATCGCATCGCATCGCATCGCATCGCCTCTTTCGCGTTCAGGTAATGAAAAGGTATTGATAAAATTCATAAAACTCAAGCTGTGAGTCGTTTCACGACGGCCTCTCGTCGGAGAGAATTGAAAGGGTACTCAGTGACAATAACCGATCGAACTCTTCAGATACAAGAAGCAACAGGATTGCGAGGAAAGAAAAAAAATGAGATGGGGATAAAAGAATGAAAGGAAAAAGTTGAACACAGCTATATTTTGATCGTCGTCGTACAAACTCGAAACAGAAAGCAGAAATTTTAAACCGAAAGGGTAGCTTCGGCTGGTACATTCAAGGCACGGCTTTCAACTCGCGGGTTATTTTCCACGTAAAATCACAAAAATGCTTGGACGACGTTGGCGTGAGGTCGCATATATACAACGCCACTTCAGCGCCAACTCAGCCTCGCTCGCGAATCGCTATCCACCTGGATAGAATTCCAATGAGTGAAAGACGATGGGTACGGAAAAGCGTATATCCAAACACGGTTGACATTCACGGAAGACAACACGCGATAAATCCAAATTTTATTGAAACGTAAACGTGGGCAATTGTATAGGCATGTAGATCCTATGCGAAAAGAGAAACTGCTCTTCCTATCTACCTTTAAATCACGTTTTCTATATCGTCGTATTCTTTTACCCTCGAGGATTAGAGGCAAAAATCGTGGAAATTTGAAAGGCTGAAAGAGACCGACTCTTTGAAGAAGTGGTCTCGTGTATAGGGCATTTGGAACTAATTGGTTGGTAAAAAGTTCAAAAGAAATCCAACTCTTTTCAGGATGGGTCTGCTGATGGCTTTCCAGGTACGGCTATATGTTCGATGGACATCAATTAGATCGATTGAAGTGCCATAACATGCCTGCCGAGGCTTTAGCACAGCATTGAACTTCCATGGTACTTTCCATAGAAAGATATGTCCTACATATGAATTGATGAGATATTTCAGATTTGAGGGCGGAGGAGTTCACGAGCTAAACCACTGCCAATACATTTTTACGATAGAATTATTCCGGTCTCCCGTCTCCCCCAAGACACAGCTGTTCTTGTTCTTGTTAAAACATTGATTTTACCTGGTGTGAAGAGTTAATAAGCTGTCATGTATGCACCAAGGCACGTAGTCAAATGAAATTTCCAGCTCCTGCCATAAGGACTTGATGAAATTTGCAAAGGAGGAAAAATATACCCTAATTTTTCCGGGGTTTCTTTTTTTTTTTTTTCTCCCTCGCAGTTGTCGAGGCAAGGTCAAAGAAATTCACAGTTTCCAAGATCTTATCGATGTACTTGAGTAAATTGAACCTTGAAACCGTTCTAAAACTTAATAGAAGAATTGCCAAACTCTGGTAGTTCTCTTTATTCCCCGGCTCCATTTCGTCCTCGTTGATTTCTCGCGTCCCATTTGAAGAGCAGTATAAGAAAACAGAAAGGTACTTCAAGGAATGAACCTTTTTTTAACTACCAAGTTGCATTTGCATTGAGCGGTGCTTAAGCCGAGTGCATGAGATTATGCAAATCTTAATTCGCTCAACGGAAGAACTCATAAAATTACAGTCCTTTTCAACAATAACGCTCGAAGCTTGCACCCTGACAGAACATGCTATCCTTTTATTAGTTTTCTCTTCTTTGCTCGTCTGTTTCTGTAAGGCAATATTAAATATGTGCATATTATACACAAATATTTGCTCCCATAATTACGTTTCAAAGAATTTGAGGTAAAAGACGATTAGCCTTTTCAAATAAACGCCACCAATGCGAGGGGGATCCATTTGCTGACTTTACGCTCTCGGACCAAGCGGATCATCTTCGTTATTAAAAATTAGAAGAAAAAAAATTATTACAAAAAGAAAAAAAGAAACGGAAGACCTGCAAGTCCATTTATATTTCATATTTAAATAGTACAATACCTGAGTGCTCTACACCGGTATAAAAGAATCAAATTCGGAATAAAATTTCTACCATTGGCAGACGGGAGTTAATTGAAACACGTCGACAAAGGGTATAATTTACGAAAATATCAAACGTTAATTCGATCTTGGATAAACCCGAAGGTATTCATGCTCATATTCTGTATTCTAAATTAATCCCTGACAGACAATGACCACGATTTTGTCCATAGATTCAGCGCCAGTTCGTATATATACATATCTATGTGTTGCCAATTGATTCGGGTATTGCCTCCATGGCAAAATGGAATTTTCATTCGTAAAAAGATTTCGAAAACATGAGACGTGGTCGATACATTCATGGGGATGGTGGGAAAGGATGAGTGGACGAGAGTATACTTTGATGTTCAATTCCCATTTAAACATTTAATTAGAACCTGCCGACTTTGAAGATTCTTTAATCTGTGTTTTCCCTCACGTTAAAAGCAGCCTAGAAATTCTCGGATTACTTTCGTCGAGATTCGTTATAAAATGAATACGCAGCTATGGCACTATGAACGCAGTTCTGTGTAAAAATCTGAAAAATAAACATCCAGCAAAGTTCATATTTAACGTTCTACTTACGTTGCCTACAAGTTTAAAATTAAAACTGCAGATACATATACCGCACTCCATTCCAATCCTTGATGCGAAAAAATAATGAAAAATTATAGAGTGTATCACGTTCAAAGTTACGCCGTAGAAGAGATAAATATAATATATATATAGGTATATTGAGCAACGATATCTTCTTTAACATTCGACATCCCTTGATATAAATTTCTATAGGTCGCATATACGGCTGATACAATGGCGTGGAAAAATGCGCGCTATCTTTATCCTCGCTCTTTATAGCTAAGATAGAGAAAATTTGTGACCCACGATCCCGTGAGGGTGCGAGATATAGAAAATTCATAGCATTAGAGTTTCACTGCAAGCCAACTTGCCACATAGAATCGATAGCATATTAGACTTGATTGTTTTAAAATGCGCGTGATTCTCGAAATCACGTACCCCTATGAGTCGTAAATAATCAAATTTTAAACCCATGGAAAAAGAAGCGGTACCAAACAGTTTTATACGATCACACATACTTTTGCGGTGGTAATCATTCATCAGATGAGAAATTTTCTCAATTTTTGCTCGAACAACCTCCCAGACAGCATCAAAGTTCAAAAGATATCCATAGGACATATTTTGAAGTTTGATGCTGTCTGGGCTACACGCAAAAAAAAAGTGCTGTCAAATTTACTATGTGGGCAGTAAATATAGGGACAGCACTTTTTTGCAGTAGAAATTATCACAATTGTGGTGACATTCACTCATGTAGACATTGAAGGCCACTTGCTCCAATGTACCCAATACTGCAATTGTGATAATTTCTACTCCAAAAAAGTGCTGTCCCTATATTTACTGCTCACATAGTAAATTTGACAGCACTTTTTTTTGCGTGTACAATGGGTTTACCTATCAGTATTGACATGATATATGCAATGGGGTGTTTCTTATTTGGATTTTTTTCTAAACCGATTCTTACGCACCCTCGATCCATTCCGAAAGATTTTTATGAAAGTATATAGTTATTAGTTATAAGTTTGTCTGCTCATCAAGATTGTACCCACCAAGTTTCAGATTTTTCGACTACGAATTACTGAGTGAAAACATAATTCTTTTTCATGATATCTTAAAAATGTGTTTATTTTACATAAGAAACTTCGACCCTGCTGGTAACGGCGAATATGAGAGAAAAAAAAAACAATTTTTCAACTACAGATAATTTTTTTTTTTTAATTATTTGGAATGGATTGAGGGGGCGTATAAGAATAATAAATAGAAAAGGGTCTTAAGGTGGTTCTTTACCTACTTCCCACCAAACGTGGGTTTCAGAGCAGATTTTGAATACTTCTCGATTGGGGAAAAATCCGAAAAAAATCAAGCATGTAGAAGATCCTCGGGAGATTGATTTTGCATAATAATAATTCAAAAAAGTTATTAACAAATTGATAGAAAAAAAAACTGTTCAAGAAATCAGCCGATGACCCAACTTTTTTTTTAGGTGAAAATTATTTTTTAATTTTTCTGAATACGTATGATTCTTTTCAGAATTTTGTTAAATCTTTGAAAATTGAGTTTTTCATACTTGACAAAACGCGATTTTCAAAGATTTAACAAAATTCTGAAAAAAATCATACGTATTCAGAAAAATTAAAAAACAATTTTCACCTAAAAAAAAAGTTGGGTCATCGGTTAATTTCTTGAACAGTTTTTTTTTTCCATCAATTTGTTAATAACTTTTTTGAATTATTATTATGCAAAATCAATCTCTCGAAGATCTTCTACATGCTTGATTTTTTTCAGATTTTTGCCCATCGAGAAGTATTCAAAATCTTCTCTGAAATCCAAGTTTGGTGGGAAGTAGGTAAAGAACCACCTTAACAAGAAGCACCCGAGTATACACGTCGTTACGTCTGTAAATTAAAGTTTTTGAAATTTTCTCGCTCAATTTATTCATTCGAGCTTGCATTTCGTTACAAACATTCAGTTTTATTCAGAATAAATAGATCGCGGAATATAAATTGAGGAATTATAATAAGTACGAACAGATGAGGAGAATCATAAGGCAGCTGAATTTTGGGAGAGACAATTAGGGTCTTCAAAAGTAATTGAAAAAAAAAAAACTTGGAGAAATGTAGCATCGATGATTTTTATGGGTATGATAAACTCGTGAGTTGAACCGTAAATCAGATAAGCAAACTATGCAAAATGCAAATTAGTAGAACGAACAAGGATTTAGTAGCGATAAGTGAAGATCTTCCAACTCCCTCAAGACTATGGAGTATAACATATAGACTCCATACTCAAGACAAGCTCAAGACTGTGTATCGCGAGACCTACAATCTGGGCCTGATAATGAAAGATAATTATAAAGGAATCTCACCATTTAATGTAGAAAAAGTGTGAAATTATGTACCTATTCATTATACATTTTCAATAATTCGCTTCAAAATGATACAGTGATGGTCAGTTTCTGAAAAATGAATAATATATATGAATCACTCCACGTCAAGCGAGACGAAATAAATCAAAAATTGATATCAATGATTTAATGATAAACATGGTGTCAGAAACGTATCCGGCTATACGTGGATTGACTGACATAGGTATATAACATGTGTATAAAACTACTAGTAAAAAAACTAAAAAATTATGTATTCAAAATTTATTCAACGATATATTCTGCTATACAAGTTATTCTTAATAACACCTCATAGTCATTATACTTGATAGCTTAACCATAGTCATATAATCCGTCAATATAATTACACCAATCAAACATTTTTCTGTCACAAGTATCATAAACTATTAACTTGGTAGAAATTTAAATAATATGTTACTAATACAAATTTACTCGACCTTTTTTCCATCAGATTTTCTACACCCAGCAATGAGCTGATCAAAATAAATCAGGAGTATATAATTAGGAAAAAAAAAAAGACTCTGTTATCTGTTTATTCACGTAATATGTTTAACAAATTTTATTCTCTATTATAAATCTACTTTATTCTATATCAGCTATTAATATAATGTCTTGAAAATTTGTTCAGACTTAATCGTATAACACGATGCTAATATAATTATGTAGAGAGTAAATTGCACACGCAGTTGAAAGATAAAACAGAGAATTATTCACTTATGGTTGTCTCTCAACATTTTTACCATAACAAACAGTTAAAGTATTACCATAATTTTAAAAACCCTGAATATTAAATATGTCGTTGAACGGCGTAGTATTTATTTGTTAAATGTTTCCTAGAGGCAACAGATCGTTCATTATTCTACTTGAGATAGTATGGTTCTTATGGAGAATATCAGTACCAGATGATGGTAAAAGACATTACTACACACACTGATGCTATCAACACATCGGGTCATTTTTTTGCGACTCTAGATCCTCCTCCATATATGGAGGTGATTACTTTTATGCAATTGGTGGTCTATATATAGCTGCCGTTCTATTACTCCCCAATTGAGTAGTATCAGAATTGCGAGTCATGTATACAGCCATACGGCTTCTGTCATCAATTACAGGAGCTCCTTTCTGTCTTCTCATTCTCAATAAGGCAATAACGATCACCTGCAACAAGGAACAGAAATATCAATTTATTGGTTTCTCCTAATGAATTATCAAGAAAGGTATGTAAATGAATTTAGGTAATCAGACTATAGATGCCGTAGATTCATTGACTGACCTTTAAGGGTTCCAATATTGAAAAACTGAACAGTAGTCCAATCCATGTGGCAAATAAATAGCGTAATCCTGTTGACCAGGCATAAAATGTGGCATAAAATAATATAAAATATAAAGCAATCAATAATACAGCTCCTAGCAATATCCATAATGGGTAAAGAAATATATGTGAAAAGAAATAAGCAAATCTAATCCTTTGGAATGCCTGAATTGGTCCCATTAGAGAAATCACCTATAAATATGTAAAGACATATCAAATAATCATTCAATGTATGTAATTACAGTGATTATGTAAATATAAGGACTTGGCTCTCACTTCGGTATAAACAGTTGGTTGACTATGAGCCTGAGGTACTCTAAGAGGAACGGTTCGTTTCCCAATCACTTGCTTTTCCTCTGGTTTGTACGATTTAATCAACTGTAATTCTTTGGCGATTAATATTTTCTTACCAGATGGTATGTTGGTTCCTATTATATTAAGCTTTGCTGGTATTGGTATAACAAGTTCCTCTACATATCTGTAAAAGTTAAAATCATATTAGTCGCCAGTGTATCCGGATTTACAAATATTCTGATTCACAACAAAACCAAAACTCAGTTTAATACAATATCCAGGAATTCACCTGGAAGGATAATCGGTCGTATACGATTGCGCAGGTGCGACGTTCTTAGCTATGCCAAAGAATATACAGTTCACTGAAAATCCTATAGCAGCTGCAACGATGCCAACAATTACTTCTTCCCATTCGAAAGTAAACTTTTCTGTATTATCCGACTTCTCAGATGGAATACTGTATGTAGGCAGTGGATAAAATGCAGTAACAGATGCCATCAATACACACGTATGAACAAACGCAAGTACTACGCGTCTGCGCCTTGTATTGTTCCGAGGCAGATGCCTGTATACATTCGAACAATAATTTTTAGTAGAGTTTCAATACGATATATTGTACTTGGAAAATTTCATTGCATCAACGACGGAATAAACTATTACCGCGAGCACATGCCTAGCCAAGAGTGGTAGCCAGCATCCATTATATCAGCAATAGCATTCTTTAAACGCATTTTGAATGATAATATTTCATTATTCAGCATTCTATAACAAGACAGACCCATACGACCTGAAAAGGAAGGCAGTGATCCAGTGAACATCAATTTCGTGATAGCTGAAAAAATAGATCTTACCATCTTTGTCAAGAGGAGTAAGCCATGTTTCGAATATAAACACACTGACGTGATGAGTCTGCACATCGTGGACAATGATTGTTCCAATATACCTTAAGTAATAAATGAATCTTTATGTTTAGGAATCAGTACAACGCATTTATAACGAAACAAATGATTTTAATCCACGTTATTGGTTTCATTAGCAAAATTTACCAGATAGGTCTCGGTCCCTTGTGATTATGCCACAAGTGCAGACAAAATACATCCCCAAGTGATCGAGGTGTTCGTAAAACGAAGTAATCTCTAGCCCCTCCCAGCATAACTCGTCTTTTTAATGAATGCAGAACATGTACAGAACTATTTCCTTCAGAACCCTCTAGGATCACAGCTACCTAACATGAATTAATCAAATGAATATTTAATTGTCGCATGACAATAATTGATTTCATGCATTTATCGTACCCTTGATGAGGTAGAGGGATCCAAATTGCCGTCAGTCTGTACTAAAATAACATAGTTGTAAGTATCCTCCGCTTCATTATCATCCAGAACTATGAGCTTATCATGCTTTTTGTCTCGTCTATCCCGCATTCCACCCCATGCAAATAATCCCAAGAAGCAGACACCGATGTAAACCAAAAACCTGAAAAAGAAGCACTGTATGGATGAGAATTATTTCAAAATTCAAGAAGCAAGGTGCAGGTGAAAGGAATTCAGTAAACCATCTCACCAAAATATAAGTGAATTGTCTATAAACTTGATAAACTGCGAAAGTCCAAACCGAGGACTTTTTAACACATTAGCAGCACGGAAAGAAGCTCCGATGGTACTCAGCCCATCGCAGTGACAGGATACAGTTGTTTCTGTTAAATCACTCTCTAGTACTTTGCAATGATTTGTCCATCTTCTGTTAAAACTATTCCAACGTAAACATTGCGCATTGTAGGCTTTGAAACTATATGTAATATGATCATTTGCTTTCAGCTGCTTATTCGGCTTAGGAGGTGGTTCTTTATAAAGGAATGAGTCCGGTACTGGAGTATCGATATCACGCAGCAGTGATCTTATGGTAGCCTGTTACAATATTACTATTAATGCGATTACATTTTACATGAAATACTCCAAGCAGTATAATACCGGTTGCAATCAGATTGCAACATAGTACAAGACTTATGCGTAGAATGTAACGTTTCAGGTATCTTAAACAGTCGAAATTAGTACCTATTTCCAAGATGCTATACTTTTATGAACTACAGAGATATCAAATCATTCTGTGTTTTACCTGATGTGGCAATATGCCGACATGGTAAAAAGTAGATTCTTCTGTGTTATTTTTAGAGTCTAAAAAAATAGACCGCTTCTGACGTTTTGTTAAATTTATTTCCTCAAAATTTGGAATCACTTTTGATTCCCAAAAATCATTGAGATCGGGTGGTGCATTTTCCTTCACTACGACTCGCAGCAAAACACCATCACCTTGGTCATCAAATATCAAAATTGATTTGCCTCCGGTTCGGAGCTCCAACTTGTGAATCGCAATATCTGAATCTGTATAATTCCATGTTGGCTTCAGAGTTACGCTACCTGCATATGAATACGTTGGTTTTAAAATGGAGTTATAAGATTCACAACGATCGAATACATTGAGTACTTGTCGCAATTCAGAGTAATAACTACAGTAAAAGTCTGGGCACTGTGAGAACGGGCACTGTCAAAAACTGGGCACTGTGAAAACTGAGATGTGGGCACTGTGAACAAAATTCGCTTCTGATTGGGCACGGCCCTGGTGCCTTCACCTGATTGGTCAGAGCTATCAGAGAAATTAGGTTAGGTCGTTTACAGTGCCCGTTTCGCCCGGTCCCGACATTTCACAGTGCCCCGACTATTACTGTACTACTGAAACTCTACGCAGATTGTCAGAATTCTATGCGATTGGCTAACAACCTTGAATAATCTCATGGTTTCCAAGGCTGTTATCTTGAGGCAATAAAAATTTAAGATCTGCTCCATGAATAACTGGACTTGAGGATCTTCTGCTTTCATGTTTCTGTGATGCCCCAACTCTCGCTATTCTACTTCGTGACTCTTTAATTGTATTGAAAACGTCTACTTTGATCTATAAACGTGTAACAATGAAATTTAATCGTAGATGTTCACAGAGACAAATTGTACAACGAGAAATTGTAAATCAGTGCAAATTTTGCTCGCGTACCAGAGGGAAATTCATATGGTCTGCACTTTTTTCCCACCAGTAAGGATTATTTTTCATAGTAATAACTTGGAGATCGTATACAGTCTTACTATCATTGGACATAATAGACACATTTACATCGACGTAGGCAGGTAAAGTAGCTGTTTTTATACCACGATTAGTTTTTTGAATAGATATACAAATGTCTTCTGTAGGATTAGTTAAATAATCATCTTCGTGAGGTGCCATGTACCGTGCAAACAAAGAAGCATAATCATTCATGCTGTTCATTACAGCTTCTGTTTGCTTAGCTAATTCTATTTCTTGTTGTGCCTATATCACACAAAAATTGTATCTATAGACTGTTATATACTTTTTTTTCAAGTAAAGAAATTATATAATATGTGAAAACATTGAGGCTCGCTCAAGCTCTTGATGCTAATGTTGAATACACACACCAATTCTAGCGCAATTTTATCCTCTCCAAGATGTTCCCTGTGCGAGTTATCCAGCCGACGAGACAACAAGGCTTGAACACCGTGACCTCATGGAAAATAAGGTCAATAACTTAATTAGAATCAGAATGAATAATATAATTACTGCCATAATTACTCTCCGGTCTTACTAGGAAACTGTAGAGATTAAAATATGCAACGGCATTCATCTTATTGGAGCAAAGTACCTTTTGGCTTTTTCAACAGTAGAGAGATGGAAGTTAAGATAGTGGTACCAATATCTAGTACATCGGTTCTAACTACTGTTGTATCCTGTGACTCTTGCGTTATCTTGTGTAACATTTCAACTATATTGTCAAGAACATTTACAGCCTTTCTATTTGCATATGGAACATCTTGTCTGTTCGTTAATATTCCATTGTAATCGCATTCCAGAATGGATGTTAGAGTGGAACTACAATATTTTGCTATAATAGGACTACGCAGTTCGCAATGGGACAGATATTCAACCTATGTAAACCAAAAAAACTCATCAAAAATATCAGCTCTTGTTCTTTTTTCTGTATGGTTCGATTATGCATCGGGATATATTCTCCAAAAAGATCTTTAATCACGCTCACCATAGTATCTTTGAATTGCACTATAGTATTAATCTGATCTTGGAGAATGGGGTCTTGGATATCCGATCTAGACCTTCTTGATCTAATTGTATGCCTTAACTCCTGGGAGAGCGTATGAACAGAACAGGATGCAGTGAGTATGGTTTGAATTACAGACTGGACCTCCTGATTTGCGAGATTTGTAACTATAGCTGATGCTGTGCCTGATGAGAAGAACGTTGATACCGAAATTAATCAAACAGTGGGTAAGCAAGTATCATAGTCATTATAAGTCATTCTATAATCAAGTAAACGCTTCTAGTTTCAAAAACCATACCAAATGTCAATCTTTTAACAATTGCTAATTCATCATTCAGACTTGTGTACACAGCGACAGGAAAGACTGTTATATCCTGCTCGTAAAACCCAAAATTGCCTTTGCTATCAGATGCGTAGACTCTCAACGCTGTTGAATAATCATTTTCCGGTAAGCCTGCAGCTAAAGTTATGTTATTAAATTCCCCAGAGACCTAATGGAAGACAATATTGCTAGTTTGAATCGTACTACACAATTTCAATGACTTTGTCATTCTAATTATGAATCCATGTTTTGAATATTATCTTACATCCTTCATATATGATAGCCTTAACCGTATGTTACATGAGAACAGTGATTCTTTATACTATTAATTCACAAAATAATAAGCCAACTACTGAGAGTTGAAACCTATTTTGAAACTCACACCAAAGCCAATCATAATAGGTTCCTCCTTTGGTAAGCGATATTGAAATATTTCGTAAGTCACAGGTGAATAATCAGCAATAAAGCGGAAGCATTTAATTTGGAATGTAGTTATTAGAGCGTATCCTTGTGAGGGAAAAATTATACAAAATCCAACAGTCAATGCGGGATAAGTAAACAGGGTTATCGCAGCTGTTCCAATCTGTTTTATCACATCATTTTGATTTTCTACTCTTACACTAATCTGTGGATAGCATAGAAATTCGGAATCACTACTCAAATTAGGAAATTTTAAACTTGATTTCATTGGCTCTTCGTCTTACGTAACTAGACTTTAGATTTTAAACACAAAATACCTGGTAGCTCTCGGCAGGCAATAACATGCCTGGTTTTGTCACAAAGTTATTAGAATCTGAATAGTATTCAATTTCTGCATTACTCGAATCTGATGTATCATTATTGTAGGAAAAAGTCCAGATATAATTCATGCTATCATTATGATTTGGCGATATAGCTATGAGAGCCATGGGGCTGGTAGTAATCACCTTATTGCCCAAACAATTTTGCACGCATTTTATTTGTACCAACTCCGTATCTTCAGATACTACCTGTAATTCGAAATATTCATATCTGTGAGTAATCTATTAATATGAATAAAATAACGCGATATGTAATTTTTGAAAAATTGTATCAACTCCCTAAAATCAAGTACCTGGACTTGAATACTTTTCTCTGATTGGTCCCCCTCAATCGATTCTACTTTGACCGTGAATATGTAAACTCCATTTGGTTTCAATTCGTTTTGTGGAACACTTAGTACTGGTTGATTGGAAATTACGGTAGACTCATTGTCGCAAAATCCAGGAACCATATCTTTCAAATGTATGAATGAACATGTCCATTCAAAGCGCATAGACTCAAATGGAGAATTTGGATCATATGACTCTGAAGCATCAATCTCGAAAGATCTCGAGTTGTAAACTTGTCGAATATTGCCTATATTGTTTAATTTCAGAATCAAATAACAAGCAAACTAAATCATTAAACTTTCATAATATCACAGTCGGTTTTATACCTCCAGAAATATGTGCTACTATATCTTCCTTAACAATTTGAAACCATGTTATTACACTCTCATTACCACCCTGAGCTGGCTCAAGCATTTCGACAGTTAAATGCAATACATAATGTCCAAACGATAGACCGTAAGGCGGAACATGATACTCAGAGATCAGAGTATATATATTAGGTGATGATCTGAAATACAAGTTACTTTTGTTACATGTCAACAATCGAGTATTTCATCTTCCTAACAATAGAGATCAGTCGATACACTACACATATTGGATTCTTCTAGTTAGTTGTTTGGTATCAAAGATCATAAATCGATGTTAACATATTGCATATTATATTATATACCTTCTCGTCGATTCAGGTGCATAAGCTGTTAATATAGTGGACACAGCATACAAAGCCCATGAATATTTCAAGCGTGTTCCTGGACAAGTAGCAGTCGATACTGAGTGTATATTAATTGGATGTCTACGCTGGTATTTGGTAGCAGTGGCAGGCGTTGCAGCAGCATTAGTAAGTTTCACTGAGAACTCACAGGCCTCAGGTATTGAGACAAGCACCGTAAAGTTGTTTCTCATGGCTATATATTGCATATTCCATGCGGCTAGAGAAATA
Source organism: Tenthredo mesomela (assembly GCA_943736025.1). Taxonomy (NCBI): domain Eukaryota; kingdom Metazoa; phylum Arthropoda; class Insecta; order Hymenoptera; family Tenthredinidae; genus Tenthredo; species Tenthredo mesomela. The sequence goes on from OX031013.1 coordinate 13,215,229, forward strand.
TTGTACAATCCTTCTGTCTTATAGGCATGTGTGTAGTTAACTACGTAGAAAGTACCCTTGTTATCAACTGGCTGGTACAAAAATGAGATCAGAATATCATTCAGCTTGGTCGTTGGATGAAAGTCTTCTTTGAACATCGTCACGATAGTTCCTATAAAAGCAGTTGTATAAGTAAAACAGATTTTCTCAATGCTCGAAGCATTCAGAATGAATTTAGGGGTCAATATATCAATAAATCGATTAAACAGGAATTCATCACATGGTGCAGCTAAAAAAAAAGGTTTAAGTTATACATCAGGAATCACACCATCACCAAAGTCTATTATCAGTTTTGGTAGAGTTCCGATCTCTTCAAGATAAAACAGGCAGGTTGATGGAACAGATACATGTTGACTTGCATGATAGATAAAACGAGGGCTGACCATTGTCGATATAACAAAACTTCTTGTTTCTTCACAATTGGGTCCACCTCTGAGTACAGGGCAATTACAGCTGTATCCTCCCAGCAGAGGTTGACACTCAATATTCAATGGACATGGATTACTGTTGCAGTAATTTATCTGACTCTCACAATACAGGCCTGAGAGCAAAATGATGAAAAAAATTGACAAATAATTCTATAAATTAGAAATATAAATAAGACTCGTGGATATCATTTTAGGGACCTGTAAAATGTGGTAAGCAGACGCACGTCGAATCTTTATTGCAATGACCTCCATTGTGGCAACTACATTTTTCAGGAATTCCTGATTGTCTAATTCCATGCGATTTAGGTGATATTATTAGGCCTGGTGGTAAACAACGATAACCCTGATACTTTCCTAAAATATGATCAAGGCAGGTCCAATTTTCAGGACAAATTGCTTGATTATTTTCTGTGTCTTTGGTGTGACACCAGTTTTTTCTATACTGTGGAGGATGGTGGTAACACACAAAGCCATTACCTTGCACAGAACGACATTTAGAAGTAACGGTACTATTATTGTAAAATTTACAAGCATTTTCTTCCTCGATACAGACTCTTGTGTTTATCTCACAATGTCTACCTTCATATTTATCATAGCATTGACATACGTATATATTTTTCTTTACGTTATGTAACAAACTTCCTCCGTTTTTACAAGGGCTAGGAATATCTCCAGAAAGATCTGCCAATTCTAGAAGTGCTTGCAAATTATCGGTATTCAAATTTCTGGGCCCTCGTCGGTGTGACAATTTCGATAAAATTCTATGAGATGAAACATAATCTTCATGGTAGCTTTGAATACGACCAAATACACCCCCATGGATTAGAGTCATGAATACTATCACGGTATTCTGCATTTTATAGATTATTCAGAGGAATACAAAGTTCATTCTGTTATGAGAGAATATTTTTTCATTCAATTATTGCAAGAGGTATACTCGTTCAATTGACAAAATTCAATACTACAGAAGCCCGGCAGGAGCGCAGGACCATCGCGACTGCAACTGCGACTGTGCCATCAACCAGCATACCATTCGTAGTTTTTAACTTATCCAATAGATGGCAAAGCAAATTGGCCTACTTTTGGCGCACTGCTTTGGCGCTACTAGCCAAACATTGAGAAACACTCAACACTGACCTAGGGTAGGAGCACCTGTGCTGGGATCAATGATGACCTTCGTGGCGTCAAAGCGTTCATATGGGGTCTGTGTTTTTTCTCCACTTTATCGACTACGTCGAAAACCTACTACTGGGAAATAATTCTTCATATTATTTTCTAATAAAAGAGTGCGGGCTTTGCGTGAACATGTATTTTGTAATTCACATTATTTACTTATTTTCGAGTCGTCAATCATCATTAATCATCTTTATTTAATTCACCTAATTTCAAAGACGTATACATGCAGGCTCGTGGATATTTTCAATTGCTGTGACTACCTACCTACGCTGACGTATCGTCACGGAAACGTTTCATTCCATTTGGTGATCGCGTCACAGATCCAGCGGGTGCCAATACTTTTTATTCGCTTGCTGAATGTATTCCCAGAATTACTGAGTGGGCACTAGCTCGCGACAAATTTCAGTCAAAGTATTCCACCGTTTTCCACCGTTTTATTCCACCGCCTTCCACCGTTTTCCACCAGCTTCCACCGATTTATTTCACCGGCTTCCACTGGCTTCCACCGTTTGATTCCACCGTGTTTTACCGTTTTCCACCGTTTTCCACCGATTTATTCCACCGGCTTCCACCGTTCTCCACCGTCTTCCTTCACCGCCTTTCAGCGTTGTTCACCGCATTTCACCGTCTTCCACCGTTTTCCTTCACCGCCTTTCAGCGTTGTTCACCGCTTTTCACCGTTGTTCACCGCTTTTCACCGTTGTTCACCGCCTTTCAGCGTTGTTCACCGGCTTCCACCGTTCTTCACCGTTTTCCACTAGCTTCCACCGACTTATTCCACCGTTTTCCACCGTTTTATTCCACCGTATTCCACCGGCTTCCACCGTTTTTCACCGTTTTATTCCACCGTGTTTCACCGTTTTTCACCGTTTTTCACCATTTTTAAGGCCCATAAGGGAATCTGTCTTTATATCATTCAGTCAACGCTTATGTTGACTTTATATATAATACTCATCTTTCTGTTACAGTTGAACCAACTTTCATCAGAATCCCAACTTTTTTGCCCGCCAGCATAACGATTCTGTTTCAATTGCAACGAACGAGTGTTTATACAACTCAGTCTTTATAAAATTAGTTATATTAGCTAGTGTATCATTGTAATAGGGACTGAAGTAACTTGTATGCCGGGAAGCAATTAAAAAGAGAATCGATCGATTACATATTTATTTTGGATAAACAATTATAAATTTTACACAATTTTGACAATTAGTAATATTGTATCGAATATGCATTATTAAATTGCCAGATATGCCCAATAATCAATTACTTTGTTATTTCTCTTATTATTCCTATCCTGCAATTCTTTATCTTCCCAAACTAGCCACGTATCCATTTTTCTTTTACGCTGAAAATTTCAGCACACCTCTCCATGTCAGATGTTTTTTTTTTTTTTGTGTGAGGAGAATTTCTCAACCTAACATTTTCTAACTCCGAAAAATGCTAGTATACCTGAATATATTATAGAAATACACATGAAGACATAAATGCATGTGAACTGTGCCCTTTCTCCGCCAAAGATTTTAGCATTTCTTCTCGAGCTTTATGTTCTCCTGATACCTGAACTGAGGTGTGCTGACATTTGTGGTGGGGAAAGGAGTAATGTATCGATATAGGCATGCATATGTTGCTTTATGCAAGTCTCTATATAGTTTATATATACTGGCTGTTTCGACAGTTTTGAAAATGTTAAGTCGAAAAATACTCCTGGTATCAGGAGAACATCTGACCCGAGAAGGCGTGCTAAAATTTTTGGTGGGGGAAAGGAGTTGTGTATCGATATAGGCATGCATATGTTGCTTCATATACGTCTCTATATAGTATATTTATACTGGCTGTTTCGACAGTTTTGAAAATTTTAAGTCGAAAAATACTCCTGGTATCAGGAGAACATCTGACCCGAGGAGGTGTGCTAAAATTTTTGGAGGAGGAAAGGAGTAGTGTATCGATATAGGCATGCATATGTTGCTTTATGCAAGTCTTTATATAGTTTATTTATACTGGCTGCTTCGACAGTTTTGAAAATGTCAAGTCGAAAAATACTCCTGGTATCAGGAGAACATCTGACCCGAGGAGGTGTGCTAAAATTTTTGGAGGGGGAAAGGAGTTGTGTATCGATATAGGCATGCATATGTTGCTTCATATACGTCTCTATATAGTATATTTATACTGGCTGTTTCGACAGTTTTGAAAATTTTAAGTCGAAAAATACTCCTGGTATCAGGAGAACATCTGACCCGAGGAGGTGTGCTAAAATTTTTGTTGAGGGAAAGGAGTTGTGTATCGATATAGGCATGCATATGTTGCTTTATGCAAGTCTCTATATAGTTTATATATACTGGCTGTTTCGACAGTTTTGAAAATGTTAAGTCGAAAAATACTCCTGGTATCAGGAGAGCATCTGACCCGAGGAGGTGTGCTAAAATTTTTGGAGGAGGAAAGGAGTTGTGTATCGATATAGGCATGCATATGTTGCTTTATGCACGTCTCTATATAGTTTATTTATACTGGCTGCTTCGACAGTTTTGAAAATGTCAAGTCGAAAAATACTCCTGGTATCAGGAGAACATCTGACCCGAGGAGGTGTGCTAAAATTTTTGGAGGGGGAAAGGAGTTGTGTATCGATATAGGCATGCATATGTTGCTTCATATACGTCTCTATATAGTATATTTATACTGGCTGTTTCGACAGTTTTGAAAATTTTAAGTAGAAAAATACTCCTGGTATCAGGAGAACATCTGACCCGAGGAGGTGTGCTAAAATTTTTGGAGGGGGAAAGGAGTAGTGTATCGATATAGGCATGCATATGTTGCTTTATGCAAGTCTTTATATAGTTTATTTATACTGCCTGTTTAGACAGTTTTGAAAATTTTAAGTCGAAAAATACTCCTGGTATCAGGAGAACATCTGACCCGAGGAGGTGTGCTAAAATTTTTGGAGGGGGAAAGGAGTAGTGTATCGATATAGGCATGCATATGTTGCTTTATGCAAGTCTTTATATAGTTTATTTATACTGGCTGCTTCGACAGTTTTGAAAATGTCAAGTCGAAAAATACTCCTGGTATCAGGAGAACATCTGACCCGAGGAGGTGTGCTAAAATTTTTCGAGGGGGAAAGGAGTTGTGTATCGATATAGGCATGCATATGTTGCTTCATATACGTCTCTATATAGTATATTTATACTGGCTGTTTCGACAGTTTTGAAAATTTTAAGTCGAAAAATACTCCTGGTATCAGGAGAACATCTGACCCGAGGAGGTGTGCTAAAATTTTTGGAGGGGGAAAGGAGTAGTGTATCGATATAGGCATGCATATGTTGCTTTATGCAAGTCTTTATATAGTTTATTTATACTGGCTGCTTCGACAGTTTTGAAAATGTCAAGTCGAAAAATACTCCTGGTATCAGGAGAACATCTGACCCGAGGAGGTGTGCTAAAATTTTTGGAGGGGGAAAGGAGTTGTGTATCGATATAGGCATGCATATGTTGCTTCATATACGTCTCTATATAGTATATTTATACTGGCTGTTTCGACAGTTTTGAAAATTTTAAGTCGAAAAATACTCCTGGTATCAGGAGAACATCTGACCCGAGGAGGTGTGCTAAAATTTTTGTTGAGGGAAAGGAGTTGTGTATCGATATAGGCATGCATATGTTGCTTTATGCACGTCTCTATATAGTTTATTTATACTGGCTGCTTCGACAGTTTTGAAAATGTCAAGTCGAAAAATACTCCTGGTATCAGGAGAACATCTGACCCGAGGAGGTGTGCTAAAATTTTTGGAGGGGGAAAGGAGTTGTGTATCGATATAGGCATGCATATGTTGCTTCATATACGTCTCTATATAGTATATTTATACTGGCTGTTTCGACAGTTTTGAAAATTTTAAGTAGAAAAATACTCCTGGTATCAGGAGAACATCTGACCCGAGGAGGTGTGCTAAAATTTTTGGAGGGGGAAAGGAGTAGTGTATCGATATAGGCATGCATATGTTGCTTTATGCAAGTCTTTATATAGTTTATTTATACTGCCTGTTTAGACAGTTTTGAAAATTTTAAGTCGAAAAATACTCCTGGTATCAGGAGAACATCTGACCCGAGGAGGTGTGCTAAAATTTTTGTTGAGGGAAAGGAGTTGTGTATCGATATAGGCATGCATATGTTGCTTCATACATGTCGTTCTATGCTTATGTATACTAGCTATTTTTAGAGTTCGCGAAATTTTTAGTCGAAAAATGCTCCTGGTATCAGGAGAGCATCTGACCCGAGGAGGTGTGCTAAAATTTTTGGAGGAGGAAAGGAGTTGTGTATCGATATAGGCATGCATATGTTGCTTTATGCACGTCTCTATATAGTTTATTTATACTGGCTGCTTCGACAGTTTTGAAAATGTCAAGTCGAAAAATACTCCTGGTATCAGGAGAACATCTGACCCGAGGAGGTGTGCTAAAATTTTTGGAGGGGGAAAGGAGTAGTGTATCGATATAGGCATGCATATGTTGCTTTATGCAAGTCTTTATATAGTTTATTTATACTGGCTGCTTCGACAGTTTTGAAAATGTCAAGTCGAAAAATACTCCTGGTATCAGGAGAACATCTGACCCGAGGAGGTGTGCTAAAATTTTTGGAGGGGGAAAGGAGTTGTGTATCGATATAGGCATGCATATGTTGCTTCATATACGTCTCTATATAGTATATTTATACTGGCTGTTTCGACAGTTTTGAAAATTTTAAGTCGAAAAATACTCCTGGTATCAGGAGAACATCTGACCCGAGGAGGTGTGCTAAAATTTTTGTTGATGGAAAGGAGTTGTGTATCGATATAGGCATGCATATGTTGCTTCATACATGTCGTTCTATGCTTATGTATACTAGCTATTTTTAGAGTTCGCGAAATTTTTAGTCGAAAAATGCTCCTGGTATCAGGAGAGCATCTGACCCGAGGAGGTGTGCTAAAATTTTTGGAGGAGGAAAGGAGTTGTGTATCGATATAGGCATGCATATGTTGCTTTATGCACGTCTCTATATAGTTTATTTATACTGGCTGCTTCGATAGTTTTGAAAATGTCAAGTCGAAAAATACTCCTGGTATCAGGAGAACATCTGACCCGAGGAGGTGTGCTAAAATTTTTGGAGGGGGAAAGGAGTAGTGTATCGATATAGGCATACATATGTTGCTTTATACAAGTCTTTATATAGTTTATTTATACTGCCTGTTTAGACAGTTTTGAAAATTTTAAGTCGAAAAATACTCCTGGTATCAGGAGAACATCTGACCCGAGGAGGTGTGCTAAAATTTTTGTTGAGGGAAAGGAGTTGTGTATCGATATAGGCATGCATATGATGCTTCATGCATGTCTCTATATAATTTATTTATACTAGCTATTTCGACAGTTTTGAAAATTTTCAGTCGAACAATGCTCCTGGTATCATGAGAGCATCTGATCCGAAGAGGTAGTCTCAAGTTTCTGCGTATCTAAAAGAGTATTATCTCTAATTTCCTGAAATAAAATGTTTGAGGAGGGGGAGCGTGGAAAATAACGAAGCAAATGATTATTGGTATATGCAGAATTTTATTGCTGCAGCATCGATACAACAATATTTCATTGTCAAAATTATGTATAATTAGTCAATGTTTCTCGAAGTAAACATGTAACATACTACCAATCGCAATTGATCAATTCTCTTTACATACAAGTGATCATAATTTAAATTACATTTATACTACTATAATATAATACTAATTTTATGAAGGCTCAGTTGAATATACGCTTAAGTGTTGTGATTGGAACAAATTCCTTGCTTCGGGGAGATGTTTGTACGCTGCTGGAAGTCAATTTAATTGTATAACGGAGAAACTGATGTCATGTCATGAGGGATAATGTTCGAAATCGATTGGTACTTTCTCCATGTGCAAAACAAGTTGATGCCTGACACAATCGTATCTCGTTAATACAGTCCCCATTTTTTTTTTTTTATCCTTCAATGGCTTATCGCCTTATACAGGCATGTAGTCGAACGCAGTCCCCATTCAAACCCTTGGACGCCTCGAAGGCCACTGACCACGCGACAAGTGCTCCTCCCCCAGATCACTGCTCAACGAGCTTCAAATGGTATTGCATTTCGCGGGCAATTTGACGAACTACTTTCGCCGAGAAATCAATGCGCCTTATTCTATGCAATCCGCATTACCAGAATGACATGCAAGTTGCATATAATAAGGCGTACAAAGGCTAGCGTTCACACAGATAGAGATCAATGCATCAGGCTTATTGTAATAATATTATGCCTTTTATTATTCCTTATTATTCTTCATCAATTTGTAATAAATTAATTAATTTCAAATTATTCATTTATTAACTGCAAGATAATAACTAATCTTATCGACTCAAGGCCCTAATTACGAATATTTTTACAGCAGGCTTTCAAACATGGATATGAAACCATCAGAAGATCCAGATCTTCTGGACCCAAATATACGATACAAATACAAGCAACTGTATAATAATTAGCAAATCTATCAGCAATATCAATATTTTTTATGATAAGAGTATAAATGTTCATAAATTATAACAACTTGGAGATAGTTACACATATTATTAAACTTTTAATATGAATATTATGTATAATAAAATTCAAGTATCACATATACATATTATATTCACATTTTTAATCCTGCTGCGTTAAATCTGAAGCATTATCGCAACCCCAGCAAGAGTCCACTTCGTAGGTTTTTCTTTACTTTTCAAATTAAACGTCCATACATATGTAGGACCACGTCCTCTAGTTTTGTAAACAGGGCATTCATACATGTTCTTTAACTCTTGTTTATCTTGCGTGATTGCTTTTATAAAAATGACGGGCATCTGTGGAAACAGATCTTTCAAACGAGATTCCGCAATAGTACCAAGAGCAGTATCCCACCGTGCTCCTTCCATGTAGAGACTATTCACATACGCTCCTTCACGTGGTGGTGCTCTGCAAATAAAGGAATAACATCCCTCACATAATTGCAGTCCAAACTCAAAGATAAGCTATCCATGATAGTAAAGCTGAAGTAAATAACTAACGTGAATTCCTCTTTCTGTTTCTTTGTAACTTCGCAATGAAGACACATTTTATCAAGAGGCCATTCGTTCTTGCGAGCAGTTTGTTGCATAATTGCAGTCAAAAATGATTGAGGATTGAAGAATCCAGCTAGCCATACCGAAGATGGAAGCTGAAAAACGCATTGATCATAGTCGTTAATATATTTGAAGCTCGTCTTTTACACGTTCTACATTTATCTATCATCACAAAGGATGACAGAAAACTTACATTAAAGTCAGCAGTCCAGTTTGCCAATTCCCCAACTCTGTTCATCATATCAGCAAACCAGTTCGCTAAACCAAGACTGGAAGGATAGGCACGTTTAGTCCAGGATGGCGGAACTTGGTCCATGAATAAATCGTTTTGCAGATTTTCCATATCGCTATTGATTGTTAGCTCGCCCTGAATCATAAGCACAAGTATGCTCAAGCTTATAGTCACACATTTGTTGCCAAAAGATTAATAATGAGCTGTGTATGTCACAGTCCTATTTATATTGATGAATCGATTAAAATTCCATGTTTCAAAAATATTCTTTACCTTTAAACCAAGCTCAAGTTCACGAAGAGACCTTTTCAGCTCCCCGCAAAGTATATTCATGCGTTCGCATTCTTGAAATGCTACGATAATGAACGGTGTGCGATCTTCCACCTAGAACATGTGATCGCTTGATTATGAAATCTGAATCTTGTTTATAGCTCATAGATTTTGTCGGTAAAAAGCCTGAAATTCGTTGGAAAACTCACCCTGCTCATTAATTCGGGAATGTTAAATTCTTCGGGTAGTTTATCCAATAAATCCTCTATAATTCCTCTGACCTTCTCTTCCCGTGATAAGCCTGGTCCCGTGGCTTCTCCTGTATCTCTTGGCTGCATCTCCAGCACTGTCCTAAATAAGGTCTCTGATGTTGTCGTCAGAAATCCTGAAAGAAATAAACCCCTTTCTCAATATAAAGAAGCAGAGAAGTCTAAGGAAACAGCTGCTTCAAAAATCTAAAAGTTGTTGTCAATAAAATAATATAACGAACCAATTTCTGCATTCGGATGTAAGCCGTACAGAATTGGGCTCTCCGGAGGTAAATAATCATCTAGATAATGATGGTAAGTCTTATAATCGGAATTTGGTGGAGCCAAAAATCCAGGTGCTAAATGAAGATCTCCTTCTACCAATTCAGGCTGTAAATATTCTAGCAAATAGGTGCGACATAGTCTTCTATCCCAATCATCTGTGATATGACCACCGTACATAATTTCACCAAAAAGATATCGCAGATCTTCCCACGGTACTTTATTGTTGTTTTCTAAGTAATTCAACAAGACGGAGATACTTATCGTCAGGTCACCCACATTGAAAGGATATGACTGTAATCAAAAGTATCAGAACTGAGTTAGTTTTATTAGGTAATTGAGATTTGGGCCTTTATTCTGTAAAACATTTTTTGAAGTATACCTTCAGGCTCGCATGAAATTTTAAGCATTAGTCGGAATTGATGAAAGACAAAGGCAATATCTTAAGTATTTTCAAAAGCAGCGATCAATTCAGTTTAAGTAATAAACTCTGTGAATTTGAGCATGATTATAATACCCTATTCCATCCTTGCGGTCCAAACTTTCGTCGTTCCGCTACGACAGCATGATAATAACATAATGCGAATAAGATCGCTTTGAATTCACTTTCTTTGGTACAAGTGTCTAAGGTTTCTTGGTTGAAATTGTCCAGCGCTTTGTGTATATTAGCATGCATTCCTGTTGGAGGTTCGTTCGTAATCTTTATAGCGGACTCCAATATACCCTATAATATAAAAACATACATTGATACAAGTTGAATAAGCCTTAGTGTGTAAATCGTTAACTGACAACATCTGAAAGTCATCATAGTCTTGCTGAATTAATTTATAATACTATGAATCAGGTCCAATGCATTTATACCTGTGGTATAATGCATGCATGAGGATCAGGCGACGGTTCAGCACTAACATATAAGCGATAATTCGGATTCGGATCCTCCGATAGTTGCTCCATTTTTTTTTCCAGATTTGCTAACCAGCTTTTTACTAAATGTACATTCTGTAAAATAACCCAATGGCCATTTGAGGCAGCCATATCCATGGCCTCTTCTGCGACAGGTTCCTGACCTTGTCCCAACGATACATTATGAAAATTACGACCATCAGAAGTAAATCCAAGTCTGCTACCCAGCTTTTCAACATCCTAAATCAAATTTTTATGTTCAATCTTACTTCTCTAGAAATTCTCTACTGACAAAATATTTATGACTGTATACTATGATGTTTATTATTATGTAAATAGTCGTGCAAAGATCGCTAATAATTTAGATTAGTCAACTAATATTCAATCATTATAAATATCCATGTACCTTAAGAGGATCAACGCCTGGTGAGAGAATGAAAAACACTGGTGTGATTGCGCTAGTTTCTTCATAGGACTTCTCGAACGGTGGTGATCTAGATTCAACGAATTTTGGACCAAGCTTTTCTTCGACAAAGCACCTGTGATAATAATTGTTATTGAATATTTATAAGACTTGGAGGAGTTTCAATTTGAGTAGATGATGATATTAGACCAGCATTGAACAGTAAATTATTCTTGCCTCACAGCATAAGTCATTCTGTCGATTCTCAAACATCGCATCATGCAGAGTCGCTGCAAGGCTGACTTGTTTTTCCATTCCTGTGGGAATTTTTCCCGTTCGGGAGTTTCAGACTCGACAAACTTCTTCCATCTCTTTGCAGCTCCTTCGATATCTTTATCGAGATTTCGAAAGTCCTCCATCCCGGTCAAATATTTAATTGCACCCCAGCTTGTATTGTTGAGGAAATCAACTGGACTTGTCAGATTAGGAGTGTATGGAAATCGTAAAAGGAAATCTAATTCAGCTTGCTGAATTTCTTTCATCTGTAGCAATATCTAAAACAAATAAGACAATATGTAGAATATGCTCTCCTAATCGTTTCGCTTTTAAAATAATTTCCACACATGAAATCACAAGCAAGGTGTTACCTGTATAGTCATTTGGCAGAGAAATATCAGTTTGTCGCTTTCAAACAATCCTCTGCTGGTATACATGAAGACCATATATGTAATGCTCTCTATAAGTAAAGAGACGCGTTTCATAAGCACATCGCAGGGTTCTGCGAATCTGATCGCGTTTTGAAATACCACACTGAAGGCTTTCAGTGAAAATTGATAGAGCATATTGATTTTGTTCAGATCATTTAGAATGAAATATAAAAGGCTAGCTCTAGATGCTGCGGGCCTGTACCACTCCCGAGCTTCGTCAATTTTAACTGCAGTTACTTTCGCCTCTGCAACTTTGATCTCGATTTCAGCTGCAGTTTTCTTGGTCGTCTCTAAATTAATAACTAGTGCTGCATCACTCAATACGTTTGGCCCTGCTGATGATAATCTGAATATAAAAAGGAGACACAGCGCATAGAGTATATCAAGTTTAATTCATTTACGTATATGAAAGCCAAGGAAAAAAAAGAGTTGCCCTATGGTTACTGTGAAGTTCATTGATTCATCTTCAAATTGAATCACTACATAATTTAGTGTTTATAATCAAGAGTATTACCTTCGCAACAAATCATCTTCGAGAGATTTCAATGTAATTTTAAATGTATTTTGTTGTTTGGTCAGTTCAGCTTTAGTGCTTTCGAGATCTGGTCGTTCCGCTTTAACAACTTCTCCTAGAAGTTGATCTTCCAATCCATCTCTGGTTACTGTGAAGTTGATCAAAGTAGTTTGGGCTTGCATTTCTGGTTTATAATGTGGATTTGCCAATTTGGTTTGCAATATCAGACGGAACAATGGACTATATTCTACTTCTTTGTCGCCAACCTTGATTGCTCTGAAATGAGAATAATTTATGTAAAATCAATCCCAAGGCCCAACTTCTTTTCATTGTGCAGCAATCAAAATATTCTTTCGATACTCAATCGAAAACAACTTGTGAATTTTTTATTTAGATTATAATATATATACAGTTCCATACCGTCCCTTTCGTATAAGAACTCTTCCTAATAAAGGGTCGAGCACAGCGTCAACTGTTTCCATAATATTTTCCAGCAAAACTGTATGACCGGATGCGATCGCCCATTCAATCCGATCCAGATAGTTCCTCTGTGTCAATCTCAATACTTTCAAGTCTTCGCCATATTTCGTTTTGATCCATTTCAGACCTTGTAACTGTGGGTCGATCATCAAAGGCCACCTCGATGAATTCGTAAGTATTGTTGCATTTTCTGATGACATACGATCACTTGGCAAGCCTGAGAAAAAATGTGCGCTAGATTGTTAATTATTAATGAATATAAAAATATATTCAAGATCGTTTGATTCCAGTTCGATTCTCAAGAATCTACAAAACTTATCTATTGCTAGAATGTGAAATACCTTCGTTATTCCATTGTGCGATTTGTGCATCATCAGTCAATAGGGAAAGTGGATCGAGATCTGGTGTTCGCGGGACAGTCGGCTACTCAACATTATTAATATATAAAACATCAATGCATCTTTGTGTGTTAAATACAATAGTTTCTACCTCGAGTTTGTCTAAGAATGGCAACCAGTGATTATTGATGAGATCCGTTCTATACTTTCTCGTGAAACAGCCAACATATGAAATGAAAGCGGTAACGAGCAGCACATCTCCTGGAATAGTTTTTCCTGAACTCTTCAAGCTATAAACATATTACAGGTTTTGAAAAGTATTTTTCTAACAATTAATCGAGCATGAACAATGCTTACTGGTTCACAGTCTCAGCCCAACGAATTTTCTCAGATGCCAAACCATTCACTAATCGATTTGCCAAATCAATTGTCAATGCAGTGGCATCTGCCTCATCCTGGCATTTCTGCTTTTCACTTAAAGCTGTGTTCATCTTTTCACCGAGAGCATCTAACATTTTTTGTAACTCCTAAAAAATGACGTTCTTTATTTAATCAAGGTGTACTTCACAAAATGCATTAGATCTCAGTCTAATATTAGTACCTACAGCTACTCTAGTACAAAAAAAAAAGAATACTGGAATGGTTGTTTAATCAGAATATATCCATCCGGAAACACTTACTGCTAATCGGTTTCTTATAGCATTCAACTTGTCCATCGCAGCTTTGAGCTCAGCATTGGCTTGAGCAAGCGCAGCTCTTAAAGGTTTTACATTTTCATTAATGTAATGAAAAACCATGATATTTTTTACCCAACTACATAATCCAGCAGCTGCTTGAGATTTTGATGCAATGAAATCGGGCTCAAAATCTGTCGATTTAGTAAGAAATTAAAGACTTGGATAAAATTGCAATCGATGGATAGATTTACCGACTAATTTCTTACATCTGGTAATCATAAATCATGCATACCTTTATCGTTTACATAGGGCTGAATAGCTTTGACAACATCAGGAGGAATGTTTTCCTTATCATAAGTGCGTAAATTTGATAAAAATCCATCGACTGCACCCATCATAACTTTGCAAGCTTTCCAACTCCTGTCTTTTGGCACATTTCCTTTCGGAGCAAACAGCACGAGCACGGCTTGAGCAACGTTTGCCACCGCATCTGGTGGCGTACCAAATGACTTTAATTCGGTAAGATTATTCTGAAAATATAAATAACATAAATATTATTATAACATATAAATGGGTAGCTCGGGATGGAAAATGTATGATTGAAATGAATAATTAATGGAACCAGCAAAAATGAATGGGAGGGGAAATGAAATACACATTACATTGCACTTTGTCAATGGAAATGAATTTCTATGAGTATAAAGTGAGCCATACTTTATTCAGAGTATCTAAAGCTGCTTCAGCCTGTCGAATAGCTGGTTCTGCTCTAGCCAAATCTTCATCGCAACGTTTTTGTTTTTCAGCTACCGTTACTTTTATTTCAGCGACCTTTGCTTCTTCCTCAGTAGCTGTAACATTTGATATTGGGTAATACATTACTTATTTTAAAGTAAATTGGAAAATAATTAAATTACAACGTTTACCGAAGTTGTTAATCAACCGTCTTCAATCGTAGAACTAAGATATTACATTAGTAAAGGAAAAGACTATTTCTAAGCATCGACTCATTATCCCAGAAGTCTAAAAGCCCTACTGATTCTTCTGTATGGAAACTCGTTTATTAGTTTATAACATTTCCTTACCGATTGCCTTTTCTGCCTCAGCTTTAGTATTTTCTGCTCGTACCTCGGCCAAGATTTTATCAGCTATTTCATTTTTTTTCTTTAAATCTACTTCTTGGATAGCCAAGACAACTTTCAAATCATCAACCTATACACAAGTTTTATCCAATACCAATTTTTAGATTTAATGATATGTATGTAATTATGCGATATCATGTACTCCTAATTTTCAATTTCAAGTCAAGTATATGAGAATAAAATGCAATTAGTGCAAAAGAGATCGATGAATAAGCATCTGGATTATTTCTTACTTGTAGAGCACAGCTAGCCAGTTTGGTCAGGCCATTTTCCAATCGCACAATCATAGCATTGAGATCGTAGGTTTTTGAAGCTAATAATTTAGAGTACAATGCAATTTGTTCGAGAAAAGATTTTGGCGTTGTATAGTTATAACGCTTTTCATTTTGAAGATAAGCTTTTGATGTTTCGTTTACGATAGTATGTACAAATGACATAAACAATGACACAGGCGTGCGCAGATTTTTTGGCAGATCTTCACATTCCTAAAATGATCAAGGTTTCTTAGAACGGAAGAATGGAATCCACTCAGGACATAAAACGAGAGCAATTCTAATCGACTCATTTTAACGTATAAAATCAAGTTTTAGCTTAAGCTAATTTTCAACTACGGAGAGCCTACTTGTAAAAATCTGCTAGATACAGATTCCAAAGCTTGCTGAGGCCAATCTTGAAACCAATTTATTGAAGTACAATTGACGATAGCAGGGAACTGCCTGGCTCGCTGACGCAAGGTAGCCCCGACGGGTGAGAAGCATAGAACACACTTCAGTTGTCTGCGAACTCGATTTATGAAAAATTTCCAACAATTTTCTCTTGTATCCATAATACCGGCTTGTTTGACCTGAAATAAGTACAAGCAAAGTTATATAGCACGATGCCAAATCAATATTACCTAATATCAAAAGTATCAGTTCAAGTTCCCAAAGCAAAATTATATGTAATATATTTTTTGCACTGACCTCACCCCGTATTCCATTTATTATATTATCGACTTCATCGTCTGCAAATAAATCTGAAATTTCTCCTGAAGCTAACATATCGTTAACTACGACTAGAAATTTTTCTTGAGCAACTTGGGAGTCCGTCATCAAAAATGTTATTCCGATATTTTTAAGCCCTGCTTTAATGTACAATAAAGCTATGTCTGCTTTCAGATCAATCATAGAGTATCCTTTTCGGAGCTGCACTTGGAATACCTGTGAAGGAGCGATATTTATACGATTCAGCTTGAGAAAAAGTCTTTTGTAACTGATTTTACAGACACCTAACGATTCTATGATGTAAACTTACTTCAAGACTTGAAATAAACGATGATAGGCGTGACAAAGACTGTTTTCCACTTCCTCCAACTCCCACAAGCAATGCATTTCCTCTGGGAGCTTCCAATATCCGATTTATACGACATACATGATACATTGCGTCTTCAAACATGACTAAATTCATAGCTGCTATCTGATATAATGTATTATTAAACGATACATTCATCCAGAATCAGTATCAAGATAAATATAGGCTTATGGATAAGTGACTATACCAAATCATTATAATTATCCAATGCTTCGTCTAATAACTTTGTGAGTTGCGGCCATTCCTTAATTGGCATATACTTAGGATCTCCGATGCCATCCGCAAAGTGACAATAAATCACGGGGGGATTGAAGATTGTGGATTCTTCCAATTCCTATGGAAGTACACAGATTGTATATGCAGTAGATTATAAATACGTTGCAATATGAAATGATTTCTAAATCTGTTCATGTTCTGTGAGTGCTGACTGAAGATTTCTCTTCAAAAACTATATTCTACGTATGTTTATAATAGAATGACCAGTTACCGGAATATTTTTCCTAAGAGCCTCTGTGATCAAATTATCAAAAGATTTCTTATCCTCAAAATTAATTAACTTGTCACAATAAACTCGAGTAGCCTCGTGTGCGTAAAGCCTGATCAAACTATTAGAGAATGGTACTGCTTCACCAGCGGCAAATAATATACCCTGAAAGATGCATAAGTTCAAAATCAAGGACATAAATCAATATAAATAATCAGATACTAAAACAATATCCCACCTGAAAAATATTAGATAAATCACGCAGATTGAAAATGTAGTGAAATCTTATAGCTGTAGGAAGAAAGGTAGCTGAAACTTTCTTATGAAGATATAGAGCAGCTTCTATCAGGGATTCTTCGACTTTTGCAATAGTTATATTGAATTTCTGTAGTGGATTAGCAATATGTTGAGCTAGAATTTGGCTATAGATTTGACGCAGTGCATCTTGCGCTGGAAAACTGTTAAATAAAAACATTCGTTAATTGATTGAAGAAATTTTTCACACTGGTAAGAATCGAGCTTGAAAATCTTAACTTCAACAGACCTGACAGCAAATACTGCAAAGTGTCGTTGAAGGCGAGGATCTATGGTGAAACTCCCAGCAGTGGGATTCATACATGATACATATTGAGTGTTATGAATGTCTTTCAAGGTCAATTTTTCACGATCATACCTGTAAATTAGAATTTACTATGAAATGAAGATTCGGTATTATAAGATGTATAAGTATTCATATATTGAGCATGGTATCTTACCAATGGGAATAGTCCATGTGTTGCCGAATCAGGGTATGGGGTTGCACAGTCCCATATGTATCTACCTCCGGCATATTCATATCATCAACAAAGTATACCAAAAGTTTAGTTCCCGGAGGTCCGTAGTTACGTCCAGTCTTTTTCTCCAATGGTTTTTCTAATATTCTCTGCAACATTTCTGAAAGTTTGAAAATTTATTTGTATAGGTATAAGATTGAGTTTCTTCTTTGTATTGTAATATATCAATATTTTTATAAAATATTCTATTTACCTGACGTCGTATAGAAATTAAAAGGCACATTAGCAATGTTATAACTATCGGGTAGCGTGGATAATTTATCAGCTACAATAACACTTTTTCCAGACCCCGCACTCCCTACCAACATTACTGGTACTCTCTGCTTCATAAGCATGTCCATGAAGAATCTTAGTCGAGCTGTTTCTCCCGTGGGAACAAGAGTTGACTGAAACATTGATAATCGTACATTAGTTGATATTGTGAACTGAAAAAAACTGCAAGTGTTTAGGATTTTTATGATCTTATACAAAAAATGGGGAGCTAGTGAAGAATCGATAATCTGAGTAAACCTGTAGCGGCACATCCATATCAAGCTCGAATTGGCCAACTTTTTCGCTCCATGGACAGAATTTCTTAGTTTCCGTTTCTATAAAATAGCTAAAAACTGTTCCACCTGATGGAAACTTGACTGCTTTGAATTCGTTGAGCCACCATTTGTTGAATTCATTTCGCCAGTCGATTAGTTGATCCTGAAACATTGCCGAGCCGAAAGCCCAGATGCAGGCAAAAGCAAAGTATATTTCATACCTGCGAACGAAGATGTGATAATGATTAATAATAACAAAGATCTGAATTTTACATTACTACGTATTTATTCGACTTCTTAAAGTTGAAGCTTACCATTCTTTGGGACAATCAGGCGGAACGTTTTCTTTCACCAACAGACAATCGAGCAAAGTACATAGCATTTCTAGGTGACAAATTTCTGGTATGGGAGTGATCTTCTTCAGTTTCATTTTTGTCACCTCTAGTAAGGGTGGAATATATTTATCAAAAAGTATCACTAGATTGGCTCTTTCAGAGTTTTCTCGAGTCTCTATCCAGCTCGTAACATATCTGTATTATTCCAATGACGTCAATGATTATTTACGAATTTGATAATTAATCAGTTATAATCTTTTGTTATAAAACCCGTTGCATATAATTCGTTTTGAACAAAGTTCTGATTACTTACGGATTCCATCCCAAATCTTGAGGATTTATGTACAAAATCCCAGCTCTGGATACTGTCGCAGGTGTAGCAGTTCTGTATAGTATTAAAATCCACTAATTGAGATTACATTAGATTCTACAAGGACTACGAATTACATTGAATAGATAAAATTACCTCAAATTTGAAATTTCGAAGAGGAGTCGCATGTGCTTAGTTAATGTGATTCTTTCATTGCTAGCCAATGTTAGAACTTTATTATCATCCATGACGGTGTTTAAAGATTCTATCCACATAGGATCTATGTCTCCGTCAAATACTATCCATTTTGGGCCATCCCCAGCCATATTAGCTTGATCTCGCATAAGAACAGAGAACAACCTATGGCAGTGAATTATGATCGAATATTTTCAGTGAATGACGACAGAAGTAATTCAGAACATCCTCTGTTTACCCATCCTTCCATTCTCTTGTAGCAGGATTAATGATTCCAAAAAGTTCATCATTTGTTACAGCCTTTGGATTTAAGTCGTTGTAGTATGGCCTACGTTTCTGATTGAAATACGTTCTGTTCAGTGTCTTCCACACTTGAGTCTTTCCTGTACCAGCAAAGCCTATTATGAATACGGAATGACGAACGTTGAACAACTCTTCTAACTGAACAACCTGAACAATAAAAATGAACAATTACATTATAGAACTGAACTGAGACTTTGTAATTATTTATTAATACCTTCAACACAAAACCTTCTTCTGGCTGCATTTTTAAGTCAAGAGCAGCAGTTTTAATCGATTTTTCAAATTCAGGATCTCGCTTTCGAGGAACATCCAATGCCGGAAACAAGTCACCTGCATGAAAATCAATAGATATAATAAAATTTCAAGGAATTGTTCACTGGCTGGGACTTATTATCACTGAAAAGAATAGAAGAGACTTTTCAATATTCTTTTTTGAGTGTATATCTAACAAAACGGTCTTTATTTTAGGGGTCCAATTAGTTGAGAACTGTTATTGATTTAAGTCGATGATATAATTCAATTCTATAGTCAAAGGGGACCTACCAATAAGACCCATAAATACAGGTACATCGTCAGTGACAATTTTTGGAGTATTAAAATCACGCAATGCCCTCATCAATACTTGATCTTCCGGCATGAGTCTGTCTCCACGCTTTAACTTTCCAGCAACAACTAAAACTGATTTGATTGCGCGCAATCCCCAGTCGTAATGGTCTTGTTTAGATAATAATTCTCGGCACAATGTGTATAATGTTATAAACTTTCGTGCTAAAAGGCGAGACTCTTGAAATCCCTCGGCAACCAACATAATTTCACAAATAAGTTCGAAATCCGGAACCACCATAGCACAAGGTCTATACAAAAAGAGATAAAAGGAAATTCATTTTGAATTGATCACATTAAGTACAAGATAATAATTTCTAACTTAAATAGTTTTACTGCAGCAAGTGGAATATCACAGTGTTTTTTGATCGAACCTGAATAACGTCTTGAGGTTTTCGGGAAGTTCTGTCCTACCGGCATAACCAGGATTCATAGTTATAAACATACCAACGGTATCGACTAGATTGAGCTCTTCTCCAAAGAATAAAAACCTCTTCTTCCTATTCTTTATTCCATCTAGTACAGATTTCACTTGTACAGCAACAACTGATAATACTTCGACAGAAATTCTGTTAAATTCATCAAAACATCCCCAAGCACCAGTCTGTGCAAGTCCTTTGTATATGCTGCCGCATGACTGAATAAATAACGCAATTTGATAGAAAACAGATTTGAGAGACAGACTGTTCATTATTAAGATACGTAGATCTCTAATCGCAGCTACCTTATAATCCATTTGTTCAGAGCAATTGAAAACATAGACCATTTGACCCAAAGCACGACCCAAATCTTTGGTGGTCTCAGTTTTTCCTGTTCCTGCAGGTCCCGCAGGTGCTCCTCCCATTATCAGATGAAGAGACTGTGTCAATGTTATGTAACACCTATCTGTAAGCGGTGTAATAACAAGGCGTGGAACGTTTCCCAGATATTCATATCCATATTGAAAACATGCATCGCAAATGTTCGCAAAACAGTCTCCCAACTTGTCATCCCATCTGTTATCAATAAAAATCATACAAATTAGTCCTAGAAAAATGTATTTTCTTTTTCATCACATCGCAAAAGCCTTTAACAACTAAATAATGTGAGAAATTATATAATATCTGACCTATGCCGCAACTGGGACTGCCATTGAAAGCTAGACGAACTTTCTGCCTTCATTGAAATCAGCTTAGCTACAACATCGCGAGCATGAACGTCTATCGTACAGATAGTCATGATCTTTTGACGATCATTATCGCTAAGGTCACCGCAGAGAATTGAAATTAATAAACTTAATTGATTAATTTGTTTTTTCTGATAATCTTTCAACGCATTTTCAAATCCCTCTTCTAGTCTGGCAAAAGCCATATTCACTTCGGTTGTCCACCAGATTTGAGTTCCACAAAGTGCAGGTTGCGCTTCGTAATCAAAGATCCAACTTTCACGCGGCTTTTCGTCATACGATATCACAGCTTGACTGAAATGAAATCTCACCGTCTTTCTCATTGCATCTGTTACTCGGTTTAACCAGACTTCCACCTAATACAAATCATTGTATTATTTATAAGTATTGTGTTTAGAGACTTGAGCTTATCTCGCAACTGCTAATTGATACACAAATCAGTAAATTGAAAAAATCAAATCACATAACGTAACAAACAGCATGAATGACCTTGCCATTACAATCGCAGGTCCCATGCATCTCCATGAACTCCCCATCTTTAGCCCACATGCCATTTGCAATTTTACTGGACTTATCGCCATCAGTTTTCCATCTTAACTTAGCAACTGAATCATAGAGCTTCGTCAAATGTCTGCAAACCAACTCTGGATTGTTTCCTGTGTCAAATAGACAAATTTTACATCGATGCCCACAGCTCATTCACACTGATCTATCCATGCGTAAGATAGTAACAAAGGTTTACCGTTGCTGAGAATGTCTAATAGATCAGCTGGTGAAACAAAATAGAACCTTGGATAAGCCAGTCTTTTAGTCTCCAAGTAATTGGACAGAGCTTTTTCACACAAGTTCAATTGCTTTTGTATCTCTTCGAGTCGTTCCAATAGTTTCGGCTTGTTTGTAGCTCGGACTATGTTCATTGCGGACAATGTGTCCCTCAATAATTCCTACGTAGGAATAAAATGATTGCATTGCGGGTCTGATTGTATAAATTATAGCTATCATTCTCATCCTGTAGATTCTTGGTGAAAATAATAATTTTCAATTGTATAGAGCATAGGAATAAGATTGAAATTCGCTTCTGTTCAGATTATGAAAACTGTTCTTGCAGTTTCGAGAGATACCTAATATAAGATTCAGACAGTAGTGTACCTTGAAATCTCTATCGATCTTTTCAAAGCGTTTTGAATCTTCGGGTAATTGATTCCTGATATCTTCTGATCCAATGAAAATACTTTCTAAATGCATCCATGCACGTTGGACCTCGAACCAAACGTTAATCACAGCATCTGCGTTACTCAATTTTTGTTGCCAGTCGCTAACTTCTTCTAAGAAATAACCGACGTATTTAGATCCAAGCATGTTTTGAAGTTGGACCTACACAAAAATCAAAAACTAGAGATTCTGATAATATAAAATTTACATACCCATAATAAGTTGTTACCTGATTATCTTCAAGAATTATAATATTGTCTTCGCTAATTTTTAGAACGTTTAATTTAGTTCGCTCATGAATTTCTTTCTCAAATTCAAGACTAGCCCAAGTATTGTGTAATTCTTTCAATGTCTTTTCCATGGCCATTTCTTTAACTGCTTTATCAACAACATTTTTTACTTCTTCTTCATATTTATGCAACTCTAATTTCAGTAAATCGTCCAGAGTCGTTCTATCGTCCATTGTAAATCTGACCTGTACCATTCCAGGACAACAGACGAAAAATTAGGTTCACCCAGAGTTATAAGTCTAACGCCCAAACACTACAAGTACATTCAAAAAGAATAATTATGAATTACTTTGGTTTCAGCCATGAGCTGTTGCCAATGTCTATCTCGTATTGCAGGATTTTGGAGTTCCGAAACAGCTCTTAATGAAGACATCATGTTTCTAATAGATGCTTCTATCAGAGAGTACAATTCCCAAGCTCTTATGTCTTTATCCAATACTGTATAATGTTGAAAACAAGACTATAGTATGTATCAAAACATGCTTTTGAAATGTTTAATTGTACAAAAATTAATTTCTTTATTATTTCTGCTGTTTGCAACAGTGAGCTAACTCACATCTCAATTCTTTCGTGAGCCTTTTACACTCTTGGTCCATTCCTTCGACGTCTATTTTCTTCCACATAGTAGTCTTCCATTCGTCTAAGCTTGTTCCGATTATGAATACATAATCCCATATACATTTTAACATTTTCAATTCTTTTCTGGCCAATTTTATATGCTTAAAATCAGACACTGGCTGCTCAAATATTATAGATGTTTCGGTAAGAGTTTTCAATTCATTTTCCAAATTCATAATCTCTCCATTAATGTTATTCAACTTCTCATACACATCCTTACAGTGAAAACTATAACAATGAATAAAGGAATAAATTAGTCAGGATTTCAATTTGAGAGTGGTCCTAGTTATGAATATTAAACACTAAATTAAAATTCAAAAATTGGTATAACATATCGAATCGTTTAAGCTATGTTAAAGAGTTACCTAAATATATCCTTGTTGTGAAAATTATTCAAATATCTTTGCTGTCTGAAGTCGAAGTAGCTCAAACGTTTTTTCAAAAGATCTATTTGATGAGCCAAAAGAGGGCTCACTACTTGTTTCACTTGAGTAGCTAATTTCTTAATTGTTGACCATAATTCGGGTAATTCAATGAGCCAGTTAAAAGTCGTATCGCTAAACTCAACTTCATAGTATTTCAGAAGGTCTATAGTTTCCTGTTAAATTATGCTTTAAATAGATAAATAAGACCTGTTTTCATTCTTTAAGTTATGACGCGGATAATCATAGTAGATCTCCATAGGATATACTATTCTGAAATATAGCATGAATTTACCACGCGAACTAACAACTAGGGTTTATACCTTGCAAGGCACAAACATATCATCAATCTCATATTGCCGTTCTCTAACTTCTTTAAGATAATAAATGGTTTGCAATAGGTCGTCATAGTCATCTTCTAATACAGGCTGAGTAAATCTTTTATACGCCGCATTCAAAAACTCCGTTAAACCAGATAAGCTTAAAGGAAGAAGTAGTCATAATAGTTAATAAAATCTCAAGGTGATAGCTGCAAACCGAAATTGGGATGAGTTTTATTATAAGGATCATTTTGAACTCACTCGTTATTCACTCGGTTGACCAAGTATGTTTTAAATAAATTGGCCCACTTGCAAATGGTATTGAGTAAAGCTTGCTTGAACGGTTTTAAGTCAACTCTGAACCACCGGTAAAAGACCTTTTCATTTGCAATGAGGTCACATTTTTTATATAGATCGACAAAAAAATCTATTTCTCTTTTAAAATCATTCAACTCAGGTTTCTTCTCCTTAATAAATTCAGACAGATTTTCTGGAGCTTGTGCAACTAGTTCCTTTTCCTCTTCTGTCAGGTTTCGGGAAAAACGCAAGAACAGATCTAAATATTCTTGTCGATCATTCATCCACAACCAATAGTATGGCTCGAATTCCTATCAAACATTAAATGATTTTAAACCTATGGAAGCAATATCAAGAAATATCTGTAAGCTGAAAACTTCTGGTTGTATGTTCAACACTCGTTACGCTAATTCGAATATAATGTAATATAATATGATATTCGAAGTCCAACTATAATACTTGAGACAAAAGAAGTTCTAACAAATCTCTTACTACTGTGTACTTCGAAGCTTGGATAAGTGCCAATTTGACCCGATTACAAGTCTCTTCCAGCATAAATATTATGCCTTCTTCTTCCGCCATATCAATCTTGAAATGATGTTATAGAATTAATTGGAATTCCAATGTTATAAGTAGTATCTGCTAATTTTATATTCTTTTGAAGTAAATCACCCAAAGATGAACACACCCCGTAATGTTCACGCTCCGTAGCTTTATCAGGATCAATACGGGGTATCAATGTCCCCATTTTCATCATGTCAAACATTAATTCCTCATAAAATACATAAAAGCCTTTCGTATTTTCAATATCGAGTGGTGGTTGAAAAACAATGTCAGGTGTTTGAAGAAGAAGTTGTACTTCGAATAGAGGCCAGATATTTGCTTCAGGGTCCGTCTCATCAAGTATATAACATATGCTGGAATTCTCATACACAAATATTTAAAATATATAGAAATATGAGGCCTGAAGGCAAGGCAATATGATCTTCTCTAAAGTTCCAATTGTCAAATTATCTAGATTTCATCATGATTCATTTAGTGTACGTTGTAATTTTTTCGAGTAAAATATACCTAGTGGATACGGCCTGTATCAGTCCCTTAGACACCAAATCATCTATGAAAGTGAGATAAGGCGCCCATGTTTCAGGACTCTTATCTTTGTATTTAGCATAACTTCCTATTGCTTCTTCCTTTTTTGTATCTTCCGAAAGCGAAGATTTATCCTTTTGCCTATCACTTTCTTCTCCACTTTGAATTTTTCAACCCAGAAGATTTAATATGTTAGATTCAATTATCTTAAGGAATATATTTCGTCGAAAATATTGAATCGATAGTGAGGAAATATAGCTTTTCATATGTACTAGATTAATTTCTGTTTATTTACCCTGATTTAACTACGCTTTTTCGCGACCTTTCTCTACCCGGTTCTCCTTCTGGAAGATCTACAGCTTGATCAGCTCCTTCACCTTCTTTCGCACCCTCACCTTTAGCTTCATCGTCAGGTCCGTTCTCTTGCTGGCTATTATCCTTCTCTGTAATATCATAAGCAATCGAAACTATAATATCTGTTTTTGACTATACGATATTTTCGTTTAATAATTCTTCTAACATCCTGAAGTCTTAGGTCTTTATTAATGATGATTGCAATGTACTGAAATGCTGATGTATGAGAAACAAAATCCTTTATATTCATGAGATCTGTATTGTCTACCTTGGTCAAGTTCAGATTCATCTTTAGCATATTCAGATTCCGGCAAGAGATCAAAAAACAAACAATAATTCTCTTCCAATACACGATCAATTTCTGTAGCTGCAGTTGCTATATCTGCAAATCGTTTATCGAATCGTTCCTCTCTTTCTCCTAGTGCAAGCAAATTCTCATCTTTAAGATCCTTGCGTTCTAACACCGGCATCATTGCCCAAGAGTAAATCAATTTTTTGAGTTTCGCTACATTTTCTTGGGCACGAAATACTCGGGTATGCAATTTCTGGACAGAGTGAAGTAAAGCTTCAATGTATTCTGGAACTTCTATAACAATAAATAATACATACATTCGACTACTTCCGTGTAATAACTAGCTCAACTACAACAGACTACGCTAAGCTCTGTGTAAATATATTTCTCAGGGCTGACTTAAAAGACAGTTGGATCAGCAGAAGCTATTACGCGAAAATTGTATTGTTATGTAGAATAGAAGATGGTGAAGATAACTAAAGTGTATTTATTCGTACCAAGAGAATTCCAATTGTAATTTTCTTGACCTTTCTCTATTAATGAATCTATACCATCAATTTCTTCTTTAATTAGATCAAACTCCACAGGGGTGCTGCAGCTTCTTATTCTATTGTACCTATTCACAATTATGATAATTGCAACTATCTATTTATAAAAATAAACTTAATGAGCTATGATGAAATGCGACGACTAACCAGTTTATGATAAGATTTAAGTTATAATTGCTTTCAAAGAAGAATTGAGTTCTGGAAAATAATTCCATCGCTTCGACCGGTAAATCTGCCCTTTGCATGATCATCATATATCGAGTCTCCCTTAGAATAGCGATTAATTCTGGAGAAAAATTCAGCTCTAACAACTTATCCTCCAGAATAGTGAGCAGGGTTTTAGCTAAGTGGGAAGTACAAGTTTCTGGGACCGCTGTCGCCCATTCCTCAAATATTTCTTTATCTGTAGCGTCTAGTAAGGCCTAGTGCAAGACATTGTAAGTATACAAATGTAAGTTCAAAATAAGCCACAGAAAGATTTGTGGGATTGACAATAAAATATATGATGTATAATTATACTCTGAATTCACCAAAGAAATACTACAATCATCGTACTTCTAATTCTTCGTATTTAGTCTTAAGCTCGCGAACAGTGTTGCTAAATAGTAACGGATGGTCGACAAGTTTTATACACTCTATTGGAGTTTCAATTCGGTGCCGTAGTTTCATTATAAAACACAAGGCTCCAGCAACTGGAGGAAAGTATTGATCAACATTCATGTAGCCAGTTCTTCTGCGTGTTTCAAAATTCTCATCGAATAATACCTTTGAGAGTATAATAGAGGATTATGATCAGTCACCATGAAGCAATAAATATTAAATATCAATTGATCTTGACCAGAAAACGAATTTACCCCAATTACCTTAGTGAAACAGTAATTATTAGCATATTACAGGATACCTTAACGGTGTCCATTTGTACATGTATATCGGACACTAGTCTTTCATAATTGGGCCATAATTGGGAAAGGATGATAGGCCTCAAAGCAATAGGCCCCATAATCCAGATCAGTTTAAACATGCTCTCAACATTATGGCATTCAAGAAATGCTTGATCAAATACACTAGCTAATCTTCTATCAAATTCTTCCACCTTGAAGACAGGAAGATCGCGATTATGAAGCACTGTGTTATTGAGCTTTACTCTGTTCAATCTTCATTATTCAAAAGAAACAAATTGGATAGTAGATTTTAGTAATCAAACTAGACTTCGAGTGCTGAATACCTTTTTTAAAAATATTTGCATATCTTCGGTAAAACCAGTCTCTTCGGGTACTAAGATTTCATACTGCACGCCAGAGAATTCATTATAAAGCTTCATGAATTCTTCATAAACATCAAAAGCATTAGCACACAATATTTTCCCTTTTAGCCCTGCAATCTCTACTCTTTCCAACTTCAGATATTCTTGAGCAATTTCAAACAGCAACTACGTATATTACACGGATAAAAGAAATAAGGTTTAGGCATTTTTTTCAAGGAATTACTGCGATAGAACATCATAGAGTCAAACTTGTTCTTAAAAAAATCAAATAATGTATACCTTGATTTCTTTCAGCCGTGCATTGAAAGCAAACAATCTTTCAAAAATCAACTTCTGGTGAAACGTCCATAGAATTGGTTCCGCTGGTGCCTTGAAATAACTTTCTACCTTCTCACGAAAAACTTCAAACATTTGAACATAATTTTCAATGATTTGAACTGTCTGCACCACTTTTTTCAAATTGTCATCTATATCTCCTTGAAAAAGCGACGACGGATCCATTGATCTGCTTGCCTGCGATCATAAGATGTGGACACAAGTGGCTGGTCAGACACACATCTCAAACCCCATTCTTCGTAGGATGTAATAACACAATTGAAAAATGCAGTTAACATACCCCAGCTATAAGCAGGTTTGAAACTTCGCTCAATAGTGTAATGATACGAGTTGTGGTACAATAATATCTAGAATTGGCCCATGTTAAACATGTACAATGCAGCATAGGTTTCAATTTAGACTCTATATCATTGAAATCTAGACTCTCAATTTGATCGAAATAAGACTGCAGTGGCTTCAGGTACAAGCAAATATCACGGGCTTCTATTACAGCTGTATGATAAAAATAAACTGTTATGTTATACGAATTCAATTTCTGTAAAACGCAAAGAGGAATCATTGTGATTAATATTCCAAATGAATTGATATCAAAAGATCATCGCAAAGAAGAAAATACTTCTTTGGATGTTTGATTATTTATGCGTAATTTGATATACGATTATTTTCAATATCTTGAAATACTGCAACATTAAAAAAAAAAAAAATTTTATACCAGCTACAACATTCTTGTATAAAGTCTTGAAACATGGCAAGTAAGGGCTCTCAGTTAATTCCAATAAAGATGCCATTTTTTTTACCCGAGGATCTCTCATCTGATCGTAAATAGATTCTATATTTTTCAGTCTCAAGTTCCAGAATTCAAGCTCTACAGACGGAAATATAAATTTAATAAAAGTAATCAAGTGATCAATAGCTAAAAAACAACGAAAGATTACACATTTTACCAGTACTAGGTAAAGGATGATTATTATTGTTGAATGCAAGAGTACTCTCCTCGCTGAGAATATCATTGATTTGAGTTGCCCATTTGATTACAATGCCTTCAACATCGCTTTTCAATTGTACGTCAACCTGTTCACCAGCGGTTTGTTGCACAAGCCATTCTGCTTCAAATATTCGTTCCGCTCCCATCGGCATTGGTAAGAGTGTTTGCCCCGTCATTTTACCACGAGCCTGTAACGTTTCTTATAAGACATTGACAAGTTCAATCAGTACAGAACATATTTTAACTTTGAACAACAAGTTCGAATGAAAAATGTTGACCTACAAAATTAAGAATACTATAGCATAACATCTTCAATATGTGTACCTGACAAATCAAACTTCGTAAATCATACACATGCTTCTTTACGTCTTCACCAACTATGGCTGGCCATCCAGTGTGATTATTTGTATTTGATAATATTGGAACATAGACCTAGGGGAATGATAGTAGATGTTTTTTTATTATGCAGAAGCTATACTCAGATGAATTCAAAGGAAACTATAAATGCCAACGTGTTCATTTATCCTACCTCCTCAATCAACACAGCCAACTCTTCAATAGGTTTGGGTGCCATATCGCCCATAATAAGTTCATCTCTGTAGTTCTTTGGCGTTATTTTAACGGGCTTTCTTCTGATAAAATATGATGATTTTATTTTACTTCCTGGTTGAATACCAAGATATGGTATTAGAGCACCGGAAGATGAGACTTGCATTAATAAGATCTTTTCAGTTGGGGTGTTAAAGAACCTCATGATAAGTTCCTGGAATTATTATATTCCACTCATGACTATATTATATTTCACCGAGTTCAGTACAGCTGTTAGATAGGACCTCTAAATTACTTTAAGATCTTCATTGGCTGTCATTTTCGCCCATTTATCTTGTTTCAATTTACTAGTTCGGATCAAATATTGTAATACAAATTCCAGCCGGTCATCTTCTTCCTTTCTTTCCTCATCTCTTTTGTCCCCCATATCTTAATTATTTATTTGACCATTAATCGTTCACTGTAATAGCAAATAACTAATAGTATATCATCGATGTAAGGTCATCGTCAACTGTAAACGCCATTAAACAATTGACTTGCGATTAGCTCAATGCATTTTATTACGCACAGATAATACTCTGGGACTAATAAGTATCTGAGCATGCTAATTGAAGCGTTCCCAGAGAGTAAACTACCCCAGAATTATAGCGATAAGAATTTTGAGTCTCGGCTTATTGATCAACTATGAATAACTTTTATTCATGTAATTACAATAACTGTAAATACTGTACTGGAGTTATACAAATCACATTTCAATTTATGTTGACTGAGAAAGGGTCCAATATATCTCGCTATGTGTTTGTTGATCATTGCATGTTAACTGTCCTGTTTATTTCTTCTTCTGGAATTTCTTTCATCATGGAATATCAATGATTAAATGATGGTAATTGGTGAAATCCAATAAAGCCATAGAATTATCTTACAGAATTGACCATGCAGAATATGATCAAACAGAAAGTTGTACCTTATTCTTTGTGTTTTTTTTCTTTTTCTTGACGATATTTGTCATACGCTTTTCCCGAATTCTTCGCCACCAGCGCTGGATGATTTTAGCTACGCGAATTAAAATGAACTTAGCCAATTTTTCATTGATAATTGCGTCTAAAGCCTCTTGTCTTTCTTTCATCAGAGCATTGTACATCTCAGCTTGGTTTTCTATTTCTGCCTGTAATCGATAAATGAATTTTCTCGAATTAAGAATCAGCAAGGTATGAAATTGAACTCTAAAATGAAGGACTACCTCCAAATTTTGCTTTTTTTTCTTATCTGCCTCAAACTCTGCAATCAGATATTCCATCTGCTTTTGCTGTTCCCCAATCTCAGTATCGTATTTGTTAATAACAGCCAAAAGCTGCGATTCAATTTTAAACCTGGAATCAATACACGATATACCTTCAAGTAACATATCTTACTCCCACCAGCCGCATGGGCTTAACTCAAGTTCTTTCCATATTTCAGTTTCAACTATTCATTTATGTGTCTGTATTTGTTTCTCGAGCTTCGAATTTCAATACAAAAAAAATTTTTTTACATGTTGAGTCTACGAGTTCCCTAATGGAAGATTAAACTCATAGGAATTTTCGATTTCTTAACAACGAAACCTTTTATCACGAGCTTCCTTCTCCAAGGCAAGATTCAATGCACGTATTGTTTTCAGATGAGACTCTGCATTAGTTACATCTTCTCGGATTTCTTTCTGTTTTATCTCAGATTCTTTATGCATCATCATCATTTCACGCTCTGATTTGATTCTGTGATCGTAAATTAGCGTTAGAAACACTGAGTCAAATATAATCAGGTGATCAGTTATATTTCATATTTCAGTTTCTAAACGCAGATATTCTTCTAGTATAAATAACTTACAAGAAATATTTGAACACATAATAAGAGCTGAAGATACTCAGCTATGCAATTCATGTCAAGAAATGGCAATAGGTGCATATAAAATGATAAATAAAATCAATTTTTCCTCAATTTATGTTTAATTAAAGTTTGAAACGTACATAGTGTACTTAATATCTTCTTTGCACTTTTTATTTACTCTTTTAACAGTAGCTAGATCTTTCTCACATTGTGCATTAATCACTTCCATTTTAGTATCATGTTCTTTTCTCTGTTCATCTAATGCTGCTGTGAGTGCTGAAAAGTGATAAGTGATTAACTAGAATATTTCACAACATCGTTACTAAAATAAATCTATAAATGATATGCATTCTGATAAAAAACTGATTCCCAAAGGTATATGAAAAATTCAGTACTTCTGAGGTCCATTTTTGCTTTCTCATTATCTCGCCATAGCTTTCTATAGTGTAGATCTTTTGCTCTGTATTCTTCTGGAGACATTCGCATCCGTTTCAACGAATGTTCAATAAAATATTTCACATATTCCAAAAATAATTGAGCCTGCTCAGAATATTCTGGGTGAAGCTGTTTCACCATTTCTCTAACTTCCTTATAACTATTCAGTATCTAGAATTATCAAACTCTTACCTATACTGTATACGTATTACATAAGATACAGTTATATTACAGGGCATATACAGAGGATTTTGTAAATATGAGAAATTATATATATTCTAATAATAGTTTCTTGAATATTAAAATAAAATCATTAACTATACAAAATTGGAATAGCTAAAGTGTGGAGAATTCTGTCTCATACTTTGAAAATATTCATAATATGATGATCCATTTCTCATTATAAATTCTTTGTTATTTACATAATAACACGTAACGTGAAACTTTTTCTTTTGAGATATGTACCTGAATTGCCTGACAAATTTTCGGATTAAAGTTACCGAGATTGGTAGATGAACCAATGCTCTGTGAACTTTCTCCTGCAGACACCGGAGCCGGCGTACTTTCTGAGCACGCTGAAATACAAGGCAGTAATTTCATGAACAAATCATAACAATACAAAATGAATAAATGTATCTAAAAATTTTCTAACAGAATAAAAAATCATAATTTCATCAAACTCATTCATAAGTAACAACGTATATAAAAACAGTGCCATGTATAATTAGATATTTTGAGAAAGAGGTGATATTGCATTCATCAGTAGAGAAATTCTCCTTCTTGCTGTATTAGCTAGAGTAGTTAGTAGTAACTGAAATTATCTATAGAGTTGATATTATAATAGATCTAAAAAAAAAAAGCATACACCAGGTGCAGGGTTCAATGTGAACATACTGATGAAACGCATCTGTTATCAGTTTGAAATCTTCTTTGTTTAATATGTGTGGTAATTCTGGATGTACGAGTAGTACCTGCAAACTGGCCTGAACGAGAATACTTTAATTACATAATTATACACGAGTCGTAACTTTGAGCTGCAAATATGGAAAGAAATTAATTCAAGCATCTGCATGTAGCCGACGTACTGATAGTTCCAATTTTTTAAGTGTCCGACAAAATGTACTAAATACACGGTCAAGGTAGATCGATATTTCAATATTGTCTGTAGTCGGTTTGTTAAGTGACTCGCAAGACCCTGTAGAAATAGCGTCATGCTCTCCTCTCCCAACTGACTCCTCTTCGGGAGATTGAGGTAGGATTACTTCTACCTTTGGACACCTATAGACCATGAACATGTCATGAGTTGAAATTATTTGACCATATTTTGCTTGGTAAATATCTCTTTCTTTTATGTACTTCTATATTGATAAAAATCCTAGGAAGCTGGGAATAGATCAACGCAAGCTTTCAATATTACATAAGAACTATCAATGAATGTTTTATGAAACAATAATACATACTGACATGAATCGGGATCAATATGAACACCACATTGCAATATCTTGCGCTGAACTCGACCAAAAAAAGCTAAAGTTGCTGGCATATTCTTCAAATTTTAACGACAAATATAAATCAACATGAATCTTACGTAATATGTTACCATATTGTAATGTAAGTGTTTTATTTCACCCTAATGGTGACAAAAAAAGAAAAGAATTATTTAGAAAAACCGATCAAACTAAAATTGAATTGTTTTCCGTCTAAAATTGTTAATCAAAAGGCAATGTTTTTTTTTTTTTTTTTTTTTATTCATTTTTTTTTCTTTCTTTTTTTTTTTATAAAATACCTCAACTGCTTTTATTTTCTTATCCTATTCTCAATACAATAATGAATGAATATACATCTGGTTGCTGTATCAAAGGTGAAAAGGTCAAAAGGCCTAAAAAATTAAGTATCAACAGTTTTCTTATAATATAGGAAAAATTTTCTTTTCTTTTTCTTTCTTTCTTTCTTTTTTTGTTGTTTAAGATTGCACGATTTGTGTGTAGAAACTCATAAGCTTGCTTTTGTGTAGATATTAGGTATTTCGATTGCAAGTCATATGATTCAAGCACTAAGAAACGATAATATCGTAGGCAAAACATATTACTATATCGTATTGATCGCAAATTGATATATCAATAAAGTTTTTCAATTCTAATTTTAAACCCTAAATACTTTGGCCTATTTTGCCAACTAACTTCTATAGTTACATAATACTGCAGCTTAGAGAAGTGTCCCCTAAGTAATGCTAAAATTTCTTCATCGACAAAAAAATAATTTTTGAACTTTCCATCTTTGTTACATAAATACGTAATAAAATTGAATACCTACAAATTGATTATGCCGTGTGCGACATCAAAATGTAATCCAAGAGTAGAAGCAAAGAATTACATAATTACTGATAGGATTGTGTTCACAGAGTATTTTCTTTCAAAAGGTACTGATTTTATCAATTTACCTTTTTTTTTTTTTTCTTTCTTTTTTTCAATATAAAGACTTGCAAATTACATCACGAAAACGAACACGTGAAATGCTAGGTAAACTCTATAAACATCATAAATTCTGATAATATGTACCTATTTTGATTAAAATCAGTGCCCAATGAGAATGTAAGCAAAAAAAAAAAAATATATATATACACCTGCTTCACACATAACATGTTGACAACAAACATATTTCCTTGACTTACAGTATTCTACCTGATTACAAAACAGCCTCAGGCCACTCAAATACTCCTTAATTAATTCAAACATTGTACAATTTTTTTCTCGAATGGTATTTGATATAGTTAAAAGATCATTAGTAGTATAAATAATTATAGTTTATATTCAAAATTCATACGACAGTCTCTATTTGCGAGAAATTAATTTATGAATACTATATGAAAAAAATCGTAGGTCCTAAAATCATGGTCCTCGTCTTTAATCTGATTATCGAGGACATCTAACATGAGAAATTAGCTCCGAGTAAACATAACAATCTTTGGCCGAGGATAGAAGAAAAAATAAAAAAATACTCTGCTAGATCCATGAGCATGTAGTAATTGAAAAAGCTTGTTAGTATCAGTATTTGTTATGCATATAGCTTAGAAAAGACTTAGTTTTGTAACCAAGTATATACAGTCTATGTATGTATACTCTCAGATTGAACTGTAAAATATTCTGGATTATAAATTAGGTATTTATAAATACCTAAATAAATTGGAAAAATGATTAATTATTAAAGATATCTCTCACGTTGCCACGTCAAATACACAGAATGATAACAAAGTGAAAATTTGATTAAAGGCATATTTGATCAATACATAAATGGTAAATATAAACTCTTGATAACTATTTGACCAAGTAATAAAATTGTACCTCTGAAACCATCCTGTGGTTACGTGAATAATAGCCAAAGTGATTAAAATTATGTAATTATTTTTATATCATCCAACGTAAGAAATTAATAGCTTATATCAAGTCTTGCCAACAGTCAATTAATAAGAGATATATTGTCTCGCTCAGCTGCTTCATATATTCACATATATAATAACGATATAATAACCAAAGTAGTTTGAAAATTTGTTCAATTATACAAAACCATACAGTTTTGGATATTAAGTGAGACAAGATTATCGCTTCTTGTACCCATAACAGGTACCGTTAATATAATTCGATTATTTTGTTCATACGTTGAGTGGTTTAAAGTAATGCCTGCAATACAATGCCATTGTAGTAGGTGGCGCATCAGTTTTCAACAATAACTTTTCTTCTTTTTCTGTCAGCCTTTCCAATGACTGATTATATTCTCGATCAAATGCACCTGCAAATAATCAAGATAAATTAAACACGCCATTTATATGTTAATTAAACAAAGTGATCAATCCGTAAGCCCAAATATTCTCAAACAATTCATATAAGCTGCCTAATACCTTGATCGATATTTCCTCTTCCCAAAACTGTAAATACCAGAAACAGAATGTCTCTGTATATAGAGATCGGCGCTTTTTCGTCTGGTTGGTTTTTATGCCTTTCCAAAGCTAATCTTCTTATAGGTTCGGCTAAATCATTGCAACGCACATTCCCTATCACCGCTTGCATCAACCTGTAGATAATTATAATATATTTTCTTCATTGATAATAAAAAGTGGAGATTTACATATAAATAATAATTATTGTCATGTATATTTACGTTCGATCCTCTGTACTGTTTGTCCTCCATTGAATATACATAGGTAGACGATCCATATGTAATCTTTCATTATCCCAAAGTGTTCTAACACCAACCAGTCCCGAATTACTCTGACCTTTATTCTTTAAATCCTGATTATTGTTGAACCAAAGTTCAGGTAAATGACTGGTCAGATTAATTCTCTCAAAGTACCAAATCAAATTCCAATATACTATGGGATGTTCTTGTATAAATTTGTGCTTAGTAAGGCACGAGTCTCCCTCTTGACTTAAAACACTTTCCAATTCTTTCCTAAGAACCAGAGGATTCAGATACGGTACTGTGATCGGATCGTCCAATTCCTTTGGTTGTTCTAAGAGCTCAAATAACGCTCCTGTTAATGGATCGTTACTCTCACCCTCCTCACACCTGGAACAATTATTATTAGCACAATTTCGTATAGTAAATCCAATCGCGTTTAAAAATTATTGAATACAATGAGAAAGACAAATAAACAAATAAAAGGGTATACCTATAATCCAGTATAGTGACTGTGAGAAGTGGTACAGTGGCTTTATCACAAAATTGACAAACTGCATTTAAATTAGAATCCTCTGGCTGCCAGCCGGCCATTATTTCCTCGTCATATATAACGGCGGCACAATGATGGCATCTACTAGCTGTTGATAAAACCAACTCTATCGCCATACGTTCTTCCAATTCCCTGGAACCCCTTGGATACAAACAATCGGCTAATTCGGACAGCGAACCAAGATCTGCGCTCAAATCCCCTGTAATTTATATGCAAGTTTAAAAATTTCACGTTCTCTATAGATGAAGATAAAAGATGTATAATGAGAGACAATACCTGAAACTCTGGGAGGCATCTCATTACGATCTTGCTGTGAACCATCGGTAAGGGAGTCTAATGATTCGTGAGATATTCCATAAGTTAATTTTTGTTCACGCTCCTTAGATTTGACTGGAGTACTGGTTGCTGAGATTGCTTCCTTTATTTCATCAAATTTCTTGGCAACACTAGTCGCTGCAGATTTCAGACTATTTAGCCCTCCTAATATTAGTTCGTTTGATTTCTTTCCAGTCAAACTTGAGGGACTAAAAGGATTGAAGTAATTGTTGAATATTATTCACTATCGTTGATGCTTATTATTCAAGATTTAGATTTTAAATAGCGACCCAATTTAATAATGTTCAAATTTTAGGACTAAAGTGTTGTTAGAAACTTAGTTTTCTTGCTATTCTAAATCATGCTTGAAATTGAAGACTTAACGTTAACTGTTAATGTTAATAGTTAATGAATAGCTTTAGATACGCACCTGATATAGCTGGATAAACTTAGGGATTCGATGAGCTGATTGGATGATATCAACTCCTTATTTTTAGCAAATGTCAGGCCTCCGGTAGAATACCGTCTACATTTATTTAAAAAAAAAAAAGAAAAAAGCGCACACAAAAGCATGCAAAATGAGCATAAAAAAAAGTTAATCATAAATCCTTCATATGCATAATAGTGAATCAAAAGACAAGAAAACAATGTTAAATATTACGACTGTTACTTGTTGGTTTTAAGAAAAGCTCCATGAACTGCCAAATGGGAGTGATGAGATTGAGAAATAAAAAAAAAAAAGAAAATGGAATAACAAATAAATAAATTAATATCCAAACATTCGTACAAAAATAATCATCAAATTAGGTGTATATATATCTGAGATCTATATCGTTATCGCAGTTCGTACAAGAACTAATCATATATTATTTATGCTCACCCAAAACTGAGCTTGAGACTAGATCCAAGGCTGGATAAGCTCGAAGTTACACTATCCTTGTTCTGCGCCCAAAGACTACCAAACTCCATTCTGTCTCTATCTCTCTCTTGCTCTCCTTGCTGAGCCACTGAGTGTGGCATTGTTTCGCTTCTTTGCAAATGCCCGCCAACTATCGGACCTCCTTCGTCTACTGCCTGATGAAATGTTGCACTTCGGGGTAGAACATTGCTGAAAACGAATTATCAAAGTGTTTAACACTTTCCTCGCAACTTTTATTGAAAGCTGATAACAAAATACGATTGAATGTACCTTCTAAATAGTAATGGTCCTCCGGCACGCTCTTCAGTCACATTGTTAAGTATAGTTAAGGTACTTGTTGAACAGTTCGAGTCATTTTCCCCAGACGGAGATACGACTGGTGTTTCATCGTTGAGTAACGCACCTAAAGGATCGTTCTCAGTGACTGGAGTTCTGATGGGACTTTTCAATGGCGATTCGCTGTTTCTTACTAGCCTTTGAATTGTAAAATATCATTATACATTAGATGGGAATGAAATCTCAAAAACGTTAACAAATCTCAATTTGGATACATTTTATTTACCTCGGGTCACTAGTTGATCGATTAAGTGCTTCTGGCTGAGATGTACTCAGGCTAGTGCCTTGATCCTTCACAATACTATTTTGCCTTAAAAATTTCATTTTCGTCTCACGGTCAACAAGGGCAAATACTGGTAAATCAGGAACAGAACTACCTATCAATGCTGAAACATTTCAACGAAACATAAATGAATAAAAATTCCACCAGTCTTTTTAAAGGCTTAATTTTAAGCGAATATTGAAGTTCACTTACAATCACTTCCTGCTGCATCCAAATCTTGCGAATGAGTACTATCGAGGCTCGATCTGGAGAGAGCATGTTCCAAAGTTTCGGTACTTTTGCTATCCGCACCCAGTATATCCGTCGTCGTGCTCAATCGTCTTCTAGCTCCTTTCTTTCCAGCTTTTTTGAATAACGCAGCTCCGACAATAACGTTGCGTAATTTGTTCCACATCAGTTGACTGGAATTAGTCATATCGGATGGCCATGTGGCCTCCAATAC
This sequence comes from Tenthredo mesomela, assembly GCA_943736025.1. Classification (NCBI taxonomy): domain Eukaryota; kingdom Metazoa; phylum Arthropoda; class Insecta; order Hymenoptera; family Tenthredinidae; genus Tenthredo; species Tenthredo mesomela. The sequence continues at coordinate 13,254,186 of OX031013.1, forward strand.
AGCCTGAATTCATTAATTAATTATTAGGCCGGAATGATTAGGGTCTGTGACTTTCAATAAAGACTCAAAACACAGGGAGTGTCATTTGATTCCGCGTTTCTTGATGAAAAGTTAAATAATAAAAGTATTCAAGAAATATTTTATACTTTGTTGTAAAATCCATAAGTTAAGGCATTCGGTTGAACTCCGCTGCGCTTCATGTGGAATAACAATTTCACAGCTAATACAGGTTGACCGTATACACCGCACAGTTGCATCATAGCTCTGTAACAAACCTGAAATACAAAGAAACAAAGTTATTTGAAAAGCTGAAAGATATTCGATGCAACATTGCAGCTCATCTATTCAAATGCTTCAGTCATTTGAGAGTATCATTTCGAGTGAATTTCAATTTGGTAACTGAAAGGCTTGCTATAAAATTTCAGATTCAGACAGGAATCTATTGCAAAAACAATATACTAAACTCATTCACCGTTTTCTTTTTCCTATCTGAGATCACATTCTGTGATAGAGTAGCGTAATTGAAGAAAATAGATAAGCTATGTTTCAACCAGAAAAATGAGATTTCTTTGAGTTTTTTTTTTTTTAATTTACCTCTTCGGTTGGATCTAAGCGTAACTTTTGCATTTTCACAAGCAACTCATAGGCTTGATGTAAAATTGCTGCGGGTTGGCTTGATCCTTGCAGCATAGCAGGCAGATGAAGAAACCACAAACTGTAACAAGTGCCCAACAAGCATCTTGCCCATCTTTCTGGTACAGCTGCCTGTAAGGGAATCGAAAGATCAGTTTCATTGCATAAATATCGATCAGTTTTCACTCCTTGAGTTTTAATCAGATTATAAAATTGATAGAAACTAAGATTTATGAATTGTGAATTTGGCAGGAATCTCACCTGTTTTCTAGCCATTTTTTGAGCTACTTTTATCTCGTGTTTAGTTCTACGAGCCATCGGACTTCCAGGTACCATGCTGAATGCAGTGAGGGCTGGATTTTTCAAGCTAAGATTTTTTTGGGGCCTCATCAATTCGGGATTTAATTTAAACGTTTTATAAAGTAGTGGTTTCTGATTAGATCCACCTTCTGGCGGTGGAATAAATACTGTGCGTTCACTGTGCTGCGATTCATCCAATTCCAAAAGTGGTCCTGAATCCAAAACGGAGAAAATCACATGAGATAAAAGAAATCTATGTGAATGTTTGTCTTTTTTTCTTAACAAAACGTACCACTCTCTTCCTCAACTCGTTCTGTACATTCGTCGAAAAATGCCAAGCCTGCCATATCCATATCAGATACGAAACTTCTTTCTTCTATAAATCTGAAACAAGACAAGAAAATTTCCAAAAATATTAAATTACTTGTAACTCTGTAAAACTTCTTATCTCGCATTGCCATTGTATAACTAACAAATAACAATGTTGATAAACATTTAATAACCACATCTCTTACCTGATGAACATCTGGGTTCGCACAAGCATGCTATAAAATTTAGCGTGGGCTTTATCTCGGCTCCTCAAGAAAGCTTGCATGTTAAATAGACTTGTCGGATCCGTCGACCCAACAGTCGGTGCTTTTGTTATTGGTAGTAAGTACGATCTATACCCCTTCAATATTATTGCCATGAATCGTAGAAAAGCATCTTGTATTTCAAGTTCCAATGCCTGTTCCTTTCTTTTTTGTTGAAACTCTCTGTCCACACTGAAATCTGCGTCACCTTTTTCTGTAGGCAAAATTAATTCAACGAATGTTTTTAGAGTTTGATTTCTGTTTGATCGTCAATTTTATTTGTATGATAAATGAAGACACACCTTTTTGAGAAGTATAACTTCGTCCTAGGCTAATTAACTTTGAATAAAGAAGTTCCAGCCTGTTTTTAAGAGATCTAGCAGCTTTTTTAGGCAGCAATTTCAAGCTTAGATATCTTCTATCATCACAAATAGCGACGTTGTTAGTGTCCAGATCCACGCAATTTACATCCGCTGGTGGATCGTATAAATCAAAGAATCGAGAGTCAACACCAATCAGAAATGGCAGTGGCGCATGGAGTACCTAAACGATTTTCAATCAATAATTTACTATCAAATATTTCGGATACTATAATTGAGGAGCGATACTAAGCACCTCGTCTTATCTGAATCTAAGATTCATATCGTTGATAAAGTTAAATAAGTATAAGTATAAGTAAGAGTAAATGAATTATACCTCTGCCAATCCCAAAGGACACAGTGGTATGTAGGGACATTGCCACTTGAAGGGAAACAGAATCATGGCAATTGCTTCACTCACTGATGTAAGAACATCTGGCCTTAGAGAATGAACCAATATCTTCTGTTCAGTTAATATCAATAACAGAATCAACAAGCAGTTATCTGGGCCCAGATTAATCAGCAATTGTCTAAAACTTGCCCCAGATCTTGGCAATGCTAAGTCTTCTGGCTGGGTTAATATTAATCTATCAAATCCGCTCAACTGCACCAATATCCTAGGCCTCTGAGGACTAGGAAATGGTATATCGCACAGAAAATAGGCGATGTATTTCTCGATGGGAACATTTTGCTCCTTCCCATTTACCATACTGTGTAAAAAGACGAGAAATTTTTCAAACGTATCGAAGAATGGCCAATGGGACAGAATGCATATCGATTTACTGATATTCAAAGACTGAGTATTCGGGTCGGCAAATTGTAGCTTTTCTATCTGTGCCGGATTCAGTTTATCAAAAATACCAAGTTTTTGATAATTCCTTGGCTTTATTGGGTCAGCCTTTATTTCCTCGGTTAAATTTTCAGTATTTGTTGAATCCTCTGCGTTATCTCCTGGAAAAAGTTAAACAATTTTGTAAACAATTTGTGTAAGATAATTAAGTAGAAAAAGGAGCTAATAAAAAGCTGAGAAAAGACCCGTTACAAATTAACAAACGGAATTACCATAATTCGAATTTACTTTACTTGGGTAAAGTTCCAAAATATCCTGCGAATTGGTATCATTCAATTCTTTTAATACTGGCTCAATTTCTTCATAAAATGTGATAGCCGATCCATATATTTTTTGAGCTGCATCAGCCACCGTCAATACAAACGTTGAAAATACAGGTTTTGGCTTGGACGCCAACTTAGGCCAACATTCAATGGTAGCTCCCATCGGCAAGCAGAACATAGCGACAGAATTGGGGAACATAAAACTGTCGTAATCCTTAACAGGATACTTGTACAATATAGCAGGTTTGAACGATATCAAATTGGCTCGGTTCATAGATTTTTTGTAACATAAAAATACGTCGCTACCCAGCATTCCCTTGTTCAAATTCTTATTTATAACACAAAATGCGTGGGGTTGACATTCTCCCTTGTTTGCCAATATCAAACAAATGTCTGTTACCACCAAACTATTGCACGGCATCTTAGGACTCGCCCTTCTATAAGTTACAAATATTCTTGATGTAGAATTATTAACATTTGCAACGTGGCCGTCTGGGGTTTCCGCCACTACCTCGGCGTCGGGCATAATACGTTCCTTGCCATCGTAAATTACCCCTGAAATAAATATTTCGTTTAAATAATCAAAGGGATAAAATCATTCAAGCAGTTTTAGAATCATTAACAAAGTTGAGAAAAAAATTAACGCATACCAATATCGACTAAAGGTGGCTTATCCCTTCCTCTTTTATAGCATATATAGCATTCGTTAGTCCTTAAACTGCCGTGATTTAAATCAGCAGGAAATCCGGTAACAGTTTTAGTCAAAATAACAAAATCATCGGGACAAGTTTCTCCCAAGGCAGGAAATATTATTGCCAAATCAGTTATCGGCGCTTGCATATGTGTGTCTTTAAGATGTGTTCCTTCTTGACACCAGTCTTCTAGCCTGTTGCTTTCGTTGTTATCGTCGTTTAAAAAATTATCATCTTGTCCCGGCAGTCCGGCTACGACGAAATAGTCGGCTACCCTTCGCTCGTCCATTTTATATATATATATATAATATATATATATATATGTATTTGGACGAAATTATTGTACAATATACATACGCGTTTTTATTTTGTGTTTATTATCCAAATTTTTTATTAACGCTTTCAAATTTACTTCAACATCTTATTTAGATAATATATTTTTAAACAAGGGTTAATTAGGAGCTGTGTAACAGCAATTAGAAAGTATTTTAACAGTCATTTAACGCGGTGATATCTATATGTATATTTATATATATATACTGTAATTATTTATTTTGTTATTATTATTAAATACACGGCCGATTATTTGTTCACTAATATAATGGTATCTTGATTCGTAAAGAAATTCGATTCCTTTATAGGTTATATGTATAAGGTAAATGAAATGATAAGTAGTAAAAATAATAAGTTCTCTTTTACCTTTTTCGATACATTTCTTAAATGTTCGACGCAGTAGTTGAACTGTTATTTCACAAGTAAATTATCAAGGTCGATAATATTTGTCGCAAAGCAATGAATGCAATGATTGTCAGAATAAAGAACAGAACTAAATCTTAGGTTATATGTCACACGCGAATACACTTTCATGAATTAATGTTACTTGGTGTTAGTTAACATACGAAACGATACATTTGGATGATAAAATATATCCAATGAAGTTTTATAACTTTGTTAATTAGCCTTAATACACGTTTATGGACTTACGGTACAAGTTTTATTAAAAATAATAGAAAATTTCTTGTTTCTTGGACGGCCATTTTTGTTGGGCGGCAAAATGGCTACCAAGGGGCAAGGTCGTGTTTAATTTTAAACATTAATTTATCAATCTTTATTGAAATGACTTTTTCGACCTGTTTTATCACATCGCTTCATTCAGTATGAAATATTTGGTTGTTTTTTTTTTTTAATTTACTAACAAATTTAAACGGTCTTAATTTTATATAGAATGAAATTTTGAAAAACATTATTTCAAACCTTTGCTATATAGTTTCGATCTCTTTTTATACTAGTACGTAGGTTACCACATATACTATACTATAGCTTAAGAAATAGACGATCCTTGATCGATATTTTCATGCGTAGTAGACAGTAAAGAATATTGCCGATAGATTATTCAACAACATATTTACTTGACACAATTTTATATGCCACGCCTGATATATTACGATCGTGCTAAAAAAAAAAAAAAAAAAAAATAATAAAAAAAATAATAATAATGTATGTACGCATATAGTTTACGTACAGAATTGCGTTGCGATATCAAAATCGAATATGATAACTTTCAAAAACTGACCAATAGAACGTGTTTAAACTTTCATTCATACGTAATAATGTATCTATAATATTTTAGGCGCCAGACTCGAAGTGATCGCTCATATGAATCATGCTCGTTGTAACTTGTATTATATTACTTATACGGACTATACTATAGCATAACCGCAGAGGTAAATCTAGGGGCCTTGCTATCATTGATTTCTAATACTGAAAGGCCCCTGAACTTGTTGCATCGTATGTAGTACAAGTATACATAGGTATATCTATAGAACGCACCTAAGTAGATATAAGGTGATAATATTGTTATCAAACTTTGTTAAATAAAGAAATTTCCCATCTTATATCTTGGCTATTTATTATATAGGATTAAGTGAGTGAATATAGGCCACCATAAGTTCTTCAATGTTTCGCTGCTCCGAAATGAAAAATCTCTTTATGAAATTGGCCGTAATTTCTGGAAAAGTTTGACGAATTAACATGAGCCTAGCGGCATTTTGGTCCTTAGAAAATTTCTGATTTTCTGATACCAAACGGGGATTCTAATAACGAAAAATTAACTCGGTCGCAAAATTTTTGAGGACCCATACTTGAATTTTTGACATCATTTGTATTAGCGAAATGCTGCGTGAAACTTTTATTTCACACGGAAGAAAAATTGTTGCTGAATTTACTATGTTGAGCAGCTGGTATAGACAACACTTTTTTTGCAGTAGAAATTACCACAATTCTAGTATTTGGTACATATTATAGGAGCAAGTAGATTTCAATGTCATATAATGAGTAAATGTTATACCACAATATTGTTGTCATTTCTACTGCAAAAAAGTGTTGTCCCTATTCCAACTGCTCATTTTTTTTCCGTGCAAATACAATAATTGAATAAATTTTTTCACTCTGGACGTTGCGTCCTCATATCCAATACCTTATCACGGAGAAAGATGTTCAGTCGGATATGGGACAGCACCTTTTTGCAGTAGAAATTACTACAATTCTAGTATTTGGTACATTGGAGCAGAGAAAATGTTACCACAATTGTTGTCATTTCTACTGCAAAAAAAGGCGCTGTCCCATATATTCAACTATGCACACAGTAAATTCAACAGCACATTTTTCTTCGTGGCACGAAGTCTCAAATTTGTTGATCAAATATGATAGCAGAAGCTCCGCAGTCGATGTTCCACCCAGCTAAATAATACTTAGTTCTTCCTCATCCTCATGAACTGCAGCGATTACCATCAAGCGAGGGAGAGACATTAGTTTAGATTACTTAAACTTTTTTCTAATCCCATTATTTTACATATAACAAGTTATGAGAATCTGTACTAATGGTTAAAAGGAAAGGAAAAAAAATATTCAAAAAAATGATAATTATGGTAATTAACTAATTTCCATACTGCATATAATGTAGAAAGTCGATCAGGAAGTAGTCGGAATATACGAACTTCCTATCGTATATACCTACCTACCTAGAACTCTGAATAGCTCATAACGACGCGTTCTTATCAGCCACTACTAATGAGCTACAAACTTACTTATGACATGAAACCAAAATTCTCTATAAACCAGGAAAGAAAAATTCGCATTCTATATTATAATATGCTTTATATATTTATGACCTACGAGTCTGAAAGCGTTTCAAACTATTTAGGCTTGTATTCGCCGGTATTGTATTAGCTTACCTCATTGAAAGCATTACAGAACTAATACCAGGCAGTTAATTCATTATATATTTGACTGTACATAATTTGGACAGGAAAAATAGATTAGAAGTGTAGGAGAGTATCATAATATAGGTGTGTGAAAAACATTGCCTATCTACTGCAGTGGTTCACCGAATTTCGGAAAGTAGATAAAATACAAATACAAATAACGTGAAAATCTATCCGAGGAAAAACCGTGTTTAGAATAATAATTATCCTATTTACACAAATTACATGCCTCTTAGGGGGTACGGCTCGATGGGTCATGCACGACGTGACTTCGCGAAGGTTGTGTTACGAAAACAGGATAATAAAAGACAACCGATAAGTATATACACTGTATAACACATCAATACGATATTTAAACTTATAGGATAAGACCTGAAATGAATATATATACCTATACCAATAAAATAATCACGAATACAAGAAAGATTATTTAGAGGTACCTATACATAGACACTCAATTCTCTGAAGACTATAATTTCGAACGAAAATCAATTTTCTTCACCTTTAAATTACCTGATCAGTACATAACACATGCTCATATATCGTTAGCTAAATAGAAAAGTCACGTAACCACCATCATTTCCAGGTTTTTGAAAATTTGAGTGAAAATCACATATCTGCAATTTTTTTTCATTTCTTCACTGATTATGCCTCTCCAAACAGTTTCAACGTACCTATGAAAGAAAATTTGTGGAAAAAAAGCGTATCGCACAATTATTTCAATCATGCACACATGTGCAGTCGTCACATACATGCTTCAACATTTGTGGAGATGCGTGTTTTTGCCACAAAACTTTTAGATATCTACTGTAAAAATTGAAAAAAAAAATAAAAAATCACCTATCTCGAAAAATCGAATCTCGAAATGCGTAAATGTTTTCAGCATTTTTTCAGTTTTTTTTTTCATTAAAGTCACGTAAGTGCCCACTTACGTGCTTTTCATCCGAAAAGTGATGGACATATGTTTGCCTATTAAAAAAAATTGTCTATTTCAATGTATTCATCCTGTATAAGCATAACAAACATATTTTCTGGAGATACGTCATTTTTCTTCCGAAAATAGTACATTACAATACGAGTCCGGTAAAACTTTTTCTGACGAGTGTGAGGTTGCAGCACGAGCCGAAGGCGAGTTTTGCAATCACACGAGATCAGAAGAAGTTTTTCCGTCGAGTATTGTACAAAATTTTACTTTAGGAGGTGTGAAAATGGGGGTTTTAGCCACGCGAAGCGAAAGCTGTTGAAAATTTTATTGTGAACTTCCAAAATTTTATTGGAAGTTATTTTTGCAAACATGAGTAGTAAATTCACAAGATATTTCCTTAAAATTCATTTACAAATATTTCAAATTTACTGAACAATTTAGCGAATTCAAAAACAATTTTGTGTTCTTATGAAAGTTCAGTAAAATCAAGAATTTATTTGTAAATTTATGGAACAAGCTTAGCAGTTTACTTTGCTACGCCAAATTCGTAATTTTGCAGAACTTTTGTGTAGTAAATATGTTGTAAATTCACAATCATTTTTAACAGTGTAGAATCTATAATTCTGTGACTGTAGCATATATTTTTTTTTCATACTTTTGTTTGCGAACTTGTGAAAATACGGATATGTATATGACTGATAAGAGATGCGGCTCGAACTAAGAAGTACATAACAATAAGTGGTAAGTCTGATGAATAGATCATCATACCGCCTGTCAGTTGTCTGCACTTTCACTCAAGAGAAGTAGCTGTGTATTGTACCTATACAACAGAATGTATACCGGTTGGATGAACTTTTACCTCAGCTTTTCCATTTCCAAAAACTGTCGAGGGTCGGACTAGGTATATAAGAAAAATATGTACTACATACATGCATGTGTTGTGTACCTGCGTATATAAATACGTGTATACAATAAACTATAGTATAATATTTTCAAAGTACATAAGGAAGAAAACTTCCTGTTGGATTTACAAGCAGAAAGTTTGTTAAGATTTACTTGTTAGCATGTTAAAGTTACATTCCTCGAACGGTACCAAGTACCGCGATTGCTGTCATTTCTATAGCAAAAAGGACTACTATATCCCCATGCGCTTGTAAATCCAACAGGAATTTTTTTTCTTTTTCTTTTCACCCTTGTATATTTCCTCAGAAAACTATTTGTCTGCGTTTAATAGAGCGTGTAAAGACCGTTCTTTTATCCTGTCACTACAAAGCTTCTCAATTATCTTGTCCAGAGCAGTGCAAAAGGTTGTAGGATGTAGTAATTCATATTATTTAAATAAAAGAATATCAAAATATGCAGAATAATGGTAGGTACTTTATTCGTAAAGATTCTTATATCCTGGAGCGATCGGAAGATCGTATATTAATAACAGGTATAAGGGTAAAAAAAAAACTTGAAGAAATTTTAGCTTGATAATTATTGCGAATAATAATTATATAATTGGCTGAACGATTTGTCATAGCCGATTATTAATCATCGAATAAATCTTTTAATTAACATTCGAAACACATTTTGCAACTGATTACATATACACAGTTACTGTACGTACCTATACAATTCGTAGAATTAATTTTCGAAACGGATATATGTATAGGAACATACATACATTTTCTTTCCCTCTCACTTTGTTCTTATGTAGATATATATTATCGTTCATAGAGTTTAGTATATCCTACTCTCTTTCTGAGAAGTTGTACATGTTACATCGGGGCTCTCTGCAGCAGACTTTCGTATGTATTTACTGGAGGAGCATAAGCCAAGTGCCAGTGCGTTGTGAGATTTCGTTCTGAAAGGAACACGGTTTCTATCAAGAAGTTCCTTTAGCTGTAACACCTTACTTCGCTCTTTTATACCTGTTGACTTGTGACCCAGTCGTTGATAACTTCATAAAAATTCTTCGCACGTTTTACGTAGCAGCAATTCATTCAAACGAGATTAAAACATTAAGCTGAATTACCATGGCATTGCTGGTGAAGGTAAGTGATAAATATTTAGAGTTGAAAATTTTTAGCAATAACAAAAATAATTTGCTTCACATTTACCCTGATACAGATATGAATTCTGAACTTATAAATAAACGAATCGAAGTAATTAAACCGCAACATAAATCGAATCTAATTGGGAAACACCGGTTTTAATATGGTATCACCGTATGAAGTTTCCCATACCCTGATCGTTAGGTGAATACGTGTTGATACCTCGCGATATGTATATTAATCCACATATATGCATGTATATTGTATACTTGCAAGCATTTGTTTCATATGAAAGGCGAGAATTAAGCGGAGCTGACAATTTTCATTGAACTACAAACACCATTCAATCCATTAGAGAATTATGTGATTAATTTGCCGTTCAAATATGATAAATAAATGTACAAACCAATGTGCGGACATTTTTGATGAAGAAAAAAAAAAAAAAAACATTTTGATTCCCTCCAATTTGCAATTACATCCGGCAGTCATTTTACGCGTAACAAGAGATGAGCTGATCCAGCTTTACATAACATGAAGAAAATATGGGATTTCAGGGCAAGTTGTAAAATAATAAAACAAAATCGGAAACTCTTGTTTCAGATTCTGTTCATCTGCTCGATGATCTGTTATGCTATGGCAGCCGAGGTTCCGACTGCAAATCAAAAACCGGGCGTTCAATCCAGGATTTCTGAAGATCAACTCGAATTTGCTTTAAATGACAAACGGTATCTCATGAGACAATTGAAATGTGCTCTAGGCGAGGCAGCGTGTGACCCGGTGGGACGCCGATTGAAAAGTAAGTTTACTTCGGCATGGTTACATAGAATAATTGCAAGTCTCGATTTTGCTCGATTTGAACTAGAACAGTGAATCGTGGGAACCCGAGAGAATGGAGGCTAGAGTTATAATTGTAGGTGACTCGAAACTGGGTTAAAACTTTAATTGAAACGATTGGAATTTCGTTATTTGTAGAGTCTCATAAAAGCTCGGTAAACTATAAATTTCCATAAATTCACGATTTAACGTTTGATGTTTGAATCAAAGGTCTCAATTGTTCAACATTTGAAATATCGACGAGCTACTCCAGACTTTGATGAAATGCATTGCATTGCATTGCTTTCGACATACGTCATTCACACTCACAAGTCATAACTATATGCATAATGATAAAATATGTGCAGTAGAGATACTCGTTGTTCAATGGTTGTTATATAGTTTTGATATCGTTGAAACTTATTCTCATCTCTGTCACCACAAAGCGCGATGTATGTATCAGAGGAAGCGTATTTTTTTAATTACACAATTTGTATGCTTTTTACGCTTGAAAATTTTCAGCTTATAATTATTCAAAGCAGCAATGAATCCGTGCGTTGAAAATTTTAAGCGTTTAGAAATCGCTTATCTCGAGAACGCTACTTCCTGTACCACGTTTTGTGTCCCCCTTCCGAAATAACTTTCGATTCATTTCGCTCCAGGGAATCCCAACGTATGTTTCCACCGCGGATGAAAATACGCCTATATATATGTATATTATATATGTGCATTATACCCCACAATATCACGAAATACATCCACATAGTAAATAGGTACAACCCACACACAAAATACCATCGTAATTTGTATATCGTTATTTCTATACCAGGTTTGGCACCTCTAGTACTACGAGGATCATGCCATCAATGCAGTCCTGACGAAACTAGGCAAGTTCAAAGAGTTCTGTCCCATATCCAGCGAAACTTCCCAAGGGAGTGGGCTAAAGTCATCCAGCAATACGCTGGCGTTTAAGATACTATACTATAAAGTTTTTTTCCCTGTGCCAAAAAGCATGGTATATACCTATAGATAAATGAAAAGCAACTGCGTTAATTGGACGTGATATTAAATATCAAACAGAATCGTATAATAAAAACGAGAATCACCGTGAATTATATAAATCGATTGTGTATCTGCTATCATTATTATCACTACTATTATTATTATTATTATTATTAATATTATTATTATTATTATTATTATTATTATCTTCGCCATTAGGTTATTATTTAATATCATTCTCATTCTGCTATATCGTCGTACTATTATATATTATTTTCAAAGAAAAAGAAAAAAAAAAAAAATATATAAAAATAATATAAAATACGGTGAACAATTAGAAAATGTATTAGATAGGTACTACATATTCGAATATATTTTATTTTCGAAATAAGGTGTATATTACATATAATACACGATAGCACGATATACTATAATATATACCTATATATGTGCAGAATTGTATAGGTACTAGTTTAATGCTGCAGACTTATTGATTATGAATTTTTCTTCAAACCGTTTAAATAAAACTTATGTATACACTCCGAAGATGAATGTTTTTCGTTAATAATATATTATACCTACCTGTGCGAGAATTATTTATTTGTTCGCTTTAAGCTTGCCATTACTCCTTTTCCCTAATATCCGTCATTTATCTGTTTCGCTTATGCCTGTCATTTACCCAGGAGAGCTTTTGTCTGTCATTAAGTACTACCATTTGTCTAACTCGGATCTGTACCCGCGTATACCCATACCCATATTACGTTGCCCTCTTTGCACTGCCTTTGCCTTGCCATTGAACTAATGTTGTAAGTTGCGAGAGAATCTGGAAACGAAGACATTCCACGAGGCGTCAGGCATTTCAAACTCGCGATCCGTAAGCAAACAGATTATAGTTACAAAGCCACCACTTTCACCCTGTTTATCCTGCACTACACGTATATTATTATATATATATATATACATATGTCTAAGTATATGCTTCGACTATACCAATCACCGATACTTTCATTCTTGACTTAAACCAGAATTTCTAGACTACTGTTATATACGGTTTGGTTCTATACTTAGACATTTAGTGCACCAACGCTACTGATCGCGCTGATTCTGTCTTTTAAATTTGTTCTTAATTCACCGACCGCGTCCTATCGGAAAGGTCATCTGGCAATTAGCACCGGCTTAAGAATGTCAACTAGGGTCAATGTCCCTACGGCATTCTATTATTCTCAATGAAATTCTGTTAAATCATCGATAGGATTTTCTAATATCTATACCTATGTATATTAGGGTCGTTCTTAATGCGGTCATATATATTAGAGATTCAATACTCCCATAGGCCAGAACGTCTCCAAATATATACAAAAAAAAATTTAGTGAAAACCCGAGATTTCTATCTAAATTTTAAGTACTGATCCAAATCCTTTGAACTTTACCATTTAAATAATCGGGTTAAAATTTCGAAAGTCCAAAACGTAAACCGGCTGAAATCTCGAATTTCAAAATTAGCGAAACGCGAAATTCAGAACAGGCAATATAACGATACTCTATAAAATATACAAAATATCATTATGAATACGGAAATATCACAAACAAATTTAATCGAAAAACCAATTTAAGAATGGACTGCAAGATCACGAAGCGCAAGATATCGAATTAGTGAAAATATCAAATATACGAAATCTGGACTGTTCTTCATTTTAGAATAGTAAATCTAAGGACCGCTTAAAAATTCTAATTCATTCAAACGAAAGGTCAAAAACTCGAATGGTTAGAATCTCGAATCGCTTAATAAACACATAGACGGGCCGAAATAGCGAAAATGCTGCAACATTTATTTAGTAACTAAATTTGAAGAATCAATGAAGAATGTCGACGTCGTTCATGAATACTTAGGAGCTCATGAAAATTCTATCATTTGAGATTTCTACCTTTCTACATTTTGCATTTATAAGTTCTGCTCCTTCTGAATTTTCGTTCTCGCTATATTTATGTTTGGTTTATTAGCTGTTTAAAATATTAGCCATTTTCGATATATAGTTTTTGAAATATAAACTTTTCATGTTATTATAATCTATATTCTGCTCATTCGATGTACGAACGATCTGAAAACACATTGTCGAATTAGTGACCTATCGGATAAATGACCTTTCGACGAAACACTTATTCGACTATCAATGATCTGTCGGAACTAAAAGATTTTTAAATCACAATTCTCGTTATTTTGGTAATCGCTCATTTAAAAATTCGAGATTTAGGTCAGTTTACGTTTTGGACTTTCGAAATTTTGACCCCTACCCGCACACTTCTTATCTATATAGTACCTAGCAGGTATCCGTGAAAAATTTATAGATTTTTAACGACAAAATTTTATTTATCATAATTTGGATTAGAAAGGTTTTTTTTTTTTAGTGCGCTGTAAGTATACCTTCGAAAATTAAATCGTTGAAAATCTTGCCACAGGTAAGGAGTGTACCAAATTTGAGATTTTGGGAAAAAAAAGAATGACTCACGAAATGTTACAAATCATGTTTTATTTGAATGGGAAAATTCGAAGGCTTTAGAGTGGTACTACACAGAATTGAGATAAGAACCCCTTCGCTGGGGTTTTGGCTACAATTTTTTGTACATATTGGAGACGTCCTAGCCGAAAATGATGAAATTAAGAACCACCCGAATGTATATTTATATATATATATATATATACACTCGACCGAATGTCAAGTAAATATAGCTACATAGGTACCAAAAATAAAAAAAATAGGTATGTATATCTAAAGTACTTGAAAACCCGCTGAACGAATCCACGAAGGTTCGAGATGCAGATCATACTGTGTATAAGTATATATGTATATATAGGAATCTAAGATCTATAGATATGTCTAGATTTTACGACCAATTTATTGGCTTAACTCGAATCTATAAGTACCTTACCTACCTATACGACCATTTTCAGTTCTAAGATGGTTTTCTCCGCGATCATATAAAAGCTCAGCACTCGCAGTCTTTCAAGTTTCGACAATTATATGGATTTAACCGATTGCTCTCGTTATATAATCTGTGTATACCAACCCGCGGACGAGCTACTATCGATTAACATGTTATTTCTATATATATATATATATATATATATATATATATACTATATATATAGGTTCAAAGGTAATGAGAACTATTGCGAACAATATTATTTGTACAGAAGTTTAAGCTTCCCCATCAGAATTCCGGCAAAAGTCCAGTTCGTAGGTAGTACCCACGGGATATAGATATAAATGTGCGTATATATACCTACCTACGCTGCGTTAGAATTAAATCCTCTTCAGTAGTCGTTCTCACGGGGCTCTTCGTCAAGCTCGCCTTCCCTCTTTATCCTTCTGTCTTTTCCTCTCTATAAAAAATATGTATATACGATACATATATATATATATACTATATATGTATATACGTATATAATCTTTGTGTGTATATAGGTATACATAAGCCTCCCTCTCAACGAAGGTTAGACCAAGTAGATTTCTTAATCCGGAAGTTCGGATTTTATAGAGTCTGATATGATACGAAAGATGGTAGGTGTATATATACGATGGTAAACACAAAGACGTTATATACTACATAAAAGTGTACATAATGCCGATTACATAGCACTATATATATATATATATATATATATATATAATATATATAATATACCATATACATAGTAGTAGTACGTGCAAGAGGGCAAAAGTTAGAGTGTCGATATATACATACATATATAGACAATATATATACATATATCTACACACTGACACATACTGCACCCACACGTCTATATATGCAAGTACATACAGATGTACATGTGTATAATGTATATATACATTTATATACACACACACACACATTTATATATGTATGTATATACCTATACATACAGTTGGGATCGATAGAGGACAGAGAAGCCCGGGACATCCCCAGCAATTCTGTTCTCTTATTCTTGCAAGAAACGCGGACACCTCCTTCTCACCTCTGGCATGCATAATATACTGGGTTATGCGAAATTAATGCCCGCAACCCTCACGAGAGCATCTAATTATCGGAAAGAATTAATTAGCGAAATGTGTGGCGTTGGGTAGCGGTCCAATCCATACCGTATATCCTATACCCTATACCACACAGTTTTAGCCTGCGGTTGTTTAATTAATTCACCCAAGATTATTGCGGTTACATAGTTCGTAGCCACTTGTCAAATTTCTGAACAATTAACGTGAGACACAATCCTGTTAATTACACTATGATTAAGATTTTACTTATATATATATATATATATATATATATATATATATATATATAATTAACGCAGATTTATTATTATACATATAATGCATCTATATAGTAGATATACACACACACACACACGTGTAGTTGACGTTTAATGAACGTTTCGGAGAGTTGTATGAAAAAATGTTGATTCTAATGACATAAGTACCACTATGCGAGTTTTTGAAATCTATTTATTATTATTATCATTTATATATCATATTACGATAGAAAAAATTAAAGAATATCATCATCATACCTGTTGTTTATTTATTTGTAAAACAAATTTGTATTTTATAATCTCCGTTCCGTAACCCGCAGATTATAAACTCACCAAAACATGTGCATATCCCACTTTACCTAATCCATTTTCAAAGCCGGTATGACAACGAGGTAAACTCTGTGGTTCGTTATGAATATTCCAAAGGGACAAATTGCTTCAATCTTCCCTCACGGGGCGGGTTTAGTCAGCGCTGGCCGTTGACGGATATATCAAGTGCCGAGGGATAATGTAACTCGTGTCTCTACCATTCGCTCGACTTCCGAGATTACGTCTATAATATGATAATGATTATAACATTCCAGGAGTTAGTTTTGTTTGGTTTATTTTATTTTATTTTATTTTATTTTATTTTATTTCACGTTTTATTAAATTTTTTTTTGTTTTCCCTCTTTACTTTCTCTTCTTCTTATATTATTCTTATATTCTTCTTGCTTTCTCGTTTCGCAGAAGAATTCTGTGAGCTTTGCCATCCGAGACGCGTTGACATCCAATCTCAGATATATATTATAATAAAAGCCTAAAATCAACGGAACAAAGATGAGAGAAAGGAAAAGTAAGGGAAGAAAAAGAGAAAGAAAGAAAAAAAAAGAAAAAAAAAAAAGAAAAAATTTGAAACGTTTTGACGACTCTTTACGACGTTTGAGGTATAACTTTTCCGAGGAGTTTTGACGGGCTCGTAAATTCGGCCCAAACTGTGAAATGCAGTACATTTATTGTCCATCCTTTCCAACGCGACTATACTGATCCGAGAGATCTGGTGAGGATATTTTCCCACCGATGTAGGTACATATCTATGCGGGTAGTATTTGTATTTTCAAAGGGTAGATTCTAGATACGAATTGATCTCAGACCCCGGAAATCCTTCTATACAAGATTGATAACTACGATTCGCGCGTGAATCAGACCGACTGCGATTCTGTTCAAACTAAGGCGCTGATGACTTTTGAAAAGGTGTTAAAGAGATATACGCCGAGCCTTTAGACTCGCTATTCATCTCAGCACCTGGCACCGCGGTGTAGACGGTTGATATTTTTTTCACCGTGACTTACGAGGCTTAAATAACGTTTGACTCATTCTCAGTCAGCTATAACCGTACGTCTCGGTTCGAAAAACGTAGCAAAAATAAAAGAAAAAAAAAAAAAAAAAAAAAACGAGAAAAAAAAGAAAATTATAATTTTTCCTTTTTTCTACTTTTAATAAACACCCAAGGTATAGGTACGCCCGAAGGCTGCGATGCAAACAGACATTTCCTTGATTAAAAACATCGATCTCTCGGGAATATAACTGTTATATATTTTCCACAAATGGGCACGCCACACGTGTTCCGGACACACACGAGTCTTTACAGTCCCTGTAGTCCCGGTCCCAGTCCTGACTAACGTGCGATATACCTAGTTTATACATGTTATATCTCGTATACAATTAGCCACGATTGCTCGACGCTTGCCAAGCCAAGTGTGAATACTTTATGTTATACCTGTGGTATGAGAACATCGTAACATTTCAGTATGGTATTCAGAAATTATTCTTCATCGTCATTTTGAGGGTCTTTTATAGAAATGGTATATAAATATATATGTATAATATATACACCTATATACATTACTATATATTATATAATATAAGGGTAAAATTCTTAATTAGCATAACTCGAGCGGCTCGTATCACCGACGGTTTGCAAAGATTTCAGATTATCCGTCGACGAGAACACAGACTTCTCTCCACCCTGTAGCAGGAACATTTCGTTTGTCATTCCGCTTTTCTCTTCTTATAGCTTAGGCTCTTTGTCACGCTTCCGCACTTCCGCACTTCATCGCTTCCTCTCTCTCTCCTTCGGCGGTCTTATCTTTGAAATTTCAAAAGATTCGTTTTCTGCGCAAACAAATTGCTATTCGACGGTCCGCGTACTGGTGTCGGAATTTCAAGACTTTTCCAAGAAGTTTAACACCATCAAAGAACGAATCGAGTCTCGCTGCGAAAAGATTTACTTTGAAAATTTTCTGTTATAACTACGTGAAATCTGTAAGGGTATGACCTACACGTATGTTCATGCATGTAGATATGTGTGTATAATATATATATATATATATATACCTAATACCTATGTATACCTACACAAAACGCAGTTCGGAGTCAATTGAGGAGGGCGTAAAACTTGGCTACATAATTTAGCGTCCCGGTTCAGTTGCGAGAACTTCCTCGTGGAACTGTTTACGAAAAGTCTGAAGAAGATAAAATAGGGAAGATAGTCAGAGAGGAAAAGAATAAGAACAAGACTGCGAATGAAAGAAAGAATGAGGAAAAAGAAGAAGAAGAAAAAGAAGAAGAAGGGAAAGAAAGAAGAAAAAAAAAAAAAAAAAGAGAGAAAGAAGTAAAGATAACAGGAAAATGGGATGTCTCCGAGCTTTTAAGTCGGATCCAACACTCCGCGAGTTGAGCGCTTTGTCCCTGCGGAGGCCCGTCTCTAAACAATGCCGAGTAGGTATATATATTTACGGAAAGGTTGAGGCTGGAAATGCAAAGAATAAGAGAAGTCTGCTGCCATTAGGAGACAAGTGCCTCGCCCCTCCTTTCTCTCGCAGGAGATCGCGTGCCATTTCCCGGACAGGCAAACAGACAGACGGACAGAAAGGGGCAGACAATGAACCAAGTATTACTTTACTCTTTAGGTACTTACAATTAGAATATATATAAGTAAAACCCAAGTATTATATATATAATATATAAGAATTTATATACATATTTATATATAATACATAAGCAGGGCAACGTAAGAACAGCTCCAAATTGCTCTTTTAAGTGACCGCATCAACCCCTTATTCGCCCCCTGCGTCAAGTGTATTTCAAGTTACAAGCCGAGCAAACATAAGCCGGATTTCCTTCACCCTCGTTTACCCACGATTTACCTACGATGGAAAGAGTTTTACAATCACTGGGCGTGAAATAACGTATGACTATACGTGTATAGTTGTACGAATTGATGTATTTATTATACATATCAACTCATTATATCAGGTATTATATTATGAATTATATAGTGTGCATATACGTATAGGTAGTAAAGCATGCGTATATATATATCATACGTGAGGGGGAATGAAATGTAAAGAAAGATAGATGTATATATAGATATACGTCGTTGTGAAATGTGACGAGTTAATTGCATGATTAAATAAACAAGCGTGGAGGTAAAACGGGCACCAGCATGACAGCATTGGTATAAGGTGGGTAGGATATACCTATAGGTGTATGTATATATATATTATATATATGGGATTGAAATACATGCCAGTATCTGGCGGTTGATAGAAAGTACCTCAAACCCCGCATCCACCCTTTTTACCCCCCTCTAAAGCCCTCTGGTATCCCCGTATCCCCTCACCCCAAAAAACCCGGAGTATCGGTGCCAGCTGAAAACTGAAAAGTGTCTTATTGATCTCCGATTTTCCGCGCTTAAGCCCGAATAAGCGAGAAACGGTCCGGAAAATAGCGGCCCCTGATTCGTTTTATATTATATATTCGGGATAGTAACACGTGTGGAACCAAAGATAAGCTGGTTGGAGGCTTGGCTTCAGGGTTACGGGGGGTGACGAGCGTCTAGGGGTAGTAAGGGACGGGAGGGAATACGCACAGTCACGTATTTTATGAAATATACAGGCATTTCCAACACCATTAATGTATTATACTTGTATATATATGTATATTACATGTATTTATGTATGTGGCTATTATACACAAGTTATACCTGCACTGATGTGTCCGTATAAAGTATACATATATATACCTATATCCTACGCGTATATCCATAAATGTATACTATATGATACGAGGGGGCAAACTGACGGCTTGGCGGACTTATTGAGTGACTGATTGAATGGAAGGCGAACGGTGTCGATATCGCGAGAGCCATGTGTGTTATACGATTCTCATTGGACGTTTTACCGTGTATATGATACATATATATATACATAATACCTATACGTATATTATACGTACCTCCACATGGGTATTTCATATTTATTGTTATTGAATCGCATATAAAAAATTGCGGTTTATTGTTCGACGAAATATTACCAAAAGTTAAGAAATAATTAGTACTATCGCTATATATGTTATCGTATAAGATATAAAGATCGCGTGTCGAGGCTCGACTACGCAACTTTTAGCCTAAATACGTACAGTATCCGACCTTCGACGGTAACATAATACATATAATTGGCAAACTCGCTGAAAGCGTATAATTACGATTGTTTTCACAATATATAGTGTATAGTATATATATATATATATATAAAGTTTCAATCGTTTTCTCACGCTCCAAAAACTCGCGTTACAATCGCGAATATATATATATACTACCTATATACCGGACGATTTCAGGTATATTTAAAGCCTTGGAAGAATGTCAAAGTTCTTGACGTATGGGCAACGTTGATTCGTCGTCGAGTTGTTCCGAGAACTTAGAGCATTAAAAACGAGTATAATTGGACTACGACTAATGGAGAGAAATAACGAAATGTTTAAAAGCATTTCCAACCATCGCCTTCCATCTATAATCGAGGAAAAGTATATACATTAACAACGAAACAATAACTTGAAAATTCGTAAAATAATACGATACGAAAAACGTTTTGACCCGTCAACATCGAATCCATTACCAAATATAAATAATGTATAGTATGTACCTATAATGGTATATTATATATATGGCGCTCGGTTGATCGTGGTTTCAAAAACTTCGATCATCACTATTATGTACATAATATAGTGTACCTAGATATATAAACAATATATTTTCATACGGCGATATTATACTCAAAATGATATATATATATTTTTTGTTTTTTTTTTTTTTGTTTCTTGCATATACCCATCCTATACCCCCGGAAGTTAGTATAGATACTGTATACAACTCACGAACGTATACGTATGTATATATATATCTGTACGGAAGCACGTGTCAGATGAGAAAAAAATTTCATGTCTAGACTCTGCATATATACACCTGCAAATCCCACCCCCTTATATGAACATATAAAAACGTACAATATCCAGGTTACGCGAAAATATAGGTGTGTGGGTGTGGGTGTTGGTGTTCGGGTGGATGTGTAAATACCAAATTGTAAATCAACGCGCAAGTAGCTTGGTATATATACGTACGTGTATGTAGTACCATAAACGTGCATGTATATATCGATATTAATTTTATAACATTCCGATATAGAATTACCGCTTCGGCACGTGTTATACATAGATATTTTCCGTGAACGAAATGTACATAATAAATTGAATATTATATTTTGGAATGAAGTTTTCAGGCCTGCGCGTAACCGGGGGTTGAAAACCGCCGCGGCGTCGCGACGCCGAGGGGGTAGCGACTCTCTTCGTAGGGCTGACACCTCAGTACACGCGTCTCGACGCCCGGGAATGCGTCTGTCGTTTTGTCGTTAGGATTTAGCAAAGAGATTGTCGTCGACTCGTTAAACTCTTACAACATATATTAAACAAACGATTCTATGTCACAAGCTTAACCGACATAGCTATGCTACACCTTTGCTACAAGGTAAATTAAATTTCCGAATTATCGGGTAACAAGAGAACTTGCAATCAGCGAGTTTTCGATGATTTGTCAAATTTCTCTACGTTCTATGTAATCGAAAAAAGACAAAAGACAAAAAAAAAAAAATTAAAAAGTCAGTCAGGAAATGTAACACAAGTATAATTAGACGATTTACTCATAGCGATTACTGTACAAGTTTCCAACTATGGCCAAGGAACTTTTTGGTGTATAAACGTGACCTGCAGAAAACGGCCATAATTCATTTCGTCATCTCCCTATCTTCTTGGCTCTGTGAAAATTTTCGTTTATCCCTTTTTCGTTTATCTATATATTGATATGCATAGTGAAAATTACATACTGAGACAGAGATAAATGAGGTCGTACGTATAAAATAGGATATGGATTACGGATGTGTTTTATATCCGGTAACGTTTTGCCGCGTGAGCAAACCGGTGAAATGTAAGAGAAGTTAATATATGTATTTACTGTTCCTTCCTTTTGTTTTTTGAATCAATACCGGATGATTTACGGTGTGTAATAAGTAACTTTTACTCGACCACACCACGTGCAAAACGGAGCTTGACTAACACGTTTGGTTGACAAACACGCGCTCGAAAACGAAACTGTGCGGGGGCGTAAAGTTTGGAGGGAAATTTCAACGGGGTAGGGAGTAATTGATGTCGTTGAGTAAAGTAAAATTAAAAAATTTAATATCCGTTCCTGACGACAGTAGAGGGATGTTAGAAATTCAAAATATTATTCGTACCCGCACCTGGTACGGGCTCTCAAATTTCGATTTCCTCAAGGTGTCGTCGTTGACGTTGAGACAAAGGTTATCAGAATTTATCTTCAAGACTATAAAACCTCCGCGAGGCATAAAAGAACCGCTGTTGCACCTCGAAAGTTTATTTTTTATTTTCTTCTCTCTTCTCTTATTTTTCTATCCTTCCTTTTTTATAAGCTACAAACCTCTGCGGGATCTCGATGCGGAAAATATGACAAGGAAATACTACGCTGTGGGTGACGTATCACTTTGCCATATTTTACGTTTTATCTCAGCTGACGTGAGTGAGAACTTTCGCTTTCATCTGTTCGTATTCGTATTTCGTAGGTATATGTATAGCTGCAGGAGATTCTCGGTACCTAAAAACTTACCTTTGATTTCTTACTATAGAATGAAAGTCAGTTCTGACATTTAAAACGCAATAGTCCAATGACCCGGAAAAATTATACATTTTTATATTCATCTCAACTTTCATCCGGCAAACATCCGGCTACATTATATCATTTGCCCTACATGACGTTACAATGCAAGTAGGTACTTCCCTCGCTGCAGGCTTTCTCTTTCTTATAAAATCATTAAGAAATACGTCCCATATGGGTGTTGAGAAAAAATGTTAAGTTTAAAAAAAAAAAAAAAAAGTAAAAAGAAATTTCCTTTCAACAGAAATCTTTACCTCATGGCTTATGGCTTATGGCATTCCTCTCATTCCCTTACTCTCACGCTATTCACCTATAGCCTACAGCCCCCAGCCTCCAGCGTCCACGTTACGATATATCTCGGAGTTTATGGTAGATTGGAACGACTGGTTTAACTAAAATATTTTCAAGGGTTTCGAGAGAAGGACCGTTTTTTTTTTTTTTGTTTTTTTTTTTTTACTTCAAAATAGCGTAGTTTCGCGACCAAATGATCCATATAATATATCGCACACGTATACATTACTTGTATTTTATATGAGTAACAAAGATAATATTATACCCGCTTAATGTGTCTCGATTTGTTTTCAGAATGAGGGTGGCATGGTTGTTACTATGCTGTTTATTGCTCGAAGACCATAACTTGGATTTTGGGCTCGCGGTTTCCAACAACGTCAAGGACCTACACAGCGTTCCATATGCAACGAACGAAGCACTCAACGACAACGGTAAGTTCCCCGTAACGTCCGATCTCTATCTTTAAGGTCGAGACCCTATACCCACTCGTGTTTCACCTCGAATTTCAAATACAATTTCTTACATACAAAAAATCACATATATTTCTATGAAGCGAGAAAAGTCGCACGTGCATAAAAGTACTTCGACATATTCAACGCTGCAATTACATAGCTCACTTTGAGACACGAACTGATCTTTATTACACCTACTGTCGAGAGTAAAACGGTTTCTAACGCTTTCTAAAAGAAAATCTGTCATTATTTTCAACCATTCATACTAATTTATAAGAAAGCCATGTGTGTGTGTGTGTTGAGTATAGCCGTTCGCGCTGCTGCAAGGATTTACTCTGACATCTTGCGTCTCGGTTTAACGAGATTTATAATGTACCTACTTATTATCAGAGTTCAAGCCTTCATTCGTTTTTCCGTGGTGCTCTAGAGTCCGGGAGAGATCTCCTAATTGCAAGATTAAAAGGCGACAGTTTAGTTTGTATTAGCAA
This sequence comes from Tenthredo mesomela, assembly GCA_943736025.1. Classification (NCBI taxonomy): domain Eukaryota; kingdom Metazoa; phylum Arthropoda; class Insecta; order Hymenoptera; family Tenthredinidae; genus Tenthredo; species Tenthredo mesomela. The sequence goes on from OX031013.1 coordinate 13,278,464, forward strand.
AGAAGAGAGAAGGACCATCTCGGCTCGTAACGGTATTCCATAACGATCTCACTCGACGATACTTATCGTCGCACTTAATCGCTTTTCTCCGACTCCCTGCACAACTGTTTCCGGAAGCTTAAGCACCACTCTATATAGGTTGCCTCTATAGGTTGATTACAATTTGCAAGAGAGCTTTAGTGTGGCAGACTGTGTAAAAGTATTCATGCCGGACCCCCTATATACCTACCCGTTCGCAAAATACTTTCGACTTAATTTTAACATTGTTTTACTTAACAAGTTTCAACGTCATTATAACTATACCGAACCCTATGAGAATGAAAATGAAAATTTTTGACAAAAAGTTGCAGTCATTTTCGGCTAATTATCGTTTAGTAAACAATAAAGACTTTGCATTTAGGTATACCTATATAGTTTATAAAGAACAGCTTCGAAGAAACACCTCACAATTACTTATACCGTCTAGTGCACGCGAGAAATTTAATAATTAATGTACTTAGGTTGTATTATATCTTAATCATATACCTACGTGGATAAAGTGGAGAGAGAGAGAGAGAGAGAGAGAGAGAGAATGTTAAAACAGATTGAATCCAACAAAGATCAGTTTAAACGTCAGATAAGTATGAGCGTAAAGCCAAGCGGGGGCAAAAACACGACCGAAAAGTTGAAGTGGTTTACTAGGAGCTTAAGAAGTTTTTCCTTTGAGGACGAGTGATATTAATTAAACTGTCACGGGCACGGAACGAACTTTATTTTGCCACTTACAAGTTTACCGGTCTTCGTGTATTTGTCGTCTATATCCCAAACATTTTTCAGATACAGCTAGGCTCCTATAAGATCTACTCGAGGCGCAATTGATAAGTGATAAAGTGATAACTGATAACTGATAATTAAGGAGCCATAATTTCATTATTTTTAATTATAAATGCCGCGTAGCTCCGTTTCGTTTAATTATCAGCCGATAAAACTTTTCAAAACCGTAATTCAGAAGTTTTCTTATATCCCGTTTTTTTTTTTTTTTTTTTATTTACTTACTCGTTGGGATCTTTTGCGGGGCCCCGAGGGCAAAACTATATGTGTGCCCAGAGACATTATTCTTTCTTTTTCTTCTCGGCTCACGACAGTCTGGGGAAAATATCGTTTACCTAAGATTTCACGAGATTTCGTCCGGGGATACCCCTAATTACCATTCTCATAACTTTACTTGAGTTGGGACATTATACGTGGGTTACACCCTGGACCACTTCCTGCCTCGCATCCTCGGAACCTTTGTTCCTTTGAAGGGTGAAACTTTTGTATATACCTTATAACTCTGCGAGACATTTTTTTCGAAGATTTAGCAAAGTGAGTTTTGAACAAATTATACCTCGGTAAAAGATATTCTATAATCTGCTGAACAAAAGACTTTTATAACACCTACTATGTTATAGTTTAGACGTTTTTAACGACAAAAATTCATAAATATATACCCGATTTAGAGGGTTGAAGAAAATTGTAGAGAAAATGTTATGGCTCTTCGATTATATTTAGAGCATAATTATATATGTATACATACGTGTACACTTTCAACTCAGAGAATTGCAATTTTTTTTTTTTTTCAATTCGCATACCTACTACATTCTGATGCAGGGAATCTTGGATTGGATTTTCTTCTTTTTTTTTTTTTTTGTAATTTAAAAAATTAAAAAAAATTGTTTTTATCAAAATTTCACCCAAAATCTCCCCTTAATTTCGAGCCAGCTGAAGCGAATAGGATATTTGAATTATATAAAAATCAATGTGAAAATTAATATTTTACGATTACTTGGTAAATATTTGAAGAATTTTCCGGATTCAACACCGCTGTAGCTTGAATGAAAGCAAACAATTTGATTGTTGATTCACCTTTTCCTGCCGATACGTTTGGATTTATGTAAAATCAAACTTAACTTTTCCAATTTATAAACCGGGGTGCCGGAAATCAAGTTCGACTACTGCTATATACCTACCTTTTACTTCCCAGCAGCTTGAGCAGCTCATTATATTTAAAACCTATATAAAAAAGAAGACGTGAAATTTACCGGCTCACTTAAATACAGAAAATAATCTTCGCTTCAGGTAGAGATTTTATCTTCACTCCTGGCGTACTTGTGAAATTATTTATTTATTTATTTATTTTCAACTTAAAAAAAAAAAAAAAAAGAAAAAAGTATGAGAGTGAACTGGAACTCTGATCGAAAAATATATTCGTAACGAAATTTCTTTCACCCGGATTCGGAATCCGATTAAACCATTAATAGGTAGGTAAGTACCTACTTTGCTTCGTCAAACATTACCAAAACTAAAATGGATCGCACCGTATATATACTACCCCTGTGAGTGATGGATATGATCTAATTATACCATTCAGATATTTCAACGATTATTAACAAGATAATCCATATACCTTCGTCAAATATCTAATACATCCATATTATATACAAATTCAAATACATATAGGTATATATATATCTATCTATATAGGTATACACGTGGTAATACCGACCCTGACAAAGTTGGTTCTCAGCTGAGTTTATAACTTCACATAAAGCCGTTTCAAAGTTCACATAATGCAGAGTATCAGATACTTCCATTACCAACTTATACCATGCGGACACCCCCATCGTCTTATTCACGTCTCCCACGAGACCACGAAGGTATATATAACATAATTATGTACGTCTATCCATTGATGAAGACGCGTTATTATTACCCTCTAAAACAACGGAATCTATATACGTATATACCTTATACCTACTATAACACGAAGATTCGATATAATGATATAATTTATTAATCCATATATATATACATACCTATATGTAAATCTGTTCTTTCCTTGTCGATATATTATTCATTGTTTTATATCTATATGTAGGTATATATAGGTATACTTACCGTATATTTACCGCAGTAATAAGATGGATTAGAGATTTGTTAACGCAAATGTCTTATGCAAGCAGATCTACCTATATATGTATGTATAGGTATACCTACCTATAAGGTATACCATATGAGTTTGTCTTCTTTGCTCTATCGCCGATGCTCGGCTGCATTTGAGGTAAGAATTCTCGGGGTGGCATAATATCACAATATCTATGTAAAACAGGGTCCTGGAGACCCCGCAAACAAACGAAGCGAACATTCGTATGCTAACTGCGCCTATATAGTCCAATCACCGTAACTCGAGGCTTATATGTCCGAAGGCTAACATCGTCGGATATACCTACAGAGGACGAACGTAGGTAACAACACCGAGAGTAATACCGAACAAACTTCTTTTCAAACCCCTGAGAACTTGTGGCACAACTGTATATATATATATATAATATATATATACCTATACTTCACAAGTTTACAAGTTTACAAGTTTACAAGTTACAAATTTACAAGTTTGCAAGTTAGAAACGCATAGCTTTGCTGCTGCCCCTGTGAGTACGCAACCCTTTAGCCTGTAGAGCACACCGGCCAGACAGAACTCTGGCGTTTGTTGAATTAAGGACAGGTGTCTCGACTGCTATGCATATATATATATATATATATATATGCATACATGCATATGTACATGTATGTATACCAGAAATGTTTGAGTAGACAGTTAGTGGGTAAAAGTACACAGTAGAGGGTTCAGAGTCTGGTCTAGAAATGAGAATCCCCGCGTATACTATAGTATATGTAATGGAATTGATGAGATTCTAGGAGAGTAGTTTTGAAATGAACTTTTTACCCATTTACCCGCATGTTAGCACATACCTACCTATCCTATACACATATATATATATATATATTGCGTATAAGGTTTTCACCTCGGTATTCAACCATAGCTGAGTATTATAGGATAACCATTTTTACAACAGAATTACCTTTTCTATACAATATAACTACTACAATATATTACAGTTAATTATCTATAAACTAACTAACTAACTTCCTACCGTATATATGTATTATATATACCATGAAATAACCATATACCTACTCTACGGTTTTTATTGACTTCCCTTTTCTCTGCCACGCCGTGAGTTCCGCCAACTAAGCCGCGCTCAATTTTCAACTGTAATCGGGTAATTTTCAGTGTCACATTAATACCATAAGCTCGTGAAATCGCGCTGAGGGGTTGCTTAAATTTTAACAGGTAATCGTACGACTATATAATACAAGCTTATAAAACCTGCGCCCTATTATAATATATACGAAAAACTATAATGTGTAAGTTAGTGAAAATCGCTGTTATCATAAAGTTTTCCCGTTTCGCGTTCATATATAGGTACAAGGTCGGCGACTTATGAAATTTCAGAGTGTGGAGTAACTCAGGTGACGGGGGGGGGGGGGGGGGGGGGGGGGGGCACCCACAACATTTTTGCTCAAAGTTGAATATGGTCGAGATTTGAATCTGCTAGTAGAGGGCTCGCAAGTGTTGATTCCCTGTAGGGACATATAATGTGGTTATTTTCGGAAAATTTTGTATACTTGTTTTTATCAAGAGATTTTCAAAATCCATTAAAAAATTTTAATTTTGAAACAAGGCCTTTAGGGTGTGGAATATCCACATGGTGGGCATTCAGGGTGTGGACTGCTCCACACCATCCACACAAAAGTCGCCAGCGCTGTATAGGTATGTATGTATGCATATGTATGTATACGTAACACGTACACCCGCATATAGTATACTTCTATTGAATTTGATAGATTCTTGGTTTTGGCTGCCTTGTCGCAAGGCTAAATTTTGACGAGACAATAGTTACAAGGTTGTTGAATGAATACGAATGTCGAGGCATATATCGCGATCGAGGAGTTTCCCTACGTCAGACGTTAGGGTAGGGTATAAAGCTATAGATACTCGCGGATAGCGAGTTAGGGCGAACGTGTTATAAGCCCGCGAGATTGAATTATTTTTCTCAAGAATATTTTTGCCATAAAATAAAAGTGATATATAGGTAGGTAGGCAGCTCGAGCAGCACACACAACGTGGGCAGAGAGTTGGAATACTACGACGTTACAGCGCGCCGCTGCTGCTGCTACTGCTGCTGCTGCTGCTGCTGCTGCCCTCGTCGCTATTTCCACAGATATTTTCTTATATTACATTCTAGACACGAGAAAATCTGAAAATACCATTATTCGCCAGTTTCTGCCGGTGAATATCTTATTGTAATTCTTATTTCTCATTCTCAAAGGCCTTCGCGCTTACCACAACGCGGCATATATATAGCCGCACGCGGATATAAAGGAGAAGAGAGAAAGAGAGCATAGTGAGATGCGGGAAGCCGCATATTTGATTTATTGAAATTAAAATGAAACATACCTAAACAGAATATCAAGTTAAAATTCTGTCGAACTTGAAACATTTACGATTTACCGAATTCACACTTTACCGAATAACTCTGTGCGCGTTATATATACCTACTGCACAATATACCACGAAGGGTTACCCGCGGGATAGCATGAGTTTCTTGGGTATTAGAAACAGGACGTAAACCAGGCAAGAACGTTCTCTGAATTTTGATTATACGTCATTAGGAAGGTGCACAAGTCTTTGTCAGTTTGTACTCGCTTGGTCTAACTTGAGATAATTTAGTTTAACGCGAGCACGTGTCTCTTAGATTGAGGACTCAGGATATATCCACCTTACATACCTACCGCATATATTTGCACAGATTCGTTACACACAGTTATGGCGTACCTCTTTTCTAATTTTTTTTTTTTTTTCTTTTTCTTCTTCTTCCTTTTCCGCAAATGAGAAAAATTCCCGTGGAATAAAGCGAGTCGTTGATTTATTTACTTTTTGACTGTTTCAATCTTTTTTTCTTTTCATTTCGTTTGTTTTTTTTTTTTTTTTTTTTCTTTTCTCTTATTCAACATAGCGCGAGGTTCCTTATATAGTATATATATATTCGTTCCGCGAAAACTTGAAGATAATAATTTTTTCTTTATCGCACTTTGGATTTCCGTGGAACAAATCGCACTTGAGTTTACCTTTTTTTTTTTTTTCCCCCTCAAAAAACCACACCGATCGCATTGAATACCTGCAGGGATTATGAAAACAATCGCGGCTGTCGTCCGATAAGTAAAAGTTACTTCAACTATAAACAAATTCCGTGATACAGCTATATCCCCTATAGCTGCAGAATGGTATGCCGTAGTATATACGGCGTGGTGTGGTGTGGCGGGCCGAAAAAAAAATTCAGCGATCGATTTAATCGGGAATCGATATAAACAAAGCTATTGGTTCGAGGAAGATATTGGCTTGCTCTTCTGATACGAGTATTGGTGTTAGCATTGTCTCTGAATCTATACCTAGGTATTTGGCCGGGTACAGTGTGCAGCTGCCGTTCAATTTCACCGCAATCGAAAGATTTATCAAATTTTTTTTTTTTTTTTACTGTTTCAGATTTACCGGGATTCATTGGTCCCATTGACAACGTGACAGTGGCAAGCGGTAGAGAAGCTGTTCTATCTTGTACCGTAAAAAAACTTGGCAATTATCAGGTAAATCAATTGAGAAAGAAAATAAAAATCAGTTTCCATATATATTTCGTTATATATACCTATAGTATATATGAATATTGTACCGCAGCATATATATTATAGAAATAAAATCAGTTATAAGAGGATTAACAATATTCTGACAATATATATAATATATATATAAGCAGTTGAGTTCATCTGCGACGGTATATATATTATATATATATATATATATATGTATATATCTATATAGAGGGAAGAATGATAAGTTGCTGGAATATATCCCCATATCTATATGATATACTCGAAGAGACGGCAGATAATACGTACTACCCTCGACAAAAAAGATCAGGATCAGATCCGAGATCAACTCCACTTAATCATTGTCGACGACTCCAGTGTCACGTAATTCGTAAAACTTTTACATCTAAGCTGCGGAGGGGTAGAAATAAAAGAAAATTGAATTTTTTCCCATATATATATTATATACATGTATACTCCTGTATATATATATAAGGGTATGTAGGGTATAGGTAGTACATTACCTAATTGACATAAATTCTCATCCCCGATTTTTTTTTTTTTTTTTTTTTTTTTTTTTTGCGCATCATATAAATTCGTATCAAGAAATGCGGAAGAAATGGTTGGAAGAGATTTATCATCAATCAGCTGGATATGATAATCGTTTATATAGGTATACCTACACAGAAGGAAAGGTTGACTTGATTCAAGATAATTTTGCGGTCCAAAAATGAAGACCGAAATTTTCTCGGATCAAATTAAAAATTTTTCTCGAACCAAGAAAATTTTGAAAAATTTTCTTGGTTCGAGAAAAATTTTTAATTTGATCCGAGAAAATTTCGGTCTTCATTTTTGGACCGCAAAATTATCTTGAATCAAGAATAATTTTCTTGGCTCAAGTTGACTTTTTTTTTTCTGTGTAGGTATAGGTATATATCTAGTACCTATATATGTAGGTATAATATTGAATATTGGTTGTAATATTAGAAGGTAGATATGCTTGCAGCGGCGCATCTATTTAGTTGAATGTTTCCGACAGGGAACTTTTGTTCGTGTTAAACATCGATGAATGTGAATATCGCGCAGTAGAGGGATGGATGCAGGCAGACGGCGGAGTTGGACAGGAAGAACCAGCAGAGGGTGGGAATAAGGGAGGGAGGGAGGCAGGGAGTCTTGATTCCCAGGGGTTGGCACGGGCATTTACTTGCCTGGGGCTTATTCAGACAAATCGGTGATTGCTATGGAGGCAAGCGAGATAGAAGACCGGTGCGGCCGCGGTGGTGGTGCCCGCGCCGCCGTTCAGGCGAGAGAAACTGAGCGAGACGCGGTTTCTTCTTGCTATATAAGCGCAAGAGAGACGTATAGATGATTGTTTCCATGATTACAATGGAATGGAAAGGGGGAAGAGCAATCTCTTAGCGCTAACGTAGATTCGTGGCCAAGGGACTCTCAAGATATTACCCAAAAATGTTAAGATATGCGGGGGCGGCTTGTATAGCTTTTCTATATACCTAACTACTTCAATCGCGGCAAGCCCCGCGTCATATCCTCCCTCTTTCTCTATCACTACGTTAATGCAAATTTTAAGGGTGCAGTGTAGTGTATTTCGTATACAAACTTAGAAATCAATTGTTTGACATATTTTTTTTTTTTTATTTATTTATTTTTCTTTCCGCAATATATATCGCGTCACTAATGCCATAAGGTCGTAACCGCAAAAAAAAAAAAAAAAAAAAAAAAAGATTTTGTCTTTTTGGTGGCAAAATCTTTTTCATGCGATATAACATCGTTTGGACATATTCGCAAAAAAAATTATTTTTTACCGCTTATTACGACCTTATGGCATTAGTGACGCGATATATATACAACAGCTTAATGATATATCGATCTTGAGACTTTTTATACCTCGCGAATTTAGCAATTTAATTTGAGTAATTGCATATTTGACATCTGCACTTTATGCCCTGCAGGGCGCACGTGAACAAGCTGCAGGTGGGAGAATTACGAGAATTTCAATTTGATAAGATACATTGCGTAGGTCTTCTTTTTTTTTTTACCTCATTCTTTCTTGAAAAATTCTCATTTCAGTGTCTGCGCAGCTATATGGTGTATTAATATACCTATATACTTATATACATATAATATATACACTCCTATACTATACTAAATTTACGAGAAATACTACAAATAAGATATAAATGTCTGTTCTTTATATACTTGGCATTGGCGCGAACGTTAGACGGTCCACTCGCGTTGGACGCGCGTAGGTATACGGCAATAAGTTTCAGAATCTATGCGATTTCAGAATGGAAAGGGTCTAGTAAAACTTACGTATACCTAATACCTTATATAGGTACTACATAGTATAACTGCAAGTAATTTCTCTCTGCAGAAAGAACTTTTCGGAGGATATTCATTGATCGTTGCTCAAAGTTTTCAAATTTTCCTTTACATCTTCGCGGATGATTACACGCCCGAGCGATCCACTATAGAATTTATGGAATGAGATATATAGAGAAAATGCGGATATACGTCCGCGCCTCGCCTCGCCACGCCACGCCAGTTCTTTAAACAACAGAATACCTGTATCCGAATAAATAAGCTTATTGTTTACTGAAAAATTTAATTATCTCTTATCTATGTGTGTATATAATATTATATTTATATATATATATATATATCATGCGATCGGATCAATCGAATTGTAATTAATTTTTATATATTTATATTTATATTTATATTTATATTTTCTGTTCAAACGATATATATAGGTAGCTTGGCTAAGAGACGAGGATCGAACAGTATTGTCGATCGGTCAACGTATCGTCACACATTCAACAAGATTTTTCATATCCCTTGAGAATAGTAAAATAAAAAATCAAACAAAATGGCGAAAAGAGGAAGAAACAACCTGGCGATTGCACATACGGACGTTAAAGGAAGCTGACAAGGGTTGCTACATGTGTCAACTAAACACAAAACCCATGTTAAGTCAGCTGGTATGCGTCGATGTATTAGGTGAGAATATATATGTACTATAGAATCAATATAGCCAATAACCATATTTTATATACGAGAACGATTTCTTTTTTTTTTTTTTTTTTTTTTTTTATCGTTTTTGTTTTATTACCTTCTTAAATATATTATATTATATAGCTATATATTATATGTATATATATATATATATTCGCACTTGTCACCCGCAGTGGCTCCCGACATTTTAACGTTGGGTACTTCCGAAGGCGAAGTCTCCGTATCGGAAGGAGAAAACGCAACCCTGGCTTGCAAAGCTTCGGGGAGACCATCGCCGAGGGTACTTTGGCGCAGAGAGAAAAATAAAAACATTTTGGTGAGGGGATTGCACGAGCAATTGGAGCGCGGTGAGCAATTGGGAGTTTAACCAAATATATGGTTTATGTGTGTGTGTATAACGTTGGTCCTATATATATATATATATATATAAATTTATATTATATGTATATGTATAATGTATATATTTATATCATATATAGCGTATAATATTTTTATACATATATACTATAAGATGAATATTGTGCGTAGTTGTTTATAAGCGAGAAATCATTAGTAACGACGCAAGGTTTCTTTGCTTTGATCTATCAAGCTCGAGAAAAAAAAAAAATGTGAAGAATTTTTTATATTTCTTATGCGATATTACTCTTCATTTGATTTCTTCGAATTTGAGACAGGTATAAGGTATATAAGGGGTATAGGCGCGGGTAGCGTGTATAGCTTATATATATATAGTCGTGTGTAAGAAAATATTTGACATTTCATTCCCTTCTTTCACTTTACTTTCTTATTTTCCATATTTACTTATCTTGACTTCCGGATATTTGCCCTTGTCATGGCAAATATCAACTTTATTCACCGTCTCGTCAATTTCCGTCCGGTATTTTTCAACCGTGAACCTTTTGCGTAGACTCAACTACGTATCCGGGCAGGGTTACGTATGCAAATATATACCTTATACCTACGCATTCGTACGTAAGTAGATATACCTATATATATATATATAATATATGAATATATGTATATACGATTTCGTATATATATATATATAATTTTTTTTTTTTTTTTTTTCTGTCCAAAAAGCAACTCAACGCGCGCGTAGAATTTCTACTCAAATGGAATCCCATTTGATCAAATCTATTACCAGCTATATACATCATATGGTATAGGATATATCGTATAATATATCATTATATACCAAATATACCTACTATATACCTATATAAGTATATATACGAACGATGAAACGGCCCGCAATTTAATGGATCAATTTTTTTTCCTTCGACGTTTGCTATCTTCCTTTATATGTATCAAGTATATACGATACATCAATATACGTGTATACACAAAAAGAAAGGGTAACTTGATTCAAGAAAATTTTGCGGTCCAAAAATGGAGACCGAAATTTTCTCGGATCAAATCAAAAATTTTCTCGAACCAAGAAAATTGGCACAATTTTCTTGGCTCGAGAAAATTTTTGATTTGATCCGAGAAAATTTCGGTCTCCATTTTTGGACCGCAAAATTTTCTTGAATCAAGTTACCCTTTCTTTCTGTGTAGGTATATATTTATATATATATAATATATATAATATATATATTAGGGTGTGCCAAAAAAAAAAAAAAAAAAAAATTCAAACGCACATCAACATTCCGGTAGAGCATCTCAAATAGAATATCTCAGCCAAATATGAGCTCTTAATATTGATATTTAGAACTGCCTAATTTCGTTACTAATTTTAGTTACTAATTTTAGTTATTAAAATAGGCAGTTCTAAATATCAATATTAAGAGCTCATATTTGGCTGACATGTTCTATTTGAGATGCTCTACCGAAATTTTGATGCGCGGTTGGAAAATAAATTGTTTTTCCCAGAGTCGTATGACTCTATGACGCTACGACTCAATGTTTACAGGCGAATATCTCTCAATCGGTGAGAGTTAGGAAAATTCTATCTCGGTACTTTTTTGTAGAGCGTGAAATTTCCTATAAGAATCTGTATTCAAATAGTTTCTAAATCAAGCCGGTTACGAGAAAAAAACGATTCGAAAATTTTCCGATTTTTTTTTCACGTGTTGATTCAAATCAAAAATTGGAAAACTGAGTTAGGCAGTTCTAAATATCAATATTAAGAGCTTATATTTGGCTGAGATATTCTATTTGAGATGCTCTACCGGAATTTTGATGTGCGTTTGAATTTTTTTTTTTTTTTTTTTTTGGCACACCCTAATATATATATCCTATATGTGTATAGTATACGCGTATACATATATATATTCGCTTGGCGTAAAAATAAAAATCATGTAACGTCAATCCCGTTCAGTTTTATCGTTACTTGACTGAGTATATAATATATAGAATATTATAGCTATAGTATATTTATAGATATATATACAGTAATAGAAGATGCAGTTGAAATTCCGTTAGTTGAAATACATGTATTTGAAAACTGCCCACTCCACTCTATACCTCCCTGGCTTTAGCTCTAGTTTATAGTTCCTACAAGTCAACCTATAAATTTGCCACACCGTTGGATTTCTATGGGGGTCCGAGCGCTGCTACGATAGGGATGGGGGGCTTGCCTTTACATTTATACTATAGACTGTTCTATACAGTACTGGATGCGCTGTGATTGCATACAACTACACAACTATACAAGAAATATATATATATACATAGTATATATATATATATATATATATATATATATAAATATAAATACATAGAACGAGTGAATGCAACCCTTTCTATAAATTATCTCGAGAAGAATTCGTGCTCGGAAAATTTTTCCACTCATTGTTCTACCGTTACATACATATATACTATATACAAATACAAATACATATATTTATACCGAGGTTATTTTATATTGTTTATATATTTTGGATGATTACCCCAAATGAAGTACCTGCTTCTTTTTTCTTTTTTTCTTTTTCTTTTTTCAAAATGAAAATTCATAATATTAAAGATTTGATAAAATTTAAAAACTAGTTTTAAACTTTGTATTATAAACAGTGGACAGCTTATCCGGAGAACGACTTGAGTTGAATAGAGTAGACAGAAGGCAAATGGGCGCTTATCTTTGCATAGCAAGCAACGAAGTTCCTCCAGCAGTGAGCAAAAGGGTCTATCTTAGAGTGAACTGTGAGTATTTCAAAATGCTATAATTTATAGTAGAACTGCGTATATAGGAAGATATATATATACGGCGGAATAAAACAATGATGAAAGAATTGAGAGAATATATTTGAAACGTTATTATAGACTAGGTATGTACTATAAAAGATAGTTTGGAAAAAAAAAAAATTATTAGATTCTACATTTTTTTTTTTTTATATCTTACGTTTAGTTTCACCAAGCGCAACGGTTCCTAATCAACTATTAGGCTCCCCTCTGGGCACTGATATTGCGCTCGTCTGCTTAGTCGAGGCATTTCCAAAGACTATCAACTTTTGGATGAGAAATGGACAAGTCATTATGAGCGGGTAGGTATTGTAATTTAATGGGATAATGGTAATCGATAACATTGATAATGATAATATTATGATAGTGCGGCGAAAAGAAAAAGAAAAAAAAAAAAAAAAAAAAAAGAATCGGAAATATGTATATAGAAATGAAAATAAAATCGTTCCTGAGGAACAGAAAGATTCGTGTCTTGTATATTATTCCGTATATTTTATAAATTCAGATCACGTTGATGTAAATGTGATCCGTGAAGATTTTTAAGGTTCAAGAGAATTCAATGGAAAAAAAGTTATTATTTATATTTGTGTAAATAAATATGTATACTACTATATGTATATATATATATATATATTAGGGTGGTCCAAAAAAAACATTTTTTTGTTTTTTTTTTAAGTCTTATCATCTCAAAAGTTTCGTTTGGGTATAAAACAAATTCTCCTAAAAGGGCAGCTCGATATCTCAACTCTACGAGGAGCTCAACGATTTTCCGTTTTTCCATCTAAATAACACATGAAAAATTTGTTTTTTTCGTTTTTTCTGCATAAAACTCCGAAAAAAAATGTTATTCCAATTTTGATGCACATATTCTTGTAGGGAATTCAATGCTCTACAAAAAAGGTCTCATAAGGTTTTCTTGTAATCTCAACAGGTTAAAAGTTATCAGGCTTTAAACCCCTGCAACTCAATTAAATTTAACCAGATATAATTTCAGAACGATTTTAAAATTTCTTCAAATGTGGAATGATTTCTAACTGTCTAAGAATAATCTTCAACTGTCGCAAATATTTATTCATACAATCACAAATTCACAGTCTACTTATGGATTAGTAATTACAATATTTTTAAAATAATATTACGCTTTTAATTATGAATAATTATTTTTGTTACAATTAGGATATTTTTTTCTACGATCAGCAACTACTTGTAACAGGACTAATAAATTTGGCCCCAAAAATGAAGAGCAAAAACAATATCTGTTACAAGTAGTTGCTGATCGTAGAAAAAAAATATCCTAATTGTAACAAAAATAATTATTTATAATTAAAAGCGTAATATTATTTTAAAAATATTGTAATTACTAATCCATAAGTAGACTGTGAATTTGTGATTGTATGAATAAATATTTGCGACAGTTAGAAATCATTCCATATTTGAAGAAATTTGAAAATCGTTCTGAAATTATATCTGGTTAAATTTAATTGAGTTGCAGGGGTTTAAAGCCTGATAACTTTTAACCTGTTGAGATGACAAGAAAACCTTATGTGACTTTTTTTTTAGAGAATTGAATTCCCTACAAGAATATGTGCATCAAAATTGGAATAACATTTTTTTTCGGAGTTTTATGCAGAAAAAACGAAAAAATAAATTTTTCATGTGTTATTTAGATGGGAAAACGGAAAATCGTTGAGTTCCTCGTAGAGTTGAGATATCGAGCTGCCCTTTTAGGAGAATTTGTTTTATACCTGAACGAAACTTTTGAGATGATAAGGAAAAAACTTTTTTTTTTTGGACCACCCTAATATATATATATATTTATATATATCTCTTTTGAATATCATGTAAATTATTTATAGTATATAACAAGTGATTTGAAAATAATTCCAATGCATATATTATGTACTACTCATATATAATATATACTTATAACTGTCTACACAGCGGAAGGTATGAAATTCGCGAAGAAAGACAGGCAGATGAGGAGTGGAAGACGATGATAGAATTGAAGATAACAGGCTTGGATAAACCCGACTTGGGTGAATACACGTGTTCGGCTACATCGAGTATGGGTAAAGCTGAAGCCACCCTCAGAGTATATGGTAAATAATAATAGTAAAGCCATATCGTTTTATTATGAAAAATAATCAAATTCTATATTAAGTTTTATATTTATTAATGATTTTGCTTCTATATTTTATAGTTATTGAAGAAAATAAAAATTAAAAAAATTAATTTATTGCTTACTTATATGCTAATTGGCGTTTCTTACGATTTTATATACTACTACGTCGACGTCAAATCGAGAGTTGTAATAAAATCGGATTTTGATGGTACGTCGCTATTCGGCGTATTTAACGCGTTTATCAAGCTATTTGCGATGATATCATTTATTGAGTAACATAAATTTTGAGTGTCAGTAATTTTTTAATTGAAAAAAAATTTTCTTTACGTTATTATTTCTCTTTTTCGCAGAAATAGAAAGAGCCACGTTGCCGACCCAACCGACATCATCAACATGGAAAAAGTTTAGTAAAACAAAGTCCAAATTGGCTCAAATTACGACACAAAATCGCGTTCATTATCAGCTAAGTACTCCGGCGATGCAGAAAAGCACATCGCGATTAGTTTACAACAAACAAACAACGACGACCATGGACCCCCGCGTACCACTGACAAGAAATAACGCCTACAACAAGAACGAGGATTTATTGAACTCGCCAAATTGCGCACGAACTAAACTGGAGGTACATGGAGTATTTTTTATTTTTTATATTTTAAACGTATCTTTTTTTTACATTCTGTGATGGTTATCAGCAGAAATAATAGGTTGTCTTCGTTATTTTCAAATTTTATACATACATGTATAATATATGTTACATACTTTTTTTTTTTTGTTTTTTGTTTTTTTTTTTTTTTTTTGTTTGTCAGCTAATTGTTCTTCGCGAGAAATAATTACCTATATATCATTCAGTTTTTAAGAGATACGAACCAAAGATATTAAGAAGTTTTATTTTTTCAAATACGTATACATATATATTTAGGTAATTATATAAGCATTAGGTATTTACCGTTGTTTTCGATGAATAATCATATCTTTATCATGATCCGTTATTAGAAATAAACGTTGTATGAATTACAACGTTTTTAGAGTGATAAATATAATTTCACGTTACGAAGTATTTTTCGAAAGTATAATGTATATGTATCATATTTAAGAAAATTGACAACATACGTATGGAATTCAATTTAAACGCGATATATTTCGTATGAATTTGATAATTTGGTAATATCTATAATAATTTCGTAAGTATAGTATAATATTTAATCGTTTACCAATGAATTATATATTTATGAGGTTGAAGTTCGTAACGTTAACGCAACAAAATATTCGCCACAAAATTCTCAAATTCAAGGCTCGAACGTTTCAAACGTATTAAGAACGGTGCATAATTCCTAAAATTGTGTGAAACATGTGTATCTCGCATAATTTACAATTCTAACAACATTTGAATCACGAAATATTGCATTTCTTCAACGAATATTCTGTTAAGTTAACGTTACGATCTTCAACCTCATATATATTTATTGATATTAATTGTAATCAGTTGTTAAACTTAGGGCAGAATTAATTTCAACTCGTTTTCTTAACGAGTGTGTAATATGAGGCTGCCCTTTGCGAATCAGTGATTCGTTTATAATCAAACGCAGACAAATAATTAGCATATTAATCTAGTTATAGGAAAATAATTTTTAAATATCAGCAACTCAAAACTGGTGCTTTATACAAAAAGCTTTGAATATTGATCAAGCTAACAAGTTTTTATCGGAATACGTAAATTAGTTATACATAATATACACTTTCATATCATTTGCTATAAATTAATGGCATTGAGGTATATAGATACTTTGCTTCTTGGGTTCGGTTTTTTTTTTTCTTTTTTTTTTTTTCTTTTTCTTTTTCACCCTGCAGGCTAAGAAGAAAAAAAGAAGATAAAAAAAAAGCTAATTATATATAATATGTGACTCCACAATATTGTAACAACTTTCTGATTATTCTGTGTTCCGGCATTGATGTACATTACATTGATGAAATAGCAATTTAATATTTAAAAAATTGAATGCGAATATTCGTAGATTTTAAAACGCGACTATTTTTGTATTTAAGTTTACATATACATAAGTTTTCACCCTGGTGCAAATTACGCGTATAGTATACTATTCGAAAAATCAGGAAATGTATATCAATTTTGATCCTATTTCAAGATATATGATTAAAAACTAGCCCAACCATATCTCAATGACGTTCATATCTCTAGTATATTTGGAATAACGTTAAAATAATTTGAAAAAAAAAAAAAAAAAAAAAAAAAAAACATTCAATTTCTTTCCCCAGGTAATATTTACCTGATATTATATCATTAATCAGATAAATAATTAAGACTGTCGCGAGAGTGTAGCTACAATAAATGTATAAAATTCGATAATATAACATACATATAAATATATATATATATTCGCAAACCGGTTCAAGTGAAAACTTATACAAACAAAAATAAAAAAAAATTAAAAAAAAATTAATAAATAAATAAATTTCATTGGAAAAAAAAAAATTGAGTACAATATTTTAACGAGGTTGAAATGTATGGAACGCAATATATATACCGTTTTAATCAACGTGATTCAGTAATCGTTGATGACAGCAATAAAAATGAATTTTTAGTAAAGTGAATAGAAAAAAAAATAATTTTTTTTTTTTCCTTTTTCTTCTGTAGCAATATCATCTATACTACCCCCCCCCCCCCCCCCCCCCCCCCCTTTTTCCAGTAAATCGTATATAGTATACACTGTTATAATTAGTTATGTATACCGTTGCGATTTAGAGCTTAATTTGACATAGTTAATTGTAATGTTTAAGAAAATTAATTGCAGACTTGTACTAAATGTAAATGATACTAATATTAAGTAATAATATATTCGGTAGTGACCATCATATCGGATTGATCAAAGAATAGAATATTATTTACATATATATTAAAAGATATAATGGATTGTATGTGAGGATATTTGATAAGTTAATAACTAAAATATTATATAATTAATCACACAATGCTCAATATATTATTATATTTAAGAGAAAAGTTGTTCTTATAGTAAACAAACAAAAAAAAAAGAAAAAAAAAAACCAAAAAAAAAAAAAAAAAAAATAATGGAAAATATGCTCAATATAAGTAATTAGCTTTGCCAAAGTAAAGTGTTGACAAATAAAATGTACTATACCAAGAAAAAAAAAGAAAAAAGAAAAACATCTACTGATGTTCATAAGATATTTTAGACCCTGAGACCTTTGTAAATTATTTTTGAATACGAAGAGAAAAACGAAAGGGAGATCCAAAAGTGATAATAATGTGTATTTACACAGTTCGAGTCTTGAATAAGCGGATTAGTTATTTATTCATATGTTTATTTATTTATTTACATAATTCGATAGGTTTTAATTCCCAGTAAAAAAAAATAGATGCACATAATTCAATTCTTGGAATTACAGTATGTTAGAGGAAGCTTTAAATTATCTAGCTTCTGTTTAAGAACAAAATAAAATGCTAAACGCCATAAATAGGCAGCTGAATGCAACGTACGGACTTTTTCGCTCGCCGATTCTTGCACATTTCCAGAAAGTTCCCAGGAATCTAATAATCAGTATGTAGATTAAGGTTTAAATCTATATTCTGATTTTATTTTTCTATTCCATTTCAAATACTACCATTCGAAACAGGTAAAACATGTTCAGATTTTTGAATTTTTAATCATTTATTTTTATAGTATACATACCCGGTCTTGTTTCTGTCCAATATACTCGGCACGATTGACCTAATGTAAGCACACGTGCAAATGAGGAGTAGAACAACAGTCAGCAGACTCTGGAAATTAAAAATGGCAGACTACCCGCAGACAAAAATTAATTCATGTAAGTTCGTGTGTTTTAGGTACGAAAAAGGGCAAAGAAAGTTTTTTCGTTATTAGAATGCGCTACGTTTAACTGAATTTAAAAAAATTCAAGAACAATTCAATACGCATTATACATACACGATTGAGGTTAAGTTAGTGTTAGTGTTAGGTTAGGTTAGGTTTCTTTAAAGCGATTCAATCATTTAAATATTCTTCGAGCCATATCAAAGAATTAACAGATATTAACGTACCATTTTAAACGACTATTATTCACTTCAATTAATTATATCATGTATACGTTTGTATTCTAATGATTGTATAAATATTGGAATAATTTCCTCACTGACAGTTCGTCACACAATTAACACGAAGATTTTCGTTTGAACATTGACTGAGTAATATAAAGACAGCTCACCCTCAGTAAATTTGTGAACCGACTCAGTGGGCTTGGCGTTGCGTAGGGTATCTGTAATACCGACTGGAATTTACAATTCATGTAATTGCAGGCTGACTCGTGGGGTAAATTCCGATTGATAATAGTAGGGATCTTAGCTACTAACAGCCACATTGTTGTAAATCAGTTTAATCTTGGAAATTGATTTTTGTTAAGTCGCACGAGTTGACGAGTACCGAAAATTGTCTTTCCCATATAATTTTGACCTCCTGAATATCGAATATCAAAAGATATTCCGAAGGGTCTCAACTCGTGCGATTTCAGAAAAATTCCCGTTATTTTTTCTCCGAACAGGAATCTGGTTCGATTTAAAAATTGATTTTTCTTTAATCGCGCGAGTTGACAACACCGAGCACAATTCGAGCTAAGTCGGCTCAAAAATTTACCCAAACTGAGCTATCTTTTCAGTCAACGGTATGAGACATCGATCGCAGGTAATTTATTAAACGTGTCGCCACGTGCTTCATTCAAATTAACCGCTCCGGGGTTTCAGGCGATTTGATCAACGTGCTGCCCTCTGTATGGGCGTAGTTGGAAACAAGACGTAATATTGCGCGGTAGGGGGTTTCTTGCTTTCTAAGCCGTTCTGACTTACCGACATGGTTTATTTATGCTAGAAAAGTTATGATCATTCGATAATCAATTATCGCATCTTCTAACTAGGGCGAAGATAATCGTAAGATCCACAAAGGGACGGGGTACCACCACCCTTAAACGAGTACTCGATTAATTTCGCCGGGAATAATGAAAGAATCTTAATTCTGCCGTATAAAAATGCGATACAAGTAATTCGATCGTAATTTTCATAGATCAAATTGGCAGAATCGCGACTCCAACTTGTTGGCGGACATTGTCTAGGCTCGACTCGGTATCGAGGTGTTTTATCTATACATATTGTCATTTTTTTTCGTCGCCATAGTTTTATTTCACTGTGAAAAGAGATTGATCCCAATAATTTTCCGTACGAAATCCCATACAAGTAGTAAAATCGTTATCTTCGTATATCATTTCGGCGACAACTTGGGGGTTGAAGCGCCGCGACGCATTTTCATGCAACTATCGAGGTTAGTATTGATCTATATATCGATATTCGAACGGATTGACTGTTAACGATCATCGCGTTATATATATATATAGTACATAGTACATATAATCCAGAGTGCATTTGTGTATAAAATTCATCGATGATATGATAATTCATATATATAATTTAATGTGCATTTGTGTATAAAATTCGTCGAAAGTATGGAATTCATACATATAATACACGATTTAGTATGCATTTTATTTCACCCAGAGAAATCAAGTGTATCCTCCCACGCTCTCTGGTCCCTGCTCTTGCCCCCCGCTCCAAGATTTCTTCTCCAAAGGATTAGATTTCGAGGTCTACGTCTTGTAATTCCGATTTTCATCCTTTACCGTATATCTGGAGATCGACGATGGTGAGTCACGCATACAATTAAATATTCCTTGGTTTATTTGCCGATCTTACGCTATGATTTATCATTAGCCTCGGCAGAAAGTCACCGTTGTATATTGGGATCCTTGGAATGGGCGTGGCCTTGAAATTTTAGCCTTGTTAGAGTAGTTTTATTTTCGTCACTAGTTGGCGTATCGAGGTTCTAAGCCCTCTCATTGGTTACTGTAACCTTGTTAAAACAGTTCTATTTTCTGCCACTAGTTAGCGTATCAAGGTTCTAATAGCATATTCGACTGGGCTACACCGAGCTACACTGGTGTAGTGTAGCTATCTCCATCCTCTTTCTTTTCTATAAGGAAGAGAGAGACAAAGATGGCTACACTACACCAGTGTAGCTCGGTGTAGCCCCAGTCGAATATGCTATAAGGTTCCCAATACCCTGCACACCTTTACTATATCTGTTTCTCCAAGTTGGCACCAAGAATTATCAGAAACTCATCTCTTTCAGGAATGAAATTCATTATGAATAATCAGATCATTTCGCTCAAGTACTTCTACATTTCATTTATCAGTATATATTTTTTATCAACTAATTCATTCTATTCTTCAAATTCACCTAATTAGTAATCGTTGCGTATCTAATCGCGTATGTAGCACGCGGTGCCAATCTCGATTGAATCATTTGAATAGGCAAAATTCTTCGCTGTATCTCTGTATGCATATACGTCGGGGTACAGAGGTCAGGGATGCTGCGCTCTGCTTTTTGGATGCTCCTTTTTTTTCATTTATTTATTTCCGACGAATCGAACTTGAAGTTGTTTTTTGATTCTTTTTTTTTTTTTGCTCTCTTATATCTCATGTATTATAATATATAATATATTATCATCATTGAAAAACCTAACGATTTTTTTCAAGCACTTCTACCTTACCAACATTTTGTCGGTAAGAAGGTAGATCTCTTGGGTGGTAATAGTCTTTATTACCGTCCGATCTTATCCCCAGCTTTACGGGGCTACCGCAAAGGGGCAGCACGCTTACCCTTCGTCGTCTAAAACGACGGCGTGATTTATGTATATCTAAATTTTTTTTAATCTACAAAACCAGAAAAACAAATCGGGAAACTCAGCAATGGTATAAGGGTCAGAAAATGAAGAGTTGACGTTGTTTGTCCCATGCATTCGTATTCCGAAGATTCCGAAGAATAATAATTAATTGAATTATTCGAGCCAAGTCGGAATTATACAGAGGCATAGAGCTGCATGCACAATGCAGAAACATTCAGCCAAATATCTACTATACATTTACATACCTGTGTATCTGGTAGCCTAGCGCAAGGCGTCATTTCTGCGCATGATATACGATAAACGAACACAAGCCGCAATAGATCTTTCGATCTATTTAAAAATCTTATTCCCGCCCTTATTTGTAATTAGGAAATTAGAATTTAATTATCATTTATTAAATAGTATTTTTATGAGAAACGATAGAATTTATTTAATCATTTTATTGCTATTTAGATTGAAAATCCAAAGATAGTTCGAGAAGAAATGCATCTTACTATATATGTACTAGTATATATAGTTGCGGTATTTTTGTTTTATAATTATAATAATAGATAAATTACTCGAACAAAAAAAAAAAAAAAAAATACTCAGATAATAGTGGTAGAATGCTTGTAATACACTCTGTACGTTTCAACAGTTAGTCATACAAATATTTTCATCATTATTAATAATAATAGTGACAATAGTGATCATATATCAATAATAATTTAACAATCAAATGAAATATAAATAATTCTTATATTATGAGTCATGAATATAGGTCTATAACATCTGGAATATAATATATATGGTTTTCAGAGCTGGTATTAATTGATGTTGGACAACGTTAATTATACTGATCATTGAAATACACATTACGAAGACAAAACAGAAGACTAAAAATTTATTGATCAGTATTATTATTATTATTTTTTACATATAAAATTGTAATATTATGATCATTGTCACTGGGCACAAGCATAAGACTATACATTTACATAAATTGAAATTAACAATAGAGAAATGAAATGAATATACTAGAATAGAATGTATAGTATGTAAAAAAAGTTTTAGCATGCTCATATTATTTCCAGATGCAAGGCCACAAACAATTAGTACGTGAAAAAAAATTAGTTAGCTAATTATACGATTGATAAGATTGAATATCACTTAAAATAATTAAATAAAATTAAGAAGAAAAAGAATAGGACCCATCGAAATTATATATGTAGCATAACTCTACACCGGTTTTTATAAAATTGCACATTTTTTTTTTTTTTTGATTAGTATATTATTGCTCTGATAATAATTACCTAATATCTAAAAACTCATCATATTTGTATACTACATGTTATATGGACATGTTATACCTATAAAGACACGATAATCAAAAATGAAATAATTTCAAATTAAGAATACTGGAGATATGTTATTTGTACGAATATTTTACTAATTATCATTGCTACTACCATTTAGCTACCAATTTAATACTGAAATTATTGAAAAGATTCACGTGGTACGCAATTTTCATTGAATTATTTTCTTTTTCTTATTTTTATTATTATTATTATTTTTTTTTTTTTCTTTATAGGATCTGCGCCTTAAGTATAAAAATCTGCCTCAACTTTAGCTTCAACGCTTATAATCCATGAGAATTCACTGAATTCGATACAGTTTATAAACTTCACCTTATTATAGAAATCATTTAAGATTGCAAGAAGATTACCTATTTTTTTTTTTTTTTACTAGCTACTGTAATGACAACGCGTCTTATATAATTAAATAATTTTTATAGGTATGAAAGAGTCGCTTATATTATATAATATGTCACTTTCATTAATTTTATCGCATTTTTCATTTTTAATTTTGATCATCTTAGAAAAGAATAACTCAAGACTAATTAGTTTTGGGATCAAACAGGTCTGTCCGGCACCTGTTACTGACATTACAACATTAAATGATAATCATCAACTAATTCAAGCAATCAATCAACAAACCCAATGAAGCCATTCATTAGATAGTCAATTCAATCCCATTTAATTTCTTACAAAAATATTATCATTATATTTGTATAGGAGCCAGCTCCTCAGAAATTACCCTCAACTTCATTACCATTTTCAGTCGTTTCCTTTTTTGATGCAATCATATTCTCCCATTGTGCAATCAGAGCACTTCTGCGTCTAGGATTTGCCTGAAAAATGTTCGAATAAGAGATCTAAGTACCATCCATAGAAATTCAATGGCAACTTAAATTCGTGCATCTATTTTATCTACCTTGTGCTTTCCTCGGCTTTCTTTCTCTGGTTCATCTTCGTTTAATGTATTTGAAGAAGTACCACTGCGCAACGAGCTTGCACCGTCATATATATCAGAGTCGTTATCATTCACAATGTCCAAGAGGTTTGGCTGCGATTTGGCCAGCATTTGCGACCTCATTAATCTGAAATTAGATAAATACCTGTTAATCAAGCCCAGCTCAAGACTTCTCTTTGATACAAAAAATCATGTAAAACTAAAAGTACGATAAATCATTTCTGCAACTGAGCTGCAATTATGATTTCGCTTTCTTTCTAAGCATAATGAGTTTAGAAAAAAGACCCAAATCAATAACAAAAATGTATAATTATCGAACCTCAACTCGTTTTCTCGTTCCTTCATTTCATTCAATTCCTTCTGTATTTTTTGCTCAACCGGAACGTAGCCTTTTCTAACAGGTGGTTTTTTGGGCTCGTCATCAGGCTCGATGGTAATTTCAATATTGGCATTAAATGGCTTGATGCTTAGTGGACTGTAGTTTACATTGTTTGGAGAAGTTGGCGGTGTCAAAAAATCACTAGCCACAGGTTTTGGCTTGTAGATTTTACCTCTTGTGGCCAAAAATCGTTGCATCAAACCTTTCTGAGTTTTATTTGTAGCAAAACGAACCGGAGTTGGTGTAGATCTAGCTGATATCACGCCGTTTGTCATTCTGGGTGATAAGTCGGGCGTAAGAGGCGACTGATTTACTTCCTCCAATATTTGTGGAGTTGATGTCGTTCTCTTCAACTTTCCCGAAGTAAGGGCTTGTGGCATTCGACGTAACTGACATAAAATATCATTGCGTTAGTTCATACCATCAATTATTCATTTCATTTCTAATTTGAATCTACGTCATTTTAAGAAATATCTCCTACCGATTATATAAATAACTGTATAAACAGCATTTCTACATCCTTCATTCTCAATTGAAACAATAATTATTTTTTATTTTTATTTTTTTTTAACAAAATTTTATAATAGAAAATAAGAAAGTAGAGAGTTTTGGATTAAATGATTTTTTTTATTTTAAAATCAAATTGCCTGAGATATTTTTAAATTCATTCTACAAGACTGGAGAATTTTATTTTTATTTATTATTTTCACCCTTATAATATTTACCTTCGAATCAACAGTTTCGAGGGAAATTGTCTTTATGCTTCCCACGCTCCGTAATTCACACTCCCTCTCTGTTACCTCCTCAATCTCTTTTTGAATTCTATCAGTAGCTTTTAGGAGCTGCTCTACTTTCTCTTCGCCCTGCGAAATTCGAGTTTTCATTCAATATCACATTACAGTGTTATAAATTTTAATAAAAATACTATTATTATTATTTTTATCATTATTATCAGTATTATTACGGAATAAGGGGGACTGCTAACTCCGCTTCTATAATCTCATAAATAGTTCGATAGATATGACCTATAGGTGTATTATATATATGAAATAATTTAATTACAATCGCGTATTGTATAGATTAAATCCAAAAATAATTTATACGAATATATATATAATTGTTTTATATTTTTGATTAATATTGTGAACTTTTATACAGTCTGTGTATATAGCGTAGTTTAAAATTCATAATCAAAATATGGCTAAGCGGCTAGAATAATCGAGATTTCACTTGAAAGTAACAAACTTGCGGTATCTATAATGATATTATTATTTTAGTACCAAGGTTTCTTAAATTGTTGTTCAATAAACGTATTTAAGTCTGTGATAGTGTTATCCGTCTCATTATAACTCGGCAGTAAATATCCCGTAAAACATATGTAGGCAAATAAGAAATAAAGATTCTCCGCGGTATAATAATGAATTTTATTGCACATACATATATATAAGCGCGAAACCCAAGTATAGAGTCGCAAAAGCGAGATAAGTAACAGAAAAGTTGATGATGAAGAAAAGACAATGAAAAAATGAAAATAAATTAGAAAATTAGATACAGATTGAATTCGATCGCTTTGAGGAATAAAAGAGAGAAAAAAATAATAATATATGAGCAGACACAACAGTTAGATTAATAAATCTAATCGAGAGTGCACTAAATTGTGACGATATTATTATATATAGATATAATATATGATAAGAGCTAAGGAAATAAAATGATAACTTATATGATATCTAATGACAAAATATATTAGGGAGAGTCTTATAGGAATATTACTGAGTAAAATGATCTGTATTAATATCGAATTACATAGTCCAAGACCTTCGCTTCCGCATTTATAATATGTCACGAATTTTCTTTATTAAATGTGTAAACTGAAATTCGATTGTAACAGAAAACTTTTGTCGCGTATATATATATAAATTGTTGTAAATTCTAAATCTGTGTATAAATCTATGATTATTGCTTATATGTAAAATAACTAGACGACGCGCACAGCTCGGTGGAATGCCACGAGATGCGGTTCTGAGAGGCAGGTAACTGTAATCTGCTTGTTTCCTTTCTAAAAAAAATGGGGCATGGACCCTTCCTCGCGGGGCCAGTATATACTTAGGCATCCGCAACAGTATTTCGAAGACCAATTAAAATGCCTCCGAACCACTTTTGGGTGAAATGGTGAAAGTGCAGAGATACTACCGTGGTATGGAAGCGAGAAATTAAACGAAGAATAATGATAAACAAGAAAAAAAAAAAAAAAGAAAATACAATATCGCGTTTATCTCGGAGAGATCTTAACATTTTCTCGTCTAAGCTATTAGCTCTATCATATTATATTATACAGTTGTTATATTACTTACAGATTTCATTAAACTCACACCGTGCCCATGGCCAATGGACGCGAAATAAAAACTTTATTCGTTCAAGTATAGTATTTATGAATTTAAATAGTCGCCGGACCAGTTTTCAAACGACCGTCTACACATTGCACAAACGCACACATATATGTGTTCTATACCTGTACGTACGTACGGCGCATTAACTTTACGTGTGACTGTGATCATTTTTGTCACACGGCAAAACCGCAAATTGCCAACGAGCGCGACCGCGTTTAAGAGCCCCAAAATTTTACGGGGTTTTAAAAATGCGATGCACTTTAATTTCTTCTTGCATATGCATATGTACAACATGTTGAATGATTCATTTATCTCCGATCAAGATTTACTCTTATAGTTTGCGCGTGATATTTATGACTATAATTTTGATATAAATAAATCAATTATTATATGTTTTATACAAAATTTATCACAATTATTATTATTTTACTCACCGTCTCCACAACATACGAACTATAACGTATCCAAACACATATAATACATAGTACGATAAAACATATAGCAATGTTGTAAAAATAAAACAACATTATTGTATTTATAGCTAAATTTGAACGAATATAATTCCGCAAACTATATTCATAAATAATTATGTCTCAAAGCGATCTGAAAGTCCTCGCACTATGATATACTAACTTTATATTAAAGTTCCTGATAATCCGGATAAATATTTACAAACGACGTACTAATATATATATTATATCGCAACATGATACTGCTCTAAGTTATAGAAGACAAACAATAATAGGTAATATAATTTGAACCAGAAGTTTAATAGCTAGTTGCGGCTATATAATCAAATAATTACTCTATAAAAACTATACAAACATATATATTTATTACATAGGTATATATAATATATTAATTAGTCCTTACCTCCATTTTCATTCTGCTTGCAGCTCTTGAAATTGCCAAAGGCTAACTAAGCCCTTATCACACTGTATTTTTCACACATAATGTCAGATAACGAACTTATTTTAACCGTCGTGTCCTTATCTGATCGCAAACACGTAGCTGTAATGTATTTTCGATAATAATTGTATATCTATGTACATTACATATGTATACAAGGTGTTTCAACATAGGTATATATATATATAATATCTCTGCGATTAGAACCCTATATAGTAGTATACACGCACTATTATTGAAAGTCTATTTCGCAAAACACATAAACAACATTAAATATATTTATATATATCTATAAACGCTGATGTTGTGTGTCAATCTCTCCTGCATCACGAACGTGACATTGCTTACTAGCAAATATATACATATATATATATATAAATATAGGTACATATATATTTACAAACAGCTGGTTAATTCGTTATACTGAAAGATCCTATATACCACCTGTTGATATACCTATCTGTGCCACATGCCGCTTAACATTGATCATCAGTGATCACTATATATCTATATTACTACGCGTATAGGTCCCGCGAATAATTAATCTGCTGTATATAGTAAAAGTTGTAACGTACAATAAATTATTGATAATTTTAAATAAGTTTTTCTCGTTTTTCAAATAATTATATATACTTATATTTATTTATTTATATACTATACCATTTTTTGCAGGCAATGAGAACTCGGGAAAATTATTATAATAATTTCGTTGTACTTTGCGTGTCAATGATGCACACCTGCCATTTTACTTATGCAGCCAGCCTTGTTATACTTATTATATAGGTATATATGTTTGACAAATAAAAAAACAAAAACATTATACCTATATTATGTGCATACATATATAGGTGGTGATCAGGATAAATATTGTTGTCTACTTTCTAACCCGAATGAGTATATACATATATTATACGACATCGAACTTCGTTGTAGTTGACGTTTCAAAGTCAACTTCTTGTACTGGAAAATATATATATATATATATAATATATTCATATTCCTTGAAAATTTACCTTGCCAAAAAAATACGCTTGTATGTACGCATCGCCGTGTACTAATATAATACTGCATAAATATAGTACGCTGTCTTGACGACAATACGAATTAAAAAAAAAAAAAAAATTTAAAAAGCGTACGATGCAATTTAAAAAAAATATGAATATTTTTGCAATACGGATCATGTGAATATTAGTATTGATAGTTTTTCAATACAAGTTCGTGAAATTGAACTACATATAGACGATAATAATAAATAAACAAAATTGCTCTACTAATTGACTATTTGTGTACGACGTTTTTTTTTATTTTTTAATTTTTTTTTTTATTTTCTAAACGGTATTTGATAATCTATGAAAACTCTAGAAGCTTCGCATTAATTCTTTCAATTTTTAATAACCTGTGGAATTCACAGTATTACTCATTGAGACTCGAGTGCGCGTGACAGGTTCTATAATCTTTTGACATGTGTCGAATATCTGTGTAGTAATTGTTAAAAAAAATTTAAAAAAAAAGAGCAAAGTATGTATTTGTCATACTGATAACCGAGATAATCTTATTTTCAAATCAACTCTACGCGTCGGATATGAGTCAATGTTGACAAAAGTATTGTTAAACACTTATCATTGGTTTATATGTCAGTTTATTTCGCTTTAATCTCCGGTCGAAAATTTTTAGGTTATGATCACGTAACACGTGGGCGTCTAGTAAACAGTAAACTTCGTCAGTATTGAAAAAAAAAAAAAAAAAAAAAAAAAAGAACGGAATCGCTATGCAAACTACTCCGAAAAAGAATAACACCGATGCTTCAACGATTCCAGAACATTTTTCGCCTGTTATCAGTAAGAATTGTTATTTTTTTTTTTTTTTTTTGTTTTTTTTTTTTTTTGAAAATAACTTGTCGCTAGATTAATTATATCCCCCAGGAATTTTATTACAAGCTTGATAAAAATTATCTCTTTTGATCAACAGTCAAAGAATCACCAGTTTCAAAAACTCCACAACGTGGAAATCTGACCGGTAATCCACGTCTTGTACGTGACATTGCCGCAGACATTCACTCAAGCATACAACAATGGAACAATGTCCATCTTCACGCTGTACCAATTTTAAAAAATATATGCCAATCAAAAGTAGACGAAAAATATCCCCAAGGTTTACAAGAATTATGTGACGCTTTGGAAAAAGATTGCGACGCGTTGGTAATTTTTATAAGAAATTATGTTTTGTTTTTTTTTTTTGTTCTTGAAAACTAATAATTCTTGTGTCTATATCTACTGATTTTCTTACAGGATGATATCGTTTGTAGTTTGAAGTTATTGGCTCATCAAATAAGAGTTGCAGCGTCGTTGCATAGATCTGCTGAAAATATGTTCCTCACATGGCCAGTGGAAAAGTTTGGTAAAATATTTCAGAATTCTTTTCGACTTTGAAGATTTTTTGAAGAAATTTTAACACACAGCATTTCTTCGATATCAAATAATGGAATAACGAGAAAAAAGATGAAAACATAATAATTACATATTTCTTGCATTAGTTGATAAATTGTTTATTATTTTTCCAGGTGAAATTACCGAACAAATTTATGAGGCATACAAAAAGGAGGCTGAAGTTAAACGAAAGGTGTTAGAAAACGTTGCGCACAGTAATGAAGAGTCATGGAAAATGTTGCACTTGGCCAGTTGGGTTTATCAAATAAACATATCAGATAATGTAACAACTCTTTTGGAGTCATTGTTAGTTGAAACAGGACATAGATAGTATGTTTGTTGTTTATATTTTTTCACATCGATTGACTGTTATCAAAAAAGATTTGTGGTATAGACTTTATTTTTACCTTCAGATTTGTTAGATGAGAATAAGACAGAAATCGACTGATTTAAATAGATAGAAATATGCATTTAAATTATTATTTTTTTTTTTTTCTAACAGCGTAGGAGAATGATGTAATATAATTCATAACAGTTATAGCTTTATATTGTATCAGTGATCTATTTCTAATATTTCATATCATACATGATATTTGAACATGAAGATTTAAATCATAATTTCAAACATTGCGTTATAAATATAATAAGAAAATATAAAAGTAAATAATATAAAAAGGCAACTGAAATGATATATTTTTTTTTCTTTTTTTTTTTTTTTTTTTTTTTTTTATGTGAAAATTTACATGAATACAAATATATCTACTAAAAGAAGTAAATTTTGACGAAAAATTATTCTCATTAGATTATTTGTTATCTGTTTTTGCTTTATTAATATTCTTAATGCTTATATGTATAAGTTACAGAAGAATAGGTATATCCTGATTTATTATGCAATAAGAGATCATGAAAACAAATTCATACCCAAGAGTCATAGCATCTTTCCTTTTTTTTTTTTTTTTTTTAATTATTATTATCACGTTCATCCAAACAGAAACTATTGCGCAATTGATTTCCTTAAAATTTTATCTTTATTGCAATAAATACCAATTAAACATAGTATTTTCAATCACATTTTCTTGTGTAACAATAAATTTTCATCACATCGCTACGCTACGTATTAATTAATTATACTTTTGTATTGATATCCTGGAGCAGACTTATTTTTTTCACATTATTCCTTGATACCGTATGACTCTTAGAAGGTATAGAATTAGTAAATAGTAGTTAGCCAATAAACTGTTTCGCTTCTTTTCCAATACTTTCCAACCCCATATATAATACATATTTACAGATGACAATAATAATAATAGTAAAATTAAATTATTTCAAATTTCTGTCTGAAAAGCACCTTAAAAAAAAATTTGTGCTTCTTACAATTAATTACATTAATAATTACTAATACGATTTAAATATAACACTTTGAACGATGCATTCTCCGTGTTTCTTAAGTCTTAAAGTGTTCTACACTTGCGCTTATGTAAGCACATTTGTCCTCGTTCACAGTATGACAATATTATGAGATCTCTAAATCACTATCATTTCTCGTTCTAAGCCCGCTGCACTTCATACTCCTTGCGGAAATCACCTTATCTCAATATTCTTTACGTATATTTCAAATTCATTTATATAAGCCGCAGCGAGTATTTAACAACATCTATGTTCGATGGTTTCTATCAACTTTATAAATTTAAGCTTTCACTGCATTTTGAGAAATTTGTAACGCGATATGGAATGAACTTTGAAGTATCGTATACAATATACATATACGACACGTTTTGTTGTAATAAAATTCATCTAGCCCTGTTATGCCATTAAAATATTCGAGAGACATCTAAACACTGTTTTGGATTAAATATTTTTCACTTAACAATAAGTATAAGGATTCATCATATTATGACGAAGATATTATTAAAGAATTTCATTGATGCAATTTTATCGGTATTTGAATACTGTGTACTGGCAACGATAAAGCTGTACCTATTTAAAGTCTCGTTTTTACTATTTAATAATCTTTCTTAAGACATAATTAATTTCCATTTTTTGTTTTCTTTTAATTCTCAACAAAATAAAAACTAGTATCACGATAGCTTGCCTACGGCATATCTGCCTTAAACTTAGCAAGCAAATTAAGCAACAGACACAGTGTTCAATTCATCATGCATTTAGTGTCTATACAGATATATTATATTTACAGAAATAATTTAGCATAACAATCTAGACCAGTAACGCTTAGTACTAAATACAGTATTTAAATATTATGAAAAAGTAAACAAAGCGTCTGATAGGTAAAAATAAAAGTGCAAAATCCAATCGTTCAATATTTCTCATAGCATCCCATATTTTTGTATAAAATTATCGGAAGTCCGGACAAAATTGAGCCTGCCAGTATTATAATTGACGATAACAAACATTTACAGGGCTTGGGTTTCCCGGTTTAGCTATCACATTGCGGAATGTGAGCTTAGGTAATATATTACCAATTACGTATATTTGGTAATTTTATATTAATATAGTCGCTGATTGAAGTCGGCACTTTTCTTATTATCGAACATATGATTATTTACAAGTTTTAAAATACGGTGGTATGTCCCTACAAACGGAACTCAGACAAAATAATTGTGAAAACTACATGACGTGGGAGAAAAATGAAAATAAAAATAAAAATGAAAATGAAAATTCGATACCGAATGCCTGGAAGGGTTTTAGCCATATTTATAAAATATTTCTCATTATGAAGCATAGAAGCCTTGACTGTAATAGTGTAACTAATATCAGCCATACCTACACCTTACAATTTCTATCAACATTGTCGAATAAACTGTTACAAGAATTCAGATTAAATAACCGAAATGGTATTCGCCAAGTGATTCTTAAAATAAAATATTGGATTGCTTGAAAACACGTAAGAAAAACTTTTTAGAGAATCAACTCCTAGTGTTTCTATTGAACTCTTCGCTCAACGCTTCGAAATCTAATTCTGGATCCAAATTTGAGTTATTCGATATTAAATTACTTTCTAAAATGTTGTCTGGTAGTGGTGGGCCATTAGATATTTGTACAGAAAAGTCAGGTATATTTTTCAACCTTTCTGAAACTAGTTCATCGACCAAATTCGATTGATCAACCAAGTGTAACTGTTCAACTAATTTTTCATCGATCATTAAATTTTTGTCAATAACACCGCTAGTGTTTAAGATATCCAAGTGTGTGATGTGATCATAGCTTCCCATCTTAGACATATCCAAGTTTTCCGTACTGCCAAAAAGATTTGAGTCACAGGTGGATGAAATGATGGATACAGTATCTTGTAGGATAGGCAAGCCTTCAGATATTTTCGAAATTGCTGTTATAGGTAACATTTTTGCTAAGTTATTTTCGGATACTGTACAGTGTGCTTTCATACTGTTTATATCGGCCGTTGTAATCGGAACTATTTTAGTGACCGAATTTGTGATTTCAATTTTGTGATGACACGAAGATTCTAATTTTCGGAAACCTTTGGTGAAATCCTGAGATCCATTTTCTATATTTTCAAAATTATTTTCAACCTTTGGAAAGATTCGAGTTTCTGGCTTCGGTAAGGTCACTTCCATCTTGTTGTCCAGTTTTTCAAGATTATGATCCATTGGTTCCAATTTGACAAACACTTGATCCATGCGTTCAATTTTTCTTGGAAAGCTACCTTCCAGCTTGGAGAATACTTGGGTACAATTGAGAGGTTCTAAGGTGTCGCCAAGCTTCCTGAAGCTTTGATTCAACGTTTCCATTTTCTGATATCCAGGCATTTTCGTTGTGTTTATATCGATCTTCTGAAATCCAGAACTATCGGATATTTGACTCTGTATTTCTGGATTTGAGATCAGTAATTTCGACATATTTTCAGACTTGTGTGTTTCCGTATTATCCACTGGGCTCGGATTCCGAGGCATTAACGTTAGAGCAGTTAATACTTCCGGGCAATTCGAGTTCACGTTGGAATCGGTTTTCCTATCGTTTAGAAAATCGGAAACACTTAAGTCCGAGTTTTCGGAAAATCCACTAGACATACGTTCGTCCATATTCTCTTTACCATCTTCAGAATTCTCTACCCTCTGCCGCTTCAGGATGGGCTCTTCGCTATTGATTGAACTTACAATTGGTGTTTTTTCGAATACACTGTTATTTATTCTGTACAATCCCGGATTCAAGCCCAGAGAATCACAGAGTAAATCTTCGCTCAGGTCTATAACATCGTCGCTTGGTCCATCGTCATCGCACGCAACAGCTAGCATATTTCCAGCCTTCTCTCTTATCTTGTCCATCAATTTTTTTAACTCGTCCAAAAAATTTCTCACGTTATTTTCAGACTTCAATATCAACAGTTCGTACAAAGACAGAGCATTCAGCACAGGTTTAGCAGCAATATTGATTATTTCAACATTTTCACATACTGTGATGGCCTCCTTTAGTTTTATTTGTCTTCGTTCTGACTTTGCCTCTGGAGTGACGTAGGCCCAAGGACCACGTTTCTTTCCTTTTCGTTTTAGCGGATCCTAGGAGAGATACAAATCGTTAATATTAAAAATACATAGAGTTATAGATATTCGGAACTTCGAAAGTTGAAGCAAACATACCTGAACAGATGTTTGTTTTAATTCTGGTTCGGGTGTAGGCGGTGGTAATTGTTCAGGACTCCCATGATCTGGATGCATTTCAAAATGCCTAGCCATTCTGGTTCTACCTAAATAAATCTTATGGCATGTAGGGCATTTAAAATGGTCAGAAATTTTCCTCTTAGGTACTTCTAAGCCGGTTAATAATTCCTTAGGTGATTCTTCGTCTTCTATTTTATCACCATTTGTATTATAGTCGCTGTATCCTCCGTCCGAATCGTCTAAATCAGGTTGCATGAAATCCAAGTGATGTAAATGCTTGTAATCTCTGACCATGTGCCTTGGGGGACGAGAAAGTCTGCCAGATCGTGTTCGAGCTATTACTTTCTTACGCTCATCCTGAAATGAAAATATTATCTTCTTTTAAAATGCAGCTAAAATCGGAGAAGCAATTCATAATTAATAATATAATGATTAGTCGGCTTTCAAATATCATTTAATATAAAGGACGAGGGTAAGATTACCTTTATTTCTTCTGGTTCTTCTTCCGCTACTACTGTTGGTTTTGGAGGTACGACCGATGGTCTGATAGCACTCTTCTTAGGCCTGCCTCTCTTTCCTCCTCGACCTCTAAGTAAGTTCACGGGATTCCTGATTCTCAAGTCCAATTCCTCCGGGAATACAACTCTGAATTCGTACAATAAAAATGAAATGAATGATTCTTGCATAGATAAAGCAATCGACAAGAGTAGCAGTTCTTAGATGGCTTGTGATAAGTGCAGCGTAGATATTTCCTTACCTATACACAATTCTTTCATTTGGCATCGCTGCTTCTTGACTCCTCTGTTGCAAGACGTGAGCAATTTGTTTCAATTGAGATTGCGTGAGTCGCTGCATACTGAAAAGTTACAAATAAATATATTAAACAGAATTTCTTATGAGAATAAGCATTCTTCAGAATGCCCGATGTTCAATAATTGATAATTCGAGGAAGAATATTCATCACCAAGTACCTATGAAACGTGTGACCTTGCTGCACAATTTGTATAGGGTTTTCGCTGGAGCCTAACGGTTTGGTTGTATCAGTTTTCTCTGTTGCTGTACCGTTTGTAGCTTTTTGAGTAATTCCTGGTTTAATTTTCCTCGTCGATATTGGAGCAACACCGTTAGCGGCTCCGTTTTGTCTCATTTTAACAATATTTATATTATTTTGCATCTGTTTAATTCCACTAAATTCATTTTGTATATTTGACGAGACGGAAGAGTTATGCAGATTATTTGATGAATTTCCAATAGCGCTATGCGAATTATGCAACAGATTTTGAGCCGAAGAGTTATTAGCAATCGTTTTACTCTGCGGTTTAAGTATAGATATCGGAGAAGAGCCTAGCTGCGTTGATCTTAGAACCGACGCAGTACTAGTCGAAATGGCTTTCAAGTCTTGGATCGACGATTTGACCAGAGATCCCGTTCTGAACGTTGTTGCATTAGAAACAGTATTTGTTAATAGAGGGGATGACGCAGTGCTATTTTTCATCATCGACGCAGTGACAGTGCGAAGTATCTGCGTCGGTACTTGGACAGGTTTTAATATAGCATTTTTTGAATGACCATTGCTAAGAATATTCGTGTTTTTTACTGCCGGCGACATAACAGATGTAGTGTTTTTAAGTATTGGCGTTAAAAAGTGTTGCGTATTTTGTCGCTGAGCAGAATGTTGCGCAGTTCTTAAAACAGGCGAAGACAAACAAATTTGTGAATTTAAAATTGTCTGCGTTGACACAGGTGTAGCATTCATCACAGACGTGGCAATTTGCGATGTATTTATAACGCGGTTTGAAACCTCTGATGAATTTGAAACAATTTGCGAAGTGTTCAATAACTGGGTTGATATATTATTAGAATTCAATAACTGTGTAGTGAGAGGCATTGCCTTAAGCATTTGAGAAGGTATACCGTTCAACAGTTTTGTTTTCGGTATCAATATAGAATTTTGGCTCGAGCCATTAATAGAGTGAACAGCATTGATCGTTGCGTTTATAATTTTATTTGTATTTGGAAGAATTCTTACGTTCCTCGTCGGTTTTAAAACAGTTTGAGCTGGTTTTAAGACAAATTGTGACGAGGGTAAGATTACAGGTAATCTTTTAAGTATTTGCGCGTGTGAATTTTGAATATTACTAAAATGCAATTGATTGTCTATCAATCTGCATTGCGTACTGGCTTCAAAATTATTTGAAAATTGTAATTCCCCGGATTTAATATGATTGGAAGTATTTTGTGACAGCATATCTTCTTGTATGGTGGAATAATTCTGTTCCATATTAATGTCTTCAATTTGACTCTGTGCCTCTTCGACATCAGAGTTATTAACATCATCTTCAATTCCCATTTGTTCGATGGACAGATTAGCATCTGTAAATACAATTTCTAAATCATACTTACACACGTGTTATTTTTATTAAATATAAATTCCATTTTTACATAATAGAAAAAATTTGATATGCGTACCTTGAATATCGTTTATGTTACACGAATCCTCGGACTGGTCACGTTGAAGTTGTGCTATTTCATCGTCGTTTAAATGCTCGCGGAGATGAGTTATCACTCGGTTATCATCTGTTTGATATACAACATCGTCGTTACCATCTTCGGCAGGATCAACTTCGAAAGTTAACCCCAAAGCAGCGGCCTGTGCAGGTGTTAGTTGAATTGTATGAGACTCTACACCGTCACTTTGAAGAAAAGTAACAAACTCATTTTCCGTATCTTCTTCGTCTGCAACTTCTTGAAATGCTCTTTGAAGTAGATCCGATGTCCCTGAAGATGCTTCGCCGTTTGTAAACATGGTAGAACTCGCTATAGAAGCCATTATATAGATTATATATGTTTTTATTATTTTAAACTAATATCATATTAACATGAACATAGTTTTTTTTTTCTAAATAAATACCGATAAACTTCACACTTAATAAAGTCTATAATTAATAATTAAACGCTATATATTTCCTTACAACTTGCACGTTTTCGCGCAAACAGAAAACACCGAGGTTCCGTGAAGTTGACCACGAGTTATCTCGATTTTTAGGATTTATACAAAATGGTGGAAGCAGAAAGGCTGCGTTCACGATACCCTGTACAGCTGCGTTCTATTCCTACCGGAATCAATTCTAGCTGCGATGGCAAGGAAATTCACACTTTTCATTCGCTGTTTAAAATAGACAGTTGTAACGCGTTACGACTACTCATTTCTATCAGCGAATCAAATCGCAGACGCGGTTTCGCTAAAGTGCTTCCAAATTTTTTTTTTTTTTTTTTTCAGTGGAAGCATGTCATATCACAGTGTTACATACACCGTGACGAACTTATTGCAGCGTGGTGTCTGAAGAGTGTTGCATGTTATTTTGCAATTTTCAAATGTGTTAAAAAAATAACGTTTAAAGAAGACAGATTATCAAAATATTGATGTTAATATGTCGGGACTAGACAAAGAAGAGATAAAAATTTCGGAGATCAAACTTGTCACAAATTTTTTGGACGATGATGGTAAGGTTAACTTTTGGTTATACATACATATACTATGTATATAAAAGACATTTGTTATTTATCTATCTAAATTATTATCTGTATTAATAAAATATATTTCGTTTAGTTCCGCAGGCAGTATCGAGTGTAGAAGAATTCCGCGTTGGAAATTACGGCGAAATATTAAATAATCATTTTTCTTTAACTTATCTCAAGTCATTTGTAAACGATGATAATCTTGCTAATACTTTATCAAACGCTGTTCAAAATGGAACTGATTCTACATTTGAAATATTATCCGTCGGAATAGCGTCTCTGCTTTTATTTATTAAAAGTAATTTTACTGGTCCTGAAAAAACGTCAGACGTTGAATGGCTGGTGGCTAAAAGAGAGGAAGCACTAGAGTCGCTCTGTCTAGAAGATCAGTGTAATGAAAATATAAAAAAACCCGAGCTTCTTTATTTGTCAAAAATATTATTTTCCAATGAAAATTTAAAAAATAATTTTCAAACTACTGCTTGGTGGTTGTTCAGAGCCAATTTAGTACATCAAATTGTTTTGGACGAAGCGTCGGCTACTTTATATAAAGAAACTGAAAATTTAGTCGAAAGTATTTCTGCATTTGAAATTCTTCAGGATGATTATCTCAAGACGTTATTCCACGTTGAGGTAGTGCAGTTTTATTTATATCATAGAAGAATACAAAGCTTGGAAAAACACGTCGAAATTGCACAACGGGCAGCTAAATTAAACATGAGACTGGTCGGTATGCTTGGTAAACGCACCAAGTATCAGCAAGATGAAAAACCTCAATTAATACTTAAAGTCTCTATTGATAAAGACAATTTTCCATTCCGAAAATGTGACGATTTACCTGCAGCTCTGCAACTCAATGACGACTTGAGACTGGAACGTATCGAGTATTCCGGAGATGAAGAAATCATTGAATTAGGCGCCTTGGAAGAGGCAGTTGTTTTAGCAAAATAGTATGTATATGGTAAATATTTAGGCTTCATCTCGTTTACCGAATAAATTATTTATCAATATTCCTGAAAAATTCGTGGGTAAAATGAGATAAATCGTTAGATTTACGAACAATTGATTGAGATATTAAGAAAAATGTAGTGAAACTAATTTTTGTTTGAGAATCGATAAAATATCAAATATCATAGAAAATGAACAAAAAAATAAGACAGAAATAGTCATTTTCAATGTATTTTTCTAAACTATTCCATGCTATTCTATATCTTATTTGCTTTTCTTTTTTACCAAGGCCTGACAAATTTTACTTATGAATAGAAAATGTCCTAATTTTGTTTTACATCGCAGTTTTCAGACTCAGAAATCACAACCGAAGGACAGGCTCGCTGATGAAGAGGTTGTACCCTATCTAAATGTAAGAATTCGAATTTAAGTTTTATGGATTATCTATGATTGGAAATCGTTGAGGATAATATTTATTTAGAAGAATTGTGTGTTAGAATGTTATAGAGAATTCGAGAAACTGGCCATTGAGAATGTCTTCTTTGTGTCAACGATGTGTACTGGAATCTAATCATAAAAGAACTGTTGAACGGTCCATGTCACAGACAGAATATTTAATAGAGCAATTGAATTCTGCAAAGCCATTGGTCTCCCATCGCATGGATATATTTTTTGCCAGTGGCATGAAACCGATTTGGGAAGTCAAACAAATCTTAGCTGATCTAATGATCAATCTAGGAATGGTCAAGAGCGCATTGGACTTATTTTTGGAGCTTAGATTATGGGAAAGCGTCATTGTTTGCTACACGATCTTAGAGTTAAGACATAAGGTGTGTATCGCTCTGTACAAAAGTTCAAATTATTTGTTAAAAGTAATCAGCTTTTGATAAGAGTCAATATGACTATTGCCTATATATCTCTAGTATTTATGAATTCATTTTACATTTTCAATTATGCTCTTATTCCTTAATTCTCTTATTTCAGGCTGCTGAAATAATTCAACAAGAAATAGACAAAAAACCAACACCAAAACTCTGGTGTCTTTTGGGTGATGCGACTCAAGATACTAAATGTTACGAAACTGCATGGAAGTTATCTGGTGAAAAAAGCAGTCGAGCTCAGAGACATTGGGGCTTATTTTATTTCTCAAAACAAAACGTAAGATCGGGTTTAGGATAACGATTTGTAATCGCATTTTGATTAGACATATCAATGTTCTAAATTGAGTCATCGACGAAGTTTTTAAAGCATTGCAACATTTTTACAGTATACAGAGGCAGTACCGCATTTGAAATTATCCGTAGAATTGAACAATATCCAAGAAAATATATGGATTCGGCTCGGCTTTGCCGCATTGCAGATTGAAGATTGGAAATTAGCTGCTACTGCATACAGGCATTACTGTGCACTGGAACAAACCGTTAGTGCAAATGAAAATGCAGTCAAAAATAACAAAAAGTATTATTTATTCAATATAACTTGTATAACATAATTAGGACTTTATTTTATAGAATTTTGAGGCTTGGAACAACTTGGCAAAGGCGTACGTAAAGCTTGGAGATAAACCACGGGCTTGGCGTTCTCTTCAGGATGCAGTCAAGTGCAATTACGACAAATGGGAAGTCTGGGACAACCTTATGGTTGTTAGCATAGACTTGGGGCATTTTTCTGAGGTGAAAACTGACAGGATTTTCATTCAAAAATTTGTTTTCTATCTAAAGTAGCTAATTCACAAGTTCTTCCAATTGAATTAAACCAACTAATTGTTATTTTACAGATCATCCGATGCTACCACCGCATTTTAGAGCTCAAAGCTCAACATACGGATGTACAAATATTAAAAATTCTGACCAAGGCGATCATCAATGACATGAAAGATTCAGATGGAAATCCTGCAAGCAAATTGCTTCACAAAGCTCTCGAACTCTTTGGCCATTTGACTTCGGCTGTGCCGAATAATCCCTCGATTTGGCAAATGTACGCGGAGTTAACAGCGACTAGAAATACAGAAATAGATCATCAGAAAGCAGCTCAATATTTACAAAGAGCACATCGTACCGCAGTTTCGAATCCGAAATGGTTTAAGGAAGTTGAAGCAACGAAAAATGTCCTTGAATTATGTGCGGATTTGGCAGAGTCGTATTTAAAATGTGCCGAAGTTGGTTCACCGCTACAAAAGAGGGCCATGTTAGGTAGCGCGAAATTGTCGCTACAAGGCGTCGTAAAAAAGGTGAAAGATCAGGAATGGCAGGATCAAAAAGAAATAAATGAATGTTTAGCTAATGTCGAAACGTACTTGAACACGATTCTAGAAAAATTACAAAATATAAATCTTGAACAATAACACGGTGGTTTTTATTTTAAAATACCTACAAACTTCTCTATGCTCTAGTTATCGAATTCGATATCTTAGTGGGGGATCTTACGAATCAACAACTGGCTTCAGGAAGGCATTAGCAATGACTTATCGTGTGCAAACTCCAAAAAATTATATTTAAAGAAATCTAACATTTTTTGTTTCACACAAAGGTCAATAGAAATCTGTGTAATCGTTGAAATTGTAAAGAGAAACTTTGTCAGTTGTGTGAATCAGTAAATTGCTTGGTTCCCTCTGTCTTCTCTTGTGTGGAAGTTTAAATCATGAAAAGGTATGCGTTGATGAATTGAAAATTACACAAACTGCGCATGCATCTGTACGCCTTATTATATGCAATCTCAGATTAGAAATCACAAGGGTGGCATACAGGTTACATACAACAAAAGTAGTTCGTCAATCAGACCGCGAGATGACGATACTATTTTATGTTTGTGGTACGCTAGCGCAAGGAGGAGCACTGACCTAGGGTAAAAATACCTATTGCAATCGCAAGGTCAATGGCCCTCGTGGCGTCAAAGAGTTTGTATGAGGAGTGCGTTAACGAAATACGATTGTGACATCAGGCATCTCAATAGAAATATTACGAACGTAGGAAAGTTGTCGCGAAATAGACAATATACTCATTGACGAAGAGAGATTCTTATTGTCTAATTTTTTGATTATTAGCAAACGAGGAGACCCGATCAATTGCGATAGGTAACAAACGCCTGACGTCGAGGAGGTATCATGGGACTTGCGTTTTGAAAAACTCACGTAACACGCGTCGTAATACAGATATTCTATCCCGGTATTGAAATTTCCCTTCAGCAAGGGTTCTTTTGCAATTATAACGACTCTATAGGTATCATTTCATAATCACGCAACATTAATTCATACGCCGATAAAAAATTATCAACTGCCAAAAATATATACGCGCCGATATTTTTAAGGAACAATTACAATTTGTACACAACATTAATAATAAGTAAGATTGTATTGATGCTACAGCAATAAATTACCAGATATACCATAATTATCAATCGCTTCGTTATTTTCCACTATCCCCTTGCTGCAAGCTCTCTATTTTTACGTTGGTTTATTATTTAGGTAGGTTTATTCAGAATTAGGGAAATTTTAAGTCGAAAAATTCTGCTGGTATCAGGATAGCATCTGACCTGAGGAGGTGTGCCGAAATTCTGGCGGGCAAAAGCCTATGTGTATAGATATAGGTATCCATACGTGTCTTCATGCACGTCGCTATATTATTAAGTTATTAGCAGTTTTCAGAGGAAACAGAATTTTAAGTCGAAAAATGATCCTGGTATCAGGAGAACATCTGACCTGAGGAGGTGTGCTGAAATTTTTGGTGGGGAAACCAGATAGTGTATCGATATAGGCATGCATACGTTGCTTCATGCACGTCGCTATATTATTAAGTAATTAGCGATTTTCAGAGTTGAAAGAATTTTTAGTCGAAATTTGCTCCTGGTATCAGGAGAACATCTGACCCGAGGAGATGTGCTGAAATTTTTGGTGGGGGAAAGGAGTAGTGTATCTATATAGACATGCATACGCTGCTTCATGCACGTCGCTATTATAGTTTATGTATACTAGCTATTTTGACATTTTTGAAAATTTGAAGTCGAACAATGATCCTGGTATCAGGAGAACATCTGACCTGAGGAGGTGTGCTGAAATTTTTGGTGGGGAAACCAGATAGTGTATCGATATAGGCATGCATACGTTGCTTCATGCACGTCGCTATATTATTAAGTAATTAGCGATTTTCAGAGTTAAAAGAATTTTTAGTCGAAATTTGCTTCTGGTATCAGGAGAACATCTGACCTGAGGAGGTGTGCT
Source organism: Tenthredo mesomela (assembly GCA_943736025.1). Taxonomy (NCBI): domain Eukaryota; kingdom Metazoa; phylum Arthropoda; class Insecta; order Hymenoptera; family Tenthredinidae; genus Tenthredo; species Tenthredo mesomela. The sequence continues at coordinate 13,321,778 of OX031013.1, forward strand.
GAAATTTTTGGTGGGGGAACTAGATAGTGTATCGATATAGGCATGCATACGTTGCTTCATGCACGTCGCTATATTATTAAGTAATTAGCGATTTTCAGAGTTAAAAGAATTTTTAGTCGAAATTTGCTCCTGGTATCAGGAGAACATCTGACCCGAGGAGATGTGCTGAAATTTTTGGTGGGGGAAAGGAGTAGTGTATCTATATAGACATGCATACGCTGCTTCATGCACGTCGCTATTATAGTTTATGTATACTAGCTATTTTGACATTTTTGAAAATTTGAAGTCGAACAATGATCCTGGTATCAGGAGAACATCTGACCTGAGGAGGTGTGCTGAAATTTTTGGTGGGGAAACCAGATAGTGTATCGATATAGGCATGCATACGTTGCTTCATGCACGTCGCTATATTATTAAGTAATTAGCGATTTTCAGAGTTAAAAGAATTTTTAGTCGAAATTTGCTTCTGGTATCAGGAGAACATCTGACCCGAGAAGGTGTGCTGAAATTTTTGGTGGGGGAAAGGAGTAGTGTATAGATATAGGCATGCATACGTGTCTTCATGCACGTCGCTAGTAGATTGACTTCAAGCTCATGATAAATGTTAATTTTAATGTAAAGATCGCAGAAGGATTCTCAATTCTGCATCTACGTCTTACCAGCTGTGTATTTTTTCTCCTCTTATTTTCACAAATCCATTCAACGACGTCTTTATACATTACCGCTGAAAGTTACTTATAAACAATCAGTATCACGACGCAATATTCTAGCATTATATCTCACGTAAGCTGAAGTACAACGCGAAAGCACCAACCTTTGACAATATCCAGAAAATCCTGGAGTGCGATTCCCAGTGGCGGACTAAGGGGGTGACAGGCGGGTCGGACCGCCCCGGGTGACAGGTAGCTAAGGGGTGTTATTGAGGGGGCTGCAAATTAAGTTTCACATCCCTTTACTATAAATTAATGACATCATTTTTTGTCAATTGCTTGAATTTTTTTAAATTTCTAAGCTCATATTATCAAACTGGTGAAAAAAAACTTACAATGTGTAAGAATAGTCCTAAAATACAAATTGGGGAAGGGGCGATTCGAATCATTCGCCCCGGGTGCCAATCTTTCTTAGTCCGCCACTGGCGATTCCATAACTTTTATCAGTGCAATCACGCTGTCGATAGATATCATAAAAGTTATACGTGTACGGGAAGTAGACTCTTATGATATCTATCGGCAGTGATAGCAGTGATAAAAGTTATGGAATCGCACCCCTGATCAATCCTGATCAAGCTTCTAAAGCAATAATTTGCTTTACAATATGACCGATTTTCTAGTTAATAAAATGAAGTGAATTCCCTGAAAGAGTCGATAGGACCAAATTGTGAATATAAAAAGCTTCCTGTCAGGAGGATTAATGGCAAAATTCAGCTCACGTTTATTAGAACGAATAATGCTTAGGGTAAGATGAAAAGGCCACACACGCAATATATGACATTGACTAGACCCTATTCAATATTTCTTGTGAAAGTTAATTCTACGTTGTTCGCGTTACCACTATGCAGGATTGTTCCGTCAACTCTCGATTTTTCATCATGTGTTACACTTGGGATCCTCACTTTTTGAGAATTGAGTCTAATAATGAAACTGAGCAATCACTGCGCTAGAGCATACAGATGAGTGCCAACATTTTTACGCGTCTTTTTCTATCCTCGACTCTTGCATTAAGTGCCGGATTTAAACACGATGCTCCCTAATTCCAAATGATCTGTCGGACTGTCTGTGAAACTTCATAATCATATTTCCTATTTCCTATACGCAGTTACTACTCTAAAGCGCGACGAGTTAACATTCCGGATGGCGATTGGCGCCAATCAAGTTCATGTTCAATGACCGGTATATGTTGTATGTATAGCCCATTTCATGATTTCTTGCTCTCATGGTTACCTACGTGCTTTTATAATTAATTTCGAATAGACTCATACAACGGCTTATATGTGGACACTGCAGACCACTATGGTAGACACACACGCAGGTCACACTTTATACTTATAGGGGAAAGGTGGGTAGCCCCGGACAGCGGGTACCTCCGGTCATCTCAAGTTTTGGACACTTACGCACAAATAAATTTGAAAAATAAAACGTGAAAATTAGGGCAACGATCTTGGTCACATTTTCGCATTTTATTTTTCAAATTTATTTGTTCGTGAGCGTCCAAAACTTGAGATGACCGGGCGTACCCGCTGTCCGGGGCTACCCACCTTTCCCCTATAAGGCAATTCCAAAGGTTACAAGTGAGGCTGAGAAACAATTTAAACAGTGATAAATCAATGCGTTGGTTCAGATCTGTATCAGCGTGATGAAAAGTACTCAGTCATGATGACATCACGGTATAAAAAATTATCCGCTTATGATATAGATGTCGGTGGGTATGTGCGCAGGAAACTTGCTACTCGCTGTATGAAGATGGGAAAAAGATGATGAGAGGTTTATATATATAAGGCGTTTGCATTATACACTTATCAAAGATAAGATATAAAGGCAGTGCTCCTCCGTAAATGCCCATATTTCTTCAGTTCGACTGACGCTAGTTAGCCACATAGGTTCATCTGTACCAAAGTTATTTTCGTAGTGAAACTTTGAGCGAAGATTTTCACGGAGTAATCGACAGTAAGATAAACCAGTAGTTTTTATGTTGATTCGTTTCATAACACAGTGATAATTATCATATCTTTCCCGATTAAATTGCACTGCATTCATACAATGCATTCATGTGGTTTCACTCCAAAAAAGAATGATTAGAACTAAGATTTATAAGATTATGTAAGAATAACTAAGCGTTTGTAGTCTCCGGCTATGGCGTTGGAGAGCCCGGCTTGGCTTGACGCGCCTTACATTCAAAAGATACTACGGAATGCTGAAAAAGACGAAACCATCAAGGTTTCTGGTATAACTGTGACGGCAGCAACGGCCATAGGAGACAATTATTCGAGCGACGTGCATCGCGTAGCAGCAAAATTGACACGGATTGGAGATGGTCGTGAAATTCGAGAGAAAAGTTCGCTCATCGTCAAAGTCGCGCCCCAAGGTGACAAGCTTGAAGAAATGGTAACTATCCAACGAAGGGGTAACTACTCTTGAAATATAGTGTAGACCTCTCCATGAAATATTAGCAATCTTCCAAAATTAAATTCAAATCATTTGCAATAAGATGAGATTATATAGAATCCTTTGAAATTTCGTATTCTGGTGTACACAAATACTCATTGGTGGTTGACCCTTCGACGCCCGATCAGAACTGCTCATAATAAAGACAGAATCATATCAGTTTTCATTTACTGTATTTGGTTGCATCAAGTAGATACAGGCTATAGGAATCTTTGACACGGAGTTCTCCATGATGTCAGTGACATTGCCAAAGATGAACGAAATTCTGAGCAAGTTAGGCTTAACGTCATTAGGCGCAAGGTGCTTTCACATGCAGAACGAGAAACCGACTCATATCGTCATCGAAGACCTGGCACCAAAAGGTTTTCGGATGGCTGATCGCCGAGCAGGTCTGGATCTGGACCATTCGTTACTTGCAATTCAAAATCTCGCTCGGTTTCACGCCGCTTCAATTGCGCTCAAAGAAAAGGTAAAACTAAAGGGGTGACGATCATTGGAAGATTTTGTTTCTTATGATAACGTTTCAAGCCACAGAATACTCTTCTTGCAGTCTAACGTGAATTCGAGTGAAATAAATTAAAAACGGGACTTATGTGTGTTGGTACTCCATATAAATATTAGTTGTTCCATTTAAACAACAATTTAAAATATTAATTATATCGGCTTACTCTATAAACTATCGCATGTTTCATGATCACGTGCTATCACATGTCCCAAACTTAAGGATTCGGAGGCATTCTCTAAGTACAAGCTGGGGATGCTCAACAATGATCAACATGATATGACGCGTGTATACTTCACATCAAGTGGAAAAGCCTTCGCGGACGAGGTAGCCACATGGCCCGAAATCAATCCAAAGTAATTGGGAAAAGAAATTTGGTTTCAAATTATTTGGAATAAAGTGATTGAATTTATATTTTTTTAATGCTGCATTATTTCCACTGCGAAGTATTCAGGAAAAAGTCTACAAGCTCTCCGAAGTCTTGTTCGAAAGAGGATGCGAGGCTGCACAGTGTCGAGAAGGTGATTTTAATGTCCTGAACCACGGAGACTTCTGGGTTAACAATATGCTCTTCCGCTACAACGAACAACGAAAGCAGCCGATAGATCATATATTTGTAAGTGGATCAAAATTATTCCCATAGTCGAAATTTAAAGCTCGATTCAGCATCAATGAGGGCTTTCCTTTCTCTGAAAATTACAACACGAACTCAAAGATTGTGGCTTTTACGGATAGACTTTGAATTCAGTTCATTCGGTGTCTGTGTCTCTAGATACAAATCGAGAAAACAATGTCAAATGTAGAGTTAATTTATACCTATAGTAATCTCTTCATATAGTTGATAACAAAATATAAGCTTTTGGCTAAATAAAATTGATAACTTACTACATATGTAATGTGTCGAATACAAACTCACTGTATGAAGTAATGCTCACGTAGGCATACATAGCTTTGCGCCGTTTTATTAGTGTAGGGACGTAGGGTGATGTCTCTATATGACACGACGGTTCCCATTGTTAACAAATCTTATGCAACTTATTGTACCTAAAATAAAATAGCTTTGGTCTTTCAATCATAGGTGGATTTTCAAAATTCGTATTATGGGTCACCAGCATTTGACTTGCTCTACTTTTTTGGGACAAGCCCGTGCGACGACGTTCGTCTTCACCATCGCGAGTTACTCTTACTCGAATATCACACTACACTCACCAGCACTTTGATCAAGCTAAAGTGCGGAACTAAAGTACTAAGTTTTGACGAACTGCAAGAGGAATTGAAGAAGAGAGCTGTGTGTGAAATTCTTGCCGCCATGACAATATTTCCGTTGGTCGTGCTCGAGAAAGGTGAAGAAATAGATTTAAACGCAATGTTAACGGTGGATGGAGATCGTCACGATTCGGGTCATGGTGGAAAATTGTACAGAAAGATCATGACTACACTTCTCCCTTGGTATGATAGTATGGGATTTCTAGATGTGTGAAACCATAGCGAAGTACTCGGAACGAAGTAAACGGGCGAAATTACTAATTCCTTATAACAATGATATACAATAAGTTGTTGTTATAATTTACACGAAAAAACATCTGATTGAAATATAGCAAGAAATAAAGTTTAAATTGCTAAAAGAAATGGCAATCATGAAACTGTATTGAACTCTTGAAGCACAGGCCAATGATTAATCACGATATGAAAATATTCATTCACAGAACTGCCATGTTATTACCTTATTGATATGCTTCACATTGATATAGTTTTGATTTCAGACAGAGCTGTGCCACTATGGTTAGAAAATTCGTACTGTCAATTTTATCGGCTTGTGAATAATTGAAAGGCCATAAGTAATAAGTTGTGCCGGTTTTCCATCAGTGGAACGGAGTATAAAAATATAATTTCTATGTATCAAGATCAAAGTCGTATGAAGAATTAATTTATCGCTTTAACTTATTATTTATCTTATAACATATTAATTTATCGAATAGGGGTCAAGACACCCTAGCGAGCTCATCGACCAAGTTGCTGTGCAACACGAAAACCCTGAGCTCCGAAAATCTGAAGAATTGTAGCTGAATGCTCAAGTTTCACGTATTCACGATAATGATAAAAAATAAATAGCATATCATTCTGTCGACTTAATTGAACTGCTACTGATTCTTTGATTATTTGAATCCTTATAAGTGGCTCAATGCAGTGCAGGGGAAACTGGAAATTTTCTGGTGAAACAAGTTTGGATCAAATTTATTGGTAGAAAAAATGATTGAAAATTGATTTTGTTATTTCGCTATAAGTCTCCTGCGTTCAATGGATCCTTATTACGACTCTTTCGACAGGATAGCCTTCAACAAACACAACTCTCATATGTAAGTAAGCCTGTGAACGCCACGAGGGTCAATGAACCTGGTAACATCAGCCGCATTACTATATCGTCAAGTGAAGTATTGTATGGATGCTTTTGCAGTAGGTCAGTATCACTGATCAGACTGGATAGTGGTGCCATCAGGTTTAAAATTCAAGAATTAGAAAGAGCGCAAAATGATCCGTAAGTTGCATATAATAGGGCGAACGGCGCGACGATCAACCTCCTTTAGCAAACCTGCTCGGTTGAGATCCTGTTCTCTGCTCTGTTGAAATCTTTTCCTGATACCAGACTGAAATTCCGACTAAAAAATCAAAAACTCACCATTCTACCTTACATAATAAATCGTAGAGGTGATATAATGTGAATTATGTAGAAGTCGTTGAAATGACTTTGCAAAAGAATATCAAAATGTATAATTATGTATAATTATTATTTTATAAATTATATAAAATTATATAAAATTTCAAAATTATGTCAGAACTAAAAAAATTGATGGTGAGACTACGGTGTTACGGATATGTGGGGAAGGGCAGGAAAGGATAATCAATAAATAAATGTAATTTCGTATATAATATTGTACAGGAAATTGATTGCAGAAATAGATTTAATCGATCTAATGGCTCCGAGAACCACTCCAATGTTTTAGGTTTTAGGATAGACATTCGCAATGGTCGTTTAAGAATTTGTTGAAATCCATTCAGCGTATTTCACGATGTTCACATATACAGACGGTGAATTTGAGTTAATGTCGCAATCCGATCCATACGACAGGATGCCAAGCTAAAATGATAACGTTTGTATGTATAATATAGGTATTCATATAACTTCACTCATGCGAGAAAGAGTTGAAAAAAATGTTGTCGAAACGTTACACGTATGTATTATACACGTTTATGGTACGCAATAAAGAATCGCATTAATTGAATCTAATAGATACTTGAGTTTCAACCGGATGCCTCAAGCCAAATGAAAGATTAACTACTTCAGTATATGTAATTACCAGAGTGTAAGTGTCCCCGTATTTGATTACCAAGGGACTTCCGCTGAAACCGGAACATGGTTCTTTAGCACTTCCGGCACATAGTTCCACGGAAAAACCGCGATTAATAAACATCGAGCAATCCTGATTTGGTAAAATTTTTGTCTCCAACCATTGTTGTTGGGATGGTTTTTCTGTAGACATTAACCAGTTCATTGTAGTGAAACATTGAAAATTGCGACACAAATTCGCTATAATAGATTCTGCTGTTATTTACTTAAACCGTACATACCTCTCTGGTTGGACATTTTACCCCAACCAACTAAAATCGGTGACTTGCCGACCAAACTGTAGCTTTCGCTTTGCAGTAGACATATTGACTGCACAGTGACTGTAATCGATAAAAAAATAAAAATAAATAAAATGGATAAGAATTGAAATAGAATTATTCTCATGCATAAAATTTGTATGAGTATGTTAATTATCATTTTATTTCTTCATCTGATGAATTGAAATGAAACACATACCAGTAAAATCAATTGATGTTTGAAGGCGAATCAAAGCTACGTTATTCTCAAAGGATTCAGATTTGAAATCCGGATGCTTGACAATGTACGAAATGTTATACTCCTGACTTGGTAGGCCACAAAAGAGCGAATTACAATCCGGGTTATTAGCGTCATCAAATTCACCTAATAGTACAGTTTGTCTGCAGGAAAAAATATATCTTCTATAGTTGATCAATTTTCATCGAGGAGACTGTCTGGGCGCACTTATGATTGATAATTATTGAAAATTTAATTTAGTGTCTCACAATTTGTAATTATTGGAAGTAGCCAGGGCACAAGTACCAGTTGTGAGAATAGTCCTTTTATTCACAATCACACCGCTGCAAGGATATTTGGTCTGCCCATTTACTACGTCTGTAATTATATAAAAATAGAAATTTGTCAGTATACCTGGTGTAATGCGATGATGGGTGAAAATGGCATCAAGTATAAAGTTAGAAATTATTAAAAAGAATTATTACTTATGAAACCGATTCTCGCGACGAAAGGAAATGTTCCCAGAGTCTCTAGGTTGCTTCGAATCAAACTTCTTCCGCATTCTGAATTTTGATTATAGGGCACGGAGCTTCCCTTGAATCCTAACGCCGTCGAAGTTGAAGCTTGTTGGTTTGTTAATGAATCGCAGCATATTTTTGGGTGGGATCCTACATAGCCACAGACGAGATGACGAAATCTACGAGTTAAGATAATATCGGAATATCGTTCTGCCGCACTGCCATGAGATATAAGAAAAAGTAAAAAAATTCAATAATTATAGGGGTACCTGTGAACTGGAAGTGCTTTGCGATTCATTAGGGATAAGATATCTGGGCACTGATTGATTATTAGGCACTTTTTATTATCCGGACAAAATAAAGTATTATCGAAATCCAAATCGTTTTGCAAATTCTGTGACCAAATTGGATCTGCCCCACAGATCACTACGAAAAATAGTAATGCAAATAATTTTCGATCCATTTCACAAATTATCAATAAAACTCTTCGAATCATTTGTTACAAAAAAAAAAAAAAAAATATTACTACTAAAGCTAAGACAAATAAATTGCATGAATAATGTTCATTTCAATATTTTCCTCGATAGTTTAAATATTTATTAGATTACTTTAATTTAGTATCACTTATTTGCATAATATTTAATTATTATTTTCGTCAACTATTTATTCGTATCAGAATAAAATTCAACACTGCGTTTCGATCGACGGTGAATAGGATAATGATACAATGATTAGCGTGTACCTTTTCAGGAGAATCGTGGACGCAAGGATTGTTTTCAGATAATTTCGCTTTTCGTGATCACCTTGGTACACAGACTGATATTATTCTCGTTTCCGCCGGAAATGGCAATGTCATCGTCGAAACTAAATATCTGCAATTAATAGGAAAAAAAAAACCTTGGCTGTCCATCCGCAGGTCCACTCGTTTGCGGCCACGCAATTCATGACGTGACGTTTGAAATTTGCCAAAAATGTCTGCACGATTCTGTATTGTTGTTAACTACTATTATTCATATAGCCATGATGTGATTACCATCCGATGGCGTAACGCAATCATTTTATTTTTCATTCTATTGAGTGTTATATTATCGGCATTTGATCTTTTAGAATTAATTTCGCATTCAACATTTGCGCGATATTTATAAATATGAAAAACCGCTGAAAGCTACACGAAAAATTTTTACTTGCCTGTAGGTATAGCCACGGGATAAAAAAAAAAAAAAAAAAAAAAAAACAAGAGGACGTAAAATTCTGCGAAGTTTTTTCAGGATATTTATTTCCTGTATCTGTACAATTTTTTGACGTAACTCAGTTATACGTATATAGTATATGTAAAACAAAACCAGTCACTTCGCAATTCGCATAAATGAAAGTTGAAATTCAGAATTACCTTCGACACGCTGACAACATTTAAGTATGTGCGATATACGTGTATGTATAACGAATTGTGGAAATTTATTATCGCATGTTTATGAGTATATATTCATGTCTATGACGACGTATAAGTGGATAATACTCATTACGTTTTGAACTATAACATATATCAAGGCTAATCATAATCATATCTGCATTCATTCTAATCGATCGTACATGCGAAGTCACTTGAGGCTAAAGATCACACGACTTTGTTAGAATAGAATAGATTTTTACAGCCGGATCATATGATAAGAAAGTGGAAAAATACAGGAGGAAAATATTCAAGAAAGGAAAAAAACATCTCGTTTCTTATAACTTCTTGAAAAGCTACTTAATCGCCGCACAAGTATAAGCAGAAGATAAGACGTCAGAAAATCGTCTGTCGTTCCACTCGATCGCTGTCTCAACGATACCCGTACCCTTAAAAAAATCAACAGCAACGATATTCGCGCTGCTCTGAAATTCGGTGTTATACCACGTCGTCACGTTCACGTTAACGTCTTCAGCCATTTGGCGGAGTCCTCCAAGCCGATCGAGGAGCACATCCAAAGTGTTCGGAGTCAGCTGCGCCATAGCTGATCTGGGATTTACCCGCGCCGTGGAGCTGTAAAGGATTGAAGGGAAAATAAAAATAAAATTTTGAATCATATTAATCGACGTAATATAAATAAAAATATTAAATATAGACGCAAGCACCGTGTGGATTATTGAACATTAATTGATTTTATACCTGCTTGCGCTTGTCTCGATTCCATTCAAGTACGTGTACAGAGAAGAGATGTCCCTCACGTTTCCCCATTGATGGGTAACACAGGGCCAAATTGTATCGTACAGAGGTACGACGTCGCTTTCATCGTAGCCGATAATCAGTCGTTTACCGGAAGCCCAAATAGTCTCGAGTGAGGCCGACCATCCGTAGCTCTTTGGCAAAAGATAATCGCTGAATTGTGCTTCAAGATAAGCGACCAGCTGTTTATGTATTGTCAAGTCGGTCCCAAAACCTTGAATTCATATTTTTGAATGGATGATTTTGCAAGTAATCGTATTATCGTATCGATATTATCCCTCTCGTAAAATTGATAGTAGATCGTAGACGCGGAATAGCTCACCTATAGGAAATTCTTGAATATCAAAAATCACGATTTCTTCAGTATGGTCGAGGAAAGTTTTTACGTTCTCGATCACTTTTTGCAACTCAGTGACCCTTAGTATTCCGTGATTAACCCACCATACGGGATCCATGGTGCTGTAATACCCTACCCTGATGTCGAGATAACGAACTCCGTAAATCAGTTGCGCCAAAATATCTTCGTCCTAAAACAAATGACGTTTCAATTGTTCAATGAATTCCAGTATCAGTTCCAATAGTTTCAGGATTGTCGAAAATTGACATGTTAGTATTTGAAATAATGTTAAAAATGTCGAATTAGAATTGAGCTCATGATTTCTTACGTAGCATAATAATTCATCATTGCTTGAGTTGATTAAGTGCAATAGCGATAATGTTGCTAATAGGAGTTCATTAAATTTTGGATATGGTTTTTTGCCCACCTGACAGACAACGTATTTGGAAATTATATTGTCAGAAGTTGGATCCTCGTTGATAGCATAGGAACCTGAGTTATGAGTTCCAGGTATAAAGATGTCACGGAATCTCTTGGAGCCCAGTTCGTTCTTTCTATCGGACATCCAGTTTGGCCGAGTTTCCAGACAGTTGGTCTTCATGATTTTGCCATTCCGCAACCAGGCGACATAATACCCTGTTGTTAACATATTCAAAAAAAAATAAGCTCAATATTCGTATCGATCAAATTCGATAAATGAATAAAAAGTGAAATTGAATTTTACCTAGACATTGTCTTGTAAAGGATAAACTCGAGGTTGCCACAAAATCGGCTGTGATTCCAGTCTGTATAATACCGCTAATAGCCGTTGGTCGAAAACTATAAATCGGTGTAGCATCGTCAGAAGGCTCCTCAGTGTAAAGTGCAATTGAATCTTCGGACCCCAAGCAAGTGTGGAACCAGTAAATCTCGATATTTCGAATTTGACTGGCGGACAGTATCGGGGAAATGATCAAACCGACGTGTGATGCTTCAAACTCTATATGAATCGTAAAAAAAATTAATTTTATCATTATGGCTCATCCGTTACCACTGATACATACCCAGACAGCACGGAATATTGCCCAATATTGTAGCAACATTGTAGCAACATTGCAATATTGTAGCAACATTGCAATATTGTAGCAACATTGCAGCAACATTGCAATATTGTAGCAACATTGCAGCAATGTTGCTACAATGTTGCAATGCTGCTACAATGTTGCTACAATATTGGGCAACATTCCGTGCTGTCTGGGTAGTGGCACGTATTTTCTGAGTAGATACCTACTCACCTTGGACATCGGTTACTTTGACGATGTCCCTTTTCGTAGGGGAACAAGTAGCGATGGCTATACAGACAGCAAACGCCAAAGTCTTAGCTGATGCCCTCATCTCGGTTACGCAGAGTATATTTCACTATCAATCTTACGCTTCCATATAACGAGTTTCGTTATCGCAAAAAAGCTGGTCGTATTGTGGTAATCGGAGGACGAATTTTTGTCCGTTTTTTAAACACGCAATCGCCATGTAATCCGTTACTTTTCATCAGCTAATGTCAATAATTTTACTCTCGATATATACGTGAATTGATTTATGCAAAGATTGTTTTTTCTTATCAGATTTTTTGTCAACACCTGGTATACTATAACAATTAGTATATTGATAATAATTAGTTTTAATCTATAGCAAAGACCCTTTTGAAAACAAACGAGACGTATACATGCATATAAAACTCAAACTATCGCGAAAGATAACTATTTGGCGATGTATGTGTAATGTGTATAGGTCACTCTGATTAGTTGTCCATTCCGTCAAAATCACGTGACTGTCAATCACTCCATTGGTATGCAGCATGCTATCTACTGTTAGACATAATTGGAACGTATACTCTCTAAATTTGAATCAGTGAATAGTCGATAGTATAGGTACTTATAGCTGCAAGCCAGTGATTATTCATTGATTAATTATCAATATTGTTCATTGATTCAAATTTAAATAGTAGTATTTGATGATGTGTTATTGATTTTTTATTTATGAAATTATGTAACTGACGACTGATTGCGGAATGCCGAAAATTGAACTGCGTCACTTTGACGAATTTGTCTCACGAAAAAAAAAAAACCGTCACCTTATAATAACTATGCTGAATTGTACGAAAATGAGAAAAATATTATGGTGCATCGAATAGCCATAAACTGCAATCAACTGCAATGCGACAGTTCAAATTCATCCCTTGCATACAAAGAATATTTTTTCACCGTCAAATAATTAATTTCACATTGTCACACGGTCACACATATATGATTATGCACGGAACTTGTTATACTATTTTGCGAATTTCATACAAAATTTAATACTAACAACCCGATAAATGTTGAAAATGTTGAAAATCAAAGGTTCAACCACAGATTTTCACCGTTAAGAAACGAAATCGAATAGAGTTAGTATTTCATAAGCGTGATTATACTTTCACGCGATATCCACGCTCGGTTCTCATTCATTCACTGGTCTCAATAATATAATGTGTAAGCGATTTCAGGCTGCCTTGAATCCGGTTCCTCGGCAATTACGCGCGTCGACTTCACCGCCGAAACTAAACCGCAGACTGCAGCAAGTTAACCAAAACAGTAGCGATAGGATCGAAAGTTGATATGTGATCAAAGTATACAAAACTACTTTGTAAACGTTTAATTATTCAAACCCAAATTACATCTGCCGAAGATCGCGAAACGCCCTACTGCACTATTTGCGCGATAGCATACAGGGTGGTATGTGTATGAAATCACAGGGACGTGGCTGATCTATCTCAGAGGTTCTTCTGCTTTTTTTGCTCAAACATTACGGAAAAGCAGAAGACCCTTTTTCCAGGTTTTATTCTCTGCTCACGTGTCCGTTAATTAACGTGTATATATGATTAACGTGTGCGAATAGGGGCATCGCCCAGTTTAGTGACCAGCTTTAAATGAACACAAACTGTTGTAACACGAGTATATTGATACAGGTGTATACCGGAAACGTGTTTTACGTAAATATTTCACGATCGGATGTCCATCCGCCTATCAAACACACTTATACATCAAAGACACGGTTTTTTTTTTTAATGGTATAATTTACGCGTTAAATATTTGACTTTGATTATAGCAGAAAATAAAACCTTTAACAACAAAAAAAAAAAAAAAAAAAAAAAGAAAAATGCTTTTCTCTCTTTTGTATGAGAAACGGGTTTTCTTGTTGTGGCAGAATAAGCATAAATTATTACAAGAGAAATAAACGTCTCGTTGGTGTATGAAATTGTTTCTAAGGCATACGTATATAATCAATGTTATATCAATCTGCACATCAATCTGCAATGTCCAGAGAGATTGTTGATTTTATCTGCATCAATGAATAAAAATAATGGGCACGCGCAGAGAAACGCTAACAAACACTGCAAAGGCTGTATCTCTTCGTCTATTTGGCGGTGAACCACTGTACACCAGTAACTAGACACACTAGACGTATGAACCCACATCATAAATGAATTTCGTAATTGAAACCGCGCGGAAGTCTGCGCGAGTGAATGAATGCCGTCGAAGTGGTAGTAGGGGGACAGACAATAAAATAAAAAACTAAGGTTGTTCTCACTTACAATCAGCGCGAGGTAACTTGACCGACCTGATTTGCATTGCGGATTGTTTCAACTCTTTCCTCATTTACTTCCGTCCATTTAATAATATACCTTGGCTCGAAAGATGAGAGGGTTTCGTTTCCTTTTCGATAATGAAGCACTTCATGCGATTATTATGATACCACTCAGGAGTGTGCAGCGTTATTCTTATGTACAAGCTGTCGTATGCAATGTTGGTACTCGAGAGCTAAGCCAGACATAAAAAAACGTTTCAGATCAAAGTTGCAATATATAATGAAAAATGGAAATGATAGAAGCCAAATTTCGGTCACCATACGCCTTTCATGAGATATCAGATATTGAGATATTTTTTTATTAGTAGGTACAAAGGTTGTGACTCTACAGAAGCCTATATGAACGTATCATAGATCGCGAAATGTATCACGTCTCTAAATTAACGCAAATATAATATAATAAGAAAAGTACTTCTCAATCAAATCGCAGGCTTTTATATAAATAACTCTGCGGTTTGTGTACATTTCTATATCTGGTAATGATTCTCTCGAATCTCCCTCTCACAGTGTTTCTTAATTACTGCATGTCCTTCGTTTGATATCATTCACAGATTTGAGAGCTGTTGATTGAGTAGCACGCGCCAAAAATTTTGGACATAATTTTATCACCACGTTTGTTGATATCGCGATATTCAGAGACAAACAATATCATATCCTCCAATACAACTGAGACTATTATTACGTCGCAAAATCTTTAGCGCTGATTCATACGAGACAAGGCAATCTAATCCGCTTTTTCTTCCATGTAGATTGAAGTTTTTTCTTGATCTTTGATACCTGAAGTAGCATTGATATGAATAACGCATGATGCAGTAACTAGCAGCGTATCTCTGATTTTCGAATTATAGCAATAGTTACTAGAATAGCCAACGAATTCACATCTCTAGTATTAGTGTGCCGAATTGTGAAACTTGTTTTTTTAAACTCTGATTATCGTCAGTAACCTTGTTTTCTATTCAGTGAAACATTTCCACATTATACAGTATCAATCTAAAAAAAAAAAAAATATATATATATATTGCTGTATCAACGGTCAAGTGTTTTTCTTTTTCATCTCATGATACATATTATTTACTCAGCCATATATTTTATTGTTGAAAATATGGCAAAACGCTTCTTCAGTAACAATCAACAATAGACTTTGTAGCTTCATAATATAGTATAATAAATTATTTTTTGGATTTTAACTTAAAATACGTAGTATACGCTGAAAGGTCTTATGGCTGTATGATAAAATATCCTGAATTCTTAATAGCTGCAGTGACAAGAACATGCACCAATGTAATTGTTCGTCATATTATAAAGGTTTCTTATTGACTAACATAAAACAATATTGACAAGCATTTCTGACTATTGGTCATGCGGTATGGGTAATTCAGTTTGTTTGGACTCAAAGAGCGAGAAGATATTCTGTCATAAATATTTTTGATGAAAAAATCGAAGATAATAGTAGTATAAAATACTATATAGACACAAAAATATTTGTAATAAATATGATGCTTTATAGGATTAGTAACATATTCTTTGACGTACATCGTGGAGATATCTGTCATGATATTATAAAAGATAATCCATATCCCGAGGCTGATGAGCGATAGAATTACACAAGTATAAAAGATACATTAGACGATAGCCTTTATCCGGGGTTCAAGAATCTGCGTAATAAGTACGTTATCGCATATAGTTTAGATTTTTATTCGTGTAGGTATATTAAATAAGTACACGCATTTTGCGCGAGACACGAGTGCTATATTGATGTCAACTTTGACATGAAATATTCACGGGCATTACGACTAACTGATTTATCTCCGAGATTTGTCTGCAAATTATCTATAGCAAAACCAAGAACAAATTGATATTGAAGTGCAATGATCATGAGTGTTCAGTTTCCTTCTAATCATTTATCACTACTTTTGACAATGACATAGATTTTTAGTTGTTTTGTTTTTATACTCATTGTGAAGCCAATTAAATTCTGGCTTCATCAACATTTGACTAGTATTTTTTGTTGACTTGATTTAGTATCTTATTTTTTTCCACAAACCCGAGCTCGATAGAGTAATAATATTTTCTGCGTCTTTTACACAGTCTAATTATCAACTAGTATATAATATATTCATGTGCGGCAGATGTTTTTCATATGAATATTATAATCCCGGTATTACGAAATCTAGGCAAAATCTCTTTGAAATTTGACGAAAAAGTAAAAGGCGAAGCGGTAAAAATTGAAATAAGATAAAACCGGTCAAATATATTTGTTCATGTGAGCCATAAATTGGTTTAGCCAACAAAGATCACGGGACTTCGACATACCGTAGTTCTCATACTCTACACTGTTGGAAAAAATATGTTCCAGTAGGTCCACCATCATTTTTATGTCAATTTCAACACTTCTTTTTAGTTAAAACAACATTATTTTCACTTAAACCACAGACTTTTCTGTTGTTTCAACTGAAAAAAGTGTTGAAATCAACATAAAAATTATAGTGGACCTACTGGAACATATTTTTTCTAACAGTGTAGCAACGCAATGTATATGTCCGTGGCAAATTGAACGTGTATAGTAAGCCTTTGGCTAATTACAGATTAATTATTGCAAGTATAAATGAAACTTTCTTTTCCGCGATATAACTCAAGAGAAATATTTTCAAATCGCTACAAAGTTATATTATGCACCTCGATGGTTCGCCAATTAGCGAGGCAAAGATTCAACGACGTCATTCCTGTTTACCCACCATGTTCCAGCGCGTGTTTATTTGATGTGAGACAGTGATTAAATCTCGACTGTACCTTATAAATACAACGGACATCCCCCCCCATCCGGTCAGTTTAGTTTCTTAGTCGACTATTGATGGTCAGTGCAACCTTCCACTCAACATCGTAATGGATCTTTGGATGTACCTTTACTGTCTGATGGCCCTTCATAACTCGAAAAGTTTGGTACGTAATCGACTATTAATTAAACAATAATCATATTGGTAATACAGAATCAATCAATCTTCAAGGTTTATTTGCACACATAGTGCGGTGGAAGAATTTCAATTACACTTATAATTAAATGCGGTATTCCGGTCCACGTGAAGCTTATCAAATATAAAATCAGTCACAAATCTTGAAATTGAATTGAATAGAGAAATTATTCACCGAATATAACTATTCGAACTCTTTCAGTGCGGACTGGTTTGTATGCGCTACCTGCACCGCACATGTCCGATTTCCCGAAAATAGTGAATAAATATATGCTCGAATAATTTGAGATTAACTTTATATTTATCTGAAATACGCCAATTAAGTTTTGAGCGTTTCCAGGCCTTTAATTCGAGACACGAACTGGCTTCAGGAACAGAGTTCAGGCTCGACAATGCGGGATCGAAGATTTCCCAAATCGATTTGAAAAAATCGTATCTGGAATGGAGACGACCGAAGACAGTCCGAGAAGAAAATGATGAAAAAATGACGAGACTGAATGCAAGACAGTCGCCGCACCCAAAGCCAGACTTTACCTGGTGGCCTTCAAGGGTCGATTACTCCAAAGCCTCGAATGAAATTCACGATTCAAGCTCTGAATCTGTTGATCGTGAACGTGTGACACAGAGACCCGCGACTTTTGAAGAGCTCGAAGATCGGAATGCAAATATTTACAATCCTTCATTGAACCTTGATCATTATCCGAATCCTTCGAAGAAGTACAGTTTCGTTGAACTCGAGAATATGAATGCCAATCAATACAATCCATATCTAAATTAATTCTTTGAAATGATATTCGCTCTCTTATAACTCTCTTAGTGTGAAAGAGAGTATGATGAGTATATTGTGTACCTACTGACAAGTTACGAGACCAAAAATATGGACCTCCCACGTAGATCGTTGCTCATATAGGGCCTCGTTACGCTTTATATAGCTGAAAACTGACGGGTCATAATTATCAATATTATGACTAAGATTGAATTACAAATGAGAAATGACAAGCGCCACAAAGGCAGGTCATCTCATGACTACATATTATAATATCTGACTGATAGCGCGTGATCTTATAAAGAGGGTGTCGCTAAAAGATTAGATTAGTTTCGTTCTCTGTAACAGTTGCAGTTGCAGTTACAGTTACAGTTGGATATAAATATATAAGACATTACATTACATTATACATAATAATATGACATGGGTTCAAGTGTACTACAACGAGGAGATAGTAGTATGTATTAGAAAGTATAGCTGGTGGGATAAGAGATGTACGTGATTTGGTGTCAACACGTTATTTGGGATTTCCTATTTATTCTTTATTAAAAAACTGAAAAAAGAAAAACTTTCTGCGAGAATAACAAACTTTTGGCTTATGTGACTAGTTGTAATACTCAGCGGCAATACTAACAGTAACGTGGCTTAAGATAATAATTTTAATCATATTTTACGATCCATAATATAATGTATTGTATATAAATTTAAGTCTTATAATAAACATGAAATATAATATAAGTATACAGTTATTTGATTTCAAACTTCCTTGTCCTATATTAAAAAAATCATTGATGAAATTATCAAGAAAGAACAAGAAAATATAAAGAAAAGAAACAAGATAGAGAATTTTTCGTTAAAAATTATCGTTATTATTATCATCTAAAATATAATAATTTAACTTATCAATTATGATATATAAATTAATTATTTATATAATGGTCATAGTCTCTTGTGGAAGACAGTATGGCAGGATTTTTGATTAGGAATATCCCGGTGCGAGATCCTCACTTACAAAGTAACAATAGACATTTTATTACATCTATATGTCACGTTGAGGGTGATAGAACTTGCCTAAGTATATAGTTACAGTTAGACATACGTGCGTGTATATTAGGGTGTGCAAAAAAAAAAAAAAAAAATTCAAACGCACATCAGCATTCCGGTAGAACATCTACAACAGAATATCTCAGCCAAATATGAGCTCTTAATATTGATATTTAGAACTGCCTAATTTCGTTGCTAATTTTAGTTACTAAAATAGGCAGTTCTAAATATCGATATCAAGAGCTCATATTTGGCTGAGATGTGCTATTTGAGATGCTCTACCGAAATTTTGATGCGCGGTTGAAAAATAAATTGTTTTTCCCAGAGTCGTATGACTTTATGACGCTGTGACTCAATGTTTATAGGCGAATATCTCTTAATCGGTGAGAGTTAGGAAAATTCTATCTCAGTACTTTATTGTAGAGCGTGAAATTTCCTATAAGAATCTGTATTCAGATAGTTTCTAAATCAAGCCGGTTACGAGAAAAAAACAATTCGAAAATTTTCCGATTTTTTTTTCACGTGTTATTCAAATCAAAAATGGGAAAACTGAGTTAGGCAGTTCTAAATATCAATATTAAGAGCTCATAGTTGGCTGAGATATTGTATTTGAGATGCTCTACCAGAATGTTGATGTGCGTATGGATTTTTTTTTGGCACACCCTAGTATATATATATATATATATATATATATATATATATGAATAAATAAATATACGAAATACGTATGTCGTAATGCCAGCACTGTTTTAAATTCGGTGTATACATACGAGTGTAAAGCAATAGAAACGATTGTTAATATATCTAAGGTACGTGAGCAGCAACAACAAGAATAAGATGAAAAAGAAAAAAAAAAAGGAAAAAAAAAAACAAATTTTAAACGAAAATTAGATAAATATTTTATATTCGAGTCGAATGCCTTTTATTTCTTTATTTTCAACACAGAAATAGGTAGAATTCGTTGGCATTTACTCTTGGAGATTATAGAGTTTGCTTGTTCATGGATAAATAAGTATTTTATTTACTTCTTTATTTTATTAAGATTCAAACACCGTATGAATTTTTTTATTTTATTTTATTTTATTTATTTTATTTTTTTAACGTGCGCAAGAAAATTGGCAATAAGGCCTGACCAAATTATGCTGATAATAAATTGCTAAAATTTAAGGGACTCGTTACGTCGCTTTGATAAGAAGTTATATTTAGGTATTTATAACGTTTGTTAAAAACAATCATTCACACATTCAACGATCTTTTATTTCATATTTGATTAAATCGGAGATTAAGGCCAATAGTATTCGATGATATATTTATCAACATGTAATCTATATTCATTGACGTAAGTAATTTAATATTGTGTATTATACCTCACCTGTATCTGTTCAAAAACGATCTGTATATAACATATAGAGATCAATATTGTTAAAAAAAAAAAAAAAAAACTTTCGGATTAAGGTGAAATTGAATTCTCAACACATACAACCTACGCGAGAGAATTTCAACTACAACTCGTTGGTCCCGAAAATAAATTTGATTATTCGTTGATTAAATAAGGCACTTTGTGTCTAGGCATAAAAGGACATTATATACATATACACACTCTCTTTTTCTCTCTCTCTCTCTCTCTCTCTCTTTCTCTTCAGCAAGTCGAATGAGACGGAATACAATTGATACTTACAATCAATGAACCAGCACGAAAATGTAAGAATTGTGAACCTTCTGATTGCACGACGTTGAAGTCTTTGATACCGCTGATAGAATCGCATTAACGATCCAAAGACACGTCTTCCATAGCGGTAAGATTGCCAAATTGTTGAAATCCGTTTTTAAAAATGCGTCCGCGGCTTGAACCAGCCTTAGTTTGATCAAGTAGCATAACATTGTCTTCAAAATCTTTGACCCACCTAGCAGTTTCATTACCAAAGTAGAATCTGATCGGTGCAGCGTTATGGTAGATTCTTTTGATTCCTGAATTTCGAATTTCAACGCCTTCTGACGAGTGGTAAAATGAAGCCGTGCAAAAATCTTGAGACAGGAACGGCTCGAGCTCTGATACTATTTCGAGAAAAGTTGGCCTGTCGTTCGGTCGCCATTTGAAACACCGTTCCATTAATTTGAATATTATTTCAGGGCAATTTTTTGGTATGTCAACCGTTCCCTTTCGTAAAACGTAGTTCAATACTTCCTCGTTAGAAAATCCTTGGTAAGGAATTTCCGCGAGGGTCAATATTTCGTATAAGACAACGCCGTATGACCAGACGTCAGAATCCGAGGTGAATACACCGTCCGATAAATTTTCCGGCGCCATCCACCTAATAGGCAACAAACCCTTCTTTCCAATCTTGTAGTAATCCGTCTCGTATATATCTCTGGCCATACCAAAGTCCCCGATCTTACAGACCAGGTCTTTTGACACCATGCAATTTCTAGCCGCAAGATCTCTGTGGACGAATTTTTTCGACTCTAGATAAGCCATACCGTCAGCAATCTCTGCAGCCATTCTACAAATCCGTGAAAAATTTGGCACTAAATGAGTGTCCCGAATTTTTCTTAGGTAAGTTTTAAGGTCGCCGTTTTCCATCAATTCCATTATCACGAACGGTGGAGCACCGATGGAGACAACCCCAAGAAGTTTGATTATGTGAAAAGTGGTGAAATTCTTCATTACCGAAGCTTCGTTAAGAAATTCGTTCTTCTCTCTTAGATTAGCAGTTTCTGATATAGTTTTTATCGCTACATTTTTTGTGCCGTTCAATATACCGCGATAAACCATTCCAAAATTGCCCAATCCCAGTTCTTCCAGTATCTGAACGTCCTCTCTGGGCACTTCCCAGTCGTCGATGATGTATTTTGTCTCTATATAGTCAGGATTGACGCTCGCTATTAATCTGATCTGTTTCTTTCTGTTCTGACGTCGTTTGTAGATCAAACAAGAAACTGATATCACCGCTAGTGCAACTATTGCAAAGCACAATCCGATCACTACCCAGGTTGAACTACTCTCGTATACTTGAACGACGAATTCAGCGTTGTTTGAAAATTTACCGTCACCTGCCAGTGAGGTGGAACGTACCCTGACGGTGTATTTACCAGGGCTCAGATTGTTTAGATCATGTTTGTTCGGTCTTTCGAGTATCTTTATCAGCGGCACACACTCGATAGAGCTTGTTGCATCCTTGACGTCTAGATTTGTGTATTCGACTGTATAGGAGACGGTTAAGCCGTTAGGATTGTTGATCGGATCCCAAGAGAGCGTCACTATAGTATCATTTGAAACGGTAGCTTCAAGATTATGGACGTCATCAGCTCCCTCTCTCTTACTAGTCCTTGTGGTAGTGTATCGAATTTCTGAGCACTGTTCAGTCCCATTTAAAAGCTTTGGGCTACAAGCACCGACAGAAATAGTATAAGCTGAATAATGCGTGAGATTTTCCACTAGATATGAATTGTTTTGAGCACTAACATTCACTGAAAATACTTCGTTAACCCCAGGCGTTGTCAAAGACTGCAAGTAACTCATTCCCGATGATCCACAGTAGCTTTTTTCACCAGGAAGAAGCAAACCGATACTCATATTCTTGTGGCACATAAGTTCAAACTTTTGTCGAGGCTTTGGTTTGATAGGGATTAAATTCGTCTCGCAACAGGACTCTGGGTGAACATCAACGACCACCTTTTCAGTTGTATCAAGATACGTGGTCTGGTCAGTTGGCTCGTCGATTAAACCGTACTTGCAGTAATCTCTAGTCACCAGAAAGTCCGGATCATCTTTTCTGATGAATCCAGATATGAAGTAATACCCTATGGGTCCATTCGGCTGGTCCGGTGGTCCCCAAGACACCCTAATTGTTGTATCGCTTTCGGGAAATGATGACAAGTTCGTCGGTGATGAGGGAATGTCGCTCTGGGTACGAAAGAAGTTTATTTCTGACTGACCAACGGGACTAGCTAAAGTTTGCTCGTTCCTTGATACGTAAGTCCTCACATATATCGCGTAACTTGTGTAAGGTTCCAGACCTGTGATAGTTTTTGAAACCGTAGTGGAGTTTAATTGGGAATCTGGTATATCGACATCAACTGCCTGCCAGGTATTATTGCCGCAAAAGTTAGAGTCGAAAATCGTAACGTTTTCATTTTCAGTTGCCATATAGTTCAGGATGTATCCTAAAAGACGTTGGCCATCGGAAGGTATGTAGTTGTTCCATGCGATTGTGAAAAAGTTTGGTCCACTTTCACTAATCTCAATGTTAATGTCTCTGATATTACAGGCGACTTTTTCACCATTAGATTCGGGGTCAACTTCGGCCTTGGAAAGGTTTTGAATACCAGTCATTTGACCGAGTTCTTCGATCTTTGAAAAACAGAGCTTAGGATTGTAGTGGAAAAACAGTCTGCCCTTTCGGATATCGATGTTTTGGTCTTTTGCAAACAAATTCGACAAGTTTGGATTGTCCAACATGGTTAAACTCGAGTTATTGTTGTCCGGTGGCTCTCCTCTTATAACTTTCAACTTTTTGAAGAATGCTAATGACGTGATTGAGAAAGAATGCATCACCTTAAGGTAGCCCTCGATCTCCTCAATTTCACCAAAGGATTCGATAAGTTCGGTCATTATGTTGCGATTAGCGTTACCAATGTGGAACTCTAGACCACCTTGGATAACGTTTATTCCTCTATAGCGTTGGGCATCTGCCATATTCCGTATTGGTTCTCCCCTAAGAAATCGGCGACAAGGTCCAGTGCATTTTCTGCATTGAGCAACCTGGATAATCGAAAGAAAAGAAATTGTTCAAATCCATCTCTTCAGTGATCGGCTGAACTCCGGAATCATTGCGATGATGCAACGAGGGAAAAGTAAACTCACGTTTTCTGGATCGATGTAATCCTCGTAGCCAGTCGGACACTGGGTGATGCAGGAACCGTTGAAGGGACGCCAAATCGGTGCGGATGGTGAGTCTAGACTCATGGCACTGGGCACCATCATAGTTAAACATTCTTGATGGGTGATGCATCGCCTCGACAAATACCCGTACCTGCATCCAAAGAAAAGAAGAAGTGGCTTAGTCACTAGAAAATTAATGACCAAATTTCAATTTCTCGAAAAAAATTGACTTGAATGACTTACAGATGTTTTGGACATTTAGCGACACATCTTCCATTGTGACGAAAGTGTTTACAGACGTAACAGTCTGTATCCTTAAGACCCTCACACCATCCTAAGCATTCAGAGTGACAATCATACTTCACTGTCACCTGGCAATCTCTCGACGTCCAACAATGCACAGTGGAGTTGCATTGTGAACAACCTTTATGATCATGGAGGAGAAGAAATAAGAACGTGATAAATATACGTGAAATAAATTCTGAGGGATTATCATTGATTGTTATAATATATCGGGATGATACCCCTGCGTACCGGGACATGATCCTTGCGGCTTGTTGTACTTTACGAAGATATCTGCACCGCTGCTGACGATTTGGGTCCAGTTTACAGTGTCCACATAACATAGGGTGGGATTTTTCTCTATACGAACTCCTCCTCTCGTTATCTCTACCAATTTGTTGAGCCCAAGCTGAAGGATAACAATTCGGAGTCAGGCTTCACGTTATTGTAATTCAAGTTGTTGTTAAGTTAAAGAAATTTATGGGTCCTTTGACTTCTTGACAAATATAATTAGCATAGATATGAACAACTTCGAGAACTTGGAATGGTCTGACCCACGCATGAAGCATCAGAAATTTGCGTTCAACTTTTGTTGAAAGTCGAGTGAATGCCGTAAAACGATTTTAATAAAAACCCGTAAGATAAGTTATCTGCAACGCGTTTACAACGAGCGCACGTATATCAAAGTGTCTTCCTTGGACAGGTCGCTTTTTGCGTACACCATACTTACTGAATGTTCGTAGTTATAGACTTTGGACTTGAGTTACCATTCATTAATCACTGCGCCATTACACGTGCTGCTGACCATTAGCTAATCCATAATTAACAAACCGGAAAACTGCTACAAGACCTAGTACGTTCACGATGTGAATTTCGGGATTATTATCACTACCAAACGTCGAAATTATACGGATTCATGAATATTGTCGATAATTCAAACGTGTCAGAAAATTTTCAACATACTTAGCTATGTGCGAGTGATTGATACCCTGAATGGTACAATACGCGGCCTACTCTCTACATTGTGGAACAGACACGTCGATGACGATTCTCAAACATTACAGAATGGCTAAGAAGCTGCGGAAAAACAGTCTCGAATTCGTTACAGAGAATAATCATCATTCGTTACGCTATCGAAAAAATATTTCGCGGTTTTCATTCAAATAGAATAAACTCTCAAATTTGAATCAATCATCACAAAATCAGGGATTCCTATACAGCATAATTCGATGTGTGGAAGACAAAATCGTATCTAACTACTTACTACACAGAAATCTCAGGCAATTAGGTATTTTCCAAGATTTCATGTTCCCACTATCTTTGTTTTATCTAATTAACTACAAAAGCTAATCTTGTCAGCACAGTCTTCGAAACTCGACAACTTTTGTTTCCTATTAGCTGTGTAGTCAGTAGTGCAAAGTCAGTTCTAATGCATCGTCGAAAAGATTGATTAATCACTTATACTGATAACGCGGTGCGAAATTATGTATTAGCTTTCAAAACAGTCCGGGTCTAATTTCGCCCACTGCTTGCGAATCACATTCACAATCATAGTGCGTTAAACGCATATATTACGTATGTTAAAACACTCACCTCTTGAAGATTCGGCATTTCGTAGACCATCAAAGCGTAGTCGGTGAGCAAACTCTGGCCCCTGATAACTTCGAGGTTCGGAAAGATCTTCCTAAGACTTTTCAAGCCGTTCACCCTGAAGAGTAGTAAATACCCAGTGATTTCCCTGAGATTAGGAAGAGTGATATTCTCGAAGGCAGTCTCGTTCGTGTGATCGGTTAAAACGATCTGAAGGAATCCTTCGATTATGATGCAATGTTGAATCTTTGCGAAATTTACAACCGAATTTCTTATGTCAGTTGACGGGCAAATACCATCAGCCGACACGAGGACACTTTTCGTACTGTTATGTGCACGCTTTCTATCATCCGGCTTTGAGTTTGACGTTGGAATACTTTTCGACGTTGATTGCCGAGAAGTTTTTGCATCAACGTTTGGGCTTCCGTTTGCCGAATGCGCGGCCTCTTCTGCATTCAGAACCAACGACTCTACAAGATCGGTTGGAAACTCCCGATTCTTGTTTTGATCACGAAACTCATTTCGGCCAAAATCTATTTCCCCATAAAGCTCCGGGTCCCTCATATTTCCAATAATTCGGTTACAAGGCCCAGAGCATTCCCTGCACGTCATACCCTGTACATTCGAGATACAAAGATTTTGATATTTGCACTTCGAATCTCGACAAATCCATGGAAAGACAAAAAAGACTATTGCAAACAAACTTACGATGTTCGGGTCGACGTAATCTTCGAACCCAGTCGGACATTGGCTGATGCAGGAATCGTTAAAGGGACGCCAAATAGTTACGTCTGTTGATCCGTATGCATTTGGAGGACCAGGGAGCTTAATAGTTAGGCATTCTTCTCGGCTGACACATCGCCTCGACAAAAATCCATATCTGAATATAAAACAAGGAGTGATTCAGTCTCGCAAAAAAAAAAAAAAACTCCTAATCAAGTTACGTTTTATCGGAAGAATGTGATAAGACATATAATTGCGTGAATGACTTACAGATTTTTTGGACATTCAGCGACGCATCTTCCATCGTGACGAAAGTGTTTACATGCATTACAGTCTGTATCTTTAAGACCGGTGCACGATCCTAAGCACTCAGAGTTACACTGAGACTTGTCTGTAACTTGGCAGTCTTTCGAAG
Source organism: Tenthredo mesomela (assembly GCA_943736025.1). NCBI lineage: Eukaryota > Metazoa > Arthropoda > Insecta > Hymenoptera > Tenthredinidae > Tenthredo > Tenthredo mesomela. The sequence continues at coordinate 13,348,713 of OX031013.1, forward strand.
TCCAACAATGTCTCGGATTGCATTGCGAACAACCTGTACCATTATGGAAAAGCAAAACGAAGAGGATGATGATATATATGTTTAAAATATATCCTGCCGGATGATAACCGATGGTTATCTAATGATATTTTTACGTACCAGGACACGAGCCTTCGTCCTTGTTGTATTTGATGGAAATAACACCGGTGTGAATGATCAGATTCCAATTGATAGTGTTAACGTAGCAGAGGGTGGGGTTTCTTTCGATTCGTACTCCTCCTGTCGTTATCTCTATTAGCTTCTTGAGGCCGAGCTGAAGGATAAGAATTTGTTAATCAATTAAATAAAAGCGAAAGAGGTCAGGCGCCAACTGGAGACAGGGGTTAAGTGGTTCAAGCGGGTTAACCTTGCTGTTAAGTGACTCTAATACTAGTTATTGTATCCGGAGTTCAGGTCCTTTGATTCCTTATGGGAATCAGAATTAAAATTACAATAGAAATACGAATAGAGTTGTCGAGCTCGTTCCTTCGATCTTCGGAATTCCGGAATTACTTCACCCTGCATGTGTGAAGTATTTTTCAATTAAGTTCTGACTATCCTAATGATTGTCTTAAGCTTTGCGTTAGATTCTGGTGGAAACGAAAGTGTAGATATATGCGATGAAACAGTTTGATCAGAAAAGTAAAATAAACGATCTGCAACAGGTCTGCAAGAAGTACAATAGGTCTTTCATTCCGCGTGATTCCTGCTGTAGTTTTATTCCCGTTTTACAGTCGGAGAAGAGCGTTTTATCAGCAATCGAATTTTTTCGTACTTATTTTCAATTTGTTTATCTCGACGCCTTTGTACGCGTTTTCGATTATTTTATCGGTAGATAATTATTGATTATAACTAATCCCGATGTAGCTACAACACCTACATTCATTCACTACATCCATATTAGACAGTAGATAAACGTAATCAAGAGTTAGATGACCAGAAACAAATAACACGTGTGTCTGACATTGTCGTCATAATTATCTAACTGAATCTTCAAAGTGTCCAACACAAGAATGACCAACAAATGTTTGTTTGTTAAAAATTTCAGAATTGAAAAATGTAGATTCGAGCATATGTATATATATTAGGGCTAATCATTTTGGGGTCATATTTTTTGATTTGCCCTCGCACCCCTCAAAATGTGAGTGTATGAGGTCAGTATCAGCACCTATCAATATGACCACGGTGCGATTTTTTTTCGCGTGGCCCATTGCAAAAGTATTTTTCCCATTCAAATAACACGGGAAATGTTTCTTTTATTTATTTGAAATTTTATTCCAATCTAACGAATCATCGCGCTGCAAAAATCAATACATATTCTTATAGGAAATTAAACGATCTCCAAAAAAGGTCTGATATGATTTTTCGCTAAGTCCGCTCGTTTGAAAGTTATTGAAGGTTAAAGTTCAACCTCAAACGGTATATGACGACTTTTTTTTCGACCTAGCGAAAAATCGTATCAGACCTTTTTTGGAGATCGTTCAATTTCGTACAAGAATATGTGTCGATTTTTACAACACGATGATTCGTTAGAACGAAATAAAATTCCAAATAAAATAAAAAAATATTTCCCGTGTTATTTAAATGGGAAAAATACTTTTGCAATGGGCCACGCCAAAAAAAATCGCACCTTGGTTATCATTGATAGGTAGTAATACTGACCTCATACACTCACATTTTGAGGGGTGCGAGGGCAAATCAAAAAATATGACCCCAAAATGATTAGCCCTAATATATATTGGCTTTTTATATGGAGCAAGTACTCGTTTTACTCATACGTCAAATATACATATCTAGATATACTCCTAGAGGTTCGGAGTATATTTGCTATAATTTTGCGACATATGAGTTTTGAACAGACTGTCAAGACAGAGAATTTGACGATTCAAGACTTAACAAGTGCGAAACCTAAAAATCTGACAGCAAGCCATATTACTATTTTTTTTTTTTTTTTTTTTTTTATATATAAACGGTTAAACGGCCTCGTATCTATGGTGCAAATGAAGTATGAAATCTAAACACTTTGTATAGTAAATGATTCTACTTCGAGCGTTAACATTGACTTCATTCTACGCGTATAACCAGTCAATGCAATGTTTGAGTAGTTAATACTATCAGTGGTACGGCACGCGGCCTACTCTCAACATTGCGGACACTCGACACGTTGGCGTCGCGACGCGTCGCTTCTCAGAATTTTCTCCAAAAACATCGTTTCTCGAAAATTTGGGTCAAAAAGATCGTATGTATCGTAAGAAACGAGCGGACATACGATGTTTTTAAAATAAATTTCGAGATACCATGTTTTTGGACCAAATTCTGAGATACGATCTTTTTGAACAAAATTCTGAGATACGATGTTGTTCAACTCAGCTGTCGATGTCTTGAATTTTTTTAAAGAAATGAATCATTCGTCACGCTTTTGCGAAGCACCTAACATAATACAGTCTAATTTTTTTTTTTTTTTAGAAAAAAAAAAAAAAGGACCAATGCTTTCAACGCCGCGACTTACAAAGGCTGCTATACATTTCAAAAGAATCATTGATATTGATACACCCATCAGAAAAAAGATTTATTTGAATGATGAACTCGTTAGATTATTCATTTTACAGAAATAAAATTTATTGGCGGGTAATTTACAAATCGTATCTAACTACACGGTAATTTTCAACAATTAGGTAACTTCGAAGATTTACTCTGTTTCCACTAATTTTGTTTTGTTTCATCAACTACGAAAACGACTTTTGTCGGCACAGTCTTCAGAAATCAACAACTTTCGGCTCCTGTTAGCTGTGTATTGCAAAGTCAGTCGTAATGCATCGTCGAAAAAATTGATTAATTACCTAGGTTCATACTGATAACGTGGTGTGAAATTATTAGCTTCGAAAATAATTTCGCCCACTCCTTACGAATCACATTTATAACCATAGTGCATTAGTAGACGGATTGCGTGGGTTCAATCACTTACCTCTTGTAGATTCGGCATTTCGTAAACCATCAGAGCATAGTCGTTGAGCAAATTCTGGCCTCTGATTATTTCGAGGTTCGGGAAGAGGTTCGTTAGACTTTTCAAGCCGTTTACTTTATTCAGGAGTAGGAAGCCGGTGATTTCCCTAAGTTTTGGAAAGGTGATATTTTCGAAGTCATTATCATCCGCAAAATCGATTTCTATGATCCGAATGAAACCTTCGATTACGACGCAGTCTTCTATCTTGTTCAAATTCTCGATTGAATTTCTTACGTCTGCTGACTGGCAAATTCCATCAAACGATGTAGCGACGTTTTTCAAACCACCTTTATTTCCACGTCTCGTTTCTCCACTCGTACTATCAACTGAGTAAACTTTTTTTTCATTTTCTTCAAATCCCGGGTCGTATTTTTCTGCGATCGTAGTTTTATCACGTTGCCTTTCATCTCTCGTCCGCAGTTTTTGTATCTCGTCGTTTTCTACCTCGCACATGACCGTAGTCAAAATGCAGATAAATATAAAGAATCTTTTCACCCTCATGATCGATTCTCATTGATCTGAATCCTTTATTTTTCACGTCTTTAAATATACCGCGAATATCTCACAGTTACTACAATAATTCATAACAATTATAACACTGATACCAATTCTATAAATATTATTATTAATTATTATTATTATTATTATATTATTATATCATAATGATAATTAAAAATTAAGGCTGCCACAATTTAACCGTATATATATATATATATATATTTACAGCTTAGATTGCACACTGTATATACTTGCCACAATTTAATTTATTATATATATGTATTTATAGATTTAAGTATAATTACCAATAAAAATATTTAACGTTGAATGTCACGCTTCACTAAAGCCGATAAAAATTACAATGTTTTATTTATATATATATATATATATATATATATGTGTATATTTTTTTATTTTTTATTTTTATTTCATTAAGTTAATAATATCGTCGTAATTTTATGAACTTTCATACACGTATGAACAATTAATGCTTTTCATAAAATTGCAGTGATTTACACTTTTAGTTTATTCAAAGTGAAGCTCGTGAAGTTTTATGAATTTCTGTTATTTTGATTATTTTCAATGAAAATTTGGACTTGTTGTATATTAGGTACTTGAAGTTACGTTTCCGGTTGTTCTTCACCCTGTAAAAACATTTATTAATAAGTGAAAATGTAATTTCGAACTAACATATTATATTAAAACTACTTATTTCTGCTTGACAAATTAATGAAATACTCTTTAGCTATATTGTATATCGAATTTTGAATAAAGAGGAACCCATAGCACCTATAATTAATCGGTCGATAAAAATTGATGAGCTTTTAAAAGCAATCGGTAAAATTTGCGACGAATTACTTAAAAGCTCGCGTATTTACGAAACAGGAAAATAAAATTATTCACAGATTTGAGGATAACTGTGATTTACGACAGCTGACGATGAGATTGAAAAAAAAAAAAAAAAAAAAAAAAACCGCTTGACCTGACTTTTTATAATCATCATTAAAATTAGGCGAAAACAGTAGTAGTACTACAGTATATAAATAAATTAGTTATTCACCATTTATCAAAAATTTTACATCTTGTTTTCGTAAAATGTTGAAGACTTTTTTTTTTTTTTTTACTATTATTTTAACTTGACTTTTTTTTTTTTTTTAACTCTTTTTCTTGGCGCAGACAATAATACTTGGGAGCGTTGTTTTTTCAGCATACAGATCGCGCAATTCTATACATTCGCATTTATTAGTATTACTAAAGATTGCTTAGATATTAGTCACACGAAATTATTCATATTCGGAAGTAACTCTGCTCAGTATTATAACAGAATAAAAATTTAAAAAAATAATAATAATAATAATAATAATAATAATAATAATAATAAAAATAAAACTACTATATACATAATTAAACGGACACACATTAGAACTGCAGCTTTTTAGTACCTATATTGCAACGAGAAACCGTTGACCGTTTAATTAACACCTCGTAATAAACTGTGAACGAATAGAAAAGTCCCTAAGACACTATATGGATTTATACCCTATGCATACATACATATATAAATATATATATATTTATACACAAAGAAGACGAGGAGAAGAAAAAGAAAAATTCGTTGTTATTTTAATGCGCAGATCACGATTATGGCTGTTATATACTTATTTTACTACTGTGCGTAGAGGATAAGGGGAATTCGAGTCTTGATATTACAGGCTGTTACTACTGATTTTGTTTAAAGTATACGTTCTCTTATACGCGACGTAGATGTATATCGCGTCACTAATGCCATAAGGTCGTAAGCGCGAAAAAAAAAAATTTTCGTGTTTTTGGTGGCAAAATCTTTTTCATGCAATATAACATCATTTGAGCATAACCGCAAAAAAAATAATTTTTTGGTGTTTACGACCTTATGGCATTAGTGACGCGATATGTAAGTAGTAGTTACGAAAAATAGACATTTCAAGAACGACCCGATTCCTCGATCTGATATAATTATTTAAATCAAATAAAATTTATTATATAAAATAAAATCCAATTAATGCATCTTACAGAAAGAGATAATAAGAACAGAAAAATTAAGAAATGAAACTTTCGACTCGATATACAAAATTATTAATTATCCCCAAGGTTTGGCGAATATATATATATATATATATATATATATATATTTACGGCATGGTTAAATTTTACGGAATAATCGAACCGTATAGAGAAGCAGAGAACCAAGCAACTACGCCGTGAAATTAATTAACATTTCATCTCGTGACCGTGACATCTGTGACAACTGACAAGTCTACGTCTATTGTACGTAATACGATTATAATATGTATACATGTATTTATTTCTACGATTCTATACGCATATGTATATCGGCCAGATTGAAATGCGAACGCAATACATACATAATAATTGAAAATCAGTTTATCGTTGAAACTTTATAACTTCCCGTTTGAATAATAATACGGTATAATAAATTATGTTCAATATGAAAAGTAAAGAGGGAATAAATAATCTCCTAGTTTATAATAATATATATTATTTTCAAAACGAAATCACGTATAATCATTTCTCGCTAATTACGTAAACAGTATGGAATTCCTTAGTATATAGTAAAATACAGTTTTAATCAATTCTAATTCCATACCTAGCTTACTGATAGTTACAAGCATTTCGAGTCTATATCTTATATTGCGTAGTAAACTCGTAGACGTGTAACGTGAATGAGTTGCGTCACGCAAGGCAATACGCAGCACCGGCATCGGCATCGGCACCGGCACCGGCTCGCATATACACTCACAGAACAGGCCTTCTGGCGGCCAGTCGAACTGTCGTCCCTGGTATTGGCGCTGGCTTCGTCGTAGAGACGAACTCCCATGCGTGCGTGCATGCACGCACGCACATACATACATTAGCTTGCCTGTTGCCTTTTCGTTCGCAGGCGCAAAACAATCGTTGTTTACAACGTTAGAAAATAGTGTTCTGTTATTCGACCCAAATATCGCGTCAATTGATTAAAATCTAAATTCTAATATTCACTAGATCTACGGTTCATTATACCTTTAAGATTTTTCGCAAAACTATCGATTTTTTACGGATTATATTTTATCACGATACCAACAACTATTTATAAACTCTTCATGCATACATATAGGTACTTATATATATATACATACATACATACACGCCTAATATAAATATAAACGCTTCTAGAAAGTTTTTCACAATTTTATTTTTTCTCACCATCTCTATATCGCATAATTATTTTTCGTTGTTGAGATATCTCGCTGGCTTTTCACCTCTTCGTTCTGTTTCTTTGAATTTGAAGATAATAATCGTCATTTATTTAGCGTATAAATATCCCTGCACGTGTTGATCCAATGCACGTATATAATAACCACATGTTTATATTATACTAGATACGTAAGTAAATATAAGTAACGAGACCGATGTACACCGTGTTATAGTCACGGTCTGTCAATCAATCTATACATTCGCAAATATTACACCGACACATCACAGCTTACACTTTAACATGTACAATACACTTTCATTTATGTATTTAATAATCATTTAACAAATTTAATATATTAAATTAAATAGCTACGAAAAACTGATCGCAAATACGGGGTACTTCGAAGAAATCACTCTGTCGAACCTGACGCGCTTAATGCTCACTCGCTAGTAGCTTAAACGCGCGCACCGCGCAGTCCTACCAGTGAGAAGTGAATTCTACTACAGAGTACAGAAAACCAAGTCAGCTGGCAGCGGCGTTGCCCGTAACATTGTCGTAGCCGCTAAGGGATATGCCAGACTATTATCCCATTGTCGTATCTGCTAGAGGTTTCTCATTTATAGAAAGAAAAAAAAAAAAAAAAATAGAATATTTTAGAATATTTAGATACAACGGAGATTTAGATACTAACCTGAACAAGGATTCGTTCTTCGCAAAACTGACGACTATATACTATAACTTCGGTCATTGAAAATTGTATTTCAAATTATGGAATTATTTGTAGAAAATGATTTCTGGTTTAAAAAAAATATTAATATCAATGTTATATTGTTATATTATATTGTATTTGAAATTTTGAATAAAGGTAATCTTTATAGTATGTAAAATACATCCGCAAAGAAGCTCGATATTTTGAAGTTATATAGGTATACTTATTATACGTGAACAGAATAAATTTTTATTATTCTAGCAACGTAAATAAAATTAACAAAGAATTATAATATTTAATGTAAATTTAAAGAAAATTGTTGTCAACTGTTTAACAAGTCTTGAAATAGTATGTACTATAATATGTATTACATACTGTTAATCTTTTAAAAATTACCGTACATCGAAACTTGACTCTCCAAAGTCCAATTACACTTTCGATCTAGACGAGATCGCGGCGTTAACGCACATACATATTGTGCAATAAGCTGTATAACAAAGTACCGGGTGATCTCGTTTTAAAACTGGCAACGATATACAATATACCTTGATCAAGACGAAAACATGGTGAAAAGAAAGAAAAAATTGAAGGAAAATTGTTGGCACTTCTTATTGGCAAAGAATTTGTCACTTGTTTTTTTTTTTTTTTTTTTTTTCACGGAAAATTGTGAATAATTTTCGTGCACGAAAATATTTTATTTGAATTAATTAACTTTCGCTCGAATTTTTATCGTATTATCGGGGATGAATTCTTGAATAGCGTGATATATCGAGTCCGATGCTAATTTATAACTTGTTTCCGTTTCTCGTTAGTGAATATATTGTAATATATGTATACATATATTATAGGTATATGCATCAATGTATATTGTATATGTATTGGATTCCGTTTCATCATAAGCAAAGCGGTTGTTGAGTTAATAGCAAATACTATACCAACGTCAACAAAATATATGATTAAAAATCGATCTAGAAGTGTTTTCCATTTCCTTCCGGTTGCCCCGTATACCAATTATGTGCTGTCTATTATTTCTTTGCACGTAACAAAACGAGCCATGACGCGAATTTTTTGTCGTTCACTTTTTCGAGTTTGAATATATGTAAACGAGTGAAAGGAAAAATTTGGAAAAAAAAAAAAATAATATAATATAATCAGAAGAGCGTGAAATATACGTAAACATGCGTTTCATGTATAAAGCCGCCTGATCGTGACGCTGCGATAGTGCTGGTAGCAATGTTTGTCTAAATAAGATTAGGTGGAGTAAAAAAAAGTTACGTCCAAACAAGAGACTTATTAATGGCAGCCAAGTGGCAGTCGTACGTCGTACGTCGTAGTGTAGAATGAGAATCTAGGGCAGAGGAAGGAACAGAACCGTCATTCGATGCATTCTGTGGCAAACAACCGTATGTGTATATATATTTATCCACACACGCACCAAAAAGTATCGTGATAAACATGAAAATAGCTCTGATACTATCGAGGTGATGCCACGAATGAAAATATTTTTAAGAACCAATTTTTCTCACACGAATCATTCTGGTTTGATACGAACTAAGAACGGATGATTAAAAAAATGTAAGAAAAATTAGAATTTGAAAAACAATTTTTTTGTTTTTCTTCCTTTTTTTTTTTTAATTTTGATTTCTCTCAAACATTTTGCGATCATTCTATTTTCGTTTATTATCCAAATTGAAACGATTCACGGAAGCGCAACGTGAAACGTTTCGATGAATAGATCGCGAAAATGAAAAAAGGTGATGAGATAGTTACGCGAAATGGCCCCATATACTTATGTCTTGTGTCTTACGTACAACTCTTTTTAGCGTCACAGCGAGCGTGATGTCATTCCCGCCATATTATCTCGCTCGCGAACTCTATTCGAATAATTTTTCAAGGTTACGCTGTTCTTCGGAGTAAATATTATATATATAGATATATATATATATATTATTCACGATATACGTGTGTCGAATAGTATATCCATCTTGATATACATATCACGTATGTATATCATATAATATATATATATACAACAACTTATAATATATTATATACCCCATAGGCAATATAAAACGGTGAAAGTTGCGCTCGGGTTCACCAATAGCCTGTCATTTTTTTTTTTTTTTTTTCCCCCTACAGGAAGTGATTATGGTGTTACTGCATTTCACATCCGTTGTAAAATATTTTCAACGTAGGTATATAATGTGAATATGGGAATTAGAAGAGAAAATTATTCCGGAATTATTTGAAATCGATTTATCGCTTCTAGGTACTGCAATAATTTTTTTATAGTATTTCTTCTATTTTATAAGTAATAGCCTATCACTTTGAAATACATGGCTTTGTCCGTCCAGTACGAGTGTACTATGTGTATGTACCTATATATTATGCTGAAGTGTATATATATTTGCATACGCTGTTTGCAGTCGAGATCGATGCATTTTCTTCATCGTGACATTGATGTTGAACTTGATACTATTATGGTCTATATTTATCGTCTATACGTACTTTCTGGAGTTTCTAAGAAAAAAATAAAATCTATTTAAATATAAAAGAATAGTATACCTACATGTATAATTGTATAATGTATACATGTGTGGATGTATATAGGTATACCTAACGATCAGCGAGTTATACTCATGGGAACAGGATTACAAAATATACTTTCTGCGCACAGGTGGCCAATGGCCATAGCTAAACCCAGATCCAAAGATTTCGTGACACAACGGTAACAAATCAACTAATTCCACGCTGTTTCTACGTGCTAGAGTCAAATTTAGAATCGCTTACTCAGAGCAGTGATGATCGTAGTAGGTATATAGATTCGTTGTTAGGTCGCGTGGTGTTTGATAGCCTGCGCGATGATTCACAATACACAATAATTTGCTCCATTTTTAATATTATAAACGTTGATAAACAACGTTTTACTTTTTTCTTCATCTTATATTTGTCTATTTTTTTAAATCAAATATCTCGCCCGGGGGTCTTCCGAACCCCGCGCGCATAAGATTAGAATGTATGCATTAAGATATGAGAGATCGCGTGGCGGTTCTGATCGTTGTATGTATAAAGAGCATTGACCGCTCGTTTCATTTGTGAAGGTGATTATTCAGTCCAAACAGATTCATATACCACCTTCTTATATAAAATTCGATGAATATATAAGGTGATTTTCGAGAGCGTATAGTATAAACTCTTGCTATAGTGGAAAATTTTTTTTCATATGTCTGACCGCATAATATCCCCCCACGAGGACGACGACGAGAAAATCACAAGGTCATTTCGCGGTTCTAAATTCACCGTAATATACACTAATTCATATTATATACCCTATATATGTGTATTCGGGTTTGGCATTATAATCGGGTATTGGATATAGAGGGAAAAACAATATGAGAAATTTGCGTCAAACAGACGCGCCTCCAAGGTAAACCAATCGTTGTGCGAACGTCACGAGGGCCAAACAAAGGATTTCTGTTCCGATCGTTGCGCTGCCTGGTAGAACGCCAGGTGTTACGTAATTCGCGAATTTTTTTTTGAGGCAGGCTTACGTCGTTCTTAGGTTCTTCTCTTTTATATTAACACAATGCAACGATATTCTAAAAAATAGTATTATAGGTATCCGGACGAATTGATTTTGACAAATTTTTACCTATATCATATTTATATATACCTATAGAAGTTGTTTACTTTAGTTATATCCACGGATTATATCAGAAAGTATGTATTTCTGACCGCAGATAATATTTATCGATATAGTTGTATACATACCCGTCGCGACTTTGTTATCGATAACGTGTTATTAACGTTGCGCGAACATTCATTACAATTTTTTTTTTTTTTTTTTTTTTTTCTTTTCTTTTTCTATTCCATTGCCAATACACGTAGGGGAGATTGGGGTCAGTTGTAACAGGGATCGGAATTGAAACAAACGCGAATAACTCACGAACTAATAGAGATAGCAGGGGAGGACCGAAGGAAAGAAAGAAGCGGCTTTCGTATCTGAACATACTCGTCTAAGTTTGGTGGCGCTCCGAGTTCATTATACGCGAGCAAAAGGTGTCATTGTATTTCTGTCTAAGAAAATTAAGTATTTTTGTTGCTGTTATTTATTTTTTTTTTTTACAAAACTATATTAGTTACAATTATTTTAATTTTCAAAGTAAAAAATTTGAATTTGGTTATTAGAGTACAAATAGACATCTTTTTTTTTTTTTTTTTCTATTCAAGTTGTTTATTTTGGAAGTTATGTCGACAAATTGTCTAAAAGATGTGCCGGGTACGGTTGTAACAATTTTTTCTTATTTTTTAAATTTCCCCCAAACTTTTTTCGCATTGCATATAATGCCAATGCCAATATACTAACGTTATACATTATAGTAGTCAGATGACCAAGGATCAATTAAAACATGTTACTTATGTTACGTTTAGTTGAAATTGTCGTTGTGAACAATGATTTTCTGGAAAATGTTTCAACCAACCCCTGCAGTCTCCCCTATAGTATGTCGATGAAATATGATTGTAAAAACGGTGTACGTATATATAATTGACATGCGAAAGGTTCTTATCTTTGCGTTCAACCGAAAATCTTAATTTGCACTTGCGGGGTCAAAGCGCATTGGATCAGAATTATTATCGGAAACTTATACCTATATGCGATCGTATTAAATGATGATAACTATATAATATGCAATTGGTCGTTGGAGGAGCGCGGATCAATAATACCGAATGTATTAATGAATCTTTGCGAATCTATTATATCAATGCAAGTATATAATTATTTATTTATGATCAATAATTATAGGTATATCTTAAAATTGCGAGTCACATGTTACGTGCAAATGTTTATATTAGTATTATTTCAATCCACGAATATAACTGCAGAACGTCTCATCTGCGTCAGAATTTGATAATATACATCATTTGACGTAATATATTAATTGTAAGACAGAGATCAATAGTACCAGCTATAACACGTATTTTTATATCTTCATACTGTGAGTGTTGCTACCGTAAATCGATTGCAAATGAATATATGGAGTTTTGCCTTGCATGCATCTCGGCCTCGACAAATCCGCTTGCTAATTTCAATTAATCACTTAACTGTATACGCGATCGGTTCTGTCTGGAGGGCAATTAGAATTTATAAGAGAAAGAAGAAGCGAATAACCTTTTTATAATTTATCCAAACTGTAAATTCTCGTGTGTGTGTGTGTGTGTGTGTATACGTGCATATAATGCATATATATGTAGTATTTTCATTCGTGAATTCTTTTATATATTATGATTTTTCCTCGTATATTAGTATTCTGCAAGGTTCAATGAAATCAATCCGGAAAATTCATCTAACAGGAATTTTATTTTCGTGTTTTTGAATTATAGGAACGTATATATATTAGGGCTAATCATTTTGGGGTCATATTTTTTGATTTGCCCTCGCACCCCTCAAAATGTGAATGTATGAGGTCAGTATTACTACCTATCAATGATAACCAAGGTGCGATTTTTTTTGGCGTGGCCCATTGCAAAAGTATTTTTCCCATTTAAATAACACGGGAAATGTTTTTTTATTTTATTTGGAATTTTATTTCGTTCTATCGAATCATCGTGTTGTAAAAATCAACACATATTCTTGTACGAAATTGAACGATCTCCAAAAAAGGTCTGATACGATTTTTCGCTAGGTCGAAAAAAAAGTCGTCATATACCGTTTGAGGTTGAACTTTAACCTTCAATAACTTTCAAACGAGCGGACTTAGCGAAAAATCATATCAGACCTTTTTTGGAGATCGTTTAATTTCCTATAAGAATATGTATTGATTTTTGCAGCGCGATGATTCGTTAGATTGGAATAAAATTTCAAATAAAAAAAAAAACATTTCCCGTGTTGTTTGAATGGGAAAAATACTTTTCCAATGGGCCACGCCAAAAAAAATCGCACCGTGGTCATATTGATAGGTGCTGATACTGACCTCATACACTCACATTTTGAGGGGTGCGAGGGCAAATCAAAAAATATGACCCCAAAATGATTAGCCCTAATATATATATTAGGGTGGTCCTTAGAAGGTGTCAAAAAAAAAATTCATGTTGGATCCCCCCAAATCAGCTCCAAATAATTAAAAAAAAATTCCCTAATTTTTTCAGATTTTTATTTTATTCCCCTAGTCCCGCTGTTTTCATTCAAAGTTCAAAATACAATCGACGATACTTGAAGTTAAAATTTTCGCCGAAATATTCCTTTTTTTGAAAAAAAAAAAAAAAAAAATTAAAAAAAAAAAAAAATAATAATCATAATAATAATAAAGCACACGATTCCCCTGGGATACCCCATTTATAATTCTTTTATTTTTTTTTTTCAATTTTTGTTTAATTTTTTTTTTTTTTTTTTTTTTTTTAAAGAGATATTCCGGCGAAAAATTTAACTTCAAGTATCGCGGATTGTATTTTGAACTTTGAATGAAAACAGCGGGACTAGGGGAATAAAATAAAAATCTGGAAAAATTGGGGAATTTTTTTTTAATTATTTAGAGCTGATTTGGGGGGATCCAACATGAATTTTTTTTTTGACCCCATCTAAGGACCACCCTAATATATATAGACATAGCATAGCTAATTCTCGTGACTGACAGTGTAAATTCCGGTATCATTTGGCTCGCACCATTTTCGTTAAAAAAATTTTGTTTCAGAACCAGAATTGGCGAGGTGAAAAACCGGAAGTCATTATTCTGGGCAATGACGTTGGTCGTAATGTTAAATGAGGCATTCTCTCGCACTAGTGTATTACGTCTATACGTGTATATTTACGTACAGTTGCACCAGTCATTTGTTAATATTAAAACACGTTTGTATAGAGGTACATACTTATCTAGATAATTACACAAAGTAGCACGTTATATGTTATCACGGGAAACGACGTGCCATATGCCATATATATGCGAGTAGAAAAGCTCCTCGGCTAATAAAACTTAACTTCCATAATTAAACAGGCCTTAATTTATAAAGACGATAAAAATCGGCAAGACGTGATCCTTACAATTTCTTACGTTACACCTTTTACGATCACTTTTCGGGGAATTCCGCTCGTCACTATCTAATAGTTTTTCTCGAATGTGGTCTAACACCAAAATTGTAGGTGCAGGGTACCGATTTCTCTGAAGTGTATAGAAATTGATATATCGTATAGGGTCGTTGTGTAACAGTTATAATCCACGAAAAGATGGGTAGACAGATAAATTCCAATTATTAATCAATTAATTTATATCCCAAGGGTTGATCGCGCTGCTTGACTACCTATATATAAATAATATCCCTTGGTCGCGTTTCTCCTTATTTAATTTTTCTCTCTTTTTTTTTTTTTTTTATCTGGCAATATTTTCCCCTATACGTGGCGTTTATTACTTATCGATTTCCACTTAATTCAATTGTCCAACCTTTCAGTACTTACGCCCTTGCACAGCTTTTCATCTACTACATAGGTAGGTACCTACGTACATACGTATATATTTTCATTCGAACGGAAGTTCTCTGACAACATGCAGAATGCAGGTGCACATGCTTTGTGCTGAACCTCGAGCAGGTGATGGTATATAGGTGTAAGTATACGATTGATGCGAAATTCTGAACAGCCGGGGTCATATAGCTGTAGGTATGGCACGCAAAGTTCGATCTCCACTTTTCCTACATGATAGAAAATATAAATCATATACCTACCGCACATCGTAAACACGTTAATAATATAACGGTGTAACGTGAAAAGCTGCGTGATCGTATAGCTTTGACATACCTACCTACCTATAGCTTATCGCGTAAATATAGGTACCTATATGTGTCTCTAGTTTTACTCACACTTATCTCTATAAGTACTATAAAGACATACATAAGTTATGCACCAGGATATATAAGCCACGAGTTATTTTATGCACGGAAATAATAATATACTGTAAACTTTCCGATGATGGACCACAAACTTTATCTGAAAAATATTTAGCTATTCTAGATTTTACCACTCCAAAAATTTTAAAACAATCTATCAAATTTCTTCATCTCGATTTCTCACTTCAGATTAAAAAAAAAAAAAAAAAAAAAAAAAAATGGATCATACGGTTGAAATTTTTTCTTTATTTTCTTTATTTTTTGGCAATAAATTTATATAGTTCGAAATTTCGGAATTGGAATAAAATTTTTTTGTTCCTTCAACTTTTAGGTGCTCCCAAATGCAGTCGATACGATTTCAGAAATCTTTTTATTGACTATGTGACTTTTAAGATACATATCGCGTATGGTCCAGCTTTCGGAACTGTGTAGATTAATTTTTGTCAACTTTACCCTATATATAATGGAATAAAACTTGTTCTTTACTTCGGCGACTGACTAGACTTTCTACAATTGAAAACTTTGATTAAGCAACGATTTATTGTAAGTAGTAGCGAAATGCTAAGAGTCTGTGGTCTGACTACATTACCTACGCCTTGTGCATGATCGGTACGTGCGAAGGCCGCTGTTGTACCCAATCTACCGCAGTGATATGTATAATTTTCAGGTATCATTTTAGGACAGAGTGATTCATATGCGGTAGATTTATCATCGGTAAAATAGAGATTGAACAATGATGAATAAAAATATTCCGAACGGTTGAGAAACGGTTTTATCGATTACCATATAAAATTTGAAAGATATTATAATTGATTCTCAAACTCCAAACGATCGCTAAACTTTTTTCAAACTTGATGACTCTATCGTATATTTTTTTCTTCTATGACTTTCAATTGAATTTGTTACACGAATTTCTCTGATCATTCTACAATATGTTTCTAAATTTATTCATATAACCTTTCGTATATATATTGAAAAAATTCAAATTTTCATTTTGCGGTTGTAATATACAATAAATTCTAATATTTTTCACATTCGAATTTATTTCATACTCACTCAATCTCCGGCTCATCATCAAAGCTGTACCAATCTTCAACATATATCTGACGATCTATAGAGACACAAATTATCAACATCAATATGAAAATTGCGTTATTTTTACTCTAATTATCAAATTCTTTCTTCGATTTTGAATACCTGAATGGCGTTATGTCCCACAGCGATACGGCGATTTAATTTCAGGGAATCGCGTTATCTCATTAAAATTCACTTTGATTTTTTGGTCGAGGTATTAGATGGTGTTATAATCATTAAATAATTAAAAAAATTGATTAAGTTAAGTCTACGTGCTTCTTCATGTGAAAAAGTTATTTTTCCTTGATCAATCTAGGGCCTAAATAGTAAATAAGTATCGTTTTATGAATTGTAATTGATGTTTGCTTATATAGCTGAACCGTTTCTTATTAATTATTACATATTGGCTTCATCTCAGCTCTTTTAGGTACTGATCTTCTGTCTCTTCGGAACATTTTGCAGCATCGATTTGTATAACACGCTCAAAGTTCATTACAGTGCTAACTATTGTCTATTGCAATTGGCGTGCAATATCGTGTGCTCGACAAACCTAACTAATACAACGAAACCTGTGTTTGTTTGCTTTATGTATGTACAATACTAATATATTTAACATATACCTTATATGGTCTACCGACGTTGTACAGAGAAGTATTCTTGACCCGAGGCGATAATTGATTTGTGGCTGTATGAAAATGAGTCTGAAAAAAAAAGAAGAAGAAGAAAAAAAAAAAAAAAAATGGACAGATTTCAGTAGCTTTTAATACAGTTTTTAGAGCTTCAACGATTTGCTGGAGTTTACATCCTAAAATTTTGTTCTGCATTAGCTGAAGTACAGAATGACGAAAAAAATTTGACAAATTTTTAGAATATGAGTAAAACGGAGTTACCGATTTCAGGATATATGTTTACATCATGCTTTAATCTCATTGTTAGAAATTTCCAAAATTATATTCGAGAATATATTATTTCATCCAGCATCCATCAATAAAGTTGGGTATTAGCCGCACTGTGAATAATTTTCTCTAAAAATAGGTGGCAATGAATTTTTTCAGCAACGGTGATACTGATAAAGAAAATCGCGTTAAGGTATAGGTATATAAATACATATAGGTACTATACTTGATTCATATACCTACCTATATATGTATATTGACGTCTACAAATATTTGATAACCGTGAGTAAATTCAGTGAATTTGTTCAGTTGGTTTGAAATTTCGATTCGTCAAGTCGGAATCGATAACGTTATCGCAAACGGTATTATGGATTGAAAAATGGTAACCTTTCAGGAGCGTCGTCGTTGTCACATCGATTGACAACATAGTCTGAAAGATATATTTCTTTTTTTTTTTTTTTTTTTTTTTTTTTTTTTTTTTTTTTCAACGTACGATACGTAAAAAACATCGTCGAATATATTATTAATACCTACAACGATTAAAGATAATTACTAAATTAATATTCAATATTATTTTCTTACTTTTAAACGTAATTTTTATTTAGGCTATGTACAACACATACGTACATTACGTAACTCTTGCTTAAAGTTAATTATGCTCGTCTTAAACGCGTATATCCACCCAATTTTTTTTTTTTTTTTTTTTTTGTTTTCGTTTTTCTTTACTTTTTTTTTTCACTTTTTTCTATTTTTTTTTTTTTAAACCTTTTCTTCTGATATGTTACAAATTTTTTTTTTAGGAACATTTCGCGTGGAATTTCGCGAGGTAGAATACGCGCGAATTTACGTATGAATATTTTATACATGTATATTCTTTTTTTTTTTTTTTTCTTTTTCTTTTTCTTTGACAATTCGTGAGCCTAATCATCGTCTAGGATAAATAGCAAATTGTCGCTGTTTAAAAACCGTAACATATTTTCGCGCGATTCTAAAGTCGATTTATATTGATTAGACAGATATCGAAAAATGACACCGATATAGACAGATTTTATAAGTGGACAGACTCGAAGAATTCAGAATTTCGAACGCAATTGGAATGCCAAATTTGTCTCGCCGCATATGTAACGAAAGCACAGAAATTAACAGTAATTCACTCGCCTAATTATAGGTAGGTATTTAGGTATGCTTACATTTTTAAAAGGACATTGAAAAATGTTATTACACTATAATCTGTGATTACACTATTATATTCTATACTTTATGTACAGTTTAAAAGAAATTGATTGCGAATCGTTGTTAAGAAACTAACTAAAACTCGTAAGAATCTCTATCGATATCTTATAGAAAACTGAATGTCAAATCTTTTTTTTTTTTTTTTTTTTTATAAAAACAACGTGCGTCATTCATTCTATTATCACTCTCTTAATTCTCTATCACTCGCTCTCGCTCTCCCTCTCTCATCTCACATTTCTCAAATTTAATTATATTATATAAATTACCTTAAACATTCCGTACAATTTGAAACCCTAAAACTTGTCTTATATATAAATTTCGATAAATCATCGATAATTTATATTTGTCAAAATGATAAACCGAAATAATCGATAATTTTAATATAGAAATTTTCTCGATATTAAAAGTTCTATATATGTATTAGTAGGTAAGTATGACTGTGAGCAGCTGCACGACCAACTGCAGGCTGCACTAATTCTATTAAGTTGGTTTTATGCGGTCATTTGTACAGAATCTTCAAACTTCTAGACAAGTTGTGCGGGTATATCTATTTGTACGGAACACAACGTACGAAGCTGCGCAGTTCGTTAAAACTTAATGTTAATTAATTATTTACGTGAAACATATTATACGTATCTTAATATTTTGTATACTTTCTTGGACATGTAGACACGCGTCTACGTCTATACTCTTACGTTTTATAATAAACAATTAATTATCATTCGGATAATAATGGCGAAAATATAATACCTACACAGAAAGAAAGGGTAACTTGATTCAAGAAAATTTTGCGGTCCAAAAATGGAGACCGAAATTTTCTCGGATCAAATCAAAAATTTTCTCGAGCCAAGAAAATTGTGCCAATTTTCTTGGTTCGAGAAAATTTTTGATTTGATCCGAGAAAATTTCGGTCTCCATTTTTGGACCGCAAAATTTTCTTGAATCAAGTTACCCTTTCTTTCTGTGTATATATATATAATTTAAATATACATAATATGATAATAAACATAAATATATTTTAATAAATAATTAATATATCGACTAGATTTCGACTAGTAAATAAAAAATTGAAAAAAAAAAAAAAAAAAAAAAAAAAAAAAACCAATAAAAATCAATCCTTTATAGAATGACCTTACCGCAGATAGATCCTTGATTCATCGAGTCCTCAACAAGTGGCATATCCGATCGAATATATTGCACATCGCGTTTACATCAATAAGACTGTATTATAGCATTATTAAACAAAGTTAAATGGGAACAGATTAAGATGTTCACAATAGATTACCGACGTCGTTGCGATCATTGCTGGTAATTTAGCCGCGGTTATATCGCCTGCATTATATTGAATGACGATTTTTCTCAGGCTACTATTTTAGGCGGTCAAAAAATATAATCATTCTTTTTTAATTTGTCAAAATAAAAGTTAATAAATTTAAAAGTTTGAAATGTTCCTTCAACATCTAGAATTATGTTTGATATTGCAGCATTGGTGCGGCGAGATTTGGATGATGAGCTGTATTCATTCTGAGCGCTGAAATACTTTTGTTGTACCACTCGTCTTCCGCTGACATACCTGAAACAACGAGAGCAGAAAAAAAAAAATAATAATTATAAATTAAGAAAAATCTCGCAATTATAGTCGGGAAAATTTGACACGATAAATTATTATTATTATTATTAACTATATTTTTATACATTAATTAGTTATTTTTTTGACCTTGGTAGGTATATACATTAGGGTGGTTCAAAAAAGACCTAATTTCTCAGATGTTGCTGCTCATTCGTGAATATGGTGTTTGTGATTTTGAAAAATTATTCCATTTTTTTTTAGCTCTATAGGACAATATTTACTACTGCCTCAGTGAAGTTGAAATTTCGAAATTTTGCCATTTTTGGCAATTTCAAAGTTCTCAGATCAAAGTCCTCATCTGGCTACCTCTAGGTTCTCATTCAATGAGGATGTTGGTTCAAGATGAGACTGGTACGATAATATTTAGTACTGCCTCAGAGACATTAAAGTTTTTTCACTATTTAGGGGTTTTCTTAGAGATTGGATCGCCAGGTGTTGCTCATGAGACAGTCTTTTCTTACCATTTTAAGGAAGAAGTACACGAAATTTGCAGTCTATGGGACCATTTTTACTACTGCCTCATGTTGCTAATTTTACTTGAAGGAAAGTCGCCCTCAATGAGGCAGTAGTAAAAATGGACCCGCAGACTGCAAACTGCTTGGATTTCTTCTTTATATTGGTAAGATGAAACTGTCTCATGAGAAGCACCTGGCGATCGAATCTCCGAAAAAACGCAAAATATTGAAAAAACTTCAATGTCTCCGAGGCAGTACTAAATATTATCGTACGAGCCTCATCTTGAACCAACATGCTCATTGAATGAGAATCTAGAGGTAGCCAGATGAGCGCTTTGATCTGAGAACTTTGAAATTGCCAAAAATAGCAAAATTTCGAAATTTCAACTTCACTGAGGCAGTGGTAAATATTGTCCAATCAAGCTAAAAAAAATGGAATAATTTAAAAAAAATCACAAACAACATGTTCACGGATGAGTAGCAACATCTGAGAAATTAGGTCTTTTTTGAACCACCCTAATATACATATATTTACTCTAAAAGTAAAACTAAAATTTCTTAATCAGAATGAATAAGTTTCGTAACTATTTCTTACGGAATGTCATTAAAGTTCTTCTTCGTTCATCAAGTTCTTATCTGTGCGATGCAGGGGATGAGTTGAAATAAAATGAATAAAAGGATGAAAAAATGAGTAAGAACTGAGTGCATCAGGTTCGATAAAACAATCGACGATCGCATTAAACCGTTAAATCGTTATAAGAAGTTTATAACGTCGTAAGACGAAGGAAGGTAGATAGAACTGGTAGGCAATTCGCGAATAGTCTTGATTCGATTTAAAAGCGATATTCCATCCCGCTGCGGAAATGATGTAAGACGGTGCTCGAGCGGAAATGGAACGTCTTCGAGCGAACACGGCCGTCTCGACGACGTTCACGGGCTCGCGCCATTTCCGGTCCCGTTTTTATGAAATCATTCGATAATAGTGGGTCAACTCCAAGATTCCCGGAAAATGGTCGACGTAGTGATATTCTGTATAGATTCTTTTCCTAATGCGCGTTATTCCGAAAATCGAACGACGAAGAATCCCGGAGAAATATAACTACGTCATATAACACGAAATAAAAAAAAAAAAAAAAAAAAAAAACAGCCACAAATTTATTGCAACAACGAGTACCTACCTACCCGTCAAACAGCTTCTTCACTCAACTATTTTGAAAACGGTAAAAATATAATGTACACAGAAAAAAAGGTTCACTTGAGCCAAGAAAATTATTCTTGATGCAAGATAATTTTGCGGTCCAAAAATGAAGACCGAAATTTTCTCGGATCAAATCAAAAATTTTCTCGAGCCAAGAAAATTTTGGAAAATTGATTTTGGAAATTTTGAAAATTGATTTTGGAAATTTTTAAAATGGTTTTTGGAAATTTTGGAAAATTTTCTTGGTTCGA
The DNA here is from genome assembly GCA_943736025.1 of Tenthredo mesomela. Lineage (NCBI taxonomy): Eukaryota > Metazoa > Arthropoda > Insecta > Hymenoptera > Tenthredinidae > Tenthredo > Tenthredo mesomela. The sequence goes on from OX031013.1 coordinate 13,370,786, forward strand.
GAAAAATTTTCATTTGATCCGAGAAAATTTCGGTCTTCATTTTTGGACCGCAAAATTATTTTGAATCAAGTCAACCTTTCTTTCTGTGTAGGTACCTATATAATACGTATGTAGGCATAGGATACGATATCATGTGGTTTAGCTTTACCACGCACGCAATATTTTGGTTTTCAATTTTTAATATATCCGAGATCAAGCTTTTGGTTAAACCACGATGCGAACTTGGCGACGAGCTTCATTGCATGGATAAAAAAAAAAAAAAAAAAATAGAAGAAAAAACGATGTGCTGTTTTGAGTGCGTAAAAGCCTGCACTCAACTCTAGCCCCGAGCAAAGGAGCGATTAAACTCTGAGAGTGTCGTAAAAAGAGCCTCGCTTCGTATATTGGTTCTGTAGAAAATCTCCTCGGATACTTTCGCGGTTCTTAAACGGCTTGCTAGTTTGCGGTTTCTAGTTTGAACCTGACGTGCAAGTGCAGGAAAACTATCCAGTTTTAACAAGAGGTCAACCGCAAATTCGGCAAAATTTTTCTTCGTTGTCAAACAGCGTTTCAATTCTCAATTTTTTACGAAGCGTACATTGTTCAATGATCTATAATGCTGTACGTATATGTGTAGGATTCCATAAATAATCATGCATCGCGTGTGGCTGTTTAAGTCCGTCCGATTCAAAGTGTAACTTATTTTCGGATAAATCTGCATCACGAAAATTACACTGCATCTCTCTTTTGTCTCGATTTCTATCGATTATATGCGAAACGCACGAGACGACATCGGCGACATAAAAAATTGGCAATAAAATTTCTCGATAATAAATCTTTCCGATGTAATTGTCGTCCTGTGATCTATCGACTGACTGTAGTATAGGTACACGGAGTAAGGACTGCAAATAAGAGATGGAAGAGGGTGTGTTGGAATTGCAAAAGAACAAAACGAGCATGAAAGCAGCATATTTAATTTTACGATCCTCCATGCTCGTCAGACCTCCGTTACACCAAAGACGCAAAGACCTCTTCCAAGAACTCTGTACGTTCCCGAATGTAATACAACGCCAGAAATATACCGGAGAAAATTTTCGATGGATCTTTGACCGCTATTAGTAATAATTATTTTTACGCATTGGTGATGGAATGAGCGTAATTTTAGTCATTTTTAACTCACCCATAGCATCCTGTCGCATTCCAGTTACTGCAGACATATTACTGGCCGAATGGGACATAGAAAAGGGCTGCGTCATGCTCGGATACGACGTGGTGCCCATCTGAAATTTGAAAAAATTTATCAAAAAAACGTGAATTATTTAAAGCCTTGTCAATATTTAACCGTATTTCTTGGCAGGGCAAGATAGTATAAGGGTCTTGTGGCATAAAACGTTTTACGATCGCTTCGAAGCTTGTGTATGGTGGTTGGCGTTTATGAGATGCCATCGCGAAACTTGAAAGTAGTATATATGGGACAAGTTGACATGTTTATTACACAACGGTAGATTTTAAGAGCTCCCATTCTTTAAGAATCAAGTATATACGTACGGAATATTGTACAGAACACTCGAGTAGTTTCGCAGAAATTTTTTGCCGCGATCCATAGATCGAACGTGCAAGTTTTACCCCAAAGTTTTATACTATTTTACCGCGCGACAATTATCCGCGCTTTAATTAATGCGAAATTGAGTTAAGATAGTTATATCGCTTGAATTTATCGCGTGCCAATCTACCGCATAAGACCTGATAGATATCTCCTATAGTACCGGATGTCTTTGACAAGATTTTCCATTTTTATCGCGAATCCTTTCTCCAATTTTGCGCTCCGAATCAAAAATCCTATCAAATCTTCGTTCGCGATAGAAAATTTTTATAGCAAATTGAAGCTTTCGAAATTTATTTCTTTTGTATATATTATATACACACACACATTATATAATATCTGCAATGTGCACGAAATCGGGCACGGATTCATTTGATACGAGAGAAATTATTGGCTCAATTAAATCGGTAGGCATTTGCTAATTCGTCCGGGCCAACTAATCACTTCAAATCCAATTTAGTCTCATCGACCCGAAATACCGGCACATAGGTAGTATACAGAACTAGCCATAATTGTGAACACGAATATGGAAGTAACTTTGGTATATATTTGTCTGTCAAAACAATTTTCATATATGATTCAAAATTTGTGATGATAATATTATCATTGAAGTGAGAGAGACGAGAGAACTGCACAAACGAAAAGCTTTTAAATTTGAAATTTTTGATTAATCATGGAATAAAAGTACATCTGCACCCAAATTTCAGTAACCCGCTGCTACTCAACTATATTGAAGAATAAGGACTTCAATGGTTCTTAAATTCCGAATTGGACGAGATTCTTTAAGATAACTGTCAGGGCGTTATATATTAATGATGTTTGATTGGCGATAAGACTTACCTGTGGATAACGGTTGATTCCATTTATACCGTTGTGTGGATGAGGATAGGGTTGATAGCCTCTCCCTGCGCCAGGATAAATATTGCGCATCATTGCACCTTGGCAGGCAGGAATTGGCGCTAAAGCTTTCTGCAACTGTTTCTCTTGTTTGCGATATTTCGCTCTTCTGTTTTGAAACCATACCTATAATGTTCAATGAATTATGTTAATAAATTGGGTTAATCAGCTGATAAATTGTGAATAAAATCAGACGAGCATCAACGGTCATCAATTCAAGTTAAACGTCAATTCATATATATATCGCGATCGTTATCGTGATCTCAATTGACCTCGGTTAATGTTCAGGTCAAAGTTACACGCGATGACACAATCAAACGATCGCATATGATAATAAGGATCAAGACTAAAAAAAAAATGTTATAAGATTGAGACGATGAGAATTCTCGATCTAAATAAATTATCTCAGTCCTAATTATCATTGATTTAGGACAAATATTTCGCAGCTCTATCTTACAGGGTGACGTTTATACATTCAGAAAAATAACAACCAAAATTTGGTTATTATATGCACAATCACATTTTTTTGTTCAGTCAATCAAATTTTTTGTTCAGTCAACCAAAAATTTCGTTGGGATAACCAAAATTTTGTTCTGAAAACCAAATTTTGTTGGGACAACCAAAATTTTGGCTATTCCAACAAAATTTTTGGTTGACTGAACAAAAAATGTGATTGTGCATATAATAACCCAAATTTTGGTTGTGTCAACACTGACTTGACTTTTTCCTGAGTGTACCTGGAGTTTGTCCTTTTTACATGATTTCAGGCGAATTTTAATAAGGAACGAATGCTTGTGTGAAAATTATATACAAAGGCTCGAAATGTTCGATATGGGGTAGTTTTTACTATCGAGATCGCGTTTGAGGGTCTTTGTTAAAATTCTTTGGATGAAATTGACTGAATAAATTTCTGATTAAAAAGGCTACATGTGTAGGCATCTATTTGATGAGTTTAGTTAATTTATATGGATGAAATAGCAGGTAGGTAGATAAATCCTGTAAATGAACGAAGAGCTTTATCTTCGGCCTGTGAAACAATGATCGCGGCTTTCGCCATTTTGTATTTAGCAATTTCCATTGTATCGCGTAATTAACAAGCCCATATTCGGGGTTAGCCCATCCCAAAGGATCTTCCATCCGCACGTCGCTCTCGCCCCCGCCTACGTCGACGTCGAAGCGACGCTAGCGTCGGTTCATTCGCCGGCACCACCACCACCATCCCCTCGAAAGAGAAAGGCCTGCGGCTTTTGCGGGGGTGGCCCACGCGGGCGTCCGTGACGTCATTTGTGCGCCGTGATTCGCCCTTTACGCGGGCATGACGTCACAGGGAGGATTCTCATTGGCTAGCGCGTTTTATCGACATTTCCACCAGCTACAAGAGGGAAACATGGCGCAACCTCCCCCGCATACTTCGTAGCTATCGTTTGCAGATCCAACGAAAAATGCAATCTCCCATATATATGTAATACCATCTACACCGCGTTCATGAATCTACAAGCTCGCAGGGGTGGATTTTTTCAGGTCCTGGCAATTATGCAATGCAACGTATATACTACCTACCTACAAAAAAAAAAAAAAAAAATGTTAACTTGAGCCAAGAAAATAATTCTTGATTCAAGATAATTTTGCGGTCCAAAAGTGAAGACCGAAATTTTCTCAGGTCAAATCGAAATTTTTCTCGAACCAAGAAAATTTGAAAAATTTGGAAAATTTGGAAAATTTTCTTGATTCGAGAAAAATTTTGATTTGATCCGAGAAAATTTCGGTCTTCATTTTTGGATCGCAAAATTATCTTGAATCAAGTCAACCTTTCTTTCTGTGTACTTTCAGTTTTATGGAATTTTACGAAAAAATTTAGTGACCCGATGCTCTTAGGGATCGAGGATTAGTTTCTATTCTTATAGCATACCTATGTGAAAATACGTGCGAGTCCGAAAATTCAGGGGTTGAAGTGAATGTCGAAACACCGATAGACGCGAATGGTTAAGATAAGAGAAAAACGTGTAAGCCAGCGAGATATAGGTAGGTGGAAAGATGTATATGTATATATGGGTGTATGTAGTATACATGGGTATATAAGGATATTACATCTCCACCCTCTCTAACTCGAACGTCTTCAACTTCGCCTCCACCTCCTTCGCAGCGTTCGTCTCGCAAGCATCCCACTTCTCTTTTATTTGTGCTCGTAGGTGCTTTTTGAGAACATGCCTTCTTCCCCTCGCGTCCCTTAAGGCGTTCCCAAGACTAGAAAGCTAAGAGTTCCTAATTCAATAACCATGCTCTCTCCTCCGTCTCCACTACCCCGTCAATCCAACCATCTTTACTCTCCCTTGAATTCTCTCTCGCTCTCTTACTTGACTCGCGAAACTTCGCGAGGGTCGTACATCCGCAAATGTCTGTCACTTTGATGACGCCGGGACTTAGGGGGGTTCGGGGCAAAAAGACCTACAGCTCTTGCCTTGGTATATTGTTAAACCGATTGTAAATATATATGTATACATATATATTATATGTATGAATAAAGTATACATATATAGCTGTGTACATTACACTTTACACAATACAAAATTTTCTTATCATTTCTATACCCGAGGATCTAAATCTTCAGATGTAATTGATTTGAAGTAACTGAACAACCGTTGAATGCTGCAACATCGGAATGTTAAGATGTAGTAGGTCTTGTATACACCTTGAACTGTTGACGTATATTGTTGAAATCGTAAGAAGATTTTCCGCTATATACTTGAGTCACTGATACAATCTTCATGAGTTAAGGGGACCAGTACAGCGACTTTTCGAGAAATTATAATAGTCCGAAATCAATTTATTTCATAACCAAAGTTCATTTCACATCAAAATATTTTTCTTTTTCAAAATCATGTGTCGTAAGGATTTTAGAGTACCGTTGGACCGATTCAGGTCATCTTGGATTCATTTTCTTCAGAAAACAAATCCTCATCATGTGAATGTAGGAATTTAAAAATAAAAAATTCTGTCATAAGTTATGATCAATTTACCAAATGTGCAAAAATTATTATCACTCATTTCTTGAATAACTTGGCCAAAACGAAAAATTTTCAAAATTCCTACATTAACACGATGAGGATTTGTTTTCTGAAGAAAATGAATCCAAGATGACCTGAATCGGTCCAACGGTGCTCTGAAATCCTTACGACACATGATTTTGAAAAAGAAAAATATTTTGATGTGAAATGAACTTATGGTTATGAAATAAATTGATTTCGGACTATGATAATTTCTCGAAAAGTCGCTGTACTGGTTCCCTTAATCAGTATGTAGTATAGCTGGTTTGATTATAAGTTTTTCATATGCTTATCAACGAAATATCGATGTATTTTGTGTGTTAACACTGTATATATAGCTAGGCCAATGGAAACCTGATTAAATTCTGTTACAAAATGTTCGCGAGCGCGTGCGCGAATTTGTGTAAATTGACCAACGTGAAATTGACCCCCTGTGAGATGATGGGATAATAATGGGAGAATAACAGTGCAGTAGAGCCGGAAGTAATATCTGGCTTCCGTCGATTATTCATTAATACTGCAGCGATTATCGATGATATGATTTTGTTATTTTTTCATTTAAGAACAGGGAGAGTTGAAATAAACTCGAATAAAAGCTCGAGAATTAAATCAGCTATTCTTTCCATTCTACACTATCGAGCTTTGATTATAATTATGACATAGATATTTGATGTGCAGCAGCTTATTCAGGTGTCGGATAATAAGATTTATCGAACGGTGATTCAGTCGATTACAACTCTTCACTCTTTTTTCTACAGATTTTTATCTTCCATCGCGTACGTTTCACTGCAGCGGCTATAACAGACCATTGTTTGACGTGTCGATAATTTCCTGATCGCGAATTCCATTACGAAAAGAAGAAAAAAAAACGAGAAGACAATTATTCTTTCCAGCGTAAGATATACTACGGATGATAATATAATTCGGCGATATTTCAACCTTCAATTTAAATTTAAAGAATTCTTAATTCCCGCAGCAGCTGCTTTGGTGGAAATGAAAAATTTCCAAAATTACCGCCGTTGGAAATGTCCTGATAATTAAGTTGTCTAATTAAATGTGTCTACGTCTACGCCACGGCGTTGTATTTAATTGATTAGTACCGCACCGCGCGAAAATAGCGTTTTGCGGAATATCCGCTAATTCCGAGGAAAATGGAGTAGGTATACCTACCTACATGTATAATTGTTGTTATAGCTGATACGAGATAGGATATACGATGAAAATTGATTAAATATAAGGGAAAAATTTGTCCATCCCAAGAAGTACCGAGGGTCGTTTGTCCTGAATTAATATCAGGCGGGGCCTATTCCTTATACTCGGAAAAGTCTTGGCGCCCGCGCCCGTGCCACCAGAAATAGGAGAAGCTCGTAAGCTTGAGATGGTTCGGATCTAGCTAGGGCGAAGGAAAATCTAATTTAAAATGGCGGCTCAGATATAATGGCAGCCCCCGGTGCTATGTCGTTCCCGCATCTTCGTCGTACACCGTATCCCATCCCTTATTCCACAACTCGTCTCAACTTTGCCCGCACACGCACACATCTGTTTTTTTCATCTTCACCTCATCCTTATACCTATATACCAGGATTTTTATCCCACAACTTGGTTTTTTTTTTTTTTTTTATATATTATTTTATGAACAAATATATTATATTATATTATTCGATTACATATTGGTATCTGTGATGTATTTCATTATTGGTATAAATAAAAATGGTTATATACGAAGTTTGAGGATTTTTATTTTTCTTCCTTTTTTGATGTTGAAATTTTGATCATAGCCCAAAAGTCTTCTGGCTTTATAAATAATGAATGGGTTCAAAAATGTCGATTTTAGAAGGCAAAAGGGAGAATAAACCCTGCCTCTTGTTCTCATGGTCCCGAAAGGTATATAAGGGTAAGCTATATTCTATATAGGCACTGGGCTCGCCGGTATAAGCTTTGTGCATAGTTTATATGTTATGCCGAGAGACTAAAAGCAAACCGCGTTTTACTTGGCATCGGAGTTTAACAGGGTTAAGCCATAGCGGTTGCTGGGCTTTTAACGCAAACAACGCCCTGAATTATATATCAAACGACTGAAACGCAGGCGGGATTGCCGCCAGGTTAATACCTACCACTCAGAGCGTAGCTGGTACCAGCTATAGCTCGACGGTACCGCGCAATGCAAAGGGAAACTGGAACTCGAGGTTATCATGCAAGAGCAGAAATTTTAATCTAAGCGGCGAATGAGAGGTTGCGAAAAATTAAAAAAATAAAATAAAAATCAAAAAACAGAAAATCAAGAACAAATTACGGTATTCACGTTTACTATATTACTTCTCTTACTTATTTTTTCATTTTTTTTTTTTTCACGTAGGTATATAGAGCGCCAGACGTTTTAATTATTCAGTTTTATGCTTGTACATACGAATGGCCGGAATAAAAAAACAAAAAAAATAAAAATAAAAGAATAAAAAAATAAAAAAACTGAAAAATTTCGAGTGGATTTTTTTCACGTTTTCATTTCTGTCTCTCACTGCCGCTCTAGATGCAACGTTCAATGTTCACTCTTCGCGTTGTTCGCAGTTTGCCATTGAACGAGTCGGGTATATACGAGGGGGTATCTTGGACCGACAGTTGCTTCGTAATCAAATTTTCCGACCCCAAAGCGTCTTTGATTCAATTACGCATGAGTCACGAGCAAAAAGACGTGCAACGTGCGCTACCCACGTGAGTTTTTCTCGACGCTCTTAACGAGGGGTGACAGTTCTCTACAGAAATTCTATAAAACGTTCAAAAGTGAAACGCATTCTTTCTATACTAGGTATATATCCTAAAAGTATCCGCAACGCAATCAACTATCATACAAGATCGGCAAGATTCGTGTTCAAATTGAATGAAGAAAAAAGAAAAGAAGAAAATTGCAGAATCGGAATCACTATATTTTTTCTTTCGTAATCAAGAACGGTTAATTCGATGCTCATTATGTATATCTGAGAATCAACAGACGCATTTACTATTTAGTCAAAATCGAGTAGGTATATAATATATTTCGTCACGTTGGAACGCCATGACAACCGAAACATACGAGGATGGTCCAGCGTCAACGTCCAAGTTCGTTAGGGCTGATCCGTTTAGCACGTTCGCGTTGACACGTTTCGGCACTCCATCCCGGGGGCTTTGTTCGTCTTTGTTTGTTTAGCAAACAGTGTAAAATGATTAAAACAGAAAAAAAAAAAAAAAAAAAAAACAAACAGAACAAAAAAGAAAAAAAAAAAGAAAAAATCGAAAAAAAAAACCGAAACAGTCAAGCAAAGAGAAAAAATGAGGGTCACGAAGAATTTGAACAAGCTTAAAACCGTGACGGCAATTAATTCATCTTGAATTTTATTGTTGCTTTGGGATAAATTAAAATAAATCGTAGATTTATCGTCACTTTAATCGATATTATCAGATTGCTATTATACCTATATAGCGTAGAAATAGGTGTTTGGGAATATATTCGAGATACGAAATTTGTGGAATGTCACGCACTTAGCAAACGATCTTCGTCGCCTTGCGTAGGCAACTATTTAATTTGATTGCCGGATGTTCCACGGCTGCAGCATGAAGAGCCGTAGCTGTTATAGCTTGACGTTCGACGATCGTCTTCTGCGATAGCATCCATCTTGAATTAATTACCATAACAGAAAGGGAAACTCACCTGAATTCTAGCCTCGTTAAGTTTGGTGCTTCGCGCCAGCTCCTCTCTGCAATATATGTCCGGGTAATGGGATTTCGCGAAGGCCGATTCGAGTTCCGCTAGTTGTTCCTTGAAGAAAAAAAAAAAAAAAAAAAAGAAAAAAATTATAGAACCATGAAGCAAGTCTCATTCCAAAATATTATGATGCTTTATATCAATTTATTAAAATCCCACCGCGTGGACGGCGTAGATCAACCTGCACAAAGATTCTCATTGTTTAAAAGCAGTATTAAGGTTTTCATGCAATTAAGGCAAAGATCCTTTTAGTTATTCTAAAAGGTAAAACTCGATCCCTTTTCCTTTCATACATATTCATGTTGCGGTTTTGTGAAATTCTCTCGAATTTGTCGATTCATAAGAAGAATTTAGCCAAACTTTATGAACTCTGATATATATATTGATTTGCTCATTTATCTAAACTTGAATCTCTGTATTTTCAAAAAATAACTAAATCATATGTTTATATAAATTTTTTAAATAATATATAAATACCTGGGTAAAGGTCGTTCTGTGACGTCGTCGAGCAGGCGTCGGGCAGCTCGCTGTTGTCGGTGTATGTCCGATGTGAGGACTGGATGCACAAGGTTCTGGTTTCAATTTCTTGAAGGCCCCTTCTGCTCCTGGAAAATAACGTATTCCACTCACAGTTAAATGGAATTTCCAAGTCTACCACAGTATGATTACAGAATTCACCGTTAATTATACCTCCGTCGTTTGCGTTCCAAAGTCAAGATCATATTATGATCTTCGCAAAAATGAAGAGACATATTTCTGATTGAAAAAAAAAAAAAGAAGCCTCGTTTCAGCTATGACTCGTAAAATCTGAAACACTGACGAAAAGCGGCTAACATGGAATCGCATTTCCGTAAATCTCGTCATCACGTGTGCAATGGATAAGATTAGAATAAGCTTGTAAAACTTCGGGGAGTTTTGCAGCTCGAAAAAAATGAACCGTCAAGAGAAGTTTCGTAACAGTTGAGGATAATTAGGCTCGGCGTTAATTGCATCGGATGTATCCCCTAACGTATACTTGCGCTTATATAGGTATGTGTAAGTATGAAACGCGTTTGGTTTGGTCGTAAGTAAGAGCAAAGGAATGGTCAGACCTCTATCGTAACCCCAATATAAAAGTAGGTAATTGTCTAGGTCATTCTTTTTGATGTTAGTCCCGCAGAAATCTGAATATCTACTACTATATGCAATCGTTGCAGAGTTTCTGCAGTAGAATATCTCACAAGCTTTACAAACGGATGGGGTAAGCGCAGCTAGCGAAGTCCCTCGCACTATACTAACTTGGTTATCGTGCTAATGACCTAATGATATTACATGGTAATTCAATGTTCAAGGATGAATACTGTCCACTTTACATAGCTACCTTGCCCAGTTCCCTAGTTACCTACTATTTAAGGAAACTCGGTCAAGTTCAATGCACCGATTCCCGGTGAACAATACTACCTATTTACTAGAAAATTAAACTGGCACCAACAAACAAGACTTCACGTGCACGTATCCTGAACTCGTGACAATTTATATCAAATTTGAGCTTATAGCCTATCAAAAAAGAAAAACAAACTTTCCGATAAGTTTGTCAACATTTTAACATTTTTTTTAGTGCATAGTATTACACGGCTCCTAAAACGCATGAAAAGCCCTTCGAGTCATTCCCGACGGGACACTCTAAAGTTTCAAAGTGCTTCAAAGCAACTCTCCTGCACGCTCTATGGGTCGTCCGTTTTATCTGGAGTGGCCATCTGCTGATCGGCCAATCTACCGACACCCCTGCAGCGTCGATGTCTCCGCGTTAAATTGGCGACAGTTTTAACGAGTTTTATACAAAAGTATACTATAAGTACCTACATACGAAAGAGGCAAGCGATCGCTTTGTCAATAACTTTCCCAACTTTTCGTTCACCGGTTTGGTACTATGAACTAGAAATTGTCTCGTAGAAATAGCACCATGATTGACACTTGGAAAACTCGCGATTAGTTGGGCTACAGATTCAGCTGCGGATCTCCTTTCCCAATTCGCATCTGTCACGGATTACCTACAATTAGCGCAGATGGATATCTGTGAGATTTTGGTAATGGTCAGCTATTAGTGGTTTGTCAAATTGTGCAGCGCGTCTGGGTCTATAGAAAGTTTTGTATTTTTGAGAAGGATTACTTTATAGAACAGAGTATCATATCCGTTATATCCGTTATTGGATTAATGTGCATTATTTATATGCGGATGCATGATAAACCGTCCGATTTTAATTGGGCCATAATTGAGTCCGTGGATATGTATTCTTACGGTCTGTCGAAGAGCTACAACCTCCGTCGCCAATTGGCAAATGCGATTTCGGCCCGTTTTCACTCGCGATGGACTGCGAAAGTATGCAAATTCGACTCCGACGGGACCACGAATAATACATGAGCAACCTAAGCACGACTGGTCTACATGTACCTACTACCTTTCCATATCTTCCCCTGTAGTTCTCGCAACCTCAAGCTTCGAGATCTACTCCAAACGTTAACAAGACCAAAACCTACATGCGTGAGGAAAGATGCGGTTTTGTCTTCATCTATTTTACCCTTACAGAAGTACATTTCTATAAATGCAATATTGCAATAAACAGAAACAGAAATAAATCAAATTCAGTATAAGAAATATTGGGACTCGAGGTATTTCAGGCTTATGGTGATATTCTTCCATCGTTTAAGACGATTGCCAGGCATTGACGACCTTTGGTTGAATGGAGATAATGAGTGGGCATTACCCTTTCAGTCGTAACCCACCCCTGGAGGTCGGTGTCGTCGGCAACACATCGGGCGACTACCGTCACCCCTGGCGTTAAGCTCCCTAAGGCCTACCCGTAAGCGCACAATAATAGCCCATAGAACAGGTACCACCATATGTCAACACGTCCGCACCATTGTTGAAACACGAGGACTTGACAGGCCCCTAACATATGTAGCCAAGGTTCAACAAGCGGAAAATTCATCCTCTTTGAAAGAATACGCGTTGTCCACTTTTTTGAGACTGTCAATGTCTCCTGTTCGAGTACAATTTATGACGAATTTACGGAGTCCCTGTAGTTGGGAGTGACAATTTTCTGACAGTTTTATAAGTCTTTGATGGTTTAAATTTGACTCGAAATTGTATTTTAAAAATGAGACTACGACTACTCACCAACGGTAGTAGTGGCGCCGACACTATTTCGACCTGGTGTCGCTGCTGGTGTCGGTGGACTGGCTTCCAGCCCCTGATGAACTCCGTACAAACCAAAGTCCTGCTCATTGGAACTGGTACTGCTGCACTTCCGCTTTTCCTGGTTGTGGTTCAGGTGGAAAGAGTCGTTCTCGACTAGGCCAACTCCTAGGAGACCGAGGTTTGGCCTTAGCTCGTCCATGAGTTTATTTTGCCCGCAGTTAGCTGCCGAGAAATTTAACTGTCTGCTGAAGATTGCTGGGAATATGTTAAACTGCTGATGATCCAAGCTCAGTGCCGTCGTCGACAAAGAACTACCTACGGAGGAGCCTACTGAGCCCACTCCGCCACCGGGGCCGGCACTTCCTGACAAATCGTTAGCCAGGGTGATGCCGGGGTGACCTTTAGGTCTTCTACAAATAAATTGAGCTTAGATGCTCGCTTTACGAAGTCATGTTTTAACTTTGCTCCAGGAAAAAGAAGATGTATAACTGATCAACACCTGGGAAAGCGTCAGACTTTCCTTGTCAAAAGTCCTTGGACTAAGTTGTGTCTATTGCACCCAACGAAAAAGTGTCAAACAGTTTCGATTGGAATTACACCCAGCCCAAAGATCACCTTCGAAAATCAATCCGAAGGGACTTCCTAGTCTTTTGAGTAACTTCTGTAACTCTATTTGAACGTCTGACGTTTGTATATTATCATACGTGTCACTGGTTTTAGAGTTCAAATTCATCCGCTGTGTCTTGATCGCGGTGCTCAATTCTTATCAAAAATCCGTATTTCTGTGAGATTGACACTTGGTTTAAGTCATTGCAAGTCACAGTGGTTCACGGGACTAACTTCACAACGTCCTGGTATGAGGTTTTCTCAACTTCGAAGTCACCCTCGATCGGAGCTGCACGAATGATCGGTATCACAAAAACAAAGATCTGAGTAGGTAAAGTTTTAGTGCAACTTGAACTCTCGATGATGAAAACTAGAGCACGAAACGACACCGTTAATGTCCTAGGTGTTAGAATATTTTCGATATTTCTCGGTGTTTGTCTTCACTCTTCACTCTTCACTCTTCATTCTTCAGGTGTTGGTCGGTTCTTAGTCGGCGCGCACGTGGGCTTATGTTTCAAAGCGGTTGCCGAATTGAGCATAATCGAGTCAAAGTTCTAACATAGAGGTGACCCAGTGCGAGTAAAGCGTTATAGATAGATACTGCGTAGATAACAGCAAGTCGCGATTCCACAAGGGCAGTTTTGTGGGCTGGTCGAGAGACAGAGATCGTTGAATCGAGAGCACGGCCTTGATGCGAAATTCAAATCTTATTATTGCGGTTATCCAATTAGCCGGGCCCGTCCTTGAAAATTCAAATATCGAAATAATTGGACAGAATGGCGCGAAGCGCGTAGGAGCGGGTAACCGTTCGATTCGAGTTCTTGTGGGATTCTGCCCGCGAAATGTCGTTATCCTGCTGACTTAGGGTTGCAGATGTGTGCTGGATACACCCTCCGTCGAGCAGCATCCACATCTGCGATTGGTCCATGACTCGAAGCGTTGCCCGGGTGACAGCCAATCGATATGCACCAACCCCTGGAGCAACCCCCAGCATCCAATATGGCGGCCGCCCAATGAAAATTCCTCCGGAAAATAGCTAGTGTTTCTTTTCTTTCCCTTTTTCTTTTTCTTTATTTTCTTTTTTTTTTTTGTTTTCATTTACCTACCTTTTCTTCCTTTTTATTTCGTGGGGATAGCTTTTTTCAGTATTTGCTTTCTCTCAGTTTCTTTTCCCTTTGCTTTTTTCTTTTTTCTTTTTTTTTTTTTTTTACTTATCTGGATTTGATTGTAACGTATACCCTGGGATCTATATAGATATGTACCTACGATCGCCTCAGGGTCTGCGTTCACTTCTTCCTTCGCTCGCGATCCTTTGCTCATTGCGATACTTGCCCATATAGAGTATAAACTGCGAAGACTGAGCACCGACCTAGACGCTGTTTGTTGGAAAAAAAAAATTCATCCTGATTACTTAGTCCATAGGGACATAATGCTCTTCACTACTGCAGGTTTATTCAAAAGTTTGTACTACGTGTAAAAAGTAGGTGAAGGTCGTATAGATTTTTAATTAGCTTAATATCTTCGAGCCCAAATTTCTCAAAATATTTTATACGAGAATTCTTATAGTTATAGTTATAAAATTTGAGTATTGAGATGAAATACAATGAAAGTTAATCGTGGTACGAAATTAAAAAAAAAAAAAAAAAAAAAAAATCTATTCACTACAAGTGACGAAGTTATTAGTAATGCGGCACTTATAGTAGAAAAGAATCTATTCGCCTTTCATTCTTAGCAGAAAATAAAACGCCCATCGCGCGTGCTCTCGCTGCAGTGATAAAGCTATAATTTACGGTCCATGAAATTACACGTCTCGTCGACAATGGTAAAACCGGGCCAATTCTAAACCAAAATTGCCCCATTGAGGTTTCATATTGTCCCACTATTTGTCTGATTGCATTGTGTTTTATAAACTTTCCCATGGCGACTCTCTCACCTTGCCGAACCTAGTCTGCCAATCGTCATACTGTCAAAGAGAAACTTGTGGCCTTAATCAACGTTCAAGATTAACTATGAGTATTAAACAAATAGTTAATTGCCTTCGCCTTGTTCACTTCGGAATAGTTATTTTTCGTTTCAGAAAAATTTGAAAATGCTCAGACACAACAAGAGTTAATTATTGACATCCTCGACTTCTGCATCCCTCAAAACAGCAAGTCGAAGATTTGACGTTGTTTTATTAATGAAAATTATTCTTGTTGCATCTAATTATAAGACAGACAAAAGTTTCGTTGAAGTATGTAAATCGAGAAAGTTACTGCGGTCATTTGATAAGTTTTCAACATACAAAATATATCCTTATATAACTTCGGTCACGATAACGCGATTGCATACAAATTTATCGAGAAATTCGTTGCACGAATTATAGAACTGTAGTTTTGAAATTAGGTACTGTATGAAAATCTCAATCGAAATACACGTGTTGGATACTATGGATACTATGATAGGCACTCGAAGTTGACGTACAGATTTCCATATCGTAACGCCAAACCGCTATTTGTATATCCCTATATGTAGGGTGCACGTTTGATCTCGAACCAGGAAGGGTTTCTCCTATAGCTACACAAGCGCGCACACCCAGCCAAATTTAGATATCAACCAGATTAGATCGAAGATATCACCGTTCTCAATCCACCATATGCAGCTTGTGCCTTATACGCGCACTTACCAGTCCCTGCGGAGGTGCATATTCACAATGTAAATCAATTGATTAGTCACTAGCCGCGACTCGCGGTAGTTCATATAATTCCCTCAACGCATAAACTTGAGCTTAATTTTTCTCTCTCACATCTCTCGTACGGAAAAGAGGAGAACTTTAGTAAAAGAGAATTTTTTCCTTCCGGTCGTAATATATTCTCCAATCCCATAAATAATATTGCAATCTATACAAATAGGAAAATTCTTTCGGAAGAAACTTATACTGCAACCAGTAACAACCCCGCGTACGATGAAGCTAGAAGATTGTCGCCTCGTCCATATGCGCACCCACGATTTCGTCCAACCTCTATAATTTCCGGACTATATATTGTGCGGTGAAATCCGCGCGGTCCCTTCGACAGGGCCCGGTTTCAGTACGTATAGTTTGTTAGCGGCAAGTGTGACAGATTTCGACCACGCCTAACCGATCTGCGCTGGTCCCCATCGGGTCCGGTTGTTCGCCTTTCCTCCTATCCTCCTGCTTTATACTATGCAGCCTTGTATCCTCCCGACCCCATCAGCCCTCACCATCGTCGTTGGAAACCTCCCTGTCGTTTCGATTCGACCCGAAACGTGTATGTCTATATCTATGCAAATATACATCGGGCAGCTTTGATGTGCGTTTAGGGTCGCCCTTCGGTAGTGAATAAATTGTCAGTTTAAAAAGTGCCTGTGCCCGACGTCGAAAAGGAGATCAAGGTTACCTCGAGGAAGCTGAACGAGCGAAAAATTATTTCTATCAGCATTTTTTTCCTATCACTTTTCATAAATTTCTTTTTTTTTTATTTTTTTTTTTTTTTTCTTTCTTTTTCTATCGAACCAAACGGAAAACAGCAAACAAAATATGATTCAA
Source organism: Tenthredo mesomela (assembly GCA_943736025.1). NCBI lineage: Eukaryota > Metazoa > Arthropoda > Insecta > Hymenoptera > Tenthredinidae > Tenthredo > Tenthredo mesomela. The sequence goes on from OX031013.1 coordinate 13,387,376, forward strand.
ACAATTTTTACGGCTGGGTAGAGTCAAGCTGACGCGAGAGACCCGTGTGTAGTTATATAATGATAGATTGGAGTTAGTTGTTCGTCGGCGTGAAGGCGCGACCGACGCCTAGCCACGTGCGAACAATTCATACTAGCACGCGTCTCTAATCAGACTGTGTCAAAATATTGTGTCTCGTTCGAATAGGCCAATTTCGGTTACAATCCAATACAACCCAGTCAAACCGCCTACTTTTTTCAATGGAAACGTTATGCGAATAATAAAATGGCTCAGCTAACTGATAGTTTGGTACCTTTTGTGCTACTTAATTGTTTAATCGATAATAATTTATCTTACGTATTCAAGGCGCAAAGCTAGTCCTTCCGAACTCAAAGTTTATAATCAGAGTGTTTTTTCGATTGATTGAACGCTCGCCATTCTAAAGACATATTCAAGATTCCTACTAATCTTGATATCTCCAATTCGATTAGTGTCATAAATTGAATTCTTATCACAAAACATTCGACTTCTTCATGCCGGATGAATAATGTCTGATTTTTGTAATAAATTTTCATCAAAAACCTTCATCCTCCCTGTAGTTGGGTAAGGGAAGGTACATTATAAGGGTCGCTAACTCGGGGGCAATTAAAATCGTCTCGATCTCGTCGCCGTGTAATCTTAGATCCTAGGACCAGGGGCTATATAAGTGAAGATGACGGTCCGACGCAGGGAAGCTGTTCGATGATGGTGATTATTATTACTGTAGCTTCAGAATTGTAAGGACAAAGATGGTAGTACATATATGTATATATATAATATATGTATTATATTGCTGACGATGAGGTAGTCAGGTAGCAGTGTTATATACGTGTGTCGTTGGCTTCACGCATCCTGCACGTCGAACGAACTGATCGATTTTTGTTACACCTCCGCCTTCTCTTACCCCTCTTCATCATTCTCATCCTCTATCTACCACCTCGTCCACCTCCGCCTCCAGCATACTCGTACCAACCCCAAAGACACCCTCGTACACCACCTCCACGGTTCTACCATCCATCCATCGCGCACGGCATCCTCCTTCTCTTGATTCCGCTTTCGTCCCGCTTTCGTTGGTTCGCCCTCCTTTTTCTCATCCCCCCATACCATTTTCCTTGCCTTTTCCTGATGCTGGATGCTCCTCTTCCTCCATCTCGTCGACCGACTCGTCCGTTGAATCCCTCTTCGGTTCGCGCAGTACACCATCCGCGTCCCGGCGCTCTCGCGGGTAATCGGATTTGGCGTCGCTACGTTTTTGTTTCAGACTAGTACGTGACGCTTCCGCCGTGGGCGCCACCGGCCCTCGAATCGCTCTTCGTGAAACTCGGGAAAAAGGGATGAAACGCCGGCGGAGCGAACGAAACGAAAACGAATAGGAAAATAAAAAGAATATAAGCAGAGGAACGTTCTAGCTAGGTATAAGTCACTATATAGAGAAAAGTTCTTTCGAAAATAAGAAGAAAATATTTACCACAACCGGGAGCTCCACGATCAAACCTTAATCAATCACCATTATACTTTACATCGTGGGGCTTCAATCAGTTTCCAATCATTCAAGGGAACCAATCATCAGCCAAAATTTGTTTCACGTCATTTTTTTTATTTTATAGATTAAAATAACAGAAGTTTGTAAACAATGAGGTGCTCTGCATGAATCAATGGGATGCATTTAATGTACATTTTGGTTTCTCAAGAACGACTATATCAATGACCATTGATTGATCTGACCCAACTCGTCGGTCTTATGAGAGTCTAATGAAAGTAAATTTTCTTCATTTTTCCTCCTTCTTTCGAAAAATGTTAAAATATAATAACCCGTGGAGACACCCGTTAGATTTTGCGTTTCGACGTCGGTTGCTGGGGCTGACGACGGTCTCCGGGCTTCCATTAAAAAGTTGTTAAACGTCGCCCGACGGCACCCCGCGGCAAATTGGAAACTCCGTCGCAAGTCTTGTTCGCCACTCGCCGGTCCTCTCTCCGCGCTATATATTTCTAGTATATATAAATATCTACGTGTACATCTATATATATCTGTACAATATCCGTATATACATATATATAGGTATACATGAATCTAAGTGTACGTATATATATATATATATATATACATTATACATATACGTATAGGTATATAGATATATTGTGGGGACAGAAAGGGGGCGATATGCCAGTAGACGATCTCGTCTGGAAGATAGTGATATCGAATTAATTATTCACTGAAATATTTCGATAAACGCGAAGGCCCTATATATTTACCCCATAGGCAATATCGCACCTGCACGCGCGCTGTCCGTCGAATGTGATATTTTTCCTTAATATAAGAAGAAAAAAAAAAAGTTTGTTTCGATGAAAGAAGATATCTGAAAAAAGTTCTCCCAAACTTTGTATACGAAAAGTTTACTCTGAGGGATGGTATGATGAATTATCGTTAAAGGACGTGTGGTCAAAGCTCTGTTTTTTTTTTTTCTTATTACTTTTTCATTTCACCCCGTGTTAAATACGCAGGGGGTGATATGCTGCGGCATTAGAAAAAACCGCAGGAAAAATTTCGAATTCTTTTTGGTGCGTAGTATACCGGGCTGGGGTCAGCTTTCAGGTTAACAGGGTTAAGAAAATATTTTAAAAATAATTTTGCACTTAGTCGTTGCCGGCCAAGCGATTAAACGGGAGTTTTTAACCACTTTCTACCCACTCTCTTAGATGTATTTTTAAAAAAGCGCTCGGGGAAGCTTCACCGAGCGGACAAGCTTTTAAGGATTTTTTTCACTAAGTCAATTTTGGTCGCTCCGAGGGCATCGCAAATTTACGGATAACTTCCGCACATGGATGGACAATCGTGAGGGAATAGTCCTGCAAAGTCCTGCAAGGTAGCCTAGGCATATATAAGGGTGTGGTTATATCAGCGACTGAGTCGTATCATGCGATCAGGTTTAGAAATCTAATCATTTTTTTTTTTTTTTTTTCCAATCACTATCACATCTAGGCCATCGCTTCGAGCCACGACGACACAATTGTCACGATTAAATATATAGATTGAGTTAGTAGCGTGTAATTAATTACTAGTCGATGTAGAGTCTGCATGTCGTTCCCAAAATATTGCGAATGTCTTAAAGACATTATTTTTCCCTGACGAAATAAAATACGAATAAAATTTGAAAAAATGAACGGTTTAAATCTAAGAATTTGACAGATATTGATTAACGTGATAAATGATCATGCTAAACCGGAAAGATAAAAACAATTATTACTGATTTTAAAGTTTCTGCGTGATCTGATCTGATCGGTTAATCAAACGCCACTGAATTCTATCGCGGAAACTGCTATTGATAAAAATCAATTAAGAAATTAGTAGAGCGGATATAAGAGAGTAGGTAGCCGTGGAAAAGTTGAAAAGAGTTCGTAGTGGGATTAGTCAAGTTTAAAGACAGTTGGCCAAGTTCCTTTAGAAATTGTTACGTGGATCAGAAATTTTAATTATATAATATAATCACAATTTATCTCTGACTAGATTCATTTTTCAATTACGTGTCAAGTGTATTCCTGGATTGTATGTTATTCCGATGAACTAATTTACAAGATGTTCAGAAAGAGTCAATTGATAGGAAATCAAAAAAAAAAAAAAAAAAAAAAAAAAAAAAAAATGATCAGTCTAATTCGATTATCACAAAATCAAGAAAACATTACTATAATTCTGTTGTGACGCTTTGTAAGAGTAAAAATGCAACCTAATACATAATTACACAAATTTAATGAATTGCATCCGGGCGGTATCCGTGGTTTAAAAAAAATAAAAATTGTGAAAATCCCTAGGCTACTCAAGCGTGTAGTAAATGCAATTGGCAAAATGGCGGCGGTATGTATTTTCAAATCGTTATACATCGATAACTCGGATACGGGATACGATGCGGTTGCAGAGGAAACTGGATGAGCGAGGGGATGATAGTGGGTGGTATAGGAGGCGGCATGTTTAACCATGTGGAAGCTATGAATATATTATTTGACGGGCAGTTTCAATACAAGTCGATCTGATGACGTTACAAGCGTTACTGGCCACGCTTGGCGCATCGCTTTGGGCAATTTTCATGCGTCAAACTGGGATCTGCGGTAGTATAGTACCGACTGTCTATCGAAAAACCTGAATTTCTATGACTCAGAAATCTTTGTGCGTTATTCATACATGTGCAGAAAAAAATCGGCAGTAAACGTGAAATCGTTTTACTATAGAATATTTAATGCTTATGGTTTTATAACGCGTATACGAATGAGATTTTCGACGAAGAAAAAGTCCTTTCGCTATTATAATTCTCGCCTTTTAATTCATTGCAAAGAAAATATCTGACCTGTACGGTTGACAGCGGCAATTTTTGGCGCATCAGTTAACCGGAAGAAGCCAATTTACTTCGACGAGAGAAAAATTTCAAACCCGAACTGAAGACAATGCAATCAATGACGCGAAGCTACCGCGGTGCTGATCGCGTTTTCTGCTCGCTGGTTCGGACTGGACGCCAGGACGATAGCTGCAGGACAACCTGGAGGACCGCATGTAGAGATTTTAATGTAGTTCGGACCGCCCACGTCTATGTGAAAATTCAAATTCAAATTTCTTTTTCATTTTTTCATCGATATAGAGTCTATACCTTCCCTTTTCTATTCTCTATTGCACACCCACGTGTGATCACGTACGAACTCGATTTGTTGACTCGCATTGTTTAGTTCCGAGCAAAAGATTGGATCCGTATACCGTGCAAGCAATAATCGTGACCACGATACAAATACAAGACCGAAGCAATATGGCCTCCACTATAAGGTATAAACTTATATATGGAAACGATTGAAGAGCTTTTTTACTTATTTAAGAAACGGCTGATCTAAGAAAACGTTTCTCATATTTTCTCACTACGTTTCATTAGATTTGATTTTCGAGTAATTCCGAGAAAGAAACGAATGGGTTTCATCAGCTCCTTCAGCTTTTGCATTTTTTTTTTTTTTTTATTTATTTTTTTCTTGTATGCATTTGTTTTTTGGGCATTTTTTGATGAACATTTTTATCTTGCGTACTTGACTATATTATGCAGGGGTTGAACGGGACGCAGGAGAAACTGGAAACGGGGATATATGGACAAAAGTGCAGTGGAGAGAAAAAAAAAAAAAAAAAATACGAATCCCGTGTTTTGAGATACGTTATTAATGATCCTCCATCGAGATAGATTCGCAGAACCCAGAGAAACATCCTCTCCTGTACATTGTTTGCGGCTTGGAATCAATAAAAGCATAGCTTTAGGCTACGGTCGTTTCCATGGCAACGCGGGACCCATCCGCTGTGACTGCTCAAAAGTTGAGACCCGCCTACCAGAGGATCATCCTCGAATCCTCGAATTTTCAATGAAAAAATTCCGAATTCATGCGCAATCATTAAACAGTTCTATATACTCGGGGCCGGCACGCCTTCGATGCTATATGTACGTCCGAAGTTAGACAAAAAGGTCTTCGGATCTCGAGGGGCTCTTCAATTTACACAAACTTATCATTCTTCAATTTTCATTCCAAATTTTCACTCTCACAATCAATTGCGATACACATTTTTCCTTTTTTTTTTTTTTTTTTTTATTCCTTTTATTCTTCAACATTGGTATTATATCAGAAGATTTTTCCTTTGCCAAAATTTGGCTCTGATTTCTGGAACAAAATTTGTTAACGACACCGATTAGCTCAGAATGAACGTGAAGACTAACAAAAAGTTACTCGTCAAATACCCAAAAATCGTTACGTGATTTCAACGTGAAAATGAATTAATTCATTCTCTCTGACTAGCTTGCACGAATTGTGGACTGTCGGGTAAATTGAATCTCTGGAGTTATAGAGAAAGTCATTTTGCCATATGACAAAATGTCCTCGATAAGTGTAAACCATACTTTTGAATAAGTTAAACTTTTGAAGACAGAAAAATGCCCAGTCATATACTACGCGTATATCGCTTATTTGTATGCAATTTGCATCCTCGATGTACTACATTTAAACGAAAATACCCTTGGGATATAAGGAAAGCGCAGCGAGTTTGAGACTTTGAATTTACCATACAGCTAATTGTCGCAATATTCCAATTTCAAATTCACACGATTACGAGAAATGAAATTTAACAAATTTTACAAAATAATGAAAAAAACTGTCGGACTAACAGTTTGGAAATGTATACTACCACCTTTTCATTCATTTTATTATCATTGCTGCAGTTTTTGAGAATGGCGCATAAAGGTGAAACGTTTCGATCATAAATGGCGAAATGTTCATCCGACAAACCGACTTCGAAATACATAAAATTAAAGCGATATGAGTAAGAAAATTTGAAATCCCGATATCATCACAGATTTAGACGTTCATCAGTTTAGAATGTTCAAATCTCTGGAAATCCCCAATCGTGTCACTATTGTACCATTCTGATGGAGTCTGAATTTTGAAAAATGTGTGAATTAATAAGAAAGGAACATTTCTAAAGCGAAATTTCTTTCTACTTGAATGTCATGTCGTGAGCCTGCAGTCTCAGTCCTATAAGGATGAGTGCTTCAAGTGAGTAAATGAACAAGTTTGATTCATAAAGCTCATTGTAGAGTGATTAATGCAATCTGCTTAAGTATCTAAGTGGTTGAAGTCATTCAATTTGTTGATTGAAAAGAACATCAATCAGCACTGAGACTTCAGACGAATTGAAGCGCGTGAATCAGCGGATGTCTAAGACGACCCCTTTCTTTCAAAGCAAGGCACCGTTTTGACTCAAACAGCGAGTAGTTCATATGTAAATTTATGTGACAAGTACACATCACTGATTATTTCGTAATTTAATTCAAAGATAATACTTGAAATTAAAAAACAAAATTTTAAATAATAAAAAAATAAAATGCAAGCAGTTTTCTTCCCGAGCTTTCGCCTATCGCTCGACGAGGACGTAGCCGTCGCGGTATAGTTTTGGTGGCTAACGGCGCGCGCCCCTATACGCAGACTCCGTTAGAACGTCGATAATTTCTCATCCTCGCGAAAGCTCAGAGCAAAACAGAGAAAATCCGAAGAATCCTCCTCCAGGAGGTTGTCAGTTTGTTTATTTCCTGGAGATTCGATAAAGCCTATTCCGTTTGTACTCGTTCTGATCCGAGGTACGATTGGACCATCAAAAGTGCGGAGGTGAGTTCATCCCCCTTCAGTTTCTAAGGGTTGCCCAAAAGCTCCGTGGCTGTACGCGTGCTTTCAACATAACCTGCAGCTTTCTCATTCGGGTCCCAGTCCTGGATAGAAAAACAGGGAAGGGTGCAGCAGTGTGTCCTTTAGTGAGATCCGATGCTCGGATAGTTACGGGTCTTGATAATGTGAATTGAATTAAAAATTCAACGACAATGCCGACGTATCGGATAGGTTTTGAATTTCAAACACTGCTGCACTTGCCATTTGCCTTGAGTGCAGTTCCTTCGACCCTGACCGACTTTGTACTCTTCAGAGAATCGTTAAAAAATAACTCATAGTGTGTATTCACTATCTATGAATCATTCGAGTAACCAGAGCCAGACAACATCATCCGTCCATTTGTCTTCGCCAAAAATTGGGCCGAAGGAAATTTGAATGAGTAAGTAAATTCAGGTTCAAAGCACGTGGGCCAGTGAAGTATATTTCGAAAGTACGAAGAGCAGCAGGTCCTGTTCACCGCGCGTACCCCTGCAGGAGGAGAATAAGTCTCGTAAGGCGACACAGGTTCGTATATGGGTACATATGGGCTCGCTCGATGAATGGACCAAATGATATAAATTATTTATAGATTTCGACACCCGGAGGGAGGAGTTATCCAGCTGGGGTCCGCGCCTCTGGGGGTCCACTTGGAGTCCACTTGCACTCGAAACCCCCAAGGCCCCCTCAACATATGCATCGCCCCTCTTAAGCCGATAAAATTGATTTCTAACTACCCCAAATGTATGTAGGTATAGTCGCGTCTTTTAACACCTACATACACGTGTATCTGGAGTAGAATATACACAATATAATATATTGTACATAATACTCAATTCGGACGAGAAGTAACGCAAACAAAATCTCGAGTGGATTTATAACGTCGAGTATCTATCATATCGTGCATAAGGTGTGAATAAAGTTAGTCGTAGATCCCGTTGATCGAATCCAAATTGCCTGATTTAAGTATTTTATATAATCAACCGATCATCAATTGATTATTATTTAACCGGTTCACTGTCAAGGGCACATATATTATGTGCAAAAAGAAAAAGTGCCACAACTGGTAATGGCACATAATAAATAATGTGCAACGTGGATGTCTTTGTCAGTTTCGAACGGATTTGCATCAAACTTGATGTTCCTAAGTTTTTAGGGATTCATGTTGAATACGAAATTATTTCCTTTCACCAGTTTTGGCACAAAACGTTGATTTCGGGTTCACCAGTGAACCGGTTAATCGTGTATCTCGATTCGAAAATAATGAATTCGGATCGATATTCGCAATGTTGATAAAAATTTGTTCACAGAATCTAAGAAATGTATAATTTTCTTAGTTATTAGGTGTACCTAGGTATCGTAATTTATCTTTCGTTATCTTGACCGTAAAAGTATATACAAATATGATTGCTGGTGATAAACCGACTCCCTGTCAAAGATTGTACTTGTAGAGCGATCGAGATTCAGATAGTTAGTTGAAAACATATAATTGAGCTTTGACGGGGGCCGGAAATAAGGCCTTTGGTCGATCTGGGGATTCCCCCTTTTATTTCGGGATCCTGTAACATATTTCCACACTGTGACAGTAGTCCTGGGGCTACTACACCCATGCCCACCGGACCCCCGGAGTCCAATCTAAATCAATGGCCTTGTGGGTAATCGTATAATAATTACCCTGCACCGCACCACGCATCTGTCACCAGAAGTGTGCAGTGCGGACTATGCTGTCTGCCCTCGCCCTACCATAACGCATGTTAACGTACCTCATAGTCAGTCGGTCGTCAGTGAATAAATCACAGCAGGTTCTATTGTACCATCAGAAAAACCTCTTCATGCAGTAACATGAATCCGCTCTGATCCAGATCGACGAATATTGACTATGTTCCTTTTATTTTCGACATTTATAGGCTCATCTTTTTCAAAATATCACTTCAATCGCCTCTTTATTTTCAAGATTTTTTATGTGCTTATCCTTTTCTCTAATTTATAATTATATACCAGATCGAATATTACGATACACTTTATCCTAGATGTTGTTGCTGGTATTGTCTGGATTCCTTATTGAGTTTGTGATCGGATTTCGTGGACCACATCATCCAAAGAGCGGGGTTTCCCATCATCATTACGCCCCGCAAAAGGATGGTTTGAAATTGACACAGGATGCCGAACTATTGCACGATGCTAGGTACGGTACATATGACCATACCTATATATCAAGTTTATCCATTTTTTAATCGGCATCAGTATTTACCATACGTTTTTCACTATTCTCATAGCCATTTGAAAGAAGATATGGGTGCCTTAGCGGATCAATTGGATCTCTCGAAAATGTCTGACCAGGAACTGGAGTTCTACTACTTCAAGTAGGTGGTATACTTTGGATGAACGTATTCAAATAATTTGGTCACGAATTTAATTACACGAAAGATCATTTGATGATACACTGTTGGAAAAAATATGTTCCAGTAGGTCCACTATCATTTTTATGTCAATTTCAACACTTTTTTTTTTATTAAAACAACATTAATTTCACTTAAACCACAGATTTTTCTGTTGTTTCAACTGAAAAAAGTGTTGAAATCAACATAAAAATTATAGTGGACCTACTGGTACATATTTTTTGTAACAGTGTATTTTATCGTCCAATTGATAATCGGGACGATATCAATAAAGTTCGAAAATATTGTTAATAATTAATTATTCAAAACCTTGTTGAATTTCAGCTTTCACGATATCGATAATAACACGAAACTCGATGGTTTGGAAATTCTTCATGCGATTTTACACACTTTGCATCAACACGAAGGAGACGAAAAGGCCGAGGGTGTAACACCGCAAGGGGATATAGAAGATGAATTGCCTAGGATAATAGGTTGTTGCTTCTTCTTTTTTTTCAATTAAGGTTGTTAGCTTGTAAAAACGGTTTTCGACATATTTGTGTGAAATTTCACTGGTGGATAGCTTGAAACAAGTTCTACAACATGATACGAAGTTCATTGACTTTTACCGCACATTAGTGATAAAAAAAGAATGATTGAAGTTTACATTATTTGCATACGTACATAAGGAAAATGCCAACTTTTATCACTCTAACGTTTTTTATGATTCAACTAGTCGACAGATTTCAATGAAAAACTAGTATGTTATGAATTGAAATTTAACGAAAATTTTGAGACTAGAAACAAACATATTTACCGTGTAATAAGAAAGATATTGTTAGTTAAACTCAAGTTCATCATCAAGTTGGCATTTTCCCTATGTACATACGTATGCAAATAATGTAATCTTCAATATTTTTTTTTATCGCACTAATATGCGGTAAAAGTCAATGAACTTCGTATCATGTTGTAGAACTTGTTTCAAGCTATCTACCAGCAAAATTTCACACAAATCTGTCGAAAACCGCTTTTACAAGCTAACAACTTTAATTTGCATGATATAATTTCAGGGGTCTTCTGTCAGTACGTTGGCATAGACAGAAGGCCCCCCAAAAATTTTTTTCGAAACTTGCGATAAACTCTGGCCTTTGATCTTGGCAGATCTTATAGACAACGTATTGGAAGAAGATGATTTGGACAATGACGGATACTTGGGTTACATCGAGTACGTGCTCGGAAGACAGCGGGACGAAAACCAGCAAGCAAGACGAGATAAAAAGTTGATAATAACATAGTATAGGGTATAAATCGACTGAAATTATTCTGATTTTCGTGAGATTGAAAATGACGACTCGATACGAAAGTATAAATAACTTAAAAACTGATTCGTCGTGACGAAGATATTATATTATACGGTATTGGCGATATTTACTATTTACATATAAAATCCTACCCTAGTCTATACGTTTAATATTTCATATAAAAAGAAAGAAAGAAAGAAAAAAAAAAAAAAAAAAAAACCACGACAACAAAATAATGTAAAAGAAATCGCCGAAATACCGAACTCAATTTTGGTCCAATGCTATGCTGGGTTTTAAGTCTATAAAATTATGGATAATATACGTTTGATATTCAGTATAAACTGAGAATTGAAAAGATAAATGATTAAATCATATTTTGAGTTACGTTTACAATTTTTAAATAATATTATATGATATTGACGCTAAAAATCAATAGGCGAATATATCCACGTATACATAATCAATGAAATTGAGATCGGAATGTTTGATCGTCCAATTATTACCTGTATTTAAGTTATACACATATTATAATATAATAGAAAATATCAGTGCCAATAAATTTATGGTGTCAAATGTATAATTATTATTGTTAAACGTATGGCATTTGAATATACATAAATTTCTGCCTGAGGGTCTAATTAATTCGTGACGAAAAATCTTATCACAGGCATATCAATCGCAACGATACCATAGTTCATTTTTTTTTTTTTTTTTTTTAATTCCATATCATTATTATTTTTTTCTTTCTCTGTCAATTCATGAAAACAAATGAACTGTATTAACCCTAAGTATTTAATAATAAAATGGAGGAAAAATTTTCATCCCAAAAGTGAATATTTCTAACTCTAGTTTATATTGAAATGCATTTAAAAAAAATAATAATAATAATCCACTAAACAGTTTTAATCATTAGCACGCAAATTATTCCTAATATAGATATTTAGACAATATTATTTTATGATGAAGATTTCTCAGCTGAGATCCAACACCATATGCCATAATTATTAGTCTTAATTCTTTAAACTGAAAAGATGAAGTGTACTTGATCCACTGAATAGATTACTTTGATAATACGGAATTGTATCATCGCTTGTATCATCATTGTCATACCATTACTCTATTGTACCCAGTGGCTGTTCTGTGATGAGGATACCCTTTTCCCAAAGGTCTTTCACCACTTGAATCTGAAACAAAGATATTTGGTCAATAGGGAAAGTAGTTTTTTTAGTTATTAAATTATGTAAGCTATTCTGGTGAAGATGAGTCTGAAATAACGTCGTAAGTTACCTTGTTGTCTTCCTCGTCAATAGGTAAATCCTCAACTTTGATATAGTTTGGATATTGTTGAATAATTTCTTCAATTGCAGGTGCAAGATCCTGTGAAATTTCCAAATATTGTAGTTCTAGCTCGTGATATTCTTTGGAATTTTCATTTGAATAATACACTCTGAGTCCCTCGTTTTCTTGCACCAATCTGTAACGTGAATTAATAAAGTTTAGATAATTTTCTATTTTCTATTTATACCAATTTTTATTTCACTATATCCAAACTCACGGACCTTATGCATTGAGCTCTGACCAATCTTATCTTGGTATCAGGTTCGATTTCAACTCTGTTAACAACGACCCCACCTCTGGTCATTCTTTCACCATCTTCATAAACCGAGCACTCTTTCTCTTCGTCTGTTAACGCAGGAGGTAAGAAATCGTGGATATGTTTCTTGGCCATTTCATCGGCAGCTTTATCAGCGTCTATGTATTGGACTAGCTTTGATAAAAGGTATTGTGTTCTTCGGACGAATTTGGTTCTGTCAATGCTGTCTTTATTCACATGAGCCAGACCCACGTGCTGCAGATAATCCAATGGCAAGCCTTCGCGGAATTCAACATCCGTTGCAATGGCCCTTTCCAGTGTTACCGGTACAAGCTGTAATTTTCAGTAAAAGAAAGAGATAGTTTTACATCGTGCATGATTACGGCAATCAATTTTTTGTCGCTTCTTTTTTTTTTTTAGCAATTATAAAAACAGTCTCACGTTTCGTGCGAAAGATAGAAACAACGTAACAGTTCAGTTCAATAATTTAAAACTAATAAAATCTGTTTATAAAATATGAAGATTGAGTAATACTAATTTAATGAACTGCGGCTTTGTTACCTTTTCGAAAAAGTCGCCCCAACTATTTTTCTGGAATACGCTCAAGGTGACGTGTAAACTATGAGTATCTTCGATTGTTTCACCCTGGTGAATCGTACCCCTTGGGAAATACAGCATGTCACCAGCTTCAAGGACTATGTCCATTATTGGATCTCCGATTTCGGATTGTTCGAAATTACCAGAAGAAAATCTTGGTAGAAAGTCATCGTCAGTTCTGAAAAAGGAATTCAATAAAATGAATCAATCATTCTAAATATTGCCATTATCTATGATTAATAAAGAGTAAATTGATCATTACCGCGGTTTGTAAAGACGCCATCTCTTCTTGCCTTCGATTTGCAATATAAAAGCTTCAATATCGTCATAGTGTGGAGCAAATCCCTGAGTGTTTGGTGGTGTTAAATAAGCATTTGCACCAACAAAACATCCAAAGTATTCCTGTAGCGTGGCTGAAAAGATATTGTGAAAATAAATTAGGTACATGCACTTTGAACGAGATCACCAATTCAGCATTGGTGAAAAGTTTAAAAGTATCATACTATTATAAGAGGAAGAAGCAAAAAACGTTTTGTTATGATATTAGAGTTCTCATTTCAAAATTTAACAACAAATCATTTTCAATTCTAGCTTTCTCATCAAATTTTATGTCCTTTTCTCATTTTCCAAGGTTTCTAACAACCCTGCGAATGTTATTGTTAACTATGACTACTATACTCGCCATTCAATACGTGTAGTTTAGGTATAAAAGTCTGTGGATTTAACAGCCTAACGGAACAGCCGTTCATATAATAGTCCCAGACAACACTAGGTAGTGCCCGTCCCTCAGGATTGTGTGTTTCTCTTTTGCCATTTGTATAAGAAGTAATATCAACATTCTTAGTAAACTGCATGTAGTAGTTTCGCAAGATAGAGTCAATAATTTGTGTAGACATTATGTGCTTGTAATAGCCTGGAGAACTTCTCTTAATATACAACGGCGCAATTTCCCAGCTTGTTCTGTAATAAAAATTATTTATTAAAAACATCCACATGAAATAGGAGATAAAATTCATTAGGCAAACATGCGTTCAAACAATTTCTACACGTACTTATAAAACGGGTCGACTTCAAGCGGTGAAATAAGCCATTGGAAGAGCTTCTTTCCTTCGTCGATTGAACTAGTCGACAATTCCGGTTTCTCTATTAATTCCGAATCTTCAAGGGCGTCGTTACTGTCTTCAGAATCTACTTCAGGCTTATCTTGTTCAGCTTTGACCGGTGGTTTTTTTCCCGCTTTTTTCTTCGACGGCGAACTTACGGCCGAAGTCTTTTTTTTCACTACTGCCTTTGGGTCTGCTTTGCTATCGGCAGATCTCAAGATTTTATTCTTCAATTTTAAGTTCGCTTCGGCCTTATTAGTTGCCACTTTTCCCGCCACTTTTGGCTTCGGCAACGAAGATCTTCTCTTCGACGCATTTGGCGTCGCGCTTTTTGGCGACGGCTTAGAATTCCCGTTAGCCAATCTTTTCACCATGGATTTAGCCACTTTCGGACTTTTTTTTCCCTTGCTATCATTAGGCGATATATCGCCAACAGACGCGGAACGTTTTCTCGACTTTTTTTGAGCTGATGAATTGGCAGAGCTGTGACGCTTTTTTGCCGGTTTAGACGAAAACGAGTTATCTACATTTTGCCGCATTTTAGAATAAGCGACAAACGCTGATATCGGTGGGTTAATATCAGTCATCTAAGAACAGCTGGAATAATAATTATCCCTATAAATGAAACGCCTAGTACTTAGCTGAAATGAAATACGAAAAACGATTTGATTATAGACGCGTAGGATTTGAGGTTATGCCAGACGTTTTGAGGTTAGCATCATCACTCGGCTTCTTTATTTTACACACATAAATAAAGCGTTGTATAATATTATACCAAAGTACGTATAAGACGGTTGTTTTATAATGATATTGATATTTATTCATATATTATCGATTTTTTTATTCAAATATATATATAAAAACTTACCACAAAAGTTTTATCACACCAGCCGGTTTTATTCGGAAGTGGAAAATTCAATCGATAAGCGTATATCGCATGGCAGCACTATCGCTACGGCTTATAGACGATTTAAAATATGATTTTCTCGAAAATTCTATAGCTGCTCGCTCAACTTATAATAATTATTAGAATATTTTTGAAAAAGAATGGAAATTCTTCCAGGGAATAAAATTTAGTATATACATAATAATAATATGAGGATTTTTTCAATGCTTTATTACAAAATTACAAACAATATGAATACATAGGTGTTGAATATTGATCACAAAATCAACGATGTGTCAGTTGTAACAATTTTTACAAACTGCTTAATATCGATATTTTGTAACTGATTTTTTAAAACTAAGTTCACTCACATCTAACTCTTACTATAGTTCGATTTTTTTAGTTCAAAATTTTCGTTAGTATAATCAAAAAAAATCCACAACGGATGTTGCTACACGTGTTACAATTGACACTAATGAGGTGTCAATTGTAATGCAGGTCATTGCGATATAATAACCGCAGGAAAAATATTTATTTAATTTTGTATAAACTATTTTATATTGTTGATAAAATATAGGAAAATTTATAAAAAAATTAACATTAACGTAAAGGGGTTATACTTTTTGCGTATGATTTAATAAAACACGAAAATTCAATAACAAATTAAACAAATAATCTTCTGAACAGTCAGCACATATTATGAAGAATGCACTACGGTCAGTGCAACCAATATGCGCCCATTTCTTAAATTCTTGCACTTAGTGCATTGACGCCATTAATTGTCGTTGCTTCTTGAATTGACGTGTTATATATAATTTATATCCTGATCCCTCACACATCTTTGAGAAATTCATCAATATATTCTTTTTTGCAAGTGTATTGAGACGGACATTGCCCCGTCAACCCGTATTCTACGGCTTTTTTTAACTCTGATATCATTTTATCATACTTTTCGTACTCTGCTTCACCGGACCTGAAAACAGAAATAATAATCCTTATAAATTTCACGTTTTATATTAACAATGAGAATCGGTCAATGATTACTTCGAATTATCTTTACATTCTTATTTTTATATCTTATATCTGCTAAAAAAATAATCATTTACGATAAGTTTGAAACGAAACTTTCATTCAATTTTTTTTTTTTTTTTTTTTTCCATCAATTAGGGAATACGAAAATCTTTGAGATAACATGGGTCTCGTGAAACACATACCAAGGCATAATCCTACTACTTTGCAAAAGCATTTCTGCTGCTCCGACGTATTCCTCGGCTTGATGAGGAACTTCACAAGCTGCTCTGTAAAGGCAACTATCCCCAACAAGATAGCCCAAAGCGAGAGCTACTTCACTTTCCGAAATAATTGATTCTGTTGAAAAATAAAGAGAGAGAGAAATAATAATTATGTATATATATATGCTTGGTATTAGTTAATAAAAAAAAGTTATACATACCTTCGTTCAAATCCCGTGCTTTGTATCCATGATGCCCCATGTATCCAGCTCCTAATACGATAGCTTTGAGCACCATGAGTAAGAGTAAGCTTGACAAATTCAAGCTCAATACCTGACGAAAAGATAATTATTGTATAAATGTACACATGGATCAGATATGAAAAGTTTAAAAACGATCGTTACAGAAGTTTAATTAACTAGCAGCTGATCTTCTTAAAACTGAAAAGCTGTTTATTTATGATAATTTCGATTTACCTGACTATTTGTTGAAGATCTTTGGACCAATTCTTTAGCTATTTCGGCGAGCATAGATCCGACCTCAATTCGTAGTCCGTGTTCGTTTTTGATTTCGTTTTCTCGCGGCCAAGCAAAAACCGTAGAAATAAGTGGAAGAAAGATGAAAATATGAATACAAGAAATCATTTTTAAAATTGAGGCTTTGTTTGAAATATCAAATCACTACACAAACTGAGATTACAGAAATAAATAAATAAATAAATAAATAAAAACCGATAGTTTCGTTCTTCTGGGTATATTCTAATTATGATTTATAGCAAACATGAAACTTGTACACGAAATTATGATCTCAGATGAGAGAGAGAGAGAGAGAGAGAGAGAGAAAAAAAAAAAGCTCACTTGAATACTCCGCATATGAAAATGAGATTGAATCCACTTTTGCTCTGAACTTATAAGCTGAATTTTCCCACTATTTTTTCGATGTGCAGTAAACCATCCAAGCATTGTTTTCTCTGTTTCAAAGTGTCGTACAATTATGTGTAGTATTGTCTTCACAACTTGCATTGTTACATTTACTATCTTTAGCCCTAAGTCGAATGTATTTATCATAGGGTACTTTCGTTTAGACGGAAATAAGTGGAGAAAACTTGAAACTTTTCCCTTCGCTGTATATTACCTACTCGTACCTATGCCTGCGCGTAGTTTTCTTTTACTCATATTTCATGCTAGTTAATTTCTGCAGAGATATTCTTGTTACATTTTAGTTTCTTCGGTCGGTTAACCACCTGTAATCATACATATACAATTATGATCTTAGTTCATAGACAGCTCTATAAAAGATGTTTAGGTTGCTCGGATATTAACTCGCTTAAAACCAGCCACCAGAGTTGACAAACGTAATAAGCTAACCAGTACAAAAGAGCTATTATAATTTAAAATTCATACCGCAAATACACACTTCCTGGTTCATCACCAGACGTATAATCTCAGCGAGTCTAATTTCCGAATATATGAAAAAGTTTATGAACATTAAATAGAATATAGATAAATCTAATTATAAAAATATGAAAATGATTCTGTTTATGCAAAAGCAATAACAACCTTGCGAATAGATATCTAAATTGTGTAATCCATTGTCATCGCGTAACTTGAAAAGTGGAGAAATGAATTTCTCTAGTAATTTTAATCAGCTCACGTAAGAAAAAGTTTTCGTAATATAAGATATGTTGGTTCTGTCGTAACACTTTTCTGACAGGAACGATAAAAGGCTACCTATACGTAATTCTATAAGATATGGTAATTGATTTTCATCGGTTATATTGTAAAAAATATTTTTTTTATTCATCAGCTTATATTGGTACATATATATTCGCTCACGATCGTGTATATAAATATATGTATACATACATACGTAATATTATATTATTATAATAGTTAATTGATTATTCTATTATTATTTTTAAAACTAGTATCTTAAATTTTAGTTGATGTCCTACGAGAACCATGATTTTTCATAAATGCAATACATTATTGATGACAAAACTTTGTCCGAGTTCATCCCGTTATGCTGGAACCACCATCAATTTATTTTACTAAATACGAATTTATAGTTGCAAAATTTTTAGCATGATATGTGGGAGATGATTCTTTACTAACGCAGCAATTTGCGTTCATGTGAAACAGCTTAATATGGTAAAATACGACATTCCTTGATTTCAATCAGACGACTTTATAACGAGTCTCTTTTGGTACTCGTGGTTATTCTAAACTAAATACGATTTATGATCATTTAAATTAGGGGTGTGGATTAAATAGATATATTTCGGTGATGGCTATTTACAATTTGGCGTCTTAAACCTGATTTCATTATACGATATAGTAACGTACCATTAATAATTAATTCGTATTCCTGTATGATAATTATAATGAAAATATTTCTGTCCTTCGGTATCACTATTGGCACAATTCAAACAACCTCATCAACCGAGCAAAAGTATAGAAATAAACATAAAAGCAAATTGCTAGATATCGTTATCTTTTCGCCGATTTGTTATACAAAAAAAAAAAAAAAAACCTCTACAAATTTCGTAGATACTTTTAATGGCATACAAAAGTCAGCTAACTTGAAAACTACGTAGAACTGGTATAAAAATTCAGTCAGACTCATTAAATACCAAACTCAGTGTGAACGAACAAACTTTCTCTTCGTTCATATAGATAAGTATAAGTAGTAGGTTTGCTTCTAACTACAAGAGAAGTTCTATCTCTTGCTATGTTAAGACCATCTCTCCGGTTGTTTGCTAGGGACAATTTGACACCGCATCTCCTTTGTCGCTGTTGAAATATTTTCCGCATAATTATATATGCTGCGTCTTACGATTAGATAGCTAGAAAAAAACATTCCCAGGTCTCGCCTGTGGGCAAAGAAAACCGGAACAGTCGTGCCTACGAATAGCTTCAATTACTTCTTCGAAATGACTCGAGACTTGGCTGGCTGCTCCGGGTTGTATCCTGTAACAAAAACGCGAATATGCAACGTGAATGGGTATATATCACCAGGGTATTCATTTTTTTATCGCGACATTAATGACCATTAGTTTCCACGCGGTGGCCAAGATTTATTGCATCGTTAGATAATTTTTTTTTTTTTTTTTTGCTCCAAAACTGTGTTAATTAAGGAGATAAAATCGCTTGATCCTAATTAGCTTAGAGCGTTATTTTATTACTGTTTTTTTTTTTTTTTATTTAATTTTTTTTTTTTTCTAATGCGTCAAATCACGCCTTTGATCAAAACACTTTTTTCTTATATTTCTTCTGCAGTGTTCTTCTATTTCCTTTTTCTTTTAATTTTATGAGGCGTCACGTACGAGATTAAACCTCGTCTTGACAACATCGACGATGACTTCCATGTCCGTCGAGTTAGTTTTTTGCTTCGCCAACTATCCAAACTGGGCGATGAAGTGAAACTGTGCTAGGAGGTAAGAGTTGAATCAGTCAGTAGGACGTTAGTTCGGCCAAGCGAAAGCTGAAAGAAAGTTATAACCGAGCCATGGAGAGTTCACTGATTGTGAGACGACGTACATATTTAGCTATAGTTTCTGTCGAACTCGTATAGATTATTTCAGTTCGACCGTGGGATTAAGATTTTTTTTTTTTTTTTTTTTTTCATATCTAATTACTGCAGCGTGTTACCTATGTTCGCTCCCTCTAAATTCAGAGATATAATATTGCTATGGACGCGGAAGGTGTGCCGAACTCAAATTGCATGGGTTAATTAATTAAATTAATTTGAAAATTAAATTAACGTTGCCACGAGAAGAATAACGCAATGTAAAAGTATAATTAATTTAGTAGATATATATATATATACTCACAATGCCAATAGCGAGGCCATCTTTTTTTCCATAAACATTATGGCGTCGGGTCCTCGAAGGATCATAGCGTCACAAAATATCCTCTTTGCACAAGGCGTGTTGGTCCAGTCACCCTCCACGTGTCCAGCTTCGGCTACTTCGGCGTTTTCCAAATTTTGAAACGTGTCTTGGAGTTCCTGGTCCGTTCCTAAGCTGCGTTTTATCCTTTTGTGAATTTTCCCTTTTTTTTGTTCATCGTCCGATCGCTTGATCATATCTCCGACGATTTTTGCCACACTTTGCAAAGTGTCTTGATCTGGCTCCTTTTCTAAATCTCCAAGAGTTTTGACGCCGTCTTCGACAACGAAGATCGTATCCTCGTTGTGTGACTCGGGTTTCTTCATCCCTCGAATCAGAAAATCGGTAACGTCAATATTTCCACGACTGGGTAAATCGATTTCAACTATTTCCGTTATCTTGTCCAAATTATTTCTCTGCAGTCGTTTGTCCCCCATTATATCTGTGATTTCTGGTTCTGCGTTAAAGATGTTCAGATTATCGATGCTTCTTCTGTGTCTTCTGGTCTCCACATACTCCAGCTCATCAACGAAGGGTCTCGTCTGTCTATTCTCCACCTTATCCGAATCGTTAGATTCTTCGAGTACAAGGAAAACGCCATCGTCGTCCTCTCGGCCGCGCAGAGGCTCTTCAGCCTCGGCTACAAAACCGGGCAGATTTTTAACCTGTTGTAAAAAATTGGCTCCTCGATTTGCGCCAGAAAATGACGCCTGCCATGACCTTGATTGACTTTCTCCTTCGCCTCCACCGTAGAAAGGAATTTCAGCTTCTCCACGAACGCCGCTCGCCGCCGAACCTTCCAGAGCACGTTTATGTTCCAGGTCAATTTCTTCGTCGTTGGATCGTTTCAGGACGTCAACGTCGAGGTATCGTCCAACAGCGACAGCTCCAATCCCTAACGCAGCCCCAGAGGCAACGAGACCAAGAGCAGGAATGAGAATAGACGATCCTGAAGCAACGGTTCCGATTTTATTCTGAGCCGCGTCTCTCGAGAGTCCCAAATTCTTCGATATCTTTTGGGTGGCTTCGACCAGAGGATCAAAAACCGGGCGTGTCAATTGAGAGACTTTTTCAACACCAGTGGAAAATTGGTTTTTCAAATTCTCTGATATTTTCACCCAAAACGGCGGTTCGTTCTGAGGCTTTAGTCCGTAAAAACGCTGATTCGGGTAATAGTACTTCGAGGAATAAGAATCCACAACGTTCTTATCGTTCAAGACGTATTTCTTTTTCTGACGAGTCTCTGCAAACGTTTGCTGAATTTCTGAAAAGCTGCTCTCGGGTTGACGCATCTCATTCTTCACTATCTTAGCCGGTTGTACACCAAGTTCCGGGTGAGCATACTGAAGAACCGGAGCTCTGACACCTGGCTTCAATGCGACTGGTGCGATTTTCTGACTTTCTGGTGTGTAGGTCTGAGAGTTTGGGTAATTTGCCACACTGTCAGGGTGAAGCATTCTCTTCTGTATATTAGAGTTGTAGTTATCACTCATTGCGTTGTATACCTCAGCCTCTAGCGCGTCATTTTGATAATTCTTCGGGTCCCATTCGAAGTAAACGTTGCTTTCTTTGGGTTCAAAATTCCGTCCATATCGTCTATTAACGTCATCAAAAAAATTCTCGAACTTCTGTCTTTCGGCGTTATTTTCAATCGAATAAAAGCTCTTCGGACCATCGAGGGTTACCATGGTTGAACTTTCGGGTATGAGCTTGTTGTTTATTACTCTAGCATTTCGCCAGGTCTGAATTCTGTCCATTGGATCATCTGGCACTCGTTGTCCATGAATAGTTGGTGTACCATCAGCGTCCAGAGTCATCGGGGTCCGGTTAGGCAGTGGTTTAACATTTATTTCCGACCTAATTATCACCTCAGGTGGTACATTCTTCGCGTTTCTATTCTTGTATGCATTTGCACCGATGTTCGTCCTCGTTACAGGCCGTGATTGGCTGGGCAAAAACCCAACGCGCTTGTCCTGGTTCCTGACGATTCTTTCAGGGTTCAAATTTTCGAATGAAAAATCCCTGTCTTCCCTATTCTCGGCATTTCTCCTACCGAACAATATACCCTGATGCTGAAAATTGGGCTTCGAATATCTTCCGTAACTCGTTCTTTCATCTGTCGTTGTTTTATGCACGGTGTCGACCGGTTTCCAATTCGTGTAAGGCTCCTCGACCTTTTCTTCAAGAACTCTGCCCGAACTACCTAACGGTGTCCAGTTCCCATAGTCCACCGACTTCTCTCCAGTTTGGCTGAAATTCTTAGGCTCGGATCTCGTCTGTTCCTGAGCGATTGGCTCAACTTGACTCCTGACTCGGGCCACATGCTCGTTTTCCAGTCTTCTCTGAGTCTCCTGGTCCTGGCCCTGAGACCTTTGACCGATTTGAGCTTCGTTAGATCGATCTTTGCTTGTGCTATCTTCTTCTGGGTGGCCTACGCGGTCTCTTCTTTTCACGATTAATGTAGCTACGCTACCTTCGCTTGTTCGGACTTTGACCTCTTCTGTTTCACCAGGTAAACTTCTTGCAACCTTGAGGATCGTGCGGGTGTAGGTCGGCGCCGGAGGACCGCTCGTCGAAGTGACGACAGCCGTCGCGACGGTGAGGACAAGAAGTATCTGTAAAATTATAGAATGATGTGAAGAAATTTCACCAAAGAACAAATGATCAATGGTTTTACGGTTAATAGGTCATCGGGTCTTTGACTGGATGATTAATGACTATGATGTCACTTTGATCGACTGCAGTCTATCGCTGTCATAGAAACAGTAATTTCTATGAATATGAAATTATCCCCGTTTCAATTCATGTAACATCGAACGGTTCTGTTTCTATTTAACGTATTTTGTTCGCTTGTATATTATAGTGTTTGCGGAGAAGTGTCCCGCATGTAAAATATGTTTCAAAACGTTTTCGAAAGTTAATACTTTCGGTCGTGTCGTTTGCATGCAGTTTTCTACTTCCCAAAGCCGTGACTATCTTAGTCGTAATTCTACTCGTCAGTTGTATGTCATTGATATCTCACCCACGAACCTCAAACTCGGGGTTAAAACACTCACTTAAATAAATAGTGTGCATGCGATTATCAGACAGTGAAATTTAGAAATCACTTCAGCTTCTCTTCCGCAAGATTATATACCAGAAACGTAAATCTAACCACAGAGTATTAGCCTCCTTTCCAAAGAGGATAATAATTTTAAACAAATACTATTCTAGTCGAAACTATATTTATTGATTAAAATTATTAAAATTACACGCCGTGTCTAGACTAGCCAGTGTGAATTTTGAGATGTTATTAACGTTTTCTTTTTTCAAATAAAAAATTATTCATTTTAGGTATATAATCGTGTCTAAGTTTGGAGAATGTAGAAAAAGGACAAATAATTTAATATCTTGTTGTTCTGCCAAAGTTGGCTTCGTTTACGTGTATGGAACATGTCACGTGTGCCCTGTCTCGTGACCGACGTTTTCCGCTCTGAAAAGTGCATGCTTTAACCGACATTAATTACCCTGCAATTAAGGTGATCTAGTTATTCTGCACGTTAATCTGCACAACTATTGTTGGATCGACCTCAAACGTTCCTAATAGCGAGTTGAAATTATAATTACTTTCGCAGATTTTCATAATATTTTCAGAAAACGCGAATATACAATTTGACACGAATAAGGTGAAAGAAAATCTACACCTTATTTGAAATATTTATCGTCACACGTTTGACAGTAATTTCTTTCAGATTGTTTTTAGAAATTGGTCATAAAGCGAAATTAAAATTCTATCAACGAGCTGAGTCGGTTTGTTGCCAGACTTATTGGCGGTTGTAACACGTTGCGTTGCGAAAGTGGAGAAGAAACAGGTGAATACTTTCGCTTGCCAATTCTAAACAAATACGGAATTTGTATCGTAGGTAATGGCTGCGCGATTATCTCCGTTAACATCAGCTTACTTTCGGAATATTTGAAATTTAGATCTTAAGAGATAAAAATCTATTCAACATAGTAGAAAGATTCGGTCGAAGATTGAAAGAGAATTAGAACAGAAGCATGCATATTAGAGCGATTATAGACACATAGCAGATTATCATTGAAAAATTATTCGAGTATCAAAAGCAGCTGAAAAATAAAAAAATTAAAAAATTAAAAATTAAAAACTATTGTTAACAATATCAACTAAGGGTTGAATTTTTACCTCAAACCTCGTCATCGCTGACGTGAAATAATTCCGAAGGTATTATTCAGCTCTTCACTTACGAAGAAATGACTATTTGAAAAAATAGTTCAACAAAGGACACAAAAGTTTACTGATAAAGATTCAACGCGAGGGTGCAACGATCGATGATCAATATTTAAGGACCCATTGTCCCATGTATATCATAAACGTTTTAAAATAATTGAAAAAAAAATTATGAAAAAAAAAAACAAGCCAGATCACTAACGACAGTAAAATCACGTAGTAAAAAATTAATCTACGATTGGCAAGTATCGGAAAATATTGACTCTTATAATGTAGCACCTGCTCACTCGAAGAATATCTTCACGCGACTGACGGGAGCTCGCGGTTACCTCCTCATGTCGCTTCTCACCGACCTACTTCTTTTACCTTCTGTCTATACCGATGGTACGCTACAAACTCTACAAGCTCAGCCTGCAGGGGTTCTTATCTAGTTGCTGTGCAGATTCATCCACGTATCTCCTCCACATGTTTATAGAAATTATGATAAGTCAGAAGGAAACGAGCAAAAAAATGAATTTAATCGAACTCGATCTGAATTTTTTTTCTCTTCGTTCGTTGGTTTGAGCAGCAGAATGACACAAACATCAAACCCGCACATACCTACTTGCCGATTTTGTCGCGAAACTTTGATCATGGCGATTGGCAAGTCTTGGCACGTAATCGCGATACGGGGGAAACTCGAATCGTTGACACCCTCGAGCGAATTTTTGGATTTCTTTTAAGACTTGAGCTCGTGTTTGCAACCGCCTCGTATACTCATACGTGTCGTAACTTTCTCGAATGCTACGACACCTCGAGCAAGTTGAAAGAGAAAAAAGGAAAAAGAAATAAGATAACGAAAAAATGTCAATGATCTAGTTGAAGGGACGATCGTTGAAAAGCTGAATTAACCGTGTCAACGCAGATTCGTACAGCTACCCTCTGTCTCTGATAATTAATTTCTCGGTGGACAGTTCCTCGTTGATGGATTTCAACGGAATTCTCTCCAACGAAAAATATCAATCGATTATTCGAGATCTAATCTGGCGATGAATTTTAAGTACGGAATTAGGAATATTTTCTACTTCGGAATCTAGTATTCAATGAAAGTGCATGTGGTATTAATTTTTGTTCTTCATTCACACATATTTTATACATGGCATCTTTTCGTTTTTTTTTTTTTTTTGTTTTTTTTTTTTTTTTTTGTTACTTCTCTCTTCCTTTCGCGACCACGAGACGAGGCCAATGTTATTGAACCGATCGTTAAAAAACGAGAAAGCGCCCCGCTAAAAAGTATCATCGAAAACCGCAAGATATTGACGGCTTAACTCCTTTCTTCTTGTCTTGCCAGCCGCAATTATTTGGTGGTTCCATGTTCGAACGAATATACCTATGTGCGTTTACAATCTCAAGTTCACGAGCGAACCTCGAAGCAGTGTCCTCGGAGTTCTTCGCCCGAGTTCAGAGACCTTTCAGAGTGAAAGGTCTTCCATACTTTGCATCGATACGCAAACGCAAAAATTGCGTCCTCATCCACCCTGAGGGGACTCCAGGGCAGGTGAAGAGAAAGACCTCGGGGTTAGATCGAGGCGATAAAATCAAGTTTTAACAAAGGAATTAGTGTCACAACGAAGATAAATGAAGCGAGAAGAATATTTCTTATCGTTGGTATAGAAATATGTGCGAGGAAATGTACTATATCGAATAGTTGAAATTATTCACCGGTATAACGGATGCGGAAAATACCTACGAGAAAGAAGCATCAAACTTTCTTTGGCTTGATCGCTTGATGCCCCGATTATTATTGATCGAAGGATTTCTTTGGCATTATAGGATCAAGGTTTCAGGGTCATCTCATCTTCCTCATTTCCGGTTTTAAAATCACATTCTGAATCGTGCGTATAAGGATATAAATATAGTATATATGATCCAAATTTTTCCTGATTTAAATTAATGGCCCGGAAGTTATAATCGTTAAAACAAATGTAAATCGATATTTATCCGTGCCCATTACCCGCACATTTGCATCGCATGCGTTTTGTACTTTATTATCCAATTTACGAGTGTCCTTGAATTTATAAAAGGACTATAAAAAATAACTAACTAATATTAATTATTGCCGCGTGTTGAGGATTTGGTAATAAAAGATGAACCGTGGATTATTAATAATTATTTAACACTTTGTATATAATTATAATAATATTATGGCGTGGATAAAAAAGATATATATAGGTACCATATACTAAATTAGTTCGAATGAGTTAGAAATAAAAAAAATTACGTATATTATATTATGCTGTTTAAAATTCGTGTCCACGATATTTGAATAGCGAGTATTGCTGATAAATCGAATCGAGAAACGGGCGAGGTTCGAAATTATCAAAACAACCTTGAACTTATAGAATCTACGTCGAAATTATTAGCTGGAGGTTGATTTTAACGCGGTTTATATTTAACGTCTCTTAGCGCGATATTTGTCCTCGCGTAAGCTCCAGCAGTCTAGTTTGAAAAAAAAAGAAAAAAAAAATGATAAATAATCATGCAAATACGACGATTGTTCGTAGCTATGAACGAAGGACGTTTATTCCCGCATTGTTCAATGCAACACCTGTTTTCCTTGACACGTCGACGTAGGCGCATCTCTATAACGTAGCCCATCTCTGCTTCAAACACCTTATCGGTATTTCTCAGAGTACTATAATATGTTGCGTGGATTAAATTAAACGGCAAAAAAAAAAAAAATTAGGAATGGTTTAATTGAATCTTGCTATTTAGCTGCTGATTATAATTCTAACATCGTGCTATACAAAGATATACAAATTTAAAATACACTATGCTGAGAAATATAAATGAGAATCTGAGGAATTCACGTTGCTATGATCGTATCTCGATTGAAAATTAACCGACTGATTCTCTTCGGTCTCTGCGTCTATCCTGAGTGATCTTTCCTATACAAATCGAATGATGGATTAGTTCAATAATTAAATTAATTTATCTGCTGATAAATGAGTGAATTTTTAAAAAATTTACTGCAATCCTCTATCGAGTACATCATTGCGTTATAATATATGGTTTTATTAATGTCCCTGACGGTTTCCAATCAGCTGTGGGCTTCCTGACGTTGGCGTTATAACAATCATCTACATACATTTACAACAGCACGGTTTACTTTGTGGAATAAGAGAAACGGCTAAGAAACACAAGTGAAGTTTCTACCTCGGGCATTCCAAAGACACGTGATTATTATCACTTATTTGGGTTTATGATCACCGCAATTGCTGGATAATTAAACTACACCGTTAATTACTCTTTTTCTGCAATGATATACATACATATCAACGCCTTCATATATATTTAGCATTTTATATTTCGTTCCCCTTCCTGAGTGCATAATATAATAGTTGCTAACCGGTGAATTATAATGAAAGCGCAGAGAAATTTCTAGTTCGAATTACAAATTTTTAATTTTTAATTAATCTATGATCGGAACTGCGAACCGAAGACATTCCTCTAAAATTTAGGTCCATGATCTAGTCATTAATATAATCTAAACACCTGACGTGAGAAAGTGTCAGGCCTAGTTGAGTGTGAAGAAAATATATGTCTATAAAAAATAAGCGAAACCTGATCTGATCGCAAACAGTCCGGTGAAGAAGATCTCCTAAATTTGTTTTTTTTTTTTTTATTTATTTCGGCATGCCTTCGATGAGTGAAAGTAGTAGAGGAAGTAATTGGGTCAGACTACACTGGGCCATTGCCTTTGCTTCTGACCGCCTGACTGACGTGTGTTTGCCTGCGCTTATATATTTAACTCCGTGCCTCTGTAAATGGGTAAATAGTTAAATACTACCTATAGCTGGTATATTATGCATATGTGATCTGAGGAAAAATATTGTATTGTGTAGTACACTCGTCCGTTTACCTCTTTGACGAGAAAGTATATTACCATGTGTATTCACGCGTTGTCTTTCACCTGCTATACAGGCGGAACAAAATTCTTTCGATTTTTCTCTCAGGCACTCTTGTCGTTCTCTGAACATCCGAGTATCCAGCCTCCGGCTTCCAAGGAGCCCAAAGTCTGACGGTGAAAGTAGCTACGATGCACCAAACCGTGTATTACAAATCTAAACGTTGGGAGGTGAGCATCCGCAGGCTGAATTGACAATGAGTCACGTTTAGGATTATATGAGCTTATTGGAATTGTTCAGAAGATTTTGAACTATTTTTTTGAGAATGTAATGATTAATTATGGGTTTTGGATTTGGGACTGAGTTTTCTTGTATTTTGGTACATATTCTGAGAATTAGGATGTTACAACGGTGTGTAAGATATAATTTAACGACATTCAGGGGATCTCTTTTTTTTTTTTTTTTTTTATTTCGAAGTGGGTTAAGCCCATGAATATCTTCTTTATAGATTCCAATTAATCACCAAGGACGGTTAATAATTCAAACGCTATATTTACCAATAAGTTATATACCTTTGCCTTGGTGGATTAACTTTGGTTTCACAATGTATAATAACGAGGAATGCGGGCTGAACACTGATCCGAGGCGTAACAAGCTTGATGAAATATTGATCCGGATTTCGAGGAAATCGTTTGGGCCAGAATTCGGTTCGGTATCAATCTTCATGGCTATACACCGAATTTTAGATAGCTTAGAGGATATCGACAAGGTTTTAGACCGTGACTAAATCGTACATTAAAATATTAAGAAACAAATATCTGAAATATTGAATCTGGCCTGTACACGCATTAAAACACAATATTTTCTAAAGTAAAATTCAAATTTTCACGGTATACCGCATTCGCGTGATACCATTACAATAATCATTCCTATTTTAGTATCATTGTAAATGGTAAAATGATTGAGGAAATTGGATGTACCGAAATTCTAGTAAAATATAAAATTATTTAAGTGCAGATCGATCCTATTCTTGAATATTTAGGTTCAATACAAAACTTAAAGTACTTCTTTTACAGGAAATTTATTCTTTTTAATTAGCTTCAACCCAAAGCTTCCAAAAAAATTCAGTATCATCTATAATAATAAAGGGTCAAACTCTTATAATACAGAATACAATGATTGATATGCTGGTGGCATATTTAATGCACTAAATGCATAATTAGATTTTCGAATTCCGTATTTCTAAGACAATTTTTTTTTTTTTTTTTCGTTTTTTTTTTTTTTTTTCAATCGCAATACACCCGCACGAAGATCTTCTCAAACGCAGATACCTGGGGAAAGACAGGTCGGATAAGCTCAGGTCAAGAGAGTCACACAGCGACATCTCGCGTGGCTCAGACAAACCGATATTTAAGTAGTCACAGAGCAGTATGTATTCGGCCGGCCGGCCGACGTACGGCAGATTACTACTGAACCTCTTATTCATTCAGTAAACGAAAGATCGTAAAATTTTACGTCAAGGGAGAGACGTTTCCTATTTCTCTTTCAACCCTCGCTAAACGTATACAGCACGTTCGAATTTATGCACGTAAGCATTACAAGGGTAAAGATGTAGTACTAAGGGAAAAAATGAAATTAGAATAATTCAAACGCCGATTTCGGTGACTTTTTTTCTCTTTTTTATCGAATGCTTTAGCTACTCTATTTCGCCCTGGTATCCCTCACGTATTCGAGCATCACTTATTGTATTTAAAAAAAAAATGTCATTACCTATAATCGCTGTATCGAAATTTTATCTTACTACTCGCACGATTGTGGAATAGCTTATATAGCTGCAAAGAGATGCTAAATAACTAGAATAGATTTAGTGGAGAGGAAATACTATGCTGCGGGTTTACCGCAGAGCAAGTAACGCGTGGTTCAAAAGTCATGAGTTAATAGGGCCAATTTTCCAGTGTGAACGTGCTTTTAGAAAGTCAGTTGCTATATGATCGCGAGTTCGTGTATAAAACCGACTAACTACTGCGCCGGCAAAATATCTTCTCTTCCTTAGGTACTGTGAGAACATTTCTCTTATATAGCTGCTGCTGCTGCTGCTGCTGCAGGAAAGTACGCCTATAGTCTGCGATGTTCGACTACTTTGCTTATTCGTGCAGTTATATACGCGAAAAATACCGCTATACACAATTCCATGACGGATGACAGAATTAACTGACAAATGATACAGTATGCAAGTTCAGAGAAACGCACCCGTTCACCTCTTTGTGCACATTAACATTACTTGGTACATCACGTATACAGGAGAAGCGTGGGTACCTTGGAACTTGATTATCTTGAGAATGAAGGGTTTTCATGTTTCCTCCTCAACGGATAGTGACTGACAGACTTCAGCGAACAGTTCCTGACTATTCCGTTCTTTTTTTCGCAATTGCAATTCTCGAGACTGCCGGCAGTCAGAAATTAACGTGAGCCTACCTGTATAATGGAAGTTTTATAATCGGGTGAAATAAAAATGAGAACACTTACGGTGTATTTTTTATGCATGAAATAAAGAAACGAGAAGTTTATCTAATTTTTTCGTTTTTTTTTTGTTTAAATTTATTTTTCATCCTCTATACCCCCTTCCCCGTTTAGTTGCTCCTAATAATTGTTACCTACATCATTCATTTGAACCTAAGACGAGTTTAACAAGTTATCAAATTACAATCTCTCTTCTTTACTGCTTGGAACAATTCACGTAGCCCGTTATCCTTCGCTGTTTTTTCTGGCGTTCTGTAACAGAACGGGGAACAATTCTCTAGTTATTTATATATCTGGTCCGACAACTTATTTATGGAATAAAACGGTTTATTTTAACATTTCATTAAGCTGCGCGCGGTATTTCATGATGATAAATATGCCTGCCTTATTTCATTATATTATATTACAATCCTAAAACCTGCAGTGAGAATTATAATATATTTTCTTCTTACCTCACGACGAAATTCCATAATATATTTTGCAAAAGATTTGACTTAGGTTTGCTACCAGCCAATATCAAATCGCAAATATTTTTCTCCTCTCTGCAATGACTTTGATCATCAGCCATCCTCAAGCTTTTATGCTCCGGTGGTAAATCCACATCTTTTAATTTCGATAGAGCTATAGAAGATTGCCTGAAATTTATAGATTAATAATCAGTATTTTATATTCACGATCAAATAATATATCTTTATGACGAATGCGAATTTAATGGTTCTTTGATAATTTCAGCTACAATAGGTATAACGGTTATATTATTATTATTATTATGCTATAGTATCGTTGAATCTGTGTAAACTGTTTTGTTCAAGATTTATTAACGTGGAATTACGTTGAATTCGAGATTTGAATAACACTCGGTGTCAGCGTTGCGAGAAGAAGGCCAAATGGTAGAATAGTACCGATTAAGTGAACTATTTTCTTCCAGGGTGACATTCTGAAAATAATTATAATAGCGCTGTTGTAATGACTCTTGAAATATCTGTAATTTCATAAATGAAAAGCTAACTTTTACAAAATAATAAAATATTGTGAGTCTGTTCAATGGAGCCACTATACTATTTCTATTATACTAATTACGAGCCAGGATCAAAATCTAAATAAGTAATAAATACCCACCTCCGTTCCCTGTGGACGTTGTGGAAGACCTGCTCTTCCGCAACATATTCTACATTGCCATCCATAAATGTTGGAACCTCATGATGAAATTTGTATGGAAACCCCTGATTTCTTGTCGGCAAAATTTCGTGTATCTCCGGATGAACTTTGTGGCCGTTTGGTTCCTGGTAATTTTCAAAGTTCGGAGGTCTAGCGTAATCAAAATTTGAAACATCGTTAAACGGCGTAACAAAATTCACTTCATCATGGAACGACCTAGGACGATCGAAGGGCTGTGATATTTCCTGCACGTACGTGGTATCGAAATACATTTTTTCCGGCGAATTAGAGGGAAATTCTGGCCTACGAAAAGTTGGCGGTAGATGTAGGGAATTTTGAAATCCTGCAGCTGGATTGAAATTTTGAGCCTGAAATGGCGGCGGTGCGGGATGTGGGAATGGCACCACATTATTCTGTATACGAAAATATGGATTTTCATTGGCGATTGGCGACGAGAAAAAGTTCGGCACTGCAGGAGGTGTTAAAGGAGTTAGCGGTGTTAAGTTGATGTTATCATTAACATTGTTTCGGTAGAAATGGTTGGTCTCGTTGTTAATTGGTGGCACAGTATTCCAGTTTACTGTAGCCTCTGGCTGAACGGTGAAAGAATTGTCGAATTTCAAATGGCTCAATTTGTTGAAGGGGTTGGCATTGGTAAATCGAAATTCATCGATCTCCCCCAAATGCCAGCTCGGTCTGAATTCGGTAAGGTTGTCCAACTTCGTCTGCGGCATTTCTGTAGAATCTGGAATAATTTCCGGTATTGTTGTATTTTCGAAGTCCTTATTTCCTGTCGATATATTTCGGACCGCATATTCGTTCTCAAGACGTTCAAAATCCACTTCAGCATCCGTGGCAACATCCTGCTCGCTGGAGATATTCTCCTGAAGACTGGAGATCCTCTGAACGGAGATCCAGAACAGACAGAAAACTGCCTTTACCTAAAAATATCACACGAAAATAACACGTTCAATTCGTTCGTGAATCGGAACACTATAGAATTATTTTACCGCACGTCGTTGAAGAGGAATATAATAGATCGTTGGGAGTGAAAATTTTATTCAATTATTCAATTATCAGGTAAAAAAAACTAGCCGCGCGAACGAGGACGCCTATAGAGCACAAGTAAAAAAAAAACCCATTGTCTATAGGAAATTCACACGAGAATATGCGAAAAAGAAAAAAAAAAAAAAAACATTTTCACACGCGTTTCTGATGATCGATCAAAGTGTAGTAGTTAAAAATTTTTTTCTATTCAAATAATTATATGTGAAAAAAAAAATCAAAATCAAAATTCCAGACACTTCGCGCACCTTTTCTATCTAGAATGCGTGCGAGTGTTGTTGAAATGACGAGAAATAGGAAAATAAATGAATAAAAACCCAACGTTACCTCCATAACAAAAGAAGTTCGACTAAACTTTAGATTTTCATGTTTGCCGTCTTTATTCAATTTCTAACAGGCATAACTCGGTGATTTTAAAAAGCGTGAACAACGCGCCACTTTGTCTGGGTGACAAAATTTTTTAATAACTCCACTGGTGCACTCCACTTATCGCGTTAAGCGAGGCCATCTACCTGCACGCAGCTTCCAACTTAAAAACTCTTCGTTCTCACCTAAGAATATAAGAAGAGGGTCTTTAGTTCAGGATGGCGTCAGTCTCTGGAACATGTATTTTTGCTTGCCAACAAGATTTCTAATATGTTTAGAGCTGAAATTAACTTACATTAGTAAATTTTGCAAGTGATTTTGTGCGAGACTCATCATAATTTCTGTCAGTAAATGGAAACGAGGTTGTTAGAGCAAAACTCGACCTCAGTATTTCGGCGTTTCGGTGTTTCATCGCAATTAACTTGAGAAAAAACCACATCTTTTAATCCTCACCTACTATATCCTCCATGTATGTAATTTTTAGGTAATTAATTTTAGCACTTATTTTATTGTAAAAAATTTGAAGAGGTATTTTACCGTTGGCTTAAAACTGGAGGTATTTTTTCTGTCCAAATTTGACAATAAATAAAAAAAAGAGACGAGAAGATATGCAGCCTTGTGTCTCGGCGAAGGGAACTCCCGATTTTCGATACCATATATATATATAGCTAATACACCCCGGTAGGCAAAGTGCAGCGAACCGCCTAGCAAACCACACGAAGTAACGCTAAGTAAGATGGAAATATAAGATCGTTCAACAATGAAAGTAGCCTCAACACCGTGCTGGACTTTTTGCTAGGATTGCTTTACTGACCCAATTCTGGGCGGCATAGTAGGCCACACAAATGACTACTATTCCGTAGGCAATTCACTTGGCGTCTTACCCATATAAACGGCATAACGCCGTGAACAAAATAGTAAAACCGTAAGTGCACCTCGTAAAATGCAGATTATTGCGTTGTCTCGCAGTGAGAGGCTGGATGATTGTTTTTTAAAAAATAACTCGAATTTCACCTCAGTCATGCGAAAAATTGGATAGGTATAGGCACATGCGATATATACTTGTACATAACTCGATATTATACTGTAGAATATACTCGCTGTAGGGATGCTATATTTATACCAGTCGGAAGACCTCGATGCAATGGAAAGCGCTAAAATTGACACAGATTCGTTAGAAGGATGCTGATATTCTCGATTTGTATCATTTTACACGCTTTGTTTTTTTTTTTTTTTTTTTTTTTTTTTTTATTACCCTTGGATTCCTATACTGCAATTAATATCTCGATGCCTGCAGTGTTTGACCGACGAAAGATTGACAAACTAGAATATAAATGGAAACGATCATTGGTAATGCATGGGCCTATTAGAAGCTTTTTAGTATTTATGAGTGTACTGACTAAGTTTAGGAAATATCATTGAACGGTACTGTGGTATTGTCTAATTTTTATAGAATTTAATCCGGAAATGTGCACACTAAATCTTCAAAGAAGAAGGTGACGGAACAGTCGCTGCCTCAAAGGTTCTTTAGTTACCATCCAGCGCAATTAGACCGTAGCGAACGACTGTCAGACACGAAACGCCCGCGTATCAAACTTTGAAGAAAACTTGTAAAAAGGAAGTGCCGGACGATTAAAGCGATTTTACACTTGTCATATGGGCGTATATTGTTCCGGGATCGAAACTTCGCATTTGTTGTTTATCTCAGGGAGACAGGAATCATCTATTTCCATTTCTTCGTACGTAAGCGACAATGCTGCGAAATGAAATAAAGATCGCGAGTGATGCTGGCCGCGGGAGCGAGTGAGAGGCAAAATGGACCAGGCTTCGAAGTGGGGATCCCGATTAAATAGCGAAGGAGGCCACCAACTGCAGCCCAGAACCATCTCGGACCTTGAACAGTTAAGGTCATTGCTGAAGACCCAGTTTCGCTCACCGGCGTTTGTTTATATAATTAAGCTTAAAACGTGACTCGAGTTTGCAGTTCGGGGATCACCAAAATTTCAACAGTTCTCAAAATTGCATTGAATTTATCAAAAAGTTCACGTCTATCATGTAAGACGCGTTTACACAATACTTTCTTCACGGTACGTGTATTTCTCATACGACTAACTGACTGCCGATAATTTTAGGTGTTCGTTTAAAGTGATAGATTTGTGCGAATTATTATACGGTACCATGTTCACTTTATGATAATATGTAGAAGATTTTACCTAAATTCCAATTAATTTTCACACTTTTCCATCTCCGCAGAACATCATCATGAGACATTTGTTTGGACAGTGAACTAATCATTCTCCAATATTTTCTCTCAAACAACTGTGATCGTGATTCGAGGAGGAAATCAGTATGACCGTAAGTACGACTCGTCGTCATTGCAGGGTAATGAATATTTCAACGCTTCACATTCAATGTTCGATAAATAATTCAGTGCCGATCAAAATGTCTGTCTCTCTTACAATTTAATGTAATAATTATATTATACTATACGTGTATTGAAATTTAAAGAAATTTTAACGAAACTAAATTCGTTGCAGATGTCAGCGTTGAAAATTGTCGTGGGATTATTTTTAATTTGTATAATCGTGGACGAATCCTCGGGCGGTACAAGGTTTCTTACGAGAACGAACAACAATGCATCGGGTCTTTTTAAAACGAGAAACAACAACTTGAGAATATCTCAGGAGCCGATTGCCGTTACTAAAAGCCCGTTGCACGAGGATAACTCAAAATTTCAAGATGAGACGTCGAATGTCCAGGAAAAATCTAAATTCCAAAGGAGGAATTCATTCGTAGAAACATCCACGTTCAATCCAGATGTTCTGAATAAATTTCTCGAAGAGTATGCGACGAAAATGAAAAGCGAGAATGAGAAAACTTACAAATATCCGTTCACGGTCCTCGATCATCCCGGTGAATCTTTTCGACTTGGAGTCCAAGCCTCAATTGCTGGAGAATCGAAAATTAATCATAACAAAAATACATCAAATGGACTTACGACGACTACGACGGCAAACAAGAACGATGCTATCCTTAAATTGGACGAAACCCGAGGGGAGGACAACGCCAACGATACCTTGGAGAGGAATAAAAACCGTGGTACCAATCCGTACGATGATCGAAACGGTTGGGTTACCCTGGAAGCGATTCCGTGGTCTAAAAGTAAGATTTCAAAATGGCAAGCAAATCAGAATGTACAAAAACCTTGGCCTGAACATAAACCATGGGAAAAACCACAAAGCGTAGAAAAACCATGGCCAGAAAGGCCAGGGCCTTCCTATGAGGAGAATGTTCCATGGTATGAAAAACCGAAACCGTATTACCCGGAGAATTCTTCAAATCAAAGACCCTATGAATCTAATCGTCCGAGGCCCACCAAACCATCGAGACCCTCGTACTTTGATGATAATGAATTTGATGACAGGCCTTCCTACGCTCAAAAGTGGCCTCCAGAAAAACCATGGGACAAATTCTCAAACACCTTCAAAGAGGCGTCTGACATTATTACGGACGATAAGCCTTCGAACTTTCCTGGAAATTGGGAAAAGCCTCAGATCTCCAAACCATCGTACAGTTTCGATAGGTTCGCAGATGACAACCGGGATCAGACAAAGAATGACTGGAAGACACAGAGTCACAACTTTCCCTCAAAATACGAAGATTCAAATAGCAGACCATCAAACTTTCAACAATCTTCTTCATCCTTTGACAGACCTAATTTCTCCCATTATCAATACTCTACTGATCATCCGCCCTCGCATCCTGCAAATGGCGACGGGGAATGGATTCTTCTGTCGACTAATAGAGGATACTCTAAATCTCGACAAAGATCTATAAAAATGGATGTAACGAATGGTAGTAAGCGCCAGAGCAACAATGACAAAAATGATGAAGATGTACCTGTGGCAATGATGTCGTCAAGACGTCAAGTGAGATTGACAGTTTTGCCTTCGGTGAACGGAACGAACACAACTACCTCACACGGAGGGCTTTTGGAAGTAGAGAAGACATTCAAGACCGTTGATCAGAGCCAAAGGGAATATGAACGGGAAAAGCTGACTAGTGTTCCTTCCGTGTTGACCAAAAGACCGATTCGAAATACCGGAATCAAACAACCTTCAAATTCGGCAGTCCTTGCGGCTGTTGGAGCCGGCATGTTACCAGCGACAATGGCAATGGTGATACCAATGATGCTGGGGAGAAAAAGACGCTCTTTCGCGACTGACGAGCTCGAGCATACCCTGCAAAAATCATCAATACTCGAACTGAACGATGACTATGACCAAGGAAAATTAAGAAAGTTGAGAATGTAGCATGGGAGTAGTTCATCCTGCAGAACTAAGTCGTTCGAAATCATCGTCTAGAAATGAAAAAGATAAATTGATTTCGATGTCCCTTGAAGCTGCAAACTGCAGCAATATTAGCCGCGTATATTTCTCAGGCCTTGAATTTTCGCTTTCGCGAAAATAATATTGATATTTAATCATCCAATAAGTGATTAAGCTATACTTAAGATTTATACAAGAGGTTCTGTTTCGTTGAATCATATCGTATCATGCAGTATTTATTTGTTCTTATCAATCGCCTCATTCTCATCGTGAAATTTGATAGTTCAGTTTGTTATATTAGTATATAAACTTATTACGTTAAACGTAGATTAACTCTATGGTGTAGATTCGTTGAGTAGTAAGAATACCAGAATAATATTATCAATAATCGATATAAAAATATAGTGTTTACAATAAATATTACTGAACGAATTTCAATACAAGGTGCAAAAATCATATCGACATTTCAAAGCTGTCATTCTTTTATTTACATAAGATATTTTATGGAAGTAGTACGTTACAATGCATATATTTATTTATATATTTGACAATAAATTATTTTTAATCGTAACTCCTTATCACTATGCTTCCCCTTTTTTTTTTAATAAGTAAAGTTTAGAAAATGTGTTGTAAAATTTCATCCTACATTTCCTACGCTTTGAAGTTCATATTATAAGTAGTTATATTTTCTAGTTGCTAATTATTTATGAATACATAGGATTCGTCGATAAGAAAGTTTTTTTTTTTTTTTTTTTCAAAGTTTCTTACAAACAAAGAGAGCTTGACGCCAGAATTTCTCAATGCCTAATAGAATAGAATTTTTTTTTTTTTTTTTTTCGAATTATTCGTTTTCGTCAGATTTTGAAAAATCCATGGCTACTTGTATTTGAAATGAACTTGAGCACGATTTTTGGATTTAGTGCTCAAGCGCACTTACGACCGATAAAAATACTGCACATGAAATCTCCGCTTTGGGGATCATATCCAGTAATTTTACAATGGCAAAAGAAAATCCAACAATAATTGTGCCCATACCCATTACTCGTGTCATTAAAGTAGGGAAATCTATCGATCGACGTGTGTCTTGCTTTTCAAGTTTCTGTTTCAATTTAAACGCAATTTGACTAAAATAATTTCAATTCCCTTCGACAGTCTACTTTTCCCTTCTCTATCATATAATACTTATTCTTCGCCGTTGATT
The DNA here is from genome assembly GCA_943736025.1 of Tenthredo mesomela. Taxonomy (NCBI): domain Eukaryota; kingdom Metazoa; phylum Arthropoda; class Insecta; order Hymenoptera; family Tenthredinidae; genus Tenthredo; species Tenthredo mesomela. The sequence goes on from OX031013.1 coordinate 13,426,330, forward strand.
CTCTTCTGGATGCCACCTAAGTATCGCGCGAATCCTTCGCTCGCATGTTTCAGTATGGTCAATCCTAGTCTAAACTTAACTTCAGCAACCGTCTTTACGAAATTGAAAATATTGAATCCTGACGATTCCTCTTTTTCTGGTTTTATTGTCGTCGTACCATCTATCCATTCTAAAGTTGTCTCTTCGGAGTCCTTACTCTCAGTTTCGGTGAAATTCTCATCAGTCGAAACATCTTTGGGCTGCTGAACAGTCGTCACCTCTTCACTGACAGAAGTAAGCGTGGTACAAGTTACTCCAACATTTTGGGCATCGGTGTTCGACGAGCAAGGATCAGCTGAAGATGTCTCTGCAGGTTTCTCCGTCGTTATTACAAATTTCGCACTAGTCATCGTGTCTTCGAGATCTGCGACTCTCTTCGTGGTATTTTCATGGATCTTAGGCTTATCTTCTTCCCTTTTCTTATCAGTCTTTTCTTCATCTTCAATCGCATTTGATATCTCATCGCCGTTAACTTTTCGGGCCGTGTCTTGACCCGGAATCATTAGATCGAGGATATCGAAGACTTCGTTGCTCAGGGTCTCCTCTTTTTCTTCAATTTCTTGACTATTTCCGGGTGGAATGATTTGGATCACAGACTCTCTTCGAAACCGTGGATGAGGACGGAATAATTTCTCATCTATCGACCGTTTGATCTTCAGAGCTCTGGGACCATGTTCGACAGCAACAGCCGTCGGTGTGATCTCAATTTCGTCATAATTATCGTCGTTTTTCAAAGGCAGTGCTTCGGGTGGGCCGTAAGGTTGAAGCGAGGGAATGTTCACGGAAGTTTTTGGAAAGGCAAAATTTTGCGCGACATTTTGTTCGAACTGAGTTTGACCGGCTCCGTTATCGTCATAAATTGGCATCTTTTGACCAACGACAGGAACGTCATCGTAGCTATATTCCTTAGGAACGTTGCCGACGACAAATTGTCGATTTCCATCATCGTCGTTCGATACAGTGTAACCCGACTGCTTTTGTCGTTCGAAATAATTTGCTGTCGTCGATACTTCTGGGTACTTGAATTCAGTGTTTCTGTATTTTAGATCGTAGGTGTTCTCCAGTGGTTTATATGTCATTACAGAAGACGACGATGGATACCTGGAATCGCTTTTTTTCGTCAATTTGGTGTCAGTGATGGCCGGGCCTCCAAATTGCTGATATCGATAATAATTATTCTGCTCGTAATCTTTGGCTCCTCCATACTTAGCCTCGTGATTTGTCATGCCCTGAAGAACCTTAGAAAATACTTCTTCCTCGTTCTGACCATAGTTGCCACCATACTCGCCAAGGTTGTATTTGTAATTCGGCTCAACCTCGTAATTTCTTCGCGAGATTCCTCCTCCGAACGGATACAGGAAGTACGAAGCAATTCCAAGCCCAAGTCCAACAAGAGAAACAACTCCAAAGCTGGGCATAATTTCTCTGCTCAAGTAATTGTAAATTTGGGTACCGATAGGTTTCTGGACTGGTTTCTTCTTGTTCTTTATTACGTTTACTTCCTTGGTCTCGGGCTCTACCTTAGACTCTTGAATAGCAATTTCTTCGGTGATCGAGTCCGTTGTAATTTCGTTGCTTTCCGTGGTAGGAGTCGATGGCTTACGTCTTCTCGTTTTGTTCTTATTTTTTTTTCGCTTTTGGGAATTTCTTCTCGGCTTTTTCGTCGTCGTAGCAACGGCAGGCTGTTCAGTCGATGTCTCCATCTCGATTTTGGTTAGCTCAGGATTGAAATCAAACTTGATATCAATCTGGGAGTTGTTCAAAGCCTGAGAGACACCTTGATCATTCAAACCATCGATATTCTCGTTAGTTACCTTCTCGGTCTTCAAGACTGGCTCTTTAACTTCAACGGATCCAATTTCAACTTTAGTCGCTTCATCAACTGGCTTCTTAAGCTGGACCTTTAAAACGTTGTTCGTCTTGGTTATTGAGGGCCTAGTCTGAACGGGAATTTCTAAAAGGTCAGCACCCGTAAAATCGGTTTTAACAACCGTCGTTGTCTCCCAAGTCTTCTGCGTTGTGGTTCTTGGTGGAGCTGAAGTAGTTTTCGGAACCTCAGTAGTTGGAGCCGGTGTTTTTGTCTTTGCTTGAAGCATAGGCTTCTCTGTTCTTATCTCGTCCTTCGGGGTTGGGATCATTTGTACTGGTCTGAAAGTGACCTTCTCAATCTTTGTGGTAGACATTTTTTCTGCTTCATATTCTGGCATTACTGTCGTCGTAGTTCGTGCTGGAAACTTGCCTCGGTTGAAATTCGGCTTTGTTGTTCTAGTCACTGGTCTAAGTGTGGTAGTTGCCGAAGTGGGCACCTTTTGTGGAGGTGTTCTTTGAGCTTGTACAATTTTTTTCGTTGGTGTCCATGTCTTCTCTGTCGTATGGGATATATTCTTTTCCAAAATCGCGAGTGGTGTCATCATACCGATCTTAGAGATCGTCGCATCTGTACCAGGCTGCTCTAACTTGGGAGTCACTTTCTTAGAGGGTGTGTATACGACTTGTGGTTTTGCAGTGGTTGTTTTTTGAGTGTTTCTTACGTTACTCCCAACAGGCTTTACTTGATTCGTTGATACCTTTCCTGGCGATTGTGTTGGAATCATCTTCTGTACAGTTGTGGTTGGCTTCTGACCAACTTCCTGATCGATTTCTACCTTCTCAATGGAAGCTGTAGGCTTCGCCATAAATTTGTTGATTGATTCCGGCTTCTTTGCTTCTTTCTGTGTTGGCTTTGGAGTTGTTGTTGGTAGGTTCAAAAGAATCCAGGTTGATATTCCGCCTGAAGTAGTTGGCAGATTTTTGTGAGCTACCGTGCCTCGCTTTGAGGACAATTCTTTTTCTAGTTCTTCATCTGTTATAGCCATTGCTTGACCTGGGTGACTGCTTTCGAAATAACCAAATTTGGAATTTATAGGCCTTCCAAAACTGACTCCAATGGATTCCAGGGAGCTTATTTCAGAGTTTATTTCCTTTATCAAAAGATTTTTGTCTTCTATTTTCAATTTTTCTTCAGGATTTTCTGACTTTTCAATCTTTTCAATCTTCGCCACGGTTACAAGCTTCTTCGGTTCGTTTTTCATGCTGTTGTCGTTCTTGAGATCAGTTATCGTCTTGGGTGATTCGTTGGGGTCAGATACGTTGAGTAACTGGGTCGCTACAGTCCTCAGGGATTGCTTCATATCTGGCAGGTTTCTGGCATCACGTTGGGTAGTCGAAACCCGAACTCTGGAACAAGATAATCTCGTCAATTCATCTAATTCAATGAATAATATGTTTAACTTTATTTTATTTGTCATCTTGTGACGAAGTGCATTCATTTTATAACATTTTACAGGAAGTATAGGAAGTAAAGAGTCAAAGGAACTTAAATCTGAATGATAATTTCTGATATAAAAATCTCAAAGTCCAAAATAATCGTTTTTATTTATATACGTCAAAATCATCTTATACATTATACCTAACTTCTACGTCTTATATATTTTACTCCAACTTCTATATATGTTTATTAAATAAAATCTGTCCTTAAAATCGTGTTAAATTTTCAGTAAAAAAAAATAAATAAATAAATAAGACTGACACAATTTCTCTGCATCAACTACACAGTGCAGCCGAGCTTTGCGATTCTTAGTCAGTCTGCTAATACAAAGAAGTAATTACTATATGAACATATTAATCATTAAAGCCATCTCTCTTAATAAACAACTGATTTCTATATCATATCACCCTTTTTACGAAGACCAATTAACCAGCTTATAGAATTGTAGATAATCGGTGTCAGAGCAATGGATAATAACTCTAACAATTAACACCATAAAATGCCAATCCAAAGAATTTATGGAGAATACACCTGTCATACGAGAATCCTCATCTTTCACCTATATATACCTACATAGATATGAAAAAGAAACCTCACGTCGCATTAAATTATTGCTTCATAATAATACCGGCATTAATTTCTACAGTGAAGATCTTCGCATTAAATTGAACAGGTATAAATACTCACCGCTGGTCGACCAGCCATTCTTTATGTAAAAGTAGACCAGAGAATATTTTCTGCTTCATGTATACAGTGGATCTTGAACCTTTCAATTATACAGGTAGAAACTGACCTATGGTTATATTATCATCAAACTGCTTGGACTAGCATATGTGCTATTTCGCCTTCTTGTATACTATGGATCGCTTTTTCTTATTTTATGTTGAATAACATAAATATCTAAGAAATTATTCATCCGCTAAGCTATACCTAACTATGATGCTGACAATTAATTTTATTGTTTAATCGATAAAATTTATATCGAGAACGTAATGAAGAATAAATATTTTCATGCCAACCTGCAGGCATCGTCAATGATTAATGAATTACCGATATTCGAACCGTGACTGATGAGTTACTCGAATAAGATAATGAGTCAATTAATATAAGGTAAATGTACTGCGAGAGCTAGTTAAACCAAATATTGCTCATATATATGCATGTATACACGCGGTAAAACATAATGCGTATGCACGCGGTCTGCGTGAATATATGATGCACGCAGCCGTCACGGTGTCCTAATGCATATGTATTGATACCGTTACTCTCATATATATTAATATAACTATTATTCTGAATACATTAATGATTCTCTCACAATGTCGAAGAAAAAGGATATAAAATGACACCAATTATATCAATACATGTGGAGTTCTCTTGAAACTTGAATAATTATCAAATTTGTAATAAAAAAATAATTTAATTCAACGTCATGGCAATATTGGGGTTCTATATAAATATGAAATATATTTCAGTATTAATATTAAATACGCAATTACGGGAAAGTAAAATGGATTTGGGAAAGGAGGGACAGGTTTTTCACAATGCATCTTTATTGTACAATTGATTCTTAAATCACATCGATATGGGCTACACTAAATGTTAGCCATTATGTCTAATCAAAAATCTAGTCTCGTAAATTTTGTAACCAGTATTAATTAAGCCCTTTGAAACTAGTTGCGGTTTTCTAGAAATTATTTGGTTGTATCTCTTCTTTTCCAGGAAATTCGAGTCCTGTGATCAGTTCTTATCGGCTTGTGAAATTCTCAACATATTATCTAGAATTTAAATTCATCTCTTTCGCTTCTTTCGTTTGCTTTTCCACTCGTTCCAATTTTTATACTGTTCAATAGATCGGGTAACCACTTCTTCAAGGCTGGGTTTAAGTATGATCGTATCTTGATCTATCGACCGTCCAAAATTGAAAATGCTCGGTAATGCAAACGGAACAAGGACTGCTGCGAGTCCAAAGAGACCCGCTGCTGCAACGGCGAAAGGCGATATCGCAATACTCAAAAAGCCATAGTTCAACGGATTCAAGAATGTGAAATAAGGAAGGATTGACATCGCAGACTCCATCATACTGAAAGGTATTAGATCTAACAAGCCATCATCGTCATCATCGTCGTCGTCGTCGTCGTCGTCACCGCCATCAGTGGATCCTGAGGAATCCCCGTTCCCAGAAAGGAGATTTTGAGTAACGTTTGAAAGTTGGCCTGTAAGACCTGACAGTGGATTATTTCCACCAGGAAACTGTATTCCGGATCCACCAGAAGACGTTGGAGACAACGGGGTATCTGCAGCGACCTCTGATGGTGGATTAGCGTCTGCTAAAGGACCCTCAATCCCGGAAAACGGTGGAAAAGATGGAGTTCCACCACCCGGTGTACCGTCATCCAAGACTCCTGTAGCTCCTACATCATCCGCTACCTCCGTAGGAATTATTGGATCATTCGCTATCTCCGTAGGAATTATTGGATCATTCGCTACCTCCGCAGGAATTATTGGATCATTCGACACGGCATTTTCTGGCGTGCCTACCTCATCTTCAGGACTTATGGAATCATTTGACACGCCCGGGTCCAACGAGTCTCCGGTAATTGGAACATCGTCCTCTGAACCTATGTTGATGTGAGTCTGTTGAAACACCTCAAAAGTCGAGGTACCTGGAGATTGCTGATCAAATTGACTATCTTGTATATTAACCTGGGAATTTTGATCCTCGATGAGAGGAAAGTCTTGTAAATCACCTGGTACCAGTGATCCTCCAGTGTTTTGCCCACTTTCCGTGCCGTAACTTCCACCGGATGGAACTACGTAACTACCATCAGAAGTATCGAAGCTTGGTTGAGCTTGACCATTTCCTGGATAACGGTCACTCGGTAATTTATCATCTAACGCATAATTTCCCGTAGACGTTGTCGCAGGGTTGAATACATTTGTATTCAATACGTGAGAGTTTATTATAATGTTTAAATCGGTACAGCCCTCTTTACCTTGGATCGTATTATTTATAGTGGTGTAAGAGTTGATCTTTATAGTTGGGCAGTTGATACCTTCGTCGTAGGTCACTTCTGGGATTCTTTGACCTGCTTTCAGTCCATATTGCGGTCCATTCGCTTCGTCTTGATCTTCGTCGGTCGTAAACATTATATGAACGTTCGGTGTCGAGGCTGAAGAATTTTTATTATCTGCTGGCTGCTCTTCGAGATTCAATAACGGTTCGGAATTGTTTCGAGTTACTTTCATTTCGGTTACAGTAATGTTTGGTCGTTTTTTACCAGCATTCAGGATATGTACAACAGTATTCTGCGACACAACCGACAGGGGGTTGAAATACGGTTCCTTCGACGGGTCTGGTGTATAAATAGGATCATTTTGATAGACGCCATACGTCCCGTCGCTTTCATCCGTCCCACTCGTTGGTCTTGTTACATCTCCCGGATCGAAGTCGTTCTCTAAATTCGGATAATCAAAAGTTTGTTGGTCGTATTGATTTTGGTAATATTCTTCGTCTTGAACAGAGGCCTGATCATAATTCTGCGTGATTTGAAAGAGCGGATTTTGATCGATCGAAATTTCATCCACGTATCCGTGATAGTTTGGACTTTGACTCTGGTCATCATGAGCAGGATTTATCGGTCGGTTTGGTTCTAAGCCTTCAGGAATTGAATCAAACGTATTTCTGTCTATTAGAGAGCCAGTGTCGTTTGGGGTAAATTGATGAATCTGATCCCACTGTACTACTTCGTGTCCGCTTTGATCGAGATTCGCGTAGGTTTCGAAGTCGTAACTAGTTGTTGTACCCACCTTGTTATTTTTTATTGCCTGCGGATGCGCTGATGAATGATCAGAAATGATAACAGATGGTTTTGGCCTCTTTTTTTTGTCTGGTTTCTTTGTTACTTTATGGACATTCGATGGGATTTCGTGAGGATTTAAATCGTCCGAAATTTCCTGCACTTCCAAATTCTCATCCCCGTTATGAAAAGAAGTATATTTTTGGTAATTGTATAGATCATCGATGTTTTGCAAGTTTTCATTCGGCCAATTCTTAAGATTCAAGTCCGGAATACTTTGACTTGAATTCGGCTTTACTCTGAGGCTGATTTTGCTGTATTCGAGACCGTTAGCCTCGTGATCTTTGTTCGTTAAGATCGAATGAAGTAGCGACCCGTTAGGCTGCGGTTTAATTCTGATCCGATTTTTTGTAGAATTTTTGCTGTCGAATTCGTGTTTCCTAGTTTGATTTATAGCCAACCTCTGTACCCCGTTCCCTGTTTTGTTAGAATTACTTCCAACCAGTTTAATTTCAATTTTAGAACTATCTGGTCCCATTCCGAAAACCTGATTGTGAATATCGTGCAGATTATGAAGATTGCTTTGTGAGAACGTCGCTTTGTTCGTCAAGTTTTTTAAATCGTTTTGAGTAGGTAGAATTTTTAAAAAATGCATAACTTTCTCCTTGTTGACCTGAATGGGTTTATAGCCATCTGAATTGTTCCGAGAATGAAGAGTGACCTGTGGCCTGATCCTTCTGAGATTAACCATTCTTATTTCTGATTCATTGCCTAAAACTCTCCGTTCCAAAGACGAAGTATTTCGGTTCAAATCTAAAAGGGAATCTACATTTGATACATGTTTAAGTGAAAGTGGGCTCGAGTTAATTCGATATATATAAGAGTTGATTCTTTTTCGATGAATATTTCTGGGTCTCTTATCGGCGTCTGAAACGTTCTTATCATCTAAAAAAGGATCGGTATTATCTACATTTCTAATCAAATTATGACTTAAATTTGATTTAACATTTGTTGAAGCCCCAAAAATCATGAAACGGGAATTCCGTCTAACATTAGCAGTTCTATTTAACATAACATCTTTAGTTTTTAAATTAATTACTTCCATCGGAGTACCTTCGGTTCTATTTATATCAATGGTATAACTAGACGCGATTTTCACGTCACTACTATTACTACCTCTAATCATTACTTTATCGTTTATCCTCTGCCCAATACCTTCCAATGGATTTAACCGCTTGAATCGTTTCTTAGATTCAAAAGCCTCTAGATCTGATGACTCGAGGCCCCTATCGCTAATTTTTTCGTTATCAAAAAATGTAATGTGGTCTTCGTAAAAAGGGTTATTTTTAAGATAACGTTCTCTACGATTTGCGCCCCTTTCTTCTGTATACCTGCTATTGCCTTCAACAATTTGAGGCAGATCCTTGTCAACAGGAATTGACTCCTGTGAAATCTTCGGATCGTGCTGCAATGGTCGCCATCCATCTGTATCGTCATTTTTTACAGTTGCAGGTTGAAGATTTGCGGAGACCTCTGGAAAAAATAAAAATAAATGGAAATGTAATAATTTCTGATTCGATACATGGTTTTCTAACGGTTACGTCTTATTTCGAAATCCCATATCGAACGGTCGGTGAGTACTTTGATTGACGGTATGATCGCGATGGGTTGTGCCATTTCAAAACTCGGCATCACAATCCGTGACTGTTATTTCCTGATTAAAGACTTTCCGAATTGATTACGGTGCTTATACATATACGTCAGTCGATGAAAACGTCGGTATTTTCAGGAGCACTCTCTCACATCACGCAATATATTTAATATAATTAATCGGTGGAAAAATCGCTCGCTCTCTACGATTCCATAATATAACTACCCCATACTTTGTAAGAAAGTAAAGTTTAGTTTAATTAAGATATGAAGCAACTCACCAAGTTGTTGAGGTCTACCATCACTGGATCCTGCGAGCAGCAGGATCGTTACAAGATTAAACAATTTCAACCGCATTTTTTACACTGAAACAAGAGAGAAAAAAAAAACTATAATTAGATAAGTATATAGTAACGAGGTGGAATAAAATTAACCAACTCTCTAAGTAGCCTGCAATGTATTATTCAGGCTTTGCTCTTTGTTGTTTCGAAAAATGTATTGATCGATTACCCATTATTAAACGAGTATGAAATCGCATTTGAAATCTGCAAACCATGGGTCATCGAAGGACGAATACATCAACAAGATTCAAGAAATGAACAAATGACGTAAGTTCACGCCGACTTTTACCTGACGCGAATTCTTGACTGCCACTTTGCAGCTTTTATATTCGACGATCGAGGCTCGAGATTCAAGTCTTCAAGTATATCGAGTATATATATATAACTAACGTCGAATAAGTTTGTATGCAGGACCTAATACCGCGATAGTCGTTCTGTTAAGGACAGTCTACGCATGTAAAGCGGATAATTTGCGTGCGGCTCTGACGAAAAAAGAGCCTATATATCAAGTTAATAATAGTCAGCGTTGACTTGAAGGAATGATGCCTCGTTATAGCTAAATCAATTCATAAAAGTGGCGGAATAAATTCATAAATTAACAGCTCAGCTGTGCCGCGTACTTCGGCTATTATATCCGTGCTAATTCGCATTAGGCGAGAGTTACACGAGTCTTTGATTCATATCATTCATACTACAAAATTGTTTACGCTCATTTATTTCCTCACGATTTGCTAACGACGAAGAGTTTCGAATTTGTATTAAAAAAAAAAAAAATGAATAAAACCATCGAATGTGGGAAAGCAAAAAAGAGACAATAGCGCACTTGACATTCCTAGGTCATGATGCAATCCGTTAGACCAATTTACATTTCGTAAAATAGGTGCATTCGATAAACCGTTGGATTTTTCGCTCATATTTGTGTCTCGTAACGGTACCTGCCACACCAACGTTCGAATGTACGTAACGTGTATATGACTGGTCACCGCTTTTTTGCATGTGTGAAGTAATTCACCGCGGATGCTTTCAATCGCCTAGCTCTATAATATCTGGGACAACGGAATGTATCTCACCTAAGCTAAAGGAAGTTCATGCTCGAATGAGTTTTCTATTAATATTTAGAATCGCGATCGTGGATTTATTTCACGGTCGGAACTGATGTGACACGATCTCTTATCTCCGAGTGTTATTTATTTATTTATTTTTTTTTTTCTCTACAAAATCACCTGTAGATGTTTCTAATCGTTTTCTCAACTTATCTCTTTGTCAAATAATGGGCATGTAACTTTGTCACGGGTGAAAAACGTTCGAGGCTATTCCCGTGACGTCTATGTAGGTCACGATATGAATGTAATTGTTTTTAGGACGATTCCATTTTTAATCATAAAAATCTCGCTTAATAAGGCAATAATAATAATACGTGACGAAAATATATGGAGTAAAACTTGTGGTTCAAGGAGCGATCCTCGTCACTGGATTAGGCCAGTTTTTGACCTCATTTTTAAAACAGGTTCTTCGGAGTCGATTAAGCAACGGACTAGATCGTAGTTATTACTGCACTCAGAAACGAAATTGTGGCATCGAGTCACGAACCTAGTCAGGGCTAAACAAAATCCTTGTGAATAATGGAGATAAAAAAATGTTGCAATTGTAACTCATTCAAAATGCATCAGCATGGATTTAATTTGTCGATAGATTTTAGCCAATTTTTGAACCTGTTTCCTTTATGTCGATTTTTTTTTTTTTTTTTTTTAAAGAAGCATTACTGCGCAGGTTCATTGTTTGAAAGCACGTGGTCAGTGCTAATTATTTGAAGCAAAAAAAAAAAAAAGAAAAAAAAAAAGAGTTAGGTGGTAATTACTACTACGTTTGAAATAATTAGCAAACACTTGCACTCTCCGCTTTACAATACTACTATATATTGCGGTAGCGAAAAGATTTTATATCTCCATTAGCTTAATGATACTTGAATTTTTTTTTTTTTTTTTTTTTTCTTACCTATAAAAAGTTTGAACTTGAAGTTTCAAGCAATCATTTAATCACTTTTCACTGCAGTTATATACTGAACGATACTATAGACCGAAAGAAATTTACAAATAATACTATATAAAAGCAAACGAACCACGATCACCGATTTAACTGAATCACAAACTACACCGTACAGCTCTAAAATGAATCTAGGATCAACCCCGGGAAAAACGCTCTCTAACTTTTTGAAAACAAAAATTGAATAAAAAAAAAAATAGAAGAAATGAATTTAAATGAGACTCGGAATCTCACACACGGTATCGATCAATGATCGATCGGGTATTTCAGGTTTAAAATTTTAAATCGCGGCAATCGAACGACGACGTGCTTCAATCGCGTTTTATTATAAATATAAAAGCACAGCAAAAAAGATCACGGAACCCACGTAGGACGATCGTTACGTCTTTTGACTCAACGGCTGACTGGGTCTCGACTGTGACAGAGGCTACTCCACAACCTGGTCGGCCGCGCGATGTTCCTGGTGAACGCTAAGAGTCCGAACTTGAACCGTTATTTCTTGTACTGCTTCGCCTCGGAGTTGAACAACCTTACATCGTATGCTAAGCGGTGGCTACCTTGCCCCAACGGGCCTAACCAGGGCCCAGAGAAGGCCTGGGGGTATGCACCATAAGCAGTAACGCATACCTGACCAAAAAACGAAAGAAAAGGTACAAAACTGTGCTGAGGCCTTGAACTACTATTACGATGTGCCCCGAAGAGATGATCACGGACCCGCAGTGGACGCGGAGGAAGATATATATTCATTCTATTTATATGTATGTACCCTATATGATAAATCGGTTATCGTATAAGACATGCAGCAATTAAGGTATCGATGTTTTATTTTTATACCCAAAGAGAAGAGCCAGGGATCTTGATTTAACCGTTGGAAGAATAATGGTGCGGCACGTCTTAAAAAAACGGATTTGATTATGGCGAAATTAGGCTCGACAAAAATGAGACTGTGTCTATCATCGCCCAAATAAATGTATATAGCCGTTATAATATACTGAAACGAGAGAATTACAAATTTGGTACTACATCGCTTAAATTATAATTTGAACTCTTAGATAAAAATCAAAAACTCGCTTATTGGGAATCCTAATATGCGTGTGATTGGATAATTCCCGTTACGAAATCATACATAGAAATAATGTTAACCGACAAATTTTTATCTCACGAATCCGATTACCTGGAGTAGCGTTATTTTTTTCTTTTTTTTTATTTATTATTTTTTTTTTTTTAATGAATGTGCGGGATCAACGGGAATAGCGGAATTAACGTTAACAGTATATAACGTTGCTGTAAAGCACGTCTAAAAACAAACATGGGCGATTAGCACGAAGCTAAATTGATGATGTACAGTTAATCTGTTGGGACTATACTCACCCGAAAGAACCTCTACTCGGATACCCTCGAGGTATTTAAAGAAAAAAAATCGCACAATCAAACGAGCATTAGTATCAATCAAAAAAAAAAAAAAACTAAATCTGTAATGATTATCCCGGTCTGCAGGCCGAGTTATTCAATATCCAGATATTACCTCTTCGTACACTATACGGTTAGATGCTAATTAATCCTTTCTTCGCGCTTATACCAATTCTTTACATTTCTCTTCTCTAATTAATTCTTAATTGAGTCTATTCTTCAACTGGTTACTCGGATATGCTATGTTTCCACCTACCGCACACGTGTGTTTATAATCCAATTGTCTTCTATTTTTTTTTTTTTTTTTTTTTTTTTCTTTTTCTTTTTTTCCGATGGAAAAAGGAGTCCGTTTTATATACTTTACAGTCAATAGGTATTTTTTAATGAGTCGAATGAAAGACTCAACGTAGGTATACTTCGATATTGCATGACCGTTATAAACAAGCTAGAGAGAAAATTTATCGATGTAAACATAATAATCAATTAATCGATTTTATTTTATGTTGGAATGTTTAGAAAAAAATTGTAAAAAACGAAGGAATCAGAGTGATTAAGACACGCATTCGAGTGGAAACTTGAATCCAAAGTACCTAAAACATCGATGAAGTCTTCAAGCTATACTGATTTTATAATTCTCACGAGTTGAATAGCAAGTTGCAAGCTGCAGTATATAACAGATTCACTCAGATTTTATGGGCAGCAAAAATATACTATACAGCTGAAAGCTCGGTTATAATAAAAGCTGTATATTGACACGAAGACAAAACATAATACGCAACTATATGCTCAGGAATTATGTAGGACATAGCGGTACTCTCGTAGCGATTGTGTCACCTGGCGTAACACTGTAATATGAATGAAAAAATAAAACGGAATTTAAAATCTATTAAATTCACTTACATGAGATATAAAACTAGAATACAATCATTATAAGATCTATTTTGCTATTTTATTTTCTATGAAGCCAATCAAGATTCGAAAACGAAGTTTCATAATTAATTTCATTATTGATTACAATACTAATTCTTGTTCAGAAAATAGCACGCCATGCAGGATGATTTGAAAAACCATTCTGAATCATTTGAATTAGATTCTCTGCTTTGATTAATTAAGTTTCTATACTATAATTAACTTCAAACGTAAGCTCATTGCGAATTGAAATTAAAAAAGAATCGGAAATTGAAGCTTTTTGAATCGGTAAGAGCTTTTTCTTTTTATGCTCATTAAAAGAAAAAAGTTTTTCCTGAACGCGTGCAGTTGTCAAGGCGAGAGCGTCTCCTGAGAAGAACTGGTTGCCGGCTGTCACATCAATCGAAACAAGACTCGAGAGTAATTGCTTCTCGCACACAATTAGTCGACGGATGAGAGAGAAATCTACTATAGGTACTACGTTTGTCCTTGAACGAAGAAATTACCGAGAGTATCAAGAGCGTAAATAAATATTCATACAGACACGCGGTTTTTACTCGCGATTTCAAGTTTTTTGTTTTTTTTTTTTCTTCTTTTTTTCTTGTTTTTTTTTATTTATAAATTTACGCGATACCGCATCTACCGTTGGCTAAATTGATCACTTCTCCAAATTGCGATCGTCCGGTAAACCTGGAACCAAAAGACTTGATATTTCATACAATGAGAAGTATTTTGAAAGTCGTATAACATATCATTAATTCTCGGTCAAAGCGACTATAACGATGAACGTTCTATAGATCATTAATTTGAAAAAATTGGGAACACCCTGGAGGTGAATGAGCATTCTTATTTCTTTCTCCCATCAACTTTTTGCGCCTTAAATCTAGTCCAGAAGTGTTAAAGTGGCTAAATTTTCGTGACGACGCTGTGCCTCGACGCCTTATGGAACAATGGATGTGCCAGAAAGAATTCGGTATCACCGTTGATTGATAACGGTCCTGTAATACTCTATCGGGAAATACTGACGTCGGTGCACGTAATCGTTGACCTGCTTTATAATTATGGGCTAACGATGAACAACCTATTTCTCTATAAGAACGCGTCGTATCGATTACTCAGTAAATAAAAATCCACCTATCCGTAATACGGATCACGATAGCTGAACTTAAAAGACCGTTCCTCGATGTACAAATAAAGGAGCGTTACGCAGTACATAAAGTTTCCTCGTTAAATTTTATTATTTACTAGACGCGTGACGTTGAGATGCGGAAAAAAAAAGTCGTTGAGACTTGTAATGGGATTACCAAAAGCGCATAGTATAGATTATTAATTACTGCCATTGAAATCAATAACAATATCATATACGATCTATACAGGCTTATCCTGAGCAAGTTGTTATTTTAGTTTTGAATTATTATAACGACTATTTGCTTTCCTCCCAGTTTCAGCCCCTACCTTCGTCAGTGTACGGTTCTCACTTCCGGCTCTTTCGATTTGGCAGAATTCATTATTGGAATAACAAAGTCGTTGTTTGTTCCTCATAAATCATGTGTTTCAACCTTGAGACGATGCTGGTTCCCCGCATCTTATAGGTACTTGTTAAATGCATACAAGTTGGAGATACGTTCCAATGCACTTTCTTTCCGTGCAATGAATTTTCCTTTTTATCTTGCGATGAGAAACCAGTGTACAAGATGATGGAATCTGGCCCCGCCGAATCATCCGATTGAAATATTTCTTTATCACGGTCAGAAGTCGCTAACCTTCGTCTACCTTGGCATAGACCTCAGTCTGTGGCATTAATATTCATGTATGATATGTTTGTTTAACTGCCACAAGTCATTATATATTCAATAATATTAATTGTTTCATTGCTCGTATATATCTTTTTCGTTTTGTTACCCTGCAGACTATATAATTAATTTTTCCGAACCGGAAAGAATGTTTCTCTTCAGTTTCTTCTTATAGACTTGTTAAAATATATTTGTTAGCTCTAACTTGTCAATGAGTAGATGATCATATTCTTGTTTCGAATATGGCGAATCTTAGATCGTTTTTTGATCGTAATTTCGGTCATCCAAGCAATGCAATGGTAGGTCCAGTCTGACGATTATTCGTTGATCAATTCCAGCACAAACAGTAAACCGTTTTTATGACATGTTACTTCCTCGCAGCACCGGATTAGAAACTCAACTGTGATTTCGGAATCGGTGATCCCAAAGGTTTTAACGGTTCGTTATACTTGGCGGGGATATTGATGAATAAATAATACTGATAAAACGAAGAATCTTGAGTAATACTCCATTCTGAGATGTGTCCAATTCCAAACTCACGATAGCCAGTTTCTTAGATATACGATAATGCTACGTATATGCTACGTGAATCTTTGATATTTCAGTGCGAATCCTTTCAGATGTCGGAATTGAACTGAGCCGAGATCTTCAGAACGCCCCCAATGTATCTAGCTTTCCCAAGCCTAGACGGTTAAGATTTCATCGAGGTGGGGGATAAACCCTTGTTCCTACTTGTGCGTACTCAGTACTTGTTTTCTTGGAACACGTTCACGCCGTCTGAAGTTCTAATTCCCCACGTCTCTCGGCCTCTCACCAAAGCCAAACCAGGCTTTGCTCTTTGATGCATCGTTTTTTTCATTTCCTATCCCCAGTCTCAGTCATTCCCAAATCCACGTTGAGGTCATACCTATAGGCCTTAATTTATTCTGAAATTAGTCTACATCAATGATGAGCATCTGACACTGATTGACAAATGACAAATCGAGTAGTACATACTAGAAAATTCTTGCTGAATCACAGCGGTAATAATTTTCAACATTTTATGTCAGAACTACGGAAATGAAACATTATTCCACGTTTAAACTTGGGAAAATAGCTACAGCGACACTTGTGCCGTTGAAACAGTGGACCAATTACAGGCCCCAATTATAATTACGGTACATAAGTACGGCGAGCGTGTCTGCCTGCTTTAACTGTCGATATGTATGAGCACATATACAACGAACACTATTTTATAAACATACGCAGATTAAAAACCGTATAGTTTGAATTGCCTGCAGGTTCATATTATGTTGCCACATACATGTATGGGTACCCTGACAAAAAAAATATGATACTCTTAACAATCTGTAGAATAATTACTAATTGCTTCAACACTATTTCTTGAACTATATGACCCAAAATATATATTTTCACAATGTTTTTGGCTAAATTAACATTCTGCAAGGCTAATATTAATACATCAATGAATCAAGCTTGATTAGATGTATTTTTTAGTGAAATTAGCAGAACAGTATACGCCTCTGGCTATGTTCGCGAGAACATGCAATCCAAAATCCCAAAAGATAGCAGTTCAAATAAAAAGAAAAACAATTATGAATAATTATGAAGAAAGGTTGCTTTTTTGTTATAAATTTTGGCTCAGTTTATTTGCCAAGTATTTCAAACACGTATAGGTATGAAAGAAAACTTGACCCGGACCTAATCTCCGAAACAGTAGACCATTGACCTCCTAACTTTTACCTCTTGGCTATCTTAAAACTGCTACTATAATAACGAAACACGCGGTTAAAGTCGAACGTTCTGATCAGAAACTGGTCACTAAGGGATTCCCATTACTTTATTTTGCACGCAAATACTATTTATGTATATTGATCACTAAATTTCGGATCTATAATGCCGCAGGGTGTATGCCAAATAAATACAATTCATACAATCAGACTATGACGATTTGCATATTGCCACCTGGCAAAAAATTTCATTTACCTATATTAGTGAGCCGGCGAAATAATCTTCGTATTTTTGTCATCATTTTTTTGCGGAAAAAAAAATAAAAAAAAAAGGAAATTAAACCTGATTGACATAATTTGTATTAATTTTCTGTCATTGCTAATTACTATGTCAATGACAGAAATATGTGTCATCTAAAGCGAGCTTACGTCTTCTCATAATTTTAGTCGAAAATAGATATTTTGCATCCTTTTATAAACCGTTATACAGAGACGTCGAGAGGAGCAATAAGAGAGTTTAACTACCTATACGATTAATTTTTTTTTTTTTATCTTAGAATTGATCAGCATGGGCGTAAATAATGAGATGTAGGATATATCTTTCGACTCCAAAAGTAATCATGTAAAGAACGGCGATCTATTCGGAAAACCCGGAAGATAGTCGAATTTCCGTTCTAGAATAATACGAACGGTTGTTCGCCGGTCATGAGATCATCGCAAATTTGCAGAATACATTTTTGCGCTCTACTTTGCCTTGGTAAAATGCCCAAAGTATCCGGCGGGGAATTGTATACCTCCATTAGCCGATACGCCGGTATGGTTCCTCGTAATTGCTTAGCGATGTTGTAACAAATGTTGTGAACTGTCCGAAAAAAGACGACGAAACATGAGTAGGTATAGATATACATAAAAGAAGTCCACTTTACTGGAGTAAACTTGGGGGGGCACTTAGGCAAGTGCGTTTTATGCTAATAACCGCGCTAGCTCCGGAAAGCCAAGAAAAGAAAAGAAAAGAAAGGAAAGGAAAGGACACAAACGTAGTAAACGAGATTCGCAATACTATCTCAACGTCCATCTCTCATTGTTTCTCAGTAACTGTTCGCTAGCAAGTTATTTCTGGACATATTTAGAAATGCAGTTAAATAAACTAGAAAAATCTACGACTACACTCTACGTGTTGAACAGAAAAATAAACCATATCATCCTAGTTCCGGCATCGCAGAACGTATAGCGAGAAAAAGAATATTTAATAAGAAACACTAAACAGGTTTCATGATTAAAATCAAAATTAAAAATGATTCATTATTCGGAGACATTCGTACTACGATGAAATTAAAAAAAAAGTAATGTTCATCGATGGTGTCCCCGTGGCTTACTATTTTTCCTAGCCTTTTTTTTTTCAAATAAAATATCTATATCCCTTCTACAAATAATTTATTCATTTTTTTTTTTTTTTTTTATCAGAATGCTGCGCCCCGCTCCTTTGATACCTGAAATAAAGAGCCACAGGATTCCGGAAGGAGAAAGTGGAAATTAAATAACGAATCTGTGTTATATCTGGGCATTTAATTCTGTAGCATCGATACAATATTACTCATTCATATTTAGTCAAAGTTATATATACAACTTGTTGTTGTACTTTTTTTTTTCAAAATAAATATACATTAGGGTGTTTCATTTTTAGGCAATATTTTTTTTTTCGATGGCATACCAGAAAATCTTATACTTTATAAAAAATAAAAAATTTTGCCGCCTGGTAAATGGTTTTAGGTCTAATAGTGGCTTAGCTCATTCAAAAATTCGATTTCCCACCTAAATAACACAGGAAATTTTTTTTTTTTTTTTTTGTTTAATTGAATTTTTCGTTGTTAAAAATTTTTTTTTCAAAAAAACCTTAATATAGCTTTTGAAGGAAATTAAATTCTCTACAAAAATGTCCCTGTGGTCGAAGACCGTACAACCAGTAGTTTCGGAGTTATAGCGCGTCAAACATGAACAATTTTCGCTATAACTCCGAAACTACTGGTTGTACGGTCTTCGACCACAGGGACATTTTTGTAGAGAATTTAATTTCCTTCAAAAGCTATGCGAAGGTTTTTTCGAAAAAAAAAAATTTTTAACAACGAACAATTCAATTAAACAAAAAAAAAAAAAAATTTTCCTGTGTTATTTAGGTGGGAAATCGAATTTTTGAATGAGCTAAGGCACTATTAGACCTAAAACCTTTTACCAGGCGGCAAAATTTTTTATTTTTTATAAAGTATAAGATTCTCTGGTATGCCATCGAAAAAAAAAAATATTGCCTAAAAATGAAACACCCTAATATACATATTGCTATTGATCGAATTTCTTTATTTTCTTCCAAAATAAACGTATACATCCTTTTTCCGTTTACATTATTTATTTTGCGATAAATTCTCAGCGTTCATAGTATCTCTATATTGCCATGCATTTCAGAGTTGTATTTCGTTAACGCAGCCTCCATGTGCACCCTTTGACGCTACGGAGGTCACTGACCCAGCGACGAGTGTTCTTAACTTCTTACCCTAGGTCAGTGCTTCTTCTCGTGCCAATAGGGTGCGAAATGGTGTTGCCATCTCGCGGTGGAACTAACCAACTACTTCTGCCGCGAACCTCAGCACCCTCAATTATATGTAACCTATAGCTAGAACTAAAGGAATGAAATGCGGGCTGAATATAACAAGGCGTCGTCTCATTTAATAATTGTAAAAAAAGATTATAGAAATTAGGCGGAAGGAGAAGAAAACGCAATGGAAACCGATGAACGATTAATAAAAAAAAAAAAAAAACGAAACTTTTATTTCTCTCTATTTCAAATTATACAGTTGTGTAGAATCCATTGAAAATGAATCTTTCAAGTTTTATATTTCGCTTCCTCTTCTCTCTTCAACTCTTTGGTGATATCATTTTGACGTTGAAGAGCGAATATGTTTTCTCTTTTGATACGCTCCTGTCTTTCCACATCTCGTATAACACCCAGGTGAAGTTGTTCCCTAGAAAAGTCGAACTCGTATTTCGTATTGGGATGTATGAGACATAACCTCTATTTACACATTACACGGTGCAATTACAATCCTACTTTCTTACTAACCTCTCGTCATACTGTTTGTAATGTACATAACCAATAATACCTAAACTGATCGCACAACACGAGCCTAAGACTGCTTTTGATACCGAAGTCATTCTCTAAACATAATCTATCATTAATTTATTTAATGCATTTAAAAAATACCATGCAGAACTATAACAGAAAACGTTTACCATTTACCAACTTCAAGTATGTTCAAGTATCGACCATACATCGATATAATAAAATCGACTTTTCACTAGCGACGTGGCCGCCATTATCGTACAGTTGGTATAAAAAAAATAAAAAAACAAAAATAGTAAAATAAAAAAAAAATATACAAGCATAATCGATAGTAAGTTAGAAACAGTAAAAGCCAATTTATAACGGACGGATGATAAACGTAAAATAATAAAAACTAAATATTTATGGCGTCAAAGGTTCGGAATGAAAATAAACACGTAAAATTTCTTGTCTTAGATTCGTGTGAATTATTATTTTAACGTGTCAATTATGGTTATGTACACCGATCGGAATTGTTTGGTTAGCTTTTTTGCAGATGAAATAATTCTTGGCAATATTATACGTACTAAACGCAATATATTTATCATTTAAAAATAGAATCGCTTACGTTAGCGTATTTATCATTTATTTATGAATAATAATGAATATCAAACGTCAATGTTGTTGCAGAACAAGACCGAGCATGATGTTCGAATTGGCAAAAGATTATCATATCTACTTCGTCACGGTGCTGTAAAAGAAGGTCTGATCATAAATTCAGAAGGATTTGTACCTGTTGGTGATATAATTAAAAAAATATCATTTTATCGTTGCGACGTCGAAGAGATAAAGAGAATTGTTGCAGATAATTCAAAGAACAGATTTACTCTGCGTGAAATAAACGGTATACTAGAGATCAAAGCTAACCAGGGACACTCGTTAGATCAAATAAACAATTTGAGTTTAAAATTGATCGATCAACCAGACCATGAAATAATTCATGGAACATATTTCAAATGTTGGGAGGAAATTAAAACCAAAGGAATATCACGCATGCGTAGAAATCACATACATTTTTCAAAAGGAATAGATTTCGTATGCGGACTGAGGCGTAACGCCCAAATATACATAACTGTAGATTTCTTTATAGCTAATAAAGACGGCTTAATATTTTACGAATCTGAAAATGGTGTTATACTCTGCTCAGGAAATAGTAACGGATATTTGGAGCCAAAGTATTTTTTAAAAGCCGCTACTCGGGACGGTGAACAACTGTTTCCGTAATGGCCAAACGCTGTGAAATTTGTCAAATCGATCTTTCCGACGATTACGCTTTCCAAGGTCATCTTACTGGGAAAAAACATGCCAACAATCTGAGATTCTTACAGCTTAGAAAAGGCATCGAGGAAAGATCCATATTTGTATCTAATTGGCCACCCTACTTTACTCACAATGATCTTATCGACTTTTTTCTACAATATGGACCAATCGAAACACAAAAATTCGAACGGGACTATGCGTTGATACAATTCACAAATAAGTGAGATTATTAGGATTCATTTATTCTTAAATTGATCTGTTTCTCTTTGTTTTAATATTTATTCATTATCCTGATTTAATTTTTCTGGTTTGTTTACTTTTATAGTCGACAATTTTTGATACGACAAGATTCATTTAAGTTGAATAAAACTTGTTAATTACAGTTTGTCTTTCAGATCGCCTGTTGAATTTCTTACAAGTCATCCGATTGCCATTAGCAATTACAAATTGCACATTAAGCGCAGAATATTTCACCAAAATAGTGAGTGGCTGATGGATGTATGTAATTTAATGCTAGAACATGTAGAGGCGCAATTTATTCACGTAATTTATAATATTAAATCTCATCAGGATCTCACGAATACACCCAACTATGAAAAATCCAAATGTCCACATAAAGTGAGACGGATAAAATAATTTTCAAAAAAAATCACTTGGAACTTCTACTAATTAGAAGCTGTTCGAGTTTATCTGACTAATTTAAACGTATACAACATTTTCATTCTTTTATTTCGATTTTCAGAAAGAACACCTAATACGGAAATTGCAGATAAGCTATCGTACGAAGATTTCAAAGAGATCTTCGAGGGAGAAACAACCTTTGATAGCCAGTTAATTGCATTTTTGAATGCCATACAACACAGCGACGTTGTAGTCGAGGGAGAATATGGCTCTGTTTGTGCCAGTTTAAACCAAATATTTAGGGCAAAGTTTCGTAACTGCAAGGCACATAGATATGGATCAACCGTGACTGGATTAAGCTTTAAAAAAAGCGATCTTGATGTTTATGTGGACATAGGTTTGTCATGGGATTGTTAATGAGATTATTATGCCATGCGATCGGAATAGTTTCGATTTATCATTCACCCAAAAAACACTAAAGTTAAATTTGATCTCTACTTCCAGGATTACCTATACTTGAAAACGAAGATGATTCAAAACCTGACGAGTGGACACCGAAAAAAGTTTTCAGAGTGGCTAAATCCCTTCTATTCAAGCGGAAAAACATATTTACTGACATAGTTTTAATACCAAATGCAAAAACGCCTATTATTAAATTTCGCCATGCGCCTACAAACATTTTTTGCGATATTAGTTTTAAAAACAGTCTTGGCGTGCGCAACAGTCACTTAATAAAGTTTTATCTTTCGCTCGACGTTCGGCTTAAACCTTTGATGATAATAATTAAATTCTGGGGACAGCTGTTCGGTATAGCAGGCACAGGAAAAATCTCAAACTATGCATTAACCATGCTAATTATTTTCTTTTTACAGCAACCTGAAAGAGCTATAGTACCAACAGTAGCAGAACTACAATCGACTTGTACACCTGAATTCGTTCAAGGCTGGCAAGTAAATTATGATAAAAGTATCAAATTTCAACAGACCAAAAACGACAGCAGTATTCCGGAGTTGCTTTTTGAATTCTTTGACTTTTACGCCGGGTTTGAATTCGGTTTAAAAGTAGTTTGCCCTTTGGATAGCAAAGCGCATATCAAAACTGTTTTTACTAACGCCGAAGAACTGCCCGACAGTATGTTCAGATACAAAGAATACGTTTCTCAAACGGCGAATCCTCTTGTGTTGTATACAGATAAACCAATATGCATACAAGACCCGATAGAATTGAACCACAATCTAACATCGGGAATAAGTAGCCGTGCTGTAGAATTTTTTCAACAACATTGTGTAACGTCACGTGAAGTTTGTAGAGAAGCCCAATCAAATGATTGTAAAAATTTGTTCTCTATATTATTTACGAAGGAAACTAAATTGGAAAAACAAGTAAAGTTTAAACTGACAATTAAGGGTGAGCCGTTCTTAAAAGCTGGGCTACCATCTAATACTGTTCTTACACCGGACGTTATTTACAGAGGAGAATTCACCATAGATAGTTGGTACAACACGGTTTTAAATCTAACAAAAGACACTTTTGAAAGAGTTTTAAAGCTGGAAGTAAAATTCGGATCTTTAGACAGGGAAGCAAAGCAACAGAAATGCGAAGCACAGTCGGATGTACATTCAAAAGACAATACTAAAATTGTTCTCGAATGTACGGGTTTTTTCAAATTGTGGCACGGTCGTAAGAATAAAAAACCTGTCTTCGATCCAACTCTAAGTATGCTCGACAGAGAAGCTGGTATATCTAACTTGATGATTGAGGAGTTGAAGAAAACTCCAGCATCTAGTACCCCAGTTATAAATTTCATCTGTGTATTTGAAAAACATCTGAAGCCAGTATCTGTTGAATTGACAATGAAGAACAATAACTCTCTTAAAAATATATTCAAGGAATTTTCGGCATACGTTACTAGTAAACTACCTCAAATTATCGATAAGACTTTGCTACATATGTTACAATTCAAAAAAGTCGATCAGCAATCGTCTTCCCAATCTTTATCATGAGACCAATTTTATTTTCTTCTTATTCATCAACTTTATGCTTATGCATTTTCCTCATTATTTTTTAAACAGTGAATCACCAAATGTATACAACAAACATTCATATTTCTTAAAAAATTTCAGCCCAGTGAATGGCTGCTTAATTAATTTCCGTAATATACTAATTTACTGATTCAGAGCATAAGAATAGTATTGATTGATGAGAGTTAAAATTTATCGCGTCTTTAATGCCAAAAGGGCATATAGTCATATAGTTTTCTCAAAGTTTGCTTTTACTTTATCCATTTTAAGTTATACTAATATGGTCGGCCGAAAAATGTTATTTCCATTTTTTTTTTTTTTATGGACTATGCCTGTTTGGTATTAGAGACGCGATATCATTGCTTTTCAATTCGTTTTGAATTTTTAGTTAAATAAATGACATCACATTATAAGTAACGCGGTTGTGAAATGATCAGAAATACTTCAACGTTACGTTTTAATTTATAACGAAAACGAGCCTTAAATATATCGCAGAAAATCATGGTAATACCTATTAGAAAATAATGATTAATTTAATTCGAGATCAAGGATGGAATATTTTATGTTTTATTTATTTATATCAATGCAGCTATTCTCGCAATACAGAGAAATAAGAGAGTTTATACCTGTTGTTACAAAAGTATAAACAGTATTAGTTTGTTTTTTTTTTTTTTTTTTTTTTTTTTTTCTCTTGGTTTAAAAACAATATAAATTTAATATTTGAAGAGAAATAGGTAATTAAGCTACATATATATATATATTATTTCTTAAATATTTATGACTTTATGATATAGGTAATTATTTGGTGGGAAAACGAAACCAGCTCAAATATTGGTGGAACTGTTGCGTTTTATTTGATAAAGACCGACCGACCGACCCCATAATCGTTAATAAATTTCAATTTATTAATTAATAACAGTATGACATTATAACAATGTGCAACTGGTATACACACATCATGAAAACTGAAACCATATTTCTGTTTGTACAAAATGTAAAAAAAAAAAAAAAAAGAAGAGAAACAAAAATCGAATAATAAAATATTGACGTGAGTCTGATTTTTTCTTATCAACCGTACATTTTATTCGTCATGATAAATCAATTTAAAAAATAAATAAATAAATAAATAAAACCCAAGTCTGAAAAATTCATATAATTTTCAACTCTGTTCGTACTACACGAAAACCAGCTTAGCTGTTTATTTGAACCACCCGCAATTTTGCAAGGCGCGACTATGGTCAAATATCTTCTATTCAATAAACTTGAGATGATAGAAATAATACGAGATATAAAAATACTATATTTTTATTCAGACAAATAAAGGAAGCAGACATCCACATGCCTTATGTTTTTTTTTCTAAATAGTTATAATTGTCATTTTGATCATTGTCTGATGTCTATAGCCATTTGTATTTTCGGGAATATTATAACCAACATGGTGAACCATCAGAACAATCAGAAGCTTGTTACGATTTGTCTTTGATTACATTTTGGTTATCCCACGGACGTATGTTGGTTATTCTAAGTGAACCTGTCAGTGTAAAAATAATCAATCTGATGATTCAATGAATAGTCGACGATTATCTTTTCGTAATCATTATATACACACACGCGCACACACACAACAATCTGATTGTTAAGACGCTTCGTATAGAGGTTAAATAAAATGAAGATTCTTGACCCACTATAGTATACCAGGAAAACCTAACCTAACCAATAAACTAACCAACCCACCCATAGATTCACCGTAATATAATAATCTTCATTATCCACAAGCCTCATCTAATGCTGTAAGTTTAGATTAAGATTCAGGTAGTAAAAGAAGCTAAAGATGGAAAAACCCATGGGCGATACAATGACGGAATCTCCGACAAGCCCAGTTCCGATCTCCGGCGATTTATCGTTGCGAGAATCAGCGAAAACCGAAATACAAGCGTCAGCTAAAATCGACGAACCCAATACCGCTCATCAAGAATCTACAGAGATATTTAGACCAAAGACAAACGTTGATGTACAGCGTGCGATAGAAGGGTTAAAAGATATACCGGATGAAGAATTGCAAGAATTTTTAGACGACGAAGATTTCATGGAGGGATTAGACGTAGTCGACGCTTGGGAAGGCGAAGAAGAAAAACGTCCAGAAACTTCAAAAAAAGCTAAAAGTCGCAGCAAGGAAAAGGAAAAGGAAAAGGAAAAGGAAAAGGAAAAGGAAAGGAAACGATCTTCTAGGTAGAAAACATTTTTTATATTAAAAATATGAATTTTTTTTTTTTTTCTTGTTCCCATAACTAAATTTATTGCAATAATAGAATCTTTTCATTTTCTTAATTCTAAGGCTTATAACGGGTAGTAGCTATAAGCACTGCAGATAAGATGATAATGATATACTAATGTGATATATGCATGTAGAATCCGGAAACGATGGCAAAGAAGAGCCAGAGATTAAATGATTGTATGTAATAAAGATGTAATTTTTTTTATGAAAAAAAAAAGTGACTAGGAGACTAACATTATAGGGATCGGAACCGTTGTCGGGATCACCGAAGTCCTAATAATCGAGAAAAATTGAGACGTGAAGATCGTAAGAAAGAGGAGAATCGTCGAGATCCATCTAAAAGTACAAAAGATATTGAGAGAGACAAGATACGAACTCAAAAAGATTCTGATAGTAAAATTTTAGCCGAAAAGAAAAAAGCAATAAAATCTATACTGGATTCTGACAACGTCGTACCACCCGGTACAGAAATGGAGGCAATTGAGACCATCGCCGAGAAGCAGATTACTGAAAAACCGCCAAGTTCACGTAGCCGAAGAAGTAGAGAGCGAAGGAAGAGTGCAGAACGTCATAGAGGAAGTCCTAATCGACGTCGCAGCAACGAAAGAAATAGAAGAAGCCCGCATCGTCGTTGGAGCCCGATTGTAATCAGCCCTGAACGCCGCAGAAGCCCAATTAAATTAAGTCCAGTATCCCGCCGAAGTCCTCTTAGATTAAGCCCCTTGATTCTGAGCCCTGAAAGACGTAGAAGCCTGCTTAGATTAAGCCCTACTCATCCGAGAAGATTAAGTTGGGAAAGGAGAATAAGTGCTGAGGAAAGACGCCGGAGCGCTGAACGTCACAGAAGACACGAACGGTAAGAATTATCATTGAAGAATTGAAACACACGAAAATAAAACTCATGTTAAACAGAAATTCCTTAAGCTACTTAATAAGAGAAAGTGATTGATGATACAGTAAGTATGAAAATCGCTAAGTGTGAACAAATAAGAAAGAAAAAAAATTGACCAATTTTCTAATCATAATCTTTAGAATATTTTCTGTACTTTAGACCTCAATGTAAACAAATAACACAAGAACAAACTATATGTTCTATATTTGTATTTAGAATATTAGAATTAGTATAATTTCGCAGTGAACATAGGCCTTCGGGTCGCCGAAGTCGCTCTCGAGAGCGGCACAGAAGTCGCAGTCCCGATCGTCATCGAAGAAGGTACAGCCGTTCGCCAGCAGACAGAAGAGCCGGGAGTCCGAGATGGCGGAGTCGCAGCGGCAGCCGAGGAAGAAGTCCGCAAAAACGAGCTAGGAAGAGATCTCCCTTCATCAACGAGATAAGAAGACAATTCAGAGAGGAAAGCACCCGACAACCACCTCCGTCTACTAATCTTGGATATATAGTTCCCCCTTTAATGGGGGGAATGCCACAAATGCCACCCGCAATTTATCCTCACGAACAAGAACACCCGCCTTATATGCCACACCATCAACCAGGACCACAGGGACTGATGATGCCCGGAGCACCGCAAGGATTTATGAACTTTGAACCACTCCATCAGCAGCATATGCCTCCTATCAATTACGATCCAACAGTTCCGCAGCCATTGATGCAATCAGAGTTTTCTTCCGGTCCTGTGATCTACGGTCAACAGAATCCGGCGTCTATTCGACCTGCGCTTCTACCTCTGCCAGTTCCTTCACCTCAACCTGTGCCAGCTCCTGGTCAACTTGAACAAGGACAGATTATCTACAGCCAACCACATTGCGTACCGCCACTTTTACCTACTCCGGGACTACATCTAGCCGATGCAGGCATCAGACGTTCAACTACTCCCCAAGCTGGCACGATTCAATCCAACCCACCTCGTAGCTACAAGGCAGAGCGGAGATCCACAACTCCGTACAATGGAACACACGGGCCACATGAAGGCCGATTGAAAACACCTGAGCCCCCTGTTATATCAAGTTCTAAAGTAATTTTATTCTACCAGTCAGATTTCATGATTCTGATAGTTTTTAGCTACCTCAAAGATTGTTTTCAATTAGCGTTTTGCAGTCTGATTTCTAGAAACAAATACTTTATCTCATCAATTGTCTGTTTTTAATTGAGAAATTTGTTTGAATGGTTTTTTAATCCCTTTTCACTCTAAATCAGCTAAACAATAAATCGTGGTGACTTTAGTTTTGTATAAAAAGGTAAAATCTTAATTTCTGTTATATGAGGTAGCTTTAAAATCAGGGCAAATCAATTGTGAAGAGCAGTTTGGAATTATCTGGTACATTCTAAAATTGCAGGGCACCTTTGGAAAGACTAGTTTATCCAGCCTGTTGGAAGCATCAGTTTCTGCTAAAGGTGCGACAATTTACTAATTCATTGATTGTTGTACACTTGTAAAACTGATGTTTTGCAGAAACTAATAGTAGCAAGACTTTGCTGCAGTTACATACAGCCAAATGAAATTTTCTTTCACACGGTACTAATTAATATCTTCTTTTTTTTTCTCTTTCTTCAAACATTATAGATTCGATCGGGCCACCGGTCCTTTATCCAGGTGAGATATCCCAATTATTGTAATATGTGACGTCCGTAAAATGTTTTTCATAACGATAATTGGGTACTCATAAATGTACACACGGTATGCTTCACACGCCGCAGACTGATTGGCAATAAGCACGACGGCTTGACTAATGATAAAATAAATAATTAAAACAGTATTATGCATAAACGAAACATCTGTATCAGAAAAGTACGGCATGTTCTTAGTTTATTGCATCTGTTATAATAATTGTATAGATATACAGATGAATTCTTTATCAGGAATCACCCGTATTATTTCATTTGCCTAAACACACTGATAAACTATTTTCGCGTTCCGTGCGGCTGTGGTGTTGAATAAATAAAAACGTGATTTTATTATTTCTGTGAAAATAGCACATACCATTGAAAAATAATGGTTTGTACTTTCATACGCCAATAATAATAATGATAAAACGAAACCCTTTGCTTTTTGGCTCAGGATTCAAGCCAGAAATACTTCGACATTGCGAACATGCTCTTCGAGACCTGCCGGTCGAGGATCCAAGACTGAAGATGAAGGGTAGATTCTTTTTCAACCCTAAAAAAGAAGATACTTCAATTGAGCGGGAAGAAAAATCGTCTAATTCTATCCTATTGAAAAAAGGCAAGAATAAAATATACTGGGACGAGGAAGAGGAACGCCATTCCCAAATGACTGTTAAATCCGGTGTTCATATGCATCAAAAAATATGTCAGACCGACGAGGTACAAATCGAGAACAAGCAAGTACAAGCAACGGTCACAACTGCAGACGTTGGCGTACAAGTGTATCCGTATGATTTACAATCACCTGTAAAAGAAGAGAAGAGACCAATCATGGACAGATTGGACTGGAATATGCGAGAAACTTTTGATTATGCCCCAAAACCTCGAGAAGCTGACGATCTAAGATGGAGCCTAAGTAACTCTTCTCAAAAACGTCCCTGGGGCAGAGCTGTATCACCACCAAGAGAATCAGAGAGTCGAAGCTTGAGCAGAGAGAGAGAGCGAATCTCGTCTGCCGCTTATCCCACCAGAACCCTAACACTTCTAACTCCAACGAGGAGCAGAGAGGAGTTTTCATCCCACCGTGGACCAGGAATACGGGATCATTTCATTCGTGAAAATTTTCCTCCCAATTATAGACAAGATATAGAAGAACGGCAGGAACATTTCCTTGATAATAGAAGTGATCATAGCCGCGGAGAAAGTCCGATGGTGATTGACGATTCGCCTGAAGAAATTGAAGAGGAACCAGAAGTTTTTGCTAGATCAAACGAACGACTTGTACTGAACAAAATGCAACGAGGACAGGGAACCACCACTTTCAAAGGACCAGGAGCGCCGAGAGGATCCAGACCGTTTCGTGGTGGGAGAGGAAGCTTTCGAGGAAAATTTTAAGAAGTATCAACGTGCCAGAGCCTAGAAGTTCACGCGATTTATATGAAAAATGAAATCGCTGCTTCACTTTACTGCTGGTTAAATTCTGTGCGAGATAATTGGATGGAAAAAAAAAAACGAGTCACAAGCTCTGAATAACCATTGGATTTAATGGACTTCTCAAAATGATAAAACAAGTTCATGCCAATGATAAGGGAGATATTAATGATTAAATAATGAAATTGAAAGAATTGCTGGACGCATTTGATTTCATGCTATTACTGGATTTAGCATCAATAAACAAATTCTACTATTCGTGTTGACACCGTCTTGTTTACTGAACTGAATCATCATCGATGAACCACAAGTGTCTGCATATCTTGGATACAAATAAAATAAATTACTACAAACGTTACAAAGAATATGTAAAGTTTATTTTTTCATTTGATATCTGCAAAGTGCTATGCAAACTTTAATAATCTGTATGAATTCTACGGTTTCTTAAAATTGAACGATTATTTTGAGGGATTTTTTTTTCTTTTACTCTAGTCTATTCAATTACTTTTATTTTATTTTTTATTTTTATTTCATTTTATTTTATTTTATTTTATTTTTTTTCAACTTTTTTCTTTTATATTCTGTGTTTCTTTAAAATACGTATATATATATATATATATATATATATATATAATATATATATATGATCAGCTGTGAGCAAGTTGTACAAATAATGACAAAGTTATCAACTGTG
The DNA here is from genome assembly GCA_943736025.1 of Tenthredo mesomela. Lineage (NCBI taxonomy): Eukaryota > Metazoa > Arthropoda > Insecta > Hymenoptera > Tenthredinidae > Tenthredo > Tenthredo mesomela. The sequence goes on from OX031013.1 coordinate 13,457,365, forward strand.
CTTCAGTTTTAAGATGACGCTAATTTAACGACTGATGTATAGATGACATTAAATCTATTCTATATTGAAAACTCAAGTAACATAGCGCCACAAGTTAAAAATAAATTAGGTGATAACCGTTTTTGAACAAACAAACAAACAAACATATATATATAAATGTAGTATACAAATAATATGAACAAAACGTTATAAAAATAAAAAACTAAGGGGAGTATGTTCAGATAATGTAAACGGAGGTCATGCGGGTATTTAGGTCTGCATGTGAGTTAACGTCATCATTATTCATAACTGATTGATAAAAGTTTAGATTATGTTGTAAAAAAAAAGAAGTTAACAGTTGATATTTTTATTTGATTATTTTGAACCATATAGGTAGTTAACGGATGAAATAATTTTTCATTTTCAAATTAACGTCTAACGATGATAATAACAATGAATTATCCTGGGAAGTGAAAAGTTTCAGAATACGACCATGTATAAACCGCAATACTTGTCCCTTGGACTTGGGACTTTGATTTATTCTTGAACAACCATTAGAAAATGTATGAATATTGAGTCATCTATGAACTTGCAAGGTCACATTTCATATAGTATACATATATACCATTGGTAGGTATAGAATCACCGTCAATTCGGAACGTGTATAATGTGTATCTATAATATATTAAGCGAAATAAATATATATATATAAAAAGAAAAAAAAGAAAAAAAAAAAAAAAAAACACTCATTCAAACGTTGATAAATTTCTTTAACCGTTCCTTCATTCATTACCAGTTCTACCTAAATCGGAAATTAACTGTAACTCTGTACGGATTTTTATACAGATTTTTATACTAATAAGTAAGCTGTAGATTAAAAACTGTAGTATCATATTATCCAAGTTGAACGCAGCGAAATTTGAAAACCGCGGTAAAAGTTACTTGTTATCATTTATACGTATATGCTAGCATATATTGTAATTAAAATATGCACACTCGTACATACGTCATCGTTACGAGTCGCATTATTTATTTCCTGTTTCACGATTGTTAAAACCGCGTTTATTGTACGAACTGCAGATACTGCAGTTCACTATACGAGTGTAACGACTTGGTACTGCCCTTGTTAGGGTGTTTACTTAAGTAACTTTTAATTATTATTACTAGCTGATGTTTTATGATGGGGACACATTTTCAACCGACGTGTTTACAAGTTCTATATTATATGTATTTCCATCGTCATACTGACTGAACGTCGAAGGCAATTAATCGCGTGATAAGCAGCAATAATTCAAAATTATATTTACATTACATAAAGACCAGCTGAAACGTTAAAGAAAATGTAATAATTCATCTATCATTTCTAGAGTACAGACATGCGTTTCAATAAGACGGGAAAAAAGTTGTTATAGAACTAGTTTTATTTCTTAAAACTATACAAGAACATAATATAAGAAAAAGAATATCTAATTGGATATTGGCAATAAATTGATATCTATTTTAACATCTGTGGCTTTTGCAGGTTCCCAAGTAGTATAGTTGCAGCTTTTCAATTATTAATAAATTAAAGTTATTTCAGCAACTACGTATACAGGCAGCCTATACACCAGCATATATACAACAAGTTTTCGCGATGGTGAATGGTAAGTATGTATATATGTATACCTAAGTATACACATACATACATATATATATAGGTATACTATGTGTATGCTTTTTTCGCAAATTATGTCAAACACGTGTGGCATTTCTTTAGACTACAGGCTTATTGGTTTGAACGGGGCGGAAGACAAATGCCGCGAACACCAGTGGAATCGCTAATTCAAGCGCACGCGAATTTTATTAATTTTTTTTTTTTTTTTTTTTTTTTTTTTTTTTTTTTTTTATCGCCAGGAAGACGGGCTGGAGACGAAGTTAACTTCGTGACTTATTGTCGTATATCAGATGTATCTAATTATAATTATATTTTGGTATGATATATTAGAGATCGATTAATATTACGAAGCCTGCGAAGAATACGCATCTCTAATTAAATCAATAACAATATAGTCGGTAAGTTTGATAATAATTAAAAAAAAAAAAAATGTCTGTATGTAATATTAACTGTATTTATATAATACTCCTATGATCTCTGAAAAGTAGTTACATGCTGTTTAGTTTATCGGTAAAGGGAAGAACAATGAATTTGTACATAACAAAATATGTATAGCCGTAATAATCATTATTATTCAACCGTAATACCATATTATTACAAATTTCAAGCTATACGTCTATTTTGTGACAAGAGAAATTTTCAAGTGACTTTTGTCTCGTGTGCAATAAATCTCTTAGATACTCGAAGATGTAGACAGATGTGTTTCATTTAATAACCCTGATAAATAATTGATGCCTTTCAGACTTTCAACGGAGCATGACTGCAGGGTATTAATTTGTATATGTCGTTAGGACTTAATAGCTGTGTGAAAAAAAAAAACAAAAAAAAAAAAAAAAAAAAAAACGTGATTACTAATTATGGTTAATTCAATAATATTAATTTCATTTCATTTGCAATCAGCCTTATTGCAAGACTTTTATAGACGCTGTATTTTAAACGAGAATTTAATATTCACAATTTTTGAATTGTGAATTAAACAGTCACGGATCCGTTAACCAACGCAAACAGTATCGTCTGTCGACGTCAGTCGCTTCTGAGAAGCCAATAAGAGCATGAAAACTAATCTATACTGATGTTTTCGCATGACATTGCATAGATACTGCGTCGTATGCAGTTTTCAGAGTCAGGTATCCGCAACTTCCTTTCAGCTCGATTTGTTTGGTATTATTATCTCCACCTCTTAGTGGAATAAAATCATTTTCTTAAATCGTGGTTTAAAATAGGCAACGCTAATAAATAATTAAATATACGTTAGTCGTCTGAGATACCGAGAGCTGAGGTTTACTTTTTTTTAGTTACGGTTGTTCAACTGTAGCTAATTTCTTCAGCCTTGTCTTGCGCAGATGACGTAATGTCTGGACGGTACGTCACCGGTGCCTACGATACGTGCTGCCCTCTAACAGTCAAGGTATGAAGAATATCATTTTTCGCGGGCAATTTACGTCTGTATTAACTGAAATAATAACAATATCGAATACTTGATTCATTCGCTCGATGTGTTAGCCTAAATCGACAAAACTCTACGTTTGTTAATTCCACTACAGTTCGTCCCTCGATAGAAGCTTAGGGAAAGAAAGAAAAATGTAAATTCAATCAATACCGCGGGGTTTTGAATTCGCACGATACAATTCGCAAATAACATTTAATAAGAATTGACAAAGTTTCAAGATATTATTAAAGAAATTATCACTGTCTTGCGATTAGCAGTTATTTATATTTTATTTTTCCCCAAAACTGAGATCGCGAAATGATATTTTATTCTAAATTTGAAAATTGCTGTTGGCAAGTGTTCAAACTTGACAAGGAAAATTCGTACGATTGGTCGGGTCTTCAAACAGAATACGCGAGACGGATGTAAGAGCCAATGGGCGACGAGGACAGAGAGACGCGCGGCATCGTAACGATTCATATGATATTATAATAATTAAGATATTGATAAGCTCGAGAGAGCGATTTGTAAGTTCGTTGAAACATATAGAATGTATGTGGGTTTTAGTTTTCGGTGTTTAAACCGGCAAATCACTGTTGTCAAGGGAGATTGATGGGTTGGCAGTTCTCAGTGGGCGATCGAGGCGCTTTCTCGCTATCGAGCGGACGTCTCGAGAACTAATCAGCATGGATCGCGCTCCATGTTCGGCCGAGGAAGCAATGCGGTGTCCCCGCGGATAGGGCGTGCAGTTCTCGTGTTGTACCCTCGCCGTTTTTTTTCTCGCGAATAGTGAACGTGTACCGAATCGCCTAGTGCCCGGGACAAAAATATTACGCGAAATCCCGGTCGGTTCGTCGAGTGTTTAAAGAGTGATTTGTGAAATTGGTGGATCGTGGTTACGACGCGAATGAGGTGAATGCTCGGCGGCAGTGTGCGGTGCAGAAAACCGCCAAAATTATCGTTTACTTCCGTTAAATCAACAACTCCTATACGGGAACGAGCTGTTTTTGGTGTTTTTGTGATTCGGATGTGCCAGTGCGCGATACTGGAGGTGTTCGAGGGATTTGTTATTATTTTGCTGCGGTGCTTTTGACCCGAAAGCGGGCGAGTTCACTCGAGCCCGTCTAGAGGGGTGTCCGGTGCCTCGTCTGCAACGGCTGCCCGCGGCACGCAACACCGATATTCCCTGGCAACGCTCGGCGACTTAAATCCCTTCGAATATCCGCCAGCGAGGATTATTCGGTAACTAAAACCGGCGACCTTTTACCTTTAAATATATATTACCCATTTTAATACAGAGACGAGGATAATAAGACTTGTAGAAAACTGATCGCGCTCTTACCCAGAGACACGGGGTACCGAGCCGAGAGTCTGGTTACGAAAAACGCTGATACTGAACACAAGAGAGCGACGCGAATACCACGTGATTCTTGTCAGGCTACACGCAGCAGAGCATGCTTGCCTCGATGGCCATAACCTGACTGCCAAACCCAACAACTACTTAACTATAACGAAGAAAGAAAAGAAAAAAAAAAAAAAAAAACAAGAAAAAAATAAATATATATATATATATATATATATATAGGTATACACGAATCGATAAGAAATGAATAACAATTTTGAAAATTTATAATAACAACGAATTAACGATTGACGATATTATTAGGTTTAAGTCTGTCGGCGAATAAATCTCGGTCGAAAGTTCAATTGCCCCGCCACCGACAACGACACGACAAACAGCTACATAGTACATACATACCACTTCTTCGTTGTCGCGAGGAAGAACAAGAACAACGCGAGATCGTCGTCGTCGTCGTCGCCCGGCGAGACGACCAGACGTCGCCGTCACACGGAAAAAGGTAGTTTATCAATGACGTTTCTCCGATATTCAATTTCCTCCGACTCATTTCGCCACGCGTATATTTGACTAACGCGATAATCAGGGATTCACCGAACTCGGGAATGACTCACGCTATAACACGGCGGAATCTCAGGAAAACAAAATTCATTTTCGCATTTCAACTGGATGTATAGTCATGCGGGAGTACACAATTTTTTTTCCCCCTTTTTTTCCTTTTTCCTTTATCAGCCACTAAACGTAAAGTATAAGTAACAAAAGTTAAAAAAAAAAAAAATAAATAAATAATAAATTAAGGAAGTAAAGAATCGTCTAAGTTCTTGCTAAATTCTCTTCATTCTCTGTATAGGCAGCAGGAGGATGGCTTTTTCTTTTTATTAATTGAATGTATAAATGAGCATCAATCGCTACGTGTAGGCATGTATATATGGCGTTGCGACGACGGTTCCGGATCACGTGGGTTTGTGTATCAGCCAGTACTAATGCACTGAAACCAATAACCATTACTCACTTGTTTTCATTATCGGAAAAGGAACATCTTCTTACGACGCATATTGCCCCGACGACTAGTACCACCGTATTCGCGCGTGTATGTATATGTTAACATCTTTAATAGTGATTTTATTCCAAACGGTTCACTGCGTCCTGTCTTTACATTTTATATATTATATATATTATATATATTCACCTAATTAATCTTTTTCTTTTTATTTCTATACAATTTTTCTCCTATTCTGACTTGGAAAATAAACGCACGGTAATAATTAGTTATTTCATCGTTTTATTTATTTATTTATTTAAATTCTCTCGTTGAAATTAGTATATAAATATACAGAGGAAAGTTAATTCAAGTTGTTATTTTTGTCATTTGTTTTTTTTTTTTTCTTTTGCTACACAGAAAGAAAGGTTAACTTGATTCAAGACAATTTTGCGGTCCAAAAATGAAGACCGAAATTTTCTCGGATCAAATCAACAATTTTTCTCGAACCAAGAAAATTGTCCCAATTTTCTTGGTTCGAGAAAAATTTTGATTTGATCCGAGAAAATTTCGGTCTTCATTTTTGGACCGCAAAATTGTCTTGAATCAAGTTAACCTTTCTTTATGTGTATTTATCAAAATCGCCAATAAACATAAATACTACATCGAATTCTGTCCCTCTCTTTCCAATTATACTTATAGCTATATATATACTATAGAATGTACAGTGAGCGACAAATCCCGAATTCTGTTTATTCGCCTCATTAGTCACCCTGTATATAATCGCTCACTCCCGTTCGGCCACAACAGGAATAATAATTACGATTTCGTTTAACTCGAAAACCGGATTTCTGCTATAATCACATACACAGATGTACAGCGTGACCCCGTGTACCTGGAGTTTTTGTTATATTGGGGGGGAGGAGGAGGAGGAGGGGTGCCTTTCGAGACGCGCCTGTCGACCCTATTTTATCCAATGTCTGTACACCCCTAGCAGAACCTGAACACCTGGCGCATCGCTCCATTTTCCCCAACATTCGAGCAATCAAAAAAATAAAATATAAAAAAAAATAAAAAACAAACAACAACAACACGTGAAATTCGTATATCAATTATTTCGTTCTGTTAGAGTTTCTGAAAGATTTAATAAACTGTAAAGAAAAAAATGAGGTAAATCATTTTCTTTTTCTTCTTCTTCTTCTCTTTTCTTTTTCATGATTTATGACTGAATTGAAAAATTATCTCAATATTAAGCAGCAGTGAGAAAACAATACAATAACAAAGCGAGTTTTAATATTGTAGAAAATGTTTGAACAATAATTCATTCGCTCGATGTGTCGATGATTGTACACGTACCTATAAGCAAAGTGGGTACATATTTTATAATATGTATGCATTACCGTAGGTATAACGGCCTTAACAAAACCGTTCTTCGTAAAACTGACAAGAAGGATATGACGCGCGGCGACTATCGGTGCTCATAAATTTTCATGATAATCCAATAATACCTAAGGTGTACTAAAAATATTTTACAGAAAATATTCTGCCATTATACTACATACATACATATACCTACATATACTATACCGTGGAAGGTGGAATCTTAACACTCGTTCGGACACCTGTAGTGCAAAGATATCTGGTTTGAATTAACGAAAATAACAAATAGCCAAATATTTCGAGATATTTATTTACGATAAAATTTATTACCAAAGTTTATCGCCATGTTTTTTTTTTTTTTTGCTTATATACAAAATATTTATTATGTATTTCTCTATATATATATAATATCTTTCGAACAATATAAACACAATTTGAATCCAAGTTTATCATTACAATTCATTATATATGATTTGTCAATCAATCACAACAAGCCATACATTAGGAAATTTAAACAAGCAGATATACAGCAAGGCGAGATTTTTTCAACATTTGTAGTCAGAGTATAGTACCTAGTATATAATAGAAGAGGGTTTTTTATAGCGTAGAAATTTAATGAATATAAAAGCCTATAAATTTCCTCGACATTTTTTAAACCTAAATATTATGATTCAACGATTGATTAGCAATTCTTGTTGTTGTTTATTTGTTTGTTTGTTTACACATAATATTAATTCTCAGCTGACGTATGTCGTGACGAGGAGGCGGTGGCGGCGGTAACGATTATTACGCGATGTATGCAGAATTGTTATTCATGTCGTGTTTATAATATAAATTATATATATATATATAAATAATATATATATTGATATATATATATGTGAAAGTTATTGTCCTGATTATTTTATCGATGTTTTTTTATTAGCTTTGAAACGTTCGGTGAACCCTGGAGATATAGAATTTCTTTGCATCTCGATATTGTAACAAAATACTCGTTTAGTTTTGACGAGGAGACTTTGAACGCCTTTCGATGAAGAGAGGGGCGAGGGGAGGGGGGGGAGAGAAACGGTTTTGGGAGAAGAAATTTGAAACCGGAAATACCCAGCGAATTATCCGTTACACTCTATTCCCTCGGGGAAAAATTCAAACGTACTTATATTTACAAAAAATAAAAATAAAAATAAAATAAATAAATGAATAAAAATATCTCAACTTATAAAAATCTCGATTAGAGATGATACGAAAGTGTCATCGCATCGCATTAACAGACTCTTCCGTTTTATCTTAGAACAAAAAAAAAAAAAAAGAGAAAAAAAAATTAATAATCCGTCGAGCAATAATAACGCGACGATCTTCTTGAAGTTTCATTAAAATTTTTTTATAATCTCTTCGCGAGAGTTAACGTTTTATTTTCAATAAATTTTTACTCTAATATGCGTTTTTTTTTTGTTTTTTTTTTTTTTTTTTTTCCAATACGAAATCAAATAATTTGGCTTATCGCTGAGAGACTCGAAATCGTTTTACTCACTGCAAGAGACAGAAGAGAGAGAAAGAGAGAGAGAGAGAGGGGAAAAAATAGGCTACTGACGTGCACTACATCGATCTTGATGCTGACCTGCCGCTATTTAAAGGCATCCCAGATTTACTACTCCACCAACTTTATTTCTAGAAACTTCTGGCGTAAATTGTAGGCACCTATACCTCATCCTCCTCTACCCTTTTTCACTTTTTGCATACACACTTCCTCCTCTCTCTCTCTCTCTCTCTCTCTCTCTTTCTCTCAATTCTTGAATCGCGGACTTTTTTTTTTTTTTTTTTTTTTTTTTTTTTTTTCGGCGAGGGGTTCCTCTCTCTTCTTTTTATCCGCCATATTTGTCCGCCGCAGTGACGTCACCGACCCTCTCAATTTTCATCAAACCTCATACTTATACGGAGGTATAATTTTACCTCCACTAAAATTATACGATCAGATTTTCTTTCTTTTTTTTTTTTTTTTTTTTTTTTTTTTTTCTTCTTTTACTTTATTTAATCCTTATTATTTTTCAACCCAAACCACTTTATAGATTTCGGATTCCGCGCGTTATTATGTTATTCGATGCCTTCGGTTATAGTTGGGGATGCGAACATAATTCACAATTTTCCCATTTTTTTCCGACATGATTTTCAATAATAATTCATATTATATCATTTTTATTTATTTTTGTTAAAAACACATTTCAATATTCTTCAGTCTATTTGAATATGGTAAAAATCAAATTACATTCAGACACAAAAAAGAAAAAAAAAAAAAAAAAAAAAAACTGGATGATATTTAACCTGTAGATTACGTCCGATGCAGCAGCAGTAGAGGCGCCGCATTTATGCAACAGCGAATTTCTTCGTCAGGGTTGGGTTGGCGAGTCTAGTCTTTCGCGATTAGATATTATATTTATTTTCATTTTATTTTTCGCATATACTATATATCGTATACGATTTTCAAACAAGCTATAGATAATATATATTCTGTTCTCCTCATTGATTTTATTCTTCAGCCGTGGTTTTAGGTCTTTTATTTAAACAAGCTAGCGCATATATACATCTTACAATATAATAAAAAATAAATAAAAAAAAAAAAAGTAAAAAAAAAAAAAAAACACCTTTATTGTTATTTGAATATAATGGGAAAGGAAAGGAATGGAAGAAATTATTCAAAATATAGCGAAACTAAAGAATAATAATAATAATAATAATAATAATAATAATAACAACCATTTCTTTTCACATATTTATTATCAATTCTATACCCATACATATACAGCGTAGTGTACACGAGTAGTACATGAACGAATCTGAAATGACAATGACTATGTATACCTACCTGTCTTACCTTTTTCACTATAAGAATAAATTATCTTCTATTTACTGCTCAAAAATAGCCTAATACTCGTGGAATATAATTATACAACTATAACCGACTAAAAGTAGCCCAGCTGCGTGAAAGCCTCGAATACATATCGCGTCACTAATGCCATAAGGTCGTAAGCGCCAAAAAATTATTTTTTTTTGCGGATATGCCCAAACGATGTTATATGGCACGAAAAAGATTTTGCCACCAAAAACACGATATTTTTTATTTTGGCGCTTACGACCTTATACACATAAAGAAAGGTTAACTTGATTCAAGACAATTTTGCGGTACAAAAATGAAGACCGAAATTTTCTCGGATCAAATCAAAAATTTTCTCGAACCAAGAAAATTTTCCAAATTTTCTTGGTTCGAGAAAATTTTTGATTTGATCCGAGAAAATTTCGGTCTTCATTTTTGGACCGCAAAATTGTCTTGAATCAAGTTAACTTTTCTTTCTGTGTAGCATTAGTGACGCGATATATTAGGGTGGTCCTTAATTTGGTCATATTAGAATTTTGATGCTTCCAAGGACCGAAATTTCTCAAAATATATACAAAAAAATGATTCCAAAATCCCAGGTTCCTATCTCAATTCTAAGTACTGCCCCAAAGCATTTTAACTTTCTCATTTAAACAACACATTTCTTCTTTAGTACTGCGGGGTTATTTTTTACTTCCTATCGCATTGTCGTTTCGAATAATCTAAAACTCCGCACACTTCTTACGTAAAGTAGTGCGGGTATCCGTGTAAAATTCGCAGATTTTGTAACTACGAAATTTTATTCATCACAATTTGAAGATGAGACATTTTTTTGTTTGGTGCGCTGTATAGCTTCGAAAATAATATCGTTGAAAATTTGTTGAATTTTTATGAAATACCTACTATACTACCTATAGGTAAGGAGTGAACCAAGTTTTAGATTTTTCGGAACTATACTGCAATAGGAAGAAAAAAAAAAAATTAACCGCGAATTGTCACAAATCGTGTTTTATTCAAATTGAAAAATGCGAGGGCTTCGAGGCGGTACACTTAGAATTGGGATTTCGGCTACATTTTTTTGTATTTGGTAATTGGAGACGTGGGAGCATTGAAATTGGGAAATTATCAAATTAAGGACCACCTTAGTATATAATTTTTTTTATTTGTTTATTTATTTATTACATTTCGCGTCACTAATGCCATAAGGCCGTAAGCGCCAAAAAAAAATTTTTTTTTTTTGTGGATACACCCAAACGATGTTATATGGCATGAAAAAGATTTTGCCACCAAAGACACGAATGTTTTTTTTTTTTTTTTTTTTTGCGCTTACGACCTTATGGCATTAGTGACGCGATTTGTGAAATTCAACTACGTGAAGATATTTGTTCTTTGAAAATTTTCTTGATCGTTTAAATTCTGAGTTTTAAGTTCATCGCGATGTTTAAGAGTATTGGTTGAGATTTTTCGTAGTCGTCGTCGTTGGGATATACCTACTGAATAAATTTCATAAGTTTTTAATTATTTTTTTATTACCAAGCAGCTCGAGAACTTGAGGCGCAACCCTCGAGTCGCTTAATTACTCGCCTGTTAAATACTTGCCCTCGTTATTACCAGACGTAATTATTCCATGATATTGCGAATTACGAGCATGTCATCCTAATCGCATAAATGAGAAGCTGGGTCGAATCGTTTAGTCGTCGAGCGAACCTCTGTATAGGTGTGAAAATTAGTATAAATAAGCAAACACTATATTATAAGATGCCGGAGCTTTATATTAAATTGGTGAAATAACTTTGAAATAAAAATAATTATAGCCGAAAAAAAAAAAAAAAATTAAAAATTATTTATTTAATTTATTTATTTTTATCAAACACATTATAGTAACGTCAACGATGATATAATAATTTTATAAATTTTTTTCTTCTTTTATTTTGTTTCAGAAGAATTCGTGAAGAGTAAGGATGCAAATACGAAGAAAGCTCTTTGCCAAGCGAAGAGTGAATTATTATATTTTGAGAAAATGAACCTGCGAACGAGGGAAATTAAATCGTAATTGAAAAAAAAAAAAAATAGCTTAAAAAAATTAAACTCTGTGTAACGAAAAGAAGAGAGAAAAAAAAAAAATAATTAATTAAATAAATAAATAAATAAACAAATAAATAAAGGAAGTAACAAGAAACAAAATAAAAAATAGTGTAAACCGTTGAACCTGAAAAATAAATTAAACGTATAAAACCATATAGAAAAAAAAAAAAAAAAAAAAAAAAAAAAAAACCGACTGAAGTCTTAACTTTGACTTAAATAAATTGCAACAAATCACCGCCAAAGTAGAGTTAAAAAAGAAAATGAACGTTAGTGTATATAAGAGCTATTTTTCCTACGAAAAAAAAACAAAAAACAAACATATTTCTTAACCTAACCCTAACTTTCGGTAAATTTACATTACTCTTGTTAGCCGTAAATACTGCCAAGAGAAAGATATAAAGAAAAAAAAAAAAAAAAAAAAAAAAAAAAGATAAGAAGAAGAGAAATAGAGGAGAAGCACAGATTGCGTTTATAAATGCAACCGTCTATCGAGGCCTACAAAATTTATATCAACGTGGCCTAATTTGCCGATTCCCATCATCAGCGCGAAATAAATCAAGAATAATAATATCGGAAATTATTAACATTCAAAAGTCTGAAAAAGTCGTAAATTTCGTATTAACTTACCCGTCTCCCAGAAGAACTTGAATAAAAAAAAAAAAAAAAAAAAAAAAAAAAACGATCGCATAATCTCAAATAGATAGAAAAAACAGAAAAATCATCGATTGAAACTGTGCAGAAAAAAAAAAAAAAAAAAAATTGGTGTTCGGAAGAAAGGTATTTGTTCCGAGTTTAAGTCAAGTTCAATGGTTGAAATTCGTGTGTTACTTTAACTACGCAGGAAATAAAAGAAAACAAAAAAATTAAAAAAAAAAAAAAAACACACACATGCATAGATTTTTTTTTATTCCTTTCGAGTGTGCACACAGTGTTTCTCGCTTAATCGGCAAACGAAAATAATAATTTTGAAAAAAAAAAAAAAAAAATTCCTAATCAAAGTTGAAATTTGAAAGAAGGAAGTAAGAAGGTTACATGGAAATAAAAAGGGACTGGTAACAGCAACGATATAACTAAGGTGAAAGAAGTAAAAACAAAGAAATAAGAAATAAGAAATAAAAAATAAAAAATAAGAAATAAAAGTAAAAAATCGAGAGACATAAGAAGACAAAAGAGGCTGGATGCACAGCAACCCAGTGGCCTGCGAGCCAAATGTTATGAGCGTTTGAGAACTGCCGTTGGCAGTCGGGGGCGCGGGTATGGAGTATGGAGGCGGGGGTGGCGGTGGCGGTGGCCGTGGGGGTGTTCAACCCCCAGCAGGGGCGCGAGGTATAGCAGGCACCGACACTACCGATGCCGCGTGGCACAAGCACGAACAGATGATCCTAATGGAATCCAGGCACAAGCAGCAAAGTGAGTATACATAAATTAATTATGCAATACATATGCCCAGTAATGTCATATACATATTATATATGTATATGTATATCATATCATATCATATCATACAATAAATTTACTATGTTTTATGTATTACACGCAGAGAGTTTATTTATTAATTTTTTTTTATCCTTTATTATCACATATCGCGTCACTAATGCCATAAGGTCGTAAGCGTAAAAATAAAAAATTTCGTGTTTTTGGTGGCAAAATCTTTTTTTTAATGCATAGATTTCGTGAATTTCGAATTATATTTATTCAACTATCCGAACGCGAAAAAAAAAAAAAAAAAAAAAAAAATTAAGTCCCGATCATTTTTCATATCAATTATTCTTATGATATTCGATGCATCAATGAAAGCCAGTTAGTATAGGAAAAAGAAAATGAAGCAATATTAATTCTTCGTATATTTGATGACCGAATGAAAGGAAATTCTGATATGGAAAACCTGGCATTCTTCGCAAAAAAAAAAAAAAAAAAAAAAAAAAAAATGTAAAATTTTTTTTTTTGTCGAGTTTACGTTGTTTTCCGCATCGCGATCCGAGAATTTTAAGTTGAAATTGATTTAAAGATTGAAAATATAATTTTTTTTTCATCGCGAAAGAACGCCACCTGTATAATTTCTTATAGAAGAAAACGAAAGTAAAATTTATCTTCTAAAAATAAGTTCCTCGTGAGCGTGGTAAGTTGCGGTTATAAAGACTACTAATTCGACGACAAGAAATCACCGAAATATCGAATATTGTATCAAGAAAAAAAAAAAAAAAAAAAGATAGAAAACAAACTGTGTAAAGGAAGGCACTAGTGTCTATAAGCAAGTCGTTAAATAAGTCATCAGTTATGTACATATAAGGTTTTGAGGTCCTGAGAGAATAGGCCACTACCACGTGAGACAAGAGGATAACGATGACTACGGCGCCGCGAGGTCTTATGCTCTTACTTAGAACATTTAGCGCATATCCCCGAAAACTGAGCCTCGCGATTTGCTTTTCTCACTTCGTTTAAGATGTGACAAAGTCTGTGATGCGATAGATACGAGGAGTTGTTACTATTAATGGTATTTCATTTATTTCTCGCGACATTTTCACAACGACTATGTACATTGTACATAAGTATATACCTATATACATATTTCGACGGAAATTTCCAAAGCCGAAGGTGTTTTTCCGCGCAAATTGCCAAAAGATGAAAAAAGAAAAAGAAAAAGAAAAGGGCAACCGAACCGAGGTCAACTTCTCGTCCCTTCCAGGTAAAATTTTCGGCCGCAAATAAATAAATAAAAAAATAAAAAAAAAAATTAAGTATTCATATTCCCTGTCGTCAGTGGTTCGTAAACCGAATTTCTAAAATGGGCAATATTTTTTTTGCATAGAATTGGCTACACAGAAAGAAAGGTTTACTTGATTAAAGATAATTTTGTAGTCCAAAAATGAAGACCTAAATTTTCTCGGATGAAATCAAAATGTTTTTCTCGAACCAAGAAAATTTTCCAAATTTTCCAAATTTTCTTGGTTCGAGAAAAAAATTTTGATTTCATCCGAGAAAATTTCGGTCTTCATTTTTTGGACCGCAAAATTATCTTTAATCAAGAATAATTTTCTTGGCTCAAGTCAACCTTTTTTCTGTGTATATACGGGTTTCATTAAATCCGCGTGTTTCATTGACAACCACTGCACCATATACCCATATGGATAATCTTAGGCATGGATCTTTTGCCTAGGTCGATTTGATTTTTGTTTATTTCTTTCTTCCTGTATATCCTTCGAATATTGGTTCTGGTCCGTGGCTATTATAGTTTTGGAAATTAGACCGAGCTAACGACTGATCGTAGATAGATATAATACCTACCCATATATATATACGTATGTGTGGTAGATTCACAAATACTCCACACATCCCGATATCCATATAGATGTATAATAGTTTTCCATTTGAACAAAGACTAGCTCATAAAACGTGCCTCCGACAGCCTCTTCCCTATTAGGTAATAGCCCTCGCTTTTATTCCTTTGGCGGAAATTTATCTTCGATAAAAAAAAGAAAAAAAATAAAAAAAAATAAGAAGGAACATAGAAAGGCACCGGAACTCTGGAAGTTACAAACCATAGAGCTAAAGGCGCGGTGCGATATCAAAGGTTTCGCCTCTGATTATGTCGTGTTTGATTACGTTTAACATTTTTTTTTTTTTTTTGTTTCTTCTTTAAATTAATTATAAAATATCGTTGATTAATTGAATCTTGAATAATCTTCTTTTTGCCCATTTTTTTTTTATAAGCCGAATAGTAGTATGTAGGTAGTAGGTATAATTTACCGGAGTTATAGAGTCCGAAGAACGAGAATGAGGCCCTAATTAATGATTGCATTGTTAAATTGACAAATTTCTTCAATTAGTCGACGTGGGTGGTTGAACTCATGTTTTACATCATAAAGTTCGTGGAAAATAATGAATACGGAGGAGTTCGGTAACGCTCTATCTAGCCGTGACGACGAGTAGGTAATACCCTACGACTTCCTTGTTCAAAATTTCAAGTAATTATACGCATATATATATAATATACATGTGGATATTATATATGATAGTATATAACTCGTATTATGTACTATCGAACTGCTTCTTATAATCCTATACGATCGTAAAGAGGAGAGAGAGAGAGAGCCTTTTCAACGCAAGTTTTTATTTCACTTTACGTATAGGTATACGTATTATGATGATTAAAGTGTATATAGACTGAAGTCGTTAGACAAACGTAAGTCAAGTTCGCGGTCTGATGCATCCCGGGAAATTGTTAATTATTTTAATAAGTTGCCTCAACCTGTTCGTTATAACGATCTTAAAGTCTTACTATACTTATACCGATATAAATCCATTTTTTTTTTTTTTTTTTTTTTTTGTTTTCTTACCCCCAGAGTTCTGGATTTTTTTTTTTTTTTTTTTTTAGAACAGTTCTACCAGTTCCTGTATAAAAATTGGTGCCCCTAATTTTTAAAATCAATTTTTTTTTTCATCGTTCGATAGCTAGAGATAACTATTTTTGATACTTGACAGGAAGTGTAGAACCGTTTGAACTAAAAAAAAAAAAAAAAAAAAGACAGGATTATGTAAAAAATCGATTAAAAAAAAAAAAAAAAAAAAAAAAAAAAATATGAGACGCCAACTTCACAGACGGCTGCCTCTTATAGGTCTTATTGCATCTCTTATCTATACAAATATACGAGTACGAGATAGATTAAACCAGAAAATTAAAATAAAATAAAACAAAACTAAAGTAAGCTTGTGTCAACATGTCGCGAAAGCTGACAACTCCTCTCGAACACACCGGATGAAATGTTACGTGCGTTTCCGTAGGAGGAGAAGGAGGAGATGATGGCGGTGGTGGTGGTGGTAGTAGTAGCTGCGGAAAGCGGAAAGCGATTACTATATAGGAATTCCTGATTAACAGGAGAGATTCGCGACGTTTTAACAATCAGAGCTTGTTTTTTTTTTTTTTTTTTTTTTTTTTTTTTTGTTATAATTCATATTTAGATTAAACTTCGTACCAATCGTTTCTTTGAGTCACTGCGTGCACAGGATTTCGCGAATTTTCATTTTTAAGGAAAAGTTAGCGATTATATTATAAGATAAGAGGATAAAAAAAGTGAAACTGAATCTTTGAAAATAATGACTCCACGATTCAAATATCGATATATATTAATGTTCATTTTCGAGTCAATTTTCTGTCATAATTTAATCGTATACATCGATTTTTGCTCTATTCATGAAAATAGAAATGATTTTTTTTTTCTTTATTGGTTTTTTCGATATAATGTCGCCGCAATTGACTATTTTTTTGACGTTTGAAAAGAATTTTTACTGTTTTCTAGTATTTTCTGATTGCTGTACTAGTATTATAGTTCGACGTTACGTAATAGTAGTAATCGTATACGTTCGAAGTTTTCGCGTGACGGAGATAGAAAATAAGCGCCGTTTTACCGCGGACAACGGAACCGTGTCTGGCGCCTCGAGGTTGTTGCATACCAATGATACGCTCTATACCCCCTTCCCTTCCATATATTCTGCATAGTCGCCAAACAACACAAGTCAAACGTATAATATTATAGTTAGATTTTATATTATTATTATTATTATTATTATTATTATTTTTTACCGGAAGTAGAGTTATTAAGCTTTCCCCCCCCAAAAAAAAAAAAAAACTATGTACCTATGTATAAATATTTTTTATTTATTTATTTTTGTTTTTCCTTTGACAAAACGTAACAACACACGTCACAGTCACTCGTTTAAACAAATTGGATTAATTAAAACACCCTTTCCTCCAAACCTCTCTTCTCGTTATACACGCGCTTTAATACGCTCGTATATTTATATATATTAGAGAGTATGTATATATGCGTATGGAGAGATAAATTTGGCAAATTATTAAATACCTATGTAATATAATATAATTAAAAAGTTTTTAATTTTATTTATTAGAGAGAGTAGAAGTGGAAAATTTACTGAATTATTAAAAAATGTTGAATAAAGAACGTAGGGTTGAACCCGCACGTATTATATGCTTATGGGTATACGACAACCTCGGCTCGGTGCTAATATCTATCAGAGTGGTAAAAATCGTTCGGAGATGCCAGGTCGAAAATATACGTCTAGGCAACCAGCAGCCGCCCAGTCGAGAGAAAGAGAAGTCTTTGCATTGTCGAAGAGTCAAGCTGCCTAGGCACGACTCCAAGTCGCCTATTTGTTTCTTATATAGATTCGCTAACATCGAGTTCAATGAGTTTGAGAACACTGACCCAACCACCACAATCATCACCACAGCTGCTCAAATACCACACCCTTTACATCCTAGTCTACTATATGCATGTCTATTCTTATTTTCATCCTACCATACCTATAGAAGATTATATATATAAAAAGAAAAAAAAAAAAAAAAAACCACCATCGACGACGATTATGATAATCGATGTACAAACGAAACTTTTCAATGGTTAGTGATATCAATAAAATTTCAGTTTCAAGATATCAATTATTTTCACAATTCTAAAAATTTTATGATCAGAAATATATATATATATATATTTTTTTTTTTTTAACAATCTTTTGTCGTTTCATTCGATCACGTTTATCCCCCTTTTTTTTTTTTTTTTGCTCTCTTTCGCCACGAGACAAGGGTTCGCGCTACGCGTACAGGTCTTTCAAATTTTAGGACTGAATATCTTCTTTTTTTTTTTTTTTTTTCACGAGTTTCCAACAAAAGTTTACTCCGGATTTTATTTTCGACACTTGACAAAGGCTCGCGGATCGCCAAAAGTTGAAGACGAGTTAGAAAAGGAAGGCGGATAGGTCGAAAAAGAAGAGAGAAATAACCGCATACGAAACAGGTCGTGTAACCCGAACGAAAGGTTTCCAATTGGTGATTGATTGATTAGTGATAATTGATAAATAATTACCGAAATAGAAGCCGAAAGTAAATTCGCTATCGCATCGGTTATTAACAGACGGGTTTAGCCGATTAAACTGCGGTATAGTAAAATTCCCATATAAGATTCTAAATACTGCAGAATTAGTGGTACATATACCTATAAGATGGTTTGAATTCGTAGAGAGATTTACTTTGAACTCAATAGGAGCAAGACTAAGTTCGACTATACACTATAAGAAACGGGACTGAATTTCTTCTTAATACTAGTGTTATTACGATTTTTAAGAAGCAGGAAGAAGCCCTTAACGCGAACTTAGACGGGCTTTAATTCCTGACCTCGGTTAAACCACCTGTTTCACGATCCTGCAGACTCTCTTCTCTTCTCTCCCTGCGAGTCTCGGGGACTTGCAGCGGTATTCTCGGACCATAAATTTTCACCAACAATTTTACCCCCGATCTGATTTTTTTTTTGCTGCAACAACAAATACTAATTGACACAACAAAAAGAAAATTTTGATTGAAAAGAAAAAAAAAAAAATCAACTAATAGGGAATAATTTTACTGTATATAAACACATTGGTTTTTGTTTTCCTTTTATATGATTTTTTGTATGTAGGTATGTAGTTTTATTTAGTTATTGATTTTTATGAGTATATATCTTTGGTAAAAATTGATTATCATTAATTCATCGAAGAAAAAAATTCGTCTTTCTTCAAACATGATCGCAATTTATTACATAGTCTCGTTAGTTTCTGCGATATTCTGTGTCAAGTTTTCTCCGTCTCTCTCTTTAAAATCTCAAGCCTGAAACATCTCTTGCACAGCTTATTATTTCTGGCCGTTTTGTCGTTTACGTAACTGTCTAGACTGTAGAATCTAGACTCTAGACGAAACAGCGACTAACTGGAATTGGCGGGTGAGAGCGAAAATAAAATACGATCTATGTATCGAATATATGTCCCAGAATGTCATAACGACAGGAACAAACTAAACCACGTTTTAACAAATTTCCTGTTCACAATTTTTTTTTTTTTTTTTTTTTTTTTTAATTCCATTTCAATTTTTATTATTATAATTTTTTTTTTTTTTTTTTTTCTAACATTGAAAAATAATTTTCTATCATTTTTCAATCATTATTTCTAATCTTTCCTCAATATTAAAAGAAAAGGGGAAAAAAAAAAAAAAAATTATCTTTTTTTTTAATTACAAAACCCAAAGAAAATGAAAGAAAATTCTAAACGCTCGTCAACGTATAGGTCAGCGTTAAAATATCTCCCATCATTTCACCGTCCTGCAGTTACAGCCTCCGTAAGCATCCCCCTGTTATATTCGTATCTCGCTCTCGTATGAAAAGGTTACCGAATGCTCGCGCTGCAGCAGCAGCAACCGCTATCAGCAAACCATCGATGCCAGAGGACAGGTAGTTCTCCAAATTGCAGCAAGTCGTTTCGCGACTTGAATTTTATCAATGCTTCAGACTTCTGCGCGTAACTATATAACTTATATGTATTATACGGACTTATGTATCTATATAGGTACATTTATATATATATGACACACGAATTTCTATTTTAGATCGTCGTATACTCATATGGAATATCAAAATTTTGGTATAAAAGTAGGTATAGAAATAATATTCATTTTCAATTTTGTCTTTTGATAAAAAAAAATTTTTTTTTTTTTTTTTTTCAACATAGTATTCTTTATCGTCTTTCTTCTCGCCAAAATAATATCCGATAATTGCAATGAATATTTTTTTTTAATTTCCTATTTTCTTTACACATCTAATCTCTTCTTCGATCGATCGACAATCCCGACTTTTTGACTCGGTGCTGCTACTGCTGCTGTTGCTGCTGCTGCTGCTGCTGCTGCTGTCCCCGCGTATAACTGCGGTTGCGCACTGTTTTACGCCATCTTAGCCACCTACTCAACATATATTACCGTAGAAATGTAGACCCGCGTGTAGACGCGCAGAACGTAACTTCGCATATACATATATATATATATACGTATATCTCTATCTATCTATACATTTGTATATCTATATCTATATCTATATCTATACGTATGTAAGGCGCATAGATGCACTACGTATACGTATTACATGCGGCTATACCCACGTACAGCTATACCTACCTACCTACCTACCTACCTGCCTACCTTAGCTACCCCGCGCGCGGTTTACGAGCACAATACGTGTTTAGTGTCTTTTTTACAAAGAAATAGTGTGCCAAGGTCTAATATATGTCCAGGTCTGAACAGGTGCTTACAGCTGGTGCCTCTTCACTGCTGCAGTCACATACTCGTATAGTCTGCAAATTGAAATATCCTTCGGGACATCGTTTTCGACGCGGGTCAACGAAAATTATAGATGACTATAAAAATTGAAAAAAAAAAACAAGAAAAAATATTGAAAAAAAAATTGACTTTTTTTTTTATATTCCTCAAATTTTGCAGGCACCTAGGTTCTTCGTTCATTCGCATGAACCCTGACGAAAAGTTGATTCTTCAAAATATTCTTCCCACGGGTAATGATTTTTCAATGATTCGATATCGAAAAGCACGAGTTAGATAGGGTATATCAAATTTATAAGAATTCATTCGATCGCATCTATAGACTGTTAATTGTTATTTTTTAGTAAAACAATTCTTTTTTTTTTTTTTTTTTTCCTTTTTTTTTCTATAGATTTTTAGTTTCTCTAGCTACCAGTTGACACTCTGTCTTTTCGGGTCCAGGTGGCTGTGCTCTGGGGTTCTTCTTGAACGCTGCGGGGGTTTGAAAGCTGTGGAGGTTTGGCGTTAGGTCGGATGCCAGCTTCGTGGCTAGCCGGTCGGCGCTTCGTACCTATACCTACCTACTACTCCCCCGCGCGACGCGATCAATACGTTGGCTCTCTCCTCCTCCTCATCCTCATCCACCTCTCTCTTTCTCTTTCTATTTCTCCTTCTCTCCTCTCTCCTCTCTTCTCTTCTTCTCTTCTTCTCTTCTTCTCTGCTCTTCTCTTCTCTCGCGTTCACCGCTTCACAGCAGCGCTGTATGCTTCTCTGTACTACAGCAGCAGCAGCAGCGACAGCAGCAGCAGCCCCTGAGCTCGACGGGCCGCTGGTTTGCTCGTTCGTTCGTTCGTTCGTTCGTTCGTTCGGAGCGCTCTTTCTGTTGCTATGCCGGTATCCCCTTCCCTTTCCCGTTCTGTCCTATCCTATATACTCCTATATCCTACATTCACATCCCGTCGCCGACGCTGCGTCGTCGTCGTCGTCCTGCGGGAGTCTTCCTCCCGCACCTCCTATCGTAATCGCGCCCTATACTACATATATTACCTTATACTTATTTTCTCTGCATTTATTTATTTTCATATTTCCTATATGCAGCTGATCTCTCTCTCTCTCTTTATCTTTTTCTCTATACCTCTCTATCTCTATTTCTATCTATATCTTTCTGAAAAAAAAAAAAAATAAAATAAAATAAAATAAATAAATAAATAAAACAAATGGAATACATTTCACTGCATATTTCTGTACCTTATATATATTTACGAGCAGAGCCATTCATTATTATAAGCAAATACTCTCGATTATAACGAAGGACGATATGGATAACCTGTAGCTTGGATAACTGCAAAAGTCTACCGTTAGTCTCATCTCATCTCTCAACTCGCGGAGGAATTTCTTTCTTTCGTACAGGTATACCCTCCTATATACCTCTTTCGCTCTCTCTTTCGCTCCTTTTTTTTTTTTTTTTTATTCTCTTCTCTTTCTCTCCTGCACCGTCCTCTTGATCAACGATCGTCTTTCCACTGTCGCTGCATAGAGAATCGGAACATAGATATTATAAGCGTCTATAATAGGTATATGTACTACGTATGTACACGCATGTATCTACCTTCACTTACTTTGACCTCCCATTGAAACCCCAAGGCTGAAGGAAGGATCTGCGATGCAAATTATGTCTCTAGCCTGAAACGTCGTATTTTCAATTTTTTTTTTTTTTTTTTTTTTTTTTTTTGCGCCGTATTAAGTATATGGGAAAATTAGTTCGTTTTTTCGTCTAACTTTTCATTCTGTGATAAATTTACAGATTTTTATTTTTTTATTTTTACAAAATAATTATAAACGGATGTTTACTGCAGATATTGATATTTATTTATGAATGAGAATTGATGATTCTTTTATGAACATAATGGGAAAGTTTGTATATTCTCTTCTCTTTTTTTTTTTTTTTTTTTTTTTTTTTTTTAATATTTATTTTTCTCCATCAATTCAAATCGATTTTTTGTCTGTCTGTCTTTCTGCGATTACTCGCTGTCTAACTTGAGATTTCGACGTTCCACGCGAGTATAAAAGTAATTTTCAAACTTTTCGAGAGATTTTTCGCCAGATTTTTATGCCTAGGGAAGAATTGCTTGATCTGGCGTTTTCCAGTTTAAAACAATCTTATATATATATATGAAGTTGAATAAATCGATTTTGATCTGTAAAATATTTAACGTACCTATATAGATACCAACCTATATCCTTGTGCGAAACTTATGACGTTTATAGTTTATCGACTTATGTACAAAAATGGTTTAAACGTTTATACATAATTCAGAGTACGTTTAAACGACCGAATATATTTCGAATACCTACTACGGTTTTATCATTTTATTTTATTACAATTTTTTTTTTTTTTTTGTTTTATTTTATTTTATTTTATTTTATTTTATTTTTTACTTTTTGTTTTCGTTCCTTTTCATTCATTGTCGTCATCCTGGTAAATAATTCCCATTCTCCGTATACATATATTCTTTGTACAGGAAATTGGGAAATATAATTTTACATTCAAATTTTTTTTTTACAGCGCCGAGAAAAATATGTATACGTTACATTATTTTTTAATTTAAAAAAAAAAAAAAATTGTTTAATTGAATAGTAGAAAAGATTTTTTTGATAACATTTTTCAACTTTTGTAAGAAAATAAAAATAAAAGTAATTAAAATTGAATAGAATTTTTATTACTTTTTTTTTTTTTTTTTTTTTTCATCGATTTTTTATTTCATACGAACCTATACCTATTTAGTGTAAACTTAAACGAGACCTAATTTGAAGTAGCAATTTGAAGAAAATAATATGGCCTTAGTAGTATAGTTGTGCATATTTCAGCGATTTATACCGAGAAATAATTAGTCGATCCTATCGTGACCTTTACGGAGAAAAATATTGAGCGATTCCTTGTAGAAAGCTAGCTAAGCTATAGTATCGCAGTGTAAATGTAAATGTAAATAAGTGTTTTGTTCCTCATTTTTATTTCTTTAAACGCGTAAAAAGTTCGGATTCCTTCTTCGTAAGACCGTAAAATCGCATCGGCCCTTGGGAGTTGGCTTTTTAAAACTCAACACAGTCCCGAAAAGGTATAAAAACGTCGTCGCGTGTTCACGCTCGGAATAACGAATCGATTCATTTTTATAGTAAAAACTACTTGAAGCGCGCAATCATCACCCTGAAAACGTTACGTACCTACCTACATACGATGGCTATTAACTACTTCCAACTTATACTGCAGGCTGTGCATTACAGTGCAGTGCAGTCGTCTGTAGTCTAGCTAGGCTCCAGACGTTACATGTATTTACTTCGCGTGCATATTCGCTCAAGGGCTAAAGTCAACCCTTCGACATTCCCTCCCTTCGACATTAGCGTAATCCCTCTCTCGGTACGGCACGAATACAAGTTTCTTTTTTTCATTTGCCGCAAAGGTCTGGGGGTTCAGTTGCTTCAGTTGGTTGAGTTTGTAAAAAGTTTTTTTGAAAATAAACACGAGGGTTCGACAAATTTCATTATATATATACGAATGAAATTCATTAAATTTTCAATTACACATATATCCGTATATGTATATATAAGTATATATTATAGAAAGAATGATATAAAATGATAGAAATTTATTCCAAACTCGTCGTTTTCTATGTACATACACACCTATATGGATGCAAAATTCGAGATTATTTATTCGAGTCAAGATCGTACTTTGTGTACGTACCTTTATTCATGCCTAGGCCCAGCCTTGCCTTTCTGCCTACCGTAGCTATATATATATATATATATATATATATATATATATATATATATATATATAGCTACGCGGAGAAAACAAAGGTAAGAAAACTCCGTGTAAATAGAAACAAAAATTCTGATTGCCGCAAGCCCTATACGTGACAAGATATTCGAATGAACTTATAATTCGAAAGAAATTTCTACAAATTTTTTTTTTTTTTTTTCTTCTTTTTTTTCAAATTAAAATCTATATGGTTTTGATTTCTTTATAATTTGAGTTATATAGTTGTCTGAAAAAGACCAGACTCGAGAGTCTAGACTTAAGTTTTGAAGGGTGAGGAGGGTATATCACTCAGTGAGACTATAATGAACGGAATAAGGAAAAGAGAAGAATAAATAAGGTGGCTATGGGAAGAGGAAAAGAGATTAGAACGTAACCTATGTATATTGCATATACTATAGACTATAGAGTTTGCTAACGCGGAGTTGAAAACAATGAAACTGCAACGAGACGCCGAGACAAATGGGAAAATTATCTGATTGCACCCACGGTATACCCTTAGAGCCGAGGTATAAAGTCAGGTTTAGTTAGACGTAGAATTAACTTTCATTCTATATACGAGATATACGAGGAACAAAGTTGGCAACCTCACCTGAAAATTGATGAAATTATCTTTTCTTTTGTTTTTTTTTTTTTTTTTTTTTTTTCCCTAATTCATCAAAAATATTCAAAAAAGAAAAAACAAAATATTTGATGAGAAGAAGAAAAAAGAATTTTTTTTTTTTTTTTTTTTTTTTACAGCCTCTCGGAATTTCCCTATATAGGTACAGCCTATATCTCAATCTTTTTTTTTTCTTCAACACAAAGTATTTCATTTATATATTAATGAGTCTATACTTACTTAGTTATATTTTTACTTTCTTCTTTTTTTCCCTTCCTAATCTAATCTCTAGTAACAAAATACCGCGACGTGGGAAGCATATACAGTTACTTCCGGATGTTAAGTTGATATAATAAGCAGCGGTCAATTAGCAGTTCTCTTATATATATATATAAAGAGAGAGATAGAGAGAGAGAGAGAGAAGAATGCATATACATATATCTACTAATGTATGTATACATACGGTATGCATAGACCTATTTTTGTACAGGTCAATTTGTGAACTGGTCAGATATATAACAGGGTCGTCATATAAAGACTGCAGCGACTATCGAATACACAGAAATATATTGACAAAGGGACCGACGACTGAAGAGAATTATACATATACCCTTGTGCCATTAAGTTGTACATTAGAATCATGACTCTTGTCCATATATATAATAATGAGAAGCGTCACTATATAGGTACATAAATATGCTCGCAGCCTCACCGAGCTTGACTAATGATGATAAAACAGCTGATTATCTCTTTCTTTTAGCTATTTCACTGCATAATGTATATAGTTCGCTGTGCTGCTGCTGCTGCTGCTATGGTAGGTATATATATATATAGGTATATAGGTATATATATATATAGGTATATAGGTATATAATATAGCCGCGTCTGCAGCACGTTTCAAACGTATAAAACGTGTTGCTGAAGCAACGTCCTCGTTGTTGCGTCCTCGTGACAGTTAATTCATTTCTATCATATGAAAACCAAACAGCAAGAATAAGGAAATAAAAAATAAAAAAAAGTGAAAAAAAAAAGAAAAGGGTATATATTATATGTTCTCGCGAAAATGCATAGCCGCAAGTCACGCCGTCACCTCTTTCTCACGGAGGTGCGGAGACCGTCGTAGAGACATGGGTATAAAGTACGGAAACCGAGGAACCAGGCAAATCGTGTACAGGACTTAGAGACATGAATGAAACTAGAATGCGTGTGGGTTATCACGGCGTGTGTCGGGCTTTCGTGACCTCGTGGAGAAGGTTCCCAACTCTCGGAAGCTCTCGCCATACTATACAGCCGCGTGTTTGTTTCTTTCTTTTCATTTTTCATCGAAAACCAATTTTTTTTATTTTTTCTCTTATATCCAAAAATATTTTACTATTTAAATCTGTTTCCGTGTAGATTGAATTTCTAGTGCTTTCCTACGTGCTTTTTCTGTTTTCGCAGTAAATTAATTCGACGAAAATAGAAAATAAGTTTTCTATAAACTAATTAGACGTAAGGATTGTTCCTTTTTTTTTTTTTTTTTTTTTTTTTTTTTTTTTTTCTTTTTCCTTTTTCGAAGAATATATTTTACGCGATTATTATTAACAGTAACAGTACACAGAAAGAAAGGTTGACTTGATTCAAGATAATTTTGCTGTCCAAAAATGAAGACCGAAATTTTCTCGGATCAAATCAAAAATTTTCTCGAACCAAGAAAATTTTTTCAAAATTTTCTTGGTTCGAGAAAATTTTTGATTTGATCCGAGAAAATTTCGGTCTTCATTTTTGGACAGCAAAATTATCTTGAATCAAGAATAATTTTTTTTTTTTTTTTTTTTTTTTTTTTTTTTTATTGCATCGAATGTGTTGAGCTAAATCGAAAGTACTGAAAGTCATAATGATGATAATACCATTGGGTAATAAAAATAATAATAATAATTGATAGCGAGACGAAACGACACGAAACGAAACGTTGAGAACCACTTTGACGGCGTGTTAATGAATGATATTTTTTTCATTCAGCCTCGCCCTGCCCTACATTTCACCCAGTCGACCTATAGAGCTTCCGTGCAGTCGACCCGCGCCCACACAGTCAGTCCCACTCTGTGCGGCTATATGCACTGTACAACGACGTAATTAGAAATAATGAAAAAATTAACAGCAACGTTTATTTAGCCCGATTATAACAGGACGACACTTCCGCGAGAGGGTCACTAACTCTTTTTTTTTTTTTTTTTTTTTTCTTTCTTTTTTTTTTCTCATGTCAACCTCTTCATTTTATTATTACACACTCGATCACGTGGACGTTTGTCTAACTGCTCTTACAATATACGTGGTTATAATTTACGTTTCCGCGCATATAGATTTTTTTTTTTTTTTTTTTTTTTACAACATATGTTTAAGTGAATGAAAAATGAGAATTATTATGATTCTGTCTATTATATAGTTGACGTTGAATAATTAATAATATATATTTGCTTTCTAAACCGTACATATACGAAGACCTTGGGTTTGACCGAATGACGACTCTATGTCATCGTGACAGACTTACGTCATTTTATTGTTCGCAATTTTGTATCATGTCATTTATGCACCATGCCGTGTGACTCATTTGGCTAAATTAAAACCTGTAACTAACCGTCTATATGTTATTTTATTGACATCAAATCTATACGTTAATATGTACCATAGCTATTCATTCATATTCATCATCATAAGTTCTATCACGATATTTATTATTCTAATAAATTTTTCGGATATTACTGCATCTCAAATCATGTATAGAATTCGTACGAATTCGTCCGATTTGTCCGTAACGGAGATCATGATCATGACCTATCACACAAGAGACAGATTATCGTCAACGTATATACAAATATTCATTGGACTTTGAAATGTAAATTTTACACTCATTGTTTCGTGCAGTACTACGCAGATATAGTGTCTTGAATGACGTTTGATTTTGCAAAACACGGTTTATAATAATTAGTGCAGCAAAATACTGAAGGATAGATTTTTTTTTTTTTTTTTTTTTTTTTTTGCGACAATCCATCCACGATGAAAACAATGTAAGAATAGTATTTTATTTTCAATTTTTAGTGATAAAGTTATCGTTAAATCCGCGTAGCTGAAATTTACCCACGTAACTTTTCGCAACGCGATGCACATGTATATACGAGCGGCCGAGCACGAGATGTGAAATACGTGGAACGGTCGTTCGTCTCGAAGTTTCTCGTTGTAAACGGAAGGCATACGTTTCCAGCAACTTTTGTCTTTCCGATCAAGAATAGAGATGTGTCATCGCGCATTGTCGCGGCACTGTATAATGCGGATATATATATATATATATATATATATATATATATATATATATGGTATAGCGTTCGAACAGGGCGACGAATAGTCGAACGATATTTGCTGCTGCATATACTAATACGTATACCTATCCGTAAGTGAAGAAACTAACGAAAATATGTAGTAGGAAAACATCGCGTTTCGATTCGGACGGGCAGCCATCCTGCCTGAACCCATTTTTACACCTTATTGTCGCCAGGAGTAGCAGGAGGGAACGGGATATATAAGTCCTAAAATATGTATCTAACATTGTCGTTAAAATAACGATAATAGTGTAACGAGTGCCAAGCTACGTCGGCGACAAACCATCCCTCAAATTTAACGACCAAAAACCAACCCATTTAATACAAATTCGGATTTTACTCGCTCTGTAAAAAAAAAAAGACTTACCGAAACTATATACGAATTATATGTATTTTATTAAAAAAAAAAAAAAAAAAGTTCTATTCTTCGCCCTTACGCACTTCAATGAACCCATTCAACCGGTTCAGCAGTTTAAACACGATGACGTTCCAGATCTTCGAAAAATTTTCAGAAATTTTATCTTTATCTTTTCATAAAAAACAAAAGGAGGTAATAACCTTTTTAAGTACACGGAGAGAAAAGAATAGTAATATTCACAATCTAAACATAGTAACCATTACTATGTCACATGGTAACGTAGATTTTTGAGGTTAACATCTGCTTAGTTACCATGCAGCATAGTAATGGTTACCAGAAACATGGTAATGATTCCTATTTCACATAGTATCATTTATGATTCTATAAGAAAATGAGTCTGGTTACTATGTAGAATGGTAAATATTACTATTCTCTTCTCTCCGTGTAGTCGATCAATTCCGACGAAATTTCGTACAGAAATACGTTAAATAATTTCTTGTTATATTTATCTGATATTAATTTTTGTGCAAAATCGTTCGAGGGGCTTTGGAAAATTGGAGGTAAAACTGCGTTTTTTTTTTAAACAAGTGTTAATATTGCGGCAACCGCGTTCGTGCGATTTCGATGAAATTTGTTTGCTTGTTACTTATTCAGGTACCGAGCTTTTTCACCAAATATAACACAATTTGAAAATCAAGTGTTTCAAGGGTAACAGTTTGAAATTTAATTGCGGTGAACGTTCTATATATAACTGCGTTGAACCGATTTCACTAAAATTTACTCTAAAATCGTGTTCTATCATAAGCAGCGTATTTCATTGCGAAATTGTTTATGTAATTGATTTGTACATGAAAAAAAAAAAAAAAAAAAAAAAAAAAAAAAAAAAAAAAGAAAGAAAAAGAAAAAAATCGCGATTCTAAATAAGGCCTTTCTCATTCTTCGTGTGGCGATTGTCAGTGAAATTGTGACTAACGCGAAGGTATAGTATAGGTGTATCGTGTACAATATGTATCCTTCGGTTGATTCTCGAAATAACAAAGACATTGCGAGGACTGGTTTATTGAATACAATTAGCGAATTATACGGTGACATGTTACTAACCGAGTCTTACAAGTTGGAAATTGAAAGAACTCTGCATTCGGTGAATAAATAATTTATTTGAAAAAAAAAAAAAAAAATGGAAAACTACCTACGAGTTGAATTTTCGGCTTATATCTCATGCAGTTAAATGCAGAGTAGTACACGTAGTCTGAATCACGGAGTTTTTCAGTTTATTGAAAAGGTCACGATTCATGATTCACCCAAAATATGAAATTATTATCCTGTATGCAGCTAGCTAGAATAGAAGACGTCGATGCCTTATACCCAAGCTACCGGTTGTTTCCTGCCAACCAACTACGTGTAGAGTTGATTTAACCAAACCGTACACACCGTGCGGCATAGGGTATAGGTATAGGTATAGGTATAGGTATTCTACCTAGAATCTAGGGTGCAGTTGGTCTTCCGACGTATACCAGTAGCATAATACAATTATTGGTTCCAAAGTTACTCCGGCTACAAGTCGTGCCGCGGCACGCCCACGGTTCCTATAGTTGCCAACGGTGTTGCTTCTCCCTGTTATTCCCCTATCCTAAAATACAACACTATATACGTCTATGCGTATACTCACTTTATTATATAAAATAGTATAATATTTAATTCGTCTAATTATAATATACCTAATAACAAATTTATTTCATCTTTTAATATTTTCAACGTGATAATTATATAAAATAAAAATTACCCATAAGCTCCTATAGACTATAAAGTATACTGAACTTCATACGCACTTTTTATCAAATATATAATAATAATTAAATTCCACGAATGAATATTTCCGGAGAATTGAATTATTCTTCGAATGATGAGATATAAAAAAATTAGCTCCAAATGAACAAGTATAATCGTTGGATGATTTTTTTTTTTTTTTATTTTAATTTAATTTTTTTTTTTTTTTTTGAATTTTTTTCTTTGATTTTATTGTTAATTTTATTTGTTATTATTATTTTTTTTACAGTGACCGGAAGAGCTGCGGTAGGTGGAGCACCACTCTATGGCCGACTAGTCGCTGAGGAACCCCTGCCGTCCGCCGTCTGCGTTGGCACCGGCGGGGGCGTCGGGACGGCGCCGGGGGAAACCCCCGCCGACATCCACGCGATGCAGGCGCGAATACCTCACCGGTTTCGAGACCCTGCAACGGCACCCCTTCGCAAGCTTAGCGTGGACCTCATCAAGACGTACAAACACATAAACGAGGTAAGCGGAATTTCAACGGAATCCTGCAAAGATTATTATCTATCGCTATCCCTCTCTTACGCACTACTTTGCCTGAAATCTTACAAATTCTTCGTTAAAAATTATTCGCCTAAAACAATTACATTTTACAAAACTAGAGTAGGTCGATTTTCCGGGGGCTAAAAATAATTCGGAAAAAAACTATTCACTGCGCGCGGTCTTATTATCTTCTAATTATTCCTCCTTAATATCGCGTCACTAATGCCATAAGGTCGTAAGCGCCATAAAAAAAAAAAAAAAATTCCGTGTTTTTGGTGGCAAAATCTTTTTCGTGACATATAACATCGTTTGGGCATATCCGCAAAAAAAAAAAAAATGTTTTGGCGCTTACGACCTTATGGCATTAGTGACACGATATACCTATATATGTCCAATAATTAATCGATCGATTCAAAGTCCCCCCCCCCCCCCCCCCCCCCCCCCCCCTCCAAGCAGATATAATATTCCTATGAATAGAAGAAAGAGTTAGATTTCTGTACTCTTCGACCGCGCATCTAATATCGTCTCTCTCGTTCTTTTCTCATAATTAAATGCTCTCATGACTTGAGGTGGCGTCTTTTATGAGATAGGTAGGACGTGAGTTTCGAGGTAATTTATAAACGGTATAGGTACTATATATATAAAATAAGATAAGTTGATGGAAAAAAGCCGCGAAATATATGTATATAGAATATGAATATATGTACGCGTATAATATACGTACCCTAAGACTGAACGTCGCGCTTCGGTACTTCTATATACACGTTTGTTAATATAGAGTGACTAACGACGTATTTAAGATGAACAATTTTTTTTTTTTTTTTTTTCTATTTTCGTATTTTTCATTTATTTATTATTTTTTTTTTTTTTTTTTTTTTTTTACTCTGTGTGTATAAGTTAAATACGAGCCACTGCGACGCGAGTATAAGTTATATTATATAGGTACGTATACTGATGTAGTTGCTGCTGCATCACTCGTGGAGTGAGATACGAAATTATATGCTGTTTATAATCTCTGATTGTCTGCAACTTTAACAGAGGTTACTCCGGGTCATCAGAGTATAAAAATGCCTTAATTAAATATGAAACAATTGATCCTCCGAATGATGATTACAAATATAAGTTTCTTTTCCTTATTGCTTTAAGAATATCGCGTCACTAATGCCATAAGGTCGTAAGCGCCAAAAAATTATTTTTTTTTGCGGATATGCCCAAACGATGTTATATGGCACGAAAAAGATTTTGCCACCAAAAACACGAAATTTTTTTTTTTTTTTTTTTTTGCGCTCACGACCTTATGGCATTAGTGACGCGATATGTAGAAAAAAAATATATCTGTAGAATGATACAATTGTGTATAATATATAATCGTGCAATTTTTATATCGCCACAACTGACGCCAGTTTTGTGAGAGAATTTTTGAACACTTCGCGGGTGACAACAGGACAACCGTTCTAAAAGTGTGGTCGATTTCGCCCACGCATGTAATCCAATGCCTTATTTTCTCGCGTGGGAGTTAGCAGTCTCCATATACTCTTTACCCTTTGCTCTTCTCTCGTCTCTCTCTTTCGACTCTACACAGTCACTAACTTTTTGACGTTGGTTATCGACGCAAGTCCATGACGTAGAAAATCGGAAATTACGTTATAATCAGCTGCGAGCGACAGTATCGTCAAACTTTGCGCAGATATGCCCACGTGCGAGACACGTGTAAATATATATCACGTCAATTACCAGTTAAAGGTCATACGTATAATTTTTAATTCACGCGCATAGCCGTCGTCTACGAGTTTAGTGCACCTTGTGATATTATAGCGTTTATAAATAAATAAATAAATAAATAAACAAAACGATTGGATAAGTTTTTCTTATTATTTTTTGACAAATTAATTTCTTCCCTTGTTTCGAGGCACATAATAATTATCTTGAAAAATAGAGTAATGCCAAAGAGTTTTATGAGATAAAGTATAACTAACGGGGCTTTAGTTAATTATTTCCAATTAATTGAGTTACTCTAAACTTGTTTATCCTCAGATTCAAATTAACGCCAGATTACGTGGTTTACTACCATGAAACTCTATATATATATATATATATATATACGTATTTTGTGCGGTATAGGATAAATCCCAACGGCACTGTTCTTATATGCAACGATAGCATAGAGAGATAAACGTGCTGCTGCAGGGGAGGTCCTCTCGATGGCGAAATTATCGGACAATTTGATATTTCCTCGAATTCCTTCTGAAGATTTCCTTCTGTCAGTGATATTATACGCTTAGGTGCTTCACTCTCCGGAATCTTATGGAAATCATAACGCAACGGTGTTTTGGTATATATATATAGATGTACGAGGGAAAATGGTCTATAAAATTTGAAATATTCTTCAGCTTACGTATTTGCTCAAAATTTTGTCAGGTATTTCCGGTTGTTTTATACTCTGTATATACTATGACGTACGACGTACCTATATAACGTTCCTGTTCCCGTTCTTAATCCCGTTCCCGATCCCGTTCCCGTTCCTTATAGTTCGACATATATATATATAGGATGAGAGAGAGAAAGAGAAACTTGAAACTTAATGTAAAAGTAACCGGAATCCAAAGCTGTTATACTAACCAATAAAATGTCAGGAATTTCTCTCGCTTGCGGTGATAAGATGGAAATTCAAACAGCTTGCCGTTGGTGGCTGTGAACCAATAAAATCAATCGCAAAATAGTTTTCGCGTTCCATTCTGGAAAGCTGTGTGTGGACACCGGAAAGTTTAGCATATATACGAGGTGTGCAAAGTTACTGGCCAGTCTGGCCTCTCTCTGGGTGGCTATGGGTGATGGGCTGATGGGCTGATGGGATACGATGGTGTGGCGCGTACACCTACAACCGGGCGTAGGCTGCTGAAATGTCGTTGAACGAAGGGAAGATCTCTTCTTGGACCTTAGCCTTAGCCTTCGTCTTCGCCTTCCCCTTTTCTTGTTCGATGTATATAGAGAAGAACGGATAGAAATAAAATAGGGAATAAGCGTGAGAGCGGATCGAGTTGCATCAACGACGCCGAACGAAAGAGAGAAAGAGAGAGAAAGAGAGAGAAAGAAAAACTGCCAATCAACGAACTGAATCCAACCTTATTAAAAGTTACAATCGCGAAAGTATTCAACTTTCCTGAGAAGCATACGGCGGCGATCCTGCCGACTGCCTGGCTGAGCTCAAGGCGAGAGAGACTTGAAATTCCATTTTCAAGAAAAAGTAAAGTTAAGTTTTCAAGCGATTCTTTGAGTTTCGAAAGCTTCGGATATACGAGGAAAGACATTTAACGGTAAATCTCATCTCCCAAGAAATATACATAGTAGTACGTACATATACTTACCAGCATACCAAAATACTGCATAGTTCAGATTTGAAATGTACTCTTTTTTTTTTTTTTTTTTTTTTTGTTTTTTTAAATTAACTCATTAGACAATTCATTTGTCGGAGGTAATTTTTCACAAATCACATCGATGGACTAATACCAAACGGGCGTAAGCCACAAAAAAAAAAAAAAAAAATCGTTTTTTTAGTGGCAAAATCTTTTTCATCTAATGGAGAATCTTGTGGGCATATCCGCAAAAAAAAAAAAAAAAAAAATTTTTTTGTCACTTACGCCCGTACGGAATTAGTCTATCGACATATAAGTGAAAGAAATTCAGAAAAATGATTGAAAATCAAAGTTCTCACTTTGGCAATTTATTTAAAGTACTTAGAAATGAATTATTCCATCAATTACCCTCTCCAGATATTTTTCAATTTTTTTTTTATTATACAATAATGTACGATTATAGCGAGAACTAAGGAATAATTGTGAGAAAGGTGAATTAGAAGATCCAGAGCTTTTTACTGGCTGTTAAATTCTCTCTCTCTCTCTTTTTTTTTTTTTTTTTTTTCTTTATACCCCTCGATTTCTGCCCCTTTCTGTCTCCCTTCGCTTTCCTGTAGACCCAGACGCGGCTTGCACCGGAGTGCCCGTCCCAATACCTAGACAAGTATACCTCTACACGTTACATCCACGCAGGAACATCTATACAGGGTGTTTCGCGAAAAATAATACGTGAGGAAAAAATAATTTGCGAAGTTAACATCACCGCATGCGTTTTACAACCATTATAGATTCAAAAGGAAATAAATAATTTCACAATTTTAATAACCCATTTAAGAGGTAACTAACTTTTCCGGATCTAATTCGGACAAAATTCAAAATATTTGTATTTTTTATTTTTTATTTTTTATTTTTTATTCAACCTCTCGCAGAAAGTAGAGTTTCAATTAAACTACAAGAACCACTCGGACTATTCACCGTCTCTCCCCCGTTTATCTTTGACGTTTTTTTTTCTTCTTTTTTTATTATCCTTATAGTCGCCAATTCCCAATAATAGATTCGAGTTTATCGAAGCACGGTGTATAAGGACAACAAATTTCATAGCTGCAGACCCGTCTATACTACGAGGATGCAAGGGCAGGGGAACATAAGGATAAAAGGGCAGTGGCAGACTAAGAGGGTGGGGTGGTAGGTAAGAGCGAGAAGGCAAATGAGGAATCGAACCCCATCGACATCGTCGCTGGGTCTCAGAGAGAGAGTTGCTCTGGGACTCGGGACTTCGGTGTGTTATAGGTATAGGAAGTAAAGAAGGAGGAAATCAGGGGGCAGGAGGTAGGAGGCAGAAAGCAGGAGGCAGAAGAGGTCGTCGGCGAAGTCGAGAGAAGTTAGGAGGAACGAGGAGCCAGAATAGCTTCGCGTATAATTATTAAAGACGACCCAGATGCCATCCAACAGAGACGGTGATGGTCCTCAGCTGCGAGTTGTTCAAAGTTGGTCGCTGCATCCACCCTCCTCCTACCCATCGTGGACCAACGCCTTCAATGCCGTAGAATCACTACTATTCACGTATCTAGCACGACTAGTGTCTTTGATTATAACTCTGAGAGAAATTCAAGTAGAAATTAGAAGACGGTTTGATTAGTTTGACGAGACTACCATATATAGTATAGGGTGTTGCTTTTCTTTTTTTTTATTATTATTATTATTTTTATTATATTTCAAATGCGTACACAGAAAAAAAAGGTCAACTTGAGCCTCGAAAATTATTCTTGATTCAAGATAATTTTGCGGTCCAAAAATGAAGACCGAAATTTTCTCGGATCAAATCAAAATTTTTTTTTCTCGAACCAAGAAAATTTGAAAAATTTTCTTGGTTCGAGAAAAAAAATTTTTGATTTGATCCGAGAAAATTTCGGTCTTCATTTTTGGACCGTAAAATTATCTTGAATCAAGTCAACCTTATAATGTGGTTTAAAGTGATGTCATATCATTTTTTCCATCGAATTTGAAAACAACATTATTTCATCGTCCGCTTTTCGTTAATCCGACTAAAAACGATACACCGGGTGAAAAATTGGTGTTTAAAAAAAAAATATTATTTTCGTCTAATGATTTTTCAATTTTGAGGGAATTAACCACCACGAGTATCTACCTATACGGTATCGCATTAATAATTGACCGGTAAATAATATGATGTCGAATATTGAACGAGTTGATTTTGATTTATCGCGATAATCATGTTTAGGAGTAAAATTTCCCCAGTGAATCCCAACCCCTTCTTCTATATCGTCGTAGATGTGGAAAGTTTTTTCATATACTAGTTATACCTATATATTCCAGAACCCATGTACCTACTTCGCAGACATTGTCGTCGTCGTCGTCGTCGTTTTACCAAGATTACAATTTTATATACATTTATATCACTACGCGACAATATCAACTACGCGATAGCCAATATACCAATATAATAGAGTCTAGCTACTATAGTACCCATGCTCTAGTACTGGTCTCATATGTGGTCATAATCGGGGCTCAAATCAGACGGCTTTTAATTCGTTCTCGACTTTTCTTCTTCTTCTTCTTCTTCTTCTTCTTCTTCAAGTTATATCTTTCAATTCTTAAAATCTCGTCTCCTTTATGTTGTTTAAATTTTTTTCGAATTCAATGATTATCTCGTAAGAAATTTATATTGGGAAATAAAAGATACTATGGAAAGGTATTGAAAAAAAAAGTACCAAAAATCTGGTATACTGCTAGTTTATTAAAAAAAGAAATAAAAAAAAAAAAAAAAAAAAAAAAAAAAAAAATTAAAATAAACAGGAGCAAATGAACGAACACAATTTTTCCCAATACTTTTACATAAACAGAATCTGCACCTATATATTATGAGCTTACGCAATATAAATATAGATACAGTTGCCTAATTTGCAAACGCGAACGACCGCGGATTTCACATATTACGTATGATAGCTCTATGAGTTAATTTGATGATGTTTGACGCTTAGTATAAGCTGCGACCTTTGTTAAAACGTTTCAAACTTGAGAACGATCCAAGGTCGTTCATCTTTTTTCCGGTCAGACAACGCGTATAGCGATCGTTCGATCGGCTATACAGCCTTATACTAAAGATAAATGGCAAAACAGCGCAAGCCAAATGAGTCGGACAGCCACCGCCACGCCGGTACCATCGTCGTCATCATTGTGGCTGGCTGACTGGCTGGCTAGCTGGCTGGTTAGCTCGCCGAGCTGATCCAAGCTTCCAGCTCACACAAAGAGTGTCCTTCTCATCTGCGAATGGAATTTAAGCCGTGCAGCCGCGAGCCACAAGCGACTGTCTGCGCTGATTCTCCCGAAACTTTCCATTGACCGTTGCTGCTGCTGCTGTTGCCTGGCGTGACTCACGTTTATTATATCGTTACCTAGAAGAAAGAGGAGGAAGAAGAACGGTGAGCAAACTCTGCAGGCTTGTCTGCAAGACGTTTAGAGGATCCTTATGATCTCGTGTGTAGGAA
The DNA here is from genome assembly GCA_943736025.1 of Tenthredo mesomela. Classification (NCBI taxonomy): domain Eukaryota; kingdom Metazoa; phylum Arthropoda; class Insecta; order Hymenoptera; family Tenthredinidae; genus Tenthredo; species Tenthredo mesomela. The sequence goes on from OX031013.1 coordinate 13,495,528, forward strand.
GTAACATTTATAATAATATGATGAACCCTGCGATAAACTCGCAAGTCTTTATAGTTTTGTGACGCGACGTTCAGGTTTTTAATCCAGAATAGAAGGAACGTAGCAGGGAAATAGAACCTCGACTACGGTGCGACCGGTCTACCGTGCGAATTCCTTTTCACATCGCGCGTAGCGGAGCTACGTGTTGTTGGCGTTGCCAGGTTTTCAAGGAGGAACTCCTTCCTCGCATGCTTTTCAAATGTATTTTATTCCTGTTATATAATATGCGAGGCATCTTATACCAAGGTACATCGTTGCAAGTGTTTCAGAAAACACAGACTCTTTTTTTTTTTTTTTTTTTTTTTTTTTTTTTCTTTTTTTTTCGAACAAAATGTTCGACAATCACTATTTGTATTGATCGAACTAAAAACATCGTATTTTATATTAAATAATATGATAAGTTTTTCAGTTAAAACTATTCTGAAAAATTTCTAGATGAGTAATTTGAAGATGAAAATTCTTGAAATCAGGTCATTTTTCACACAGTAAAAAAAAAAAAAAAAAAAAAAAAAAAAAAAAAAAAATGAAAATAAGCTGTATTTTATTTATACAGGTTTATATTGTTCGTACAGGTACAGCTGTTCCATAAAATGAATCTTATAATTTTTTTTTTGCACTAGAGATTGGGATCGACGAACTTTTACGAATGTTTTCGAGCTACGTCCTATACTTAGTAATTCTCTGACTCGAGGTAGACGACGCCTATGCATATGGTTATTATTCACAGACGAATAGTCGACGTCTAAACACCTCTCGTCTCTCTACCGTATGAAACGTGAATTGAAAAATCTCGAAATAACAGAGATGGACAAGGCAACGCGGTACCGTTTCCATTGAGAAGACGATCTCCAATCGGTATCTTTCGAACCTTCCAGGTTTTAAATCGTCAACGAAGAAGAAGAACAAGAAGAAGTGGAACGCGCCAGTTCCGGAAGGTCGTGTAGAATAGTTCGCGTTTCGTCTCGACTCGGGGGCTCCCGTTTCATTCATGACTCTGCGAGCGGCCTGGACTCCGGACTCCGGAGGTGCGGTGCCCCGCAATTCGCTCGTCGTCTATATACTTCTGTCTCGCTTACTTAACTCTCCTTTCCCTTCTATTCATCCTCATTTCTCCCCCCCTCTCTCTCTCTTACTTCCTCTTGCTGACTATTCCGTACCTACGTCCCCCTCCTTCACTCGTCGGCAACGACCTCACTCTCCATTCTCCAGTCCTCTCAACGCTCCCTCTCCCTCTCCCTCACCCTCTCCCTCTACCTCGTTCTTCTCTCTTTCGAACAGCGCACTGATGTCGGAGAAGTAGAAATTCATAACGGCCTCGTCCGATGACGTACCGGCATCTCGTCATCTCGTCGTCTGACAGTCTTGGCAAAAATAGCCAATGTGTCCGACGACGGGGGCAGCGTTTCAACGCCCACGTTTAGGCTCCTTTCCGTGATATGTTCCTACTTCTCTGTCGTTGTGTGACATGACGCGCGGATATTTAACTCCGCGTGGTTTATATATCGCCAGGGAACGCTAGCGATGAAAATAATCAACAAACTGCGAAGTATATATTAGAAGAGGGGGACGAGAGTTCTAAACCATCCCTCGTTTATAGATATACGTATACGATTTGTCTACGTTTGGGAATCCGATCGCATCAGTTCCATCCTGAGATCCCTGACCTCGCCGATCGTAACATACGTTCATATTGTCATACCGAAGATGAGAATAATAATAGTTATCGCTTCTGATGAAAGAATTACACGGGAATTATTGTATGGAAAGAAATTGAGTAGTATTTTTTTTTATATCCGTTTCTTCTATTGATGATATAACGCAATTATTGGCCGATTAATATTAACTATAATGTTTCGTGACAAAGAGGCCTTCGCATTCCCCCACGTATACGTACGTACGTTCGTACATACATACATGAAAAAATAACTGATTTCTTCGCCATAGCAACCGCGAACGACTCACTCCGATGGTCAAAGCTTTCCCGTCTCCGTGTATTAAAACATTCGCCAAAGTAGTTCTTGCCTTCCCGAATGGATCATCGAGGTAGTATCGAGAAATAACCCGGAGGCATAGGTAAAAGTTATATTTCGTTAATAATTTAACTTATTTAATATGTTATATAATTGTTCGGATCGATTATTTATATCATATATTAAATTTCGTAGCTTATTGGTTTAGTAAATAATAATTTTTCATAGAATTATGGCGAACAGACCATGTTCAACCAGTCTCTCTCTCTCGTGTTGCACTCGCGCATAGCAACAGACTCGAGAAACGGACTACTGCATCACGGACAGTGCAGTGCGTTCGACTATACGAACGGACAATACGCTCGACGAACGACCTACGATTTGAAAATACCGGTTAACCTACGCATTTCAGAACAGCCTCCATGGGGGGGGGGGGGGGGGGGGGTGGTTAAACAGCACGAGGACCTCTTTGGGACATGCTAGAAGCAATTTTCGAAAAAAAAAAAAAACAAAGCAAAAAGAAAAAAAAAAAAAAAGAAACGGACAGCAAAACATGAAATCAAATGATATTTGCATGAATCGAGGACGTAAATCCCACAGCCCCTTTGTCCTTTGGACTTTGACTCGGTGGGGTAATATGCAGAAATAGGCTGGAATTCATTCTGCTTACGTAATTGCGAGCGTTATTGAAACTCTTGGGTCTATACCTAGTATACGTATATATATACCTATAACTGCGCACGAGACTTTAGATTCTTTGAACAAAGATCACAGAGACAGGGAACGATGTGCTGCCTTTTTAGGCGAGTGTATACATAGATAAATGTATGAAATCATTGCTCCTTTGCGGGGATATTGAGTCGAGACTCGAGTCCGTGGATAGCCCCGTTTTGGCAATTCGTTTTTGACTTCTTTCACTGTTGTATTATAATCGATCGATGTGCATATACGGGGACTGTACTAAATATGACAGTGAACACGGTTTTGCACCCGACTACCATCAAATCGGTAATCGATGTGTTTTTTTTTTTCTTTTTTTTTCTTTTTTTTTCTTATTCTAAAATGATAAGATATAGCAACAAAAAAGGAGAACAAATTTTCTCTTGAAATCTGCAATTTTATTCAAATAAAAAAAAAAAAAAAAAAAAAACGTGATGATTTTAGATCGTAACATCAAGTTGTGAGCCGCGTGCTCATTAGAACGGGAATTTTAATTGCAAATTGATATTTGATTAAGCACCTAGTGTGCGGCTAAACTCAGAACTATTAACAACTTTGGGAGATCGGAATGCTATAGGGTAATTACGTTAAATAATTTCCGTCGTTGATATTGTATTAGGGAAAAAAAAAAAAAAAAAAAAAAAAAAAAAGTTGAATAGAATTTGAGACCGATAAAATTCTATATTAGTTTTTTTTTTTTTTTTCTTCCTTAGTATATAGAAAAAAAAAAAGTTTTTTGTATACTATAATATATATACTAGTCGTTGAATCGAAACGATTTAGTCACTTATATATATATATATCTTCGACGAATATAACTCGCGGGTAAAATTCTGTCAACGATAATAATACGTGGTATGCGCGTGCCGCCCGTTGTCTAGGGTCCAGGATAACGCGGAATGGAAATAACGGCAACCTGTAACCCAAGAAGACCGAGAAGCCGCTTCGGTATAGAATGCAAAACGGCTAAGTCAG